>CM055824.1:23827158-25027158 GCA_029582265.1 Zoroaster sp. YZ-2022 | reverse complement strand
TTTCATTTCATATGTAAGTTATTGGACATAAAACCAAGCAAAGTAATAAACAATAAAGGACCCGTAGAATTGTATTCTCGAAAGTTTTTCAACACGCTCAACCTGATCGTATATTACCAGTTTCACCCGGACAGGCTCGGAACCCTTTCATACAATCGTGCGGACATGAGGTACGAGGTGGATGTACTTGATGGACTTAACAGCACCAACTGTGGGTACATCATAATAGTTAGTCCCTGGGCCCATTTCGCCCATTGGAAACGAGACAGTTACATCGAGAGAGTTCGCCGTTTGAGAAATGCAGTGGTTCGTTTCAAACAAAGATGTCCAAATGTTCGGGTAGTCATCAGAGGACCACATGCAACTCACCATGACAACTACCCCATGAGAGTCACAATACCCGACTACCTTATGAAAGAGATTGAACACATAAATGAGGAGGCTTTTGAAGGCACGGGAGCTTACTTCTTACCTGTATGGGACATGAACTTGGCATATCCAGCACCGAATATACTACATGAGGACAATGTAGTTATTAGAGATGAGGTGAATATGATACTCGGATATGTTTGTGAAGGATATTAAGATTATTTGTTCATTACCATACCATCCAATTATATAATAATTAATGGCTTTTTTGGCACAGTATCAATCATCCTCATGATAAATTATTCCTTAGGCCTATATATATATTGCCCCACCAGTGTGGCACGGACCTGTCCGTGCCACACTGGTGGGGCAAATATATATATATCTAAAACGAATTTATATTTCAATAAATCTGAACACAGAAATCGGTCACAGTTTACATACACTTTAGACATTATTAGATATTTCATATTTTCAGTTATGATCATGAAACAATAAATAATTAATAAATAAATAATCGTTTTTGGTTCCGCATATGTACGCTTTCTCATAGCAATAGCTTTTCCAAGCAATGCAAAGAACACGGCAGTAAGGCCGGTTCAATGGGACGTCAAAAGCTAGCTCCAAAATGGCAGCCATTTTGAAATCTAAAATGATAGCCAAAGATGCCCATATAAAAAAAGGTATCCTATTCAGTATATATCAAGACGGCCAATAAAATTAAAATCCATTTTGACAAGAAAATCCATAATTTTGTGCTGAAACAGCCTGTGTTAATGTTGTGTAAAAATACTCCAAAAACTAGACCTTGACTTTCAATGTTTGGATACACTAGGCCTGAAAAAAGTTGTCCTAATTTGCTTCCAAACGTTAGGACCTTTTCCAAAATGCTTTCCAGTGTTTTCATTGGGATGAGAATAACTTGACGGGCTTCTGAACTATCCTCATCAAATTGAGAATCAAATAAAAGGTTAGGCATCAATCAATATATTGTCTTCCAATTTTACAATTAGAGATTTCTTAACATTTTGTATTTAACATTGGTTGCTATGGGAGTTTATTTAGTGGGGTGCAAGTTCTACTGGGACAGTCGCTCCAAAACAAGCCGCGTCCTTACAGAGACAATTTGTTACTCCGGCGATATTTGAACTAAAAAGAGCAATATAAATTTAATATCGGCTATATTTTTGGAATATCTGCAGTTTTTTGGGAATATCGTCAATATGGTGATATTTCGATATTTTCAAAACCGTAACCGATTTAGCTGATATTTTTTGAATATATATAATCGTGATATCATCCACCCCTAGTCTAAACTGTTATTAATATTGTTATGTTGTTTACTAAATAAGTCAATTCTTCGAAATTATTTTGATTAGAATAATGTTTTGAATTTCTGTTTGAAATAAAATGTATATTTAACATGTTTCATGACAAGACAAAGTGTTCACAGAAATCTAAAAGTGGGGTAAATGCTTGTAAATATTTACTAAATTATGACATTTGTTTTCTGATAATGTGAAGTCTTAACAATAGTAATCTGCAAAAAAATATTGTTTATCCCTAGTGCATGGTACAGTAAAACAAGACTGATGTTGACCCTCCTACAATCAGTGCAATTTTTGAAACAACCCATTCAGGCCATTAGCTTGTGCACTGTCACACCACTGAGATTGCAGGGTAAAGTGGTCTCCCCATTGATACATTGCAGGCCATACTAATAGGTTCAAACATTTACAGTGGCCTTGGGTGACACACAGTGGATTTTGTAAGATTACTTGGAAAGGACAGCAGGCTTGTACATGTAGGTACTGAAGAACAGAATTTAGTGGTTGGGAGTGGCCTCCATGTGTAGCAGGGTTAAATTACTCTGCCGGACTAGTTGTTATAACCTTGACCAATGCTAGCCGTTGTCATAGTGCGCGTATGTTTATATCAGTCACTTAGTTCTTAGCAAGTAATGTTGTGCCTTACCTTTAACAAGTTAATAAAATAATTTGGTATTGGAGTCAAAGTGCTGGTTTTGTGGTGTACAATTATGAACATTTGCTCGCTTAGGTGGTACAGGAAGGTGATTTTAGCTCTTAGAGAATTAGCCACACACAAATTCTGGATCTATGCCTGTTACACCATAGTGAGATTCAACCTAATCGACATACGATAACAAAGTTTCCATTGTTTAATTCCTATGATCGTTTCTTTATTAATCTGGAATTACTTCTTTATATTTTGCATGTTACATTTTACAAGGTTTATCTCTATACATCACATTACTTCACCAATTTCCTCCCAAATTCATAGTTGTCACAAATATCTAACTGTTAAAACCAAGTATTTATTAACTGTACATAAAATAGCTCATCATCGTCAATAGTTAACTTTATTAGAAACAACTGTGCATTTTAAAATCCACCCAACCATAAGTGCTATGTTAACAGATTTTCAATCACTTAGACAAAAATGAAAGGTTTTTTTTAACGCTTGCCAGACAGATTATTCTGTATGAACCTCGTCCGAGATATCTACATGCAATAAGGAAATATGTGCACGGCCATTGGTCAGCACTGTGGTCACTGACTGCAACGTAGATTTAACAGACATTATGCCATAAACGGAATAGCGCCCTCATTCAAAAGCAAACACAAGTTGTTCATGTATGCATGCTGCACGTACACACAATCATAGACGTATTGTGCATACATGAACAGCTGAGTGACTAAAGACAGGCTCCTTGCGCAACATTCAAGGGATTTCATTGGCTACGTTGTGTTGAAGATCTAACGTCACGCTTCCAGGCTTGTGCTAGCTACCAACCAAGGTCAAAGTTGAATCTCCAGGAAACAAACATGGCTGCCGCACGGCCAGTATCTGGTGTAATTCACAAGCATCAAAGTAGTATGGTGCTAAACTGTGTTTGTACGAAAGATCGTATAGCGCTGCAAGGCGCTACATGTATACGATCTTTGGTGTGTACGAAGCCCGGGAAGGGACAGTGGTAAGAAAAAAAATTCAATGGAGTAATCCGTGCACACGGATTACTAATCCAATAAGGTCATCATCAGAACAACTACTTCCATTGACCTCCACCATCTTGAATCAACTAACGTTCGTGTGTAACACATGCGTGTGGCGGATTGCTAAACCGTGCGAACGGATTACTCCATTGATTTTTTTTCTTACCACTGTCCCTTCCCGGGCTTCGTAGGTGTGTACGTTTTTTATACACGATCCGACAACGCTACACAAACGCTACAATAACAAACGGCTACCACACACATGAACCGCTATCAAACACAGTCTTGGGAATTTCGTAGAATCTCCCCCCCCCCCCCAAAAAAATGGGGGTAACCACTACGCATGCGTCAATTTGAAATTGTAGTGCGGCCCACATTTTTGGTGCGCACGCGCATAAACAACGACAACTTCACAGCAGTCCGTTGTTGTCTATGCTAGAGCTGTGCGTTTTTGGAACCTGTTTTCATTTTTGTTGAAAACATGCCTCCGGTGGTGTACAAATACATGTACTGTAAATGGTAACAAATTGATCTTTATAATACAGAGGATACCATACTTAAATTTATCGTTTCTTTATTGGAGTGAAATCTCTTGAATTTAAAGATAATTGTCTGTAAAAGTGTAAACATTGCATTGTTCAAGAGTCACAGATTTCTGTACACTCCGCTCAAATTGGTAACTGGAACCGAAAAATAGAACCGGGTAATGACCGTTTCGGTCGGATACCTGGCACAGCTCTAGTCTATGCGTGTGCGCACCAAAATTTTTTGATTTTCGAATGAGGGCATTATATGCATAAGGACTATGTGGTACTAAAGTGTCATACCATCTTCACATGGCGACACTATATGATTCAGTGATTTTTTTTTCGTTACTTGATGTCATTGCTTCAGCTCTCTTTAGAATCAGCGGCCAATTTGACAGAGATGCTTAGCAGATATTAAAATTGCTTGCTAGAAAAATGTGCTTAATAGGTTTCTTTGGTTACCAGCCAAAATTTTATACAAAATGTATGCATTTTGGCTGGTAGTCTGTTTCATATTGCTTCGCAAATCTATCAAATTGGTCACAGGTTCTGGTTAAGACAGATCTTCAATGAAAAATCCAAGTCGCAGTCATAAAACAGGCTTGCTAAATTTAGCTCCAAATTTTATGTATGTAACAATATGCAAGGCATAAAAAAATTTAGAAGTCTGGACTAGAGTGATATTTTTCAGTCAAACATGTCAGCCACTGTTGGCTACCTGACCACTGAGGCCACCTGCCCTCTTGCGCCCACTTTTCCCAGGTACATGTACGGAGTGAAATTTTAAGGACAGCACTTACCTAGATAATTATCTTAAAAAGACTACATGGTAATAAATTAGATGGTTTTGATGGCCTATTTTAACTATGTAAAATAAGAAAAAGATAACCACATCAACAAATTTACACATTTTGATCATATTAAATATTTAGCAATTGATTATTTAGGATATTAATGTGATTAAAACAAATACCGATAACCAAACAATTTATGTGAAATTTGATACTCATTAAAATTGTTAAAATATCCACATATCCCTTGAATTCTAATTTGTGTTTAAAGAAAAGCGAGAAAAGTTGAGATACAATTAAATTATTTGTTTCCATGTTTTTCTCTGAATTGAGGACACAGACAGAAAACCTGTTTAGGATGATTCGGTAATTTTATAATGAGGGGATGCTAATTAGAAAATTAAAGTTGATTAAAGATTGTTTGCGGTGACACCATGTGAAAAATTCTCTTTTGAGTAGTAATTAGGTCTGAAAAGAGCCGATTTTTGGTAGTTTTTAAGTATAAATTGATTTGGTGTACCAGTGTATTTTATGTTTTTTAAGCGCTATACAAGTTCACTATTATTATTATTATTATTATTATTACTGTATGTTTTTCATTTCATAGCGCTGCTAACCGTTAAGTATAGAGAAAGGCGTGCTAACTTGCCGGACATTATTGCTAGTAAATGAGTGACGCAACAACACAAATCCATGGTGAACGCACACGCGCCACTCTGAATTTTCTTGCTAACCTGTTTTTTTTGGTAACCAGTCAAACTTGTATGTATTTTGTATACATTTTGGCTGGTAGTCTGTTTTATATTGCTTAGCAAACTTCTCTGCTTAGTAGCTCTGTGAAATTGGGCATGGGACCAATGTACCGTCCCTTTACGGACAGGAATGAGGGACATGGACAATATTAAAATGTTTTCAAAATCAGATCAATCATTACGTAAAACACACCTAGACTGTACACTAAACAAAATTAAGATTTCAAAACCCTCACAATTAGTAATTTTTTTTACAAATATACATAAAAAATGAACAATTCAATAGAAGACAGTCTCTAAATATAAAAAGTCATGAAACTAAAACATTTTCGCCCACTATTCCCTGTTTTTCTAATGGAAGTTTGGAGCAAAATTAATGCATATTTTATGCGCATATTATTACATTAGTTTTATCAGCACACAAGCTGTCAAAGTTGTATAGTCCGTGCTCAAGGCCCACAAAACATGAAAATCAACTATTTCATTTCTCAATCTTTTGCTATGTACGATTATTCTTCCAAAGTTAAGAATTTTTAAAATCAAACATTCAATGACACTAATAAAAAATTTCTTAAAAATAGATATTTTTTTGAAAGCCGCTATTAGTATTCACGAAATCACAGATTGACATGAAACTTACTTGGTGTAAAGCTGATGACGGTCTCAAACATCCCTTGAAATGTTGCTGTCTTAAAGGGACAATATCGTCACGATCAACAGGGCATGGAATCGGTGTCCTAGTTTAAGATGAACACAGTGACTGAAAATTACTGGCTCATTTATGCAGCAGCAACGGTAATATGACCTCATCATGTGGGGTATTATTTTCAGTCACTGAGTTAATCTAAAACTAACACTCCGATTCCATGCCCTGTTGATCGATACTCAAAGCATTATTTCATTTTTACCATTTCCGATTTTACGATTTAAAAGCGCCAACGTTAGCGCCAAAGTTTTAATATCACATTACTCATTTACATCAACTTATTAAATTCTTTTCTAGTTTATCTTGAGCACGGAGCGTACAATACTTCTCAATGTTCAATTTAACAAAAAATTAATGCCAAAAAATGTGAGAATTTGTAAGAATCCTTTGAACATTTAAAAATCTGACAATCTCAGACAAATTTAAAGAATGTTGATTACAACCAAATATTCCGAATACTGAACTCATAATGACATTAATATTTATACATTTACACGTCAGGTTTCTGCACATAATTTTCACTGTACATATTGATATAATCTTCGTACAAACCACGGAATTGTTCGCAAAGAGCCCGAAAAATATTTGTTTCTTATGACACTGATAATTATATCTGTACAATGAACAGTGAACTTCGAGCTAATTTACAAAAATATAGAGCTCACCCTATAGAAACATAATGTGAGGAACACAGTTTGCAATGAACACAGCACAGTACACTCACCCTCAATTGACAAGTTGATTCAACCCCCCATGAATCACATGTAAGAATCCATGGATTCAAGCAATGCAATGCCGACGTGGATTCAACCATTCCATTCAGAGGTAAGTTATGGTTCCCTTGATGAATATGGCAACTTGTTCTCCAGTCCAAGCTTGCAGTTTAAAGTGGGTCGTACCATTTTACTGGAGGTATCGGAATACTACACCATACTCCATGTCCAAGACCGCGTCCCCCCCTTCCCTCTGCATGGAACAAATATCTGACTCATCACACCCCTACAATGAGATGTCCAATGAGCCACTCTGCTGTTCAGTTATGTATGTGTGGAATATACCACTATAGTTAAAGGTGATCCAATACCTCTATTATCTTTGATATTGATTTACTTCCTGTGTTTCCAGCTGCATTCTGCATGTAGATAAGAAAAGAAAAAGAAGAAGAAAAACTTAACACCCCTATAACTCCACTGGATAGATGGCAGACTTGTACTCGAGTCCCCAGTGCCAAGTCCGAGTCCGATTTCAACAAAAAAGATAATTTCGACAATCCGACATATGTCAATCCTAATTTTTCATTTGGAGGGAATTTGCATATTCATCTCCCATCCTCACTCCCAAAGAAAGTCATCATAGTTTATTAGGTTTTGTTGTTGTTCAACATACAGACTAGCCTAAATATTGATTTGGCTTTGTCTACATAATAATAATAATAATAATAATAATGTGGACTTATATAGCGCACGTATCCACCAACTGAGTGGTGCTCAAGGCGCATATTATTACCCCTGCTCAATAAGGCTCATAAATCATTCCTGAAACCATCTCAGCTCCCTGGGGAGTATACAGCTCAATTGCTGCCATTACAGCGCATATAGGGCTAATCAACCAACTCTGCCCTCACAGGTACCCATTTAACCCCTGGGTGGAGAGAAGCAATTATGGTTAAGTGTCTTGCTCAAGGACACAAGTGTCACGGCCGGGATTCGAACCCACATTCTGCTGCTAACACCAGAACTTGAGTCCGGTAAGCTAGACCGCTCGGCCACGACACTCCAGGAACATAATGGGAAAGATATTACTATCACATCTGCACTAAGAAATTGTTTCCAAAATGAACTCCATAAAATCACATTTTATATGCTGAAATTGCTGACAAATGCCCACACAGAGCCTCCTGAATGCAAATTTACAAAATGTTCATTCCATTTCTGCAGAATTGATGAGCAAACACCATGAAAATTGAGAGACCAGTGTTTGGGACAGGTAAGGCCATAGGTCATTATATGGCCCATTGAGTAATTGTTAAACTATTGAAAGACGATTCAATGGTCAAACTATTGTTCAATGCTTGAGTGCACCCAGCCCAGCTGGCCCTCCAGGGTCAGACAAAAGGGCTATTACTGCCTATTGTGTAGGGAGGATTAGTGAAGGATAAGCAGTGGCAGTGTCATTGATGTTCCAGACTACATACAGTAGCTGTTTTGTAGGTATTAGGACTGTCAATTATCACTTCTTTTGTCTGCTTCCAGAAGCTGTTCCAAGCAGAATCTGGTAAATGTTCTTGAGTTCTTTCCGTACACCATGTAATGATCTCTTTTTTGGAAAAAGTGATGGCTCTGAGAAGAGCAGGTTGGTTTGTTCTCAACGTTTCGACTAGTCTGCTCGAGTCATCGTCAGGAAACAGTCTCCTGACAATGCCTAGAGCAGACTAGTGGTGTACCCGAAAGAACTCAAGAAGATTTATCTCCACCACGCAAAGCCTCAAATCCTACATCAAATCTGGTAAACAAATGAAGCAAGCTAAATGAATAGTTTGGGCCAATAGTTTCATGATTGCTCAATGGGCTCTAAGAGGGCCATATAACTAATAAGTGTGTTACCCATCACGCTTAAAAGGCCCTTTCACACGAGACCGTTTTAACAAGGGACCTTGACTAAAATCGCATCCATGTTAAAAAAACAGCAAATCCCAGTCGTGTGAAAGCTATCATTGTTAAATAATTACACGGACCCTCGTTATTTATAACAGAGATCGAGACCTCCTCCAAAAAATCGCATCGATGTTAAAATCGCCACGATAGGTCGTGTGAAACGTTTCGTGCGCCCAAACAGGGGACCCTTGCTTTGGCAGTATCATTTTGCATGCGCAGAACGTGTCACTAGATCAGCTTGCAACAATCCCGGATGTGTGTTGGTAAACAACTTGTACGTCCCCATCACGTGTCACGTTGATCAGTGAATGAAACGGTTTCATCGTAACTCCAAGAGACTTTCTTGGCCCAGACACGGACACGTTGGACAGCCTTACGTTAGAAATCTGGCTCTGCGAATCCGTCGGAATTGTTGCAAGTATACTTGATTCGATATCCATAATAAAACGAGAATAAAATTGTCGGGAAATGAAAATAAAATGTGGGAGAAAGTAACGTTTGACTTCGCACAACACATATATCTTCATGGGAAAAAAGCGTTCAGTGAAAAAGCTCTGCGCGAGGTACCAGTGAAATATTGGATTGCACAATCATGACCTTTGACCCTCCATGGAAAACGAGGGATGTTAGTTTTGGTGTGAGTGGAAGTCGTGTGAAAGTTTGTTAAAAAATCGCAAACGACCGAGGCGACAGACAACTGGCGCCCATTACCAAGGACCTTTGTTATCGGTGCTCGTGTGAAAAGGGCTTTATTCCCACGATATTGTACGCTGAAGCTTGGGTACACAATTCACTTTGATTTCATGCAGCCGCTGCGCCTATAAGCGATTCAGCTTGCTGTGAGGGAGATGCGAAACGCTGGCTTTAATGATTTTTTTTACTTTAACCCTACCTCCCTAGGCCCATTTGCTTCGACATAACCTGAATCCTCCAAAATCCTTCAGTAGTAAAGTAAGCACATGACATGTATGCACACATGTGTTTCTAATCTGTGATACATGTACATGGCCAGGTACCCTCCCTGCATGCATGGAGTAACAAACAGTGTCCACTGACCCAAGCACTGGCCTTGCAATCACTACAACAAACATGGATGTACATGTACCATGGAAAGGCAAGTATGCCTAATAATCTCAATCCTTCAAAATCCTTCACTTTGGCAAAGATGATTTTGGAGGATTTGGGAAGGTCAGGGTTAAGGAATCATCTTTATTGAACGTTAGCTTAAATATAGTAATAATTAAACATATTGAATGATGTTTGGTGAGAATTAGCCGTGCCCAGTGCCGTTCAAGTGTGTCTTTAAGCACTGTAGCTTGGAAGCCTGAGGAAACCTTTTAAACACAGTTATGTGAACCAGAAACACAGGGGTAAACCCCTACTCTTCCATGATAAGTGTTCTGGGTTCTTTTACGTGCATTACTTTAATAATCTAGTACACAGGACCTACGGCTTAACGTCCCATCCGAAGGACGAAGCAATTATGGAGTGCCATGGTCGAGCGGTTTAGTGCATCGGATTTGTGTTCTGGTGGCCGAGTCATCAGAATGTGGGTTCGAATCCCAACCGCGACCATGGTGCTTGTGTCCTTGAGCAAGACACCATAATTGCTTCTCTCCACCCAGGGGTAAATGGGTAAATGGGTAAATGGGTACCTGTGAGGGCAGAGTTGGTTGTTGTGTTTGATTAGCCCTATATGCGCTGTAATGGCAGCAATTGAACTGTATGCTCCACAGGGAGCTGAGATGGATTCAGGAATGATTTATGAGCCCGATGACCAGGGATAATAATATAATGCGCCTTGAGCACCAGTTTGGTGGATATGTGCGCTATATAAGTCCACATTATTATTATTATTATTATTACTTATATGGGGGGGGGGGGGGTGGGGGTGAGGTTTGGGGGATTTGGATTGTCCTACTTACCGTAAGCTCAATGAATGATAGGAACTTTTGCAACATTTGAACCATACAGGAAAATTCGCCTTCAGGAAGGAAACTACGTACACGGGTAACATTCATCTGCAACAGAATCAAATACATGAATACAGGTCACTGTCTCACGAATTAAATCCTCTCTTAACCCTCCTATGGTAAAAAAAAAAACTGTCTTGCTCAAGGACACAAGCGCCAGGGTTATGGCTGTGATTAGAACCCACATCAAGACAAGTCTGATTCTCTAGACCTTTTAATTATTAAAACCCTAACCTCCTTGATACTCATCACTGTTAATCCTTCAAAATCAACCCATATGTGACCCGCTCCGTCGAAATGAGACCTTTCCCCCAGATCTGACATTCATAGATATGTATACTAGGTTAACAAGTAACTCACGGGCTTTCCAATGATACAAATGTTATTTCCGTAGCTTATTCCATTCCGGAATTATCGAGTGATGAAGACAACCATCACTTTGCGTCCGTTCGTTTTTGAATTTCGCGCTTCGGAGAAAATCAACATTAAACTTGGTCCACACACAGAGCAAGCGCGCGAGCTATCGTTCGATGTACAACTCATGAATAATTAATCAGCCCTTGTACCAAACACCGGCTGTCCACACCGGCCCGCGTCTTCATTCCGCCTGCTGTGTGTGGAGTCGCGGCGTAAGATGTCTGTGTTACAGGACGATTTTACTGTACATACATTGTGCACTCTCAAACTCTACCGTCCGTCCGTGTATTGTACCATGGAGAAATGAAAACAGATTTTTCTCTGTGATTGGACTGTTTTTTCGGAAGGCTTCCGTCGTAAATATTTCACAAGTTGGTAACTTTTAAAAACATGATTTACCTTTAAATTGTATTGTTCAACAAAATCATGATTTCAAGTCAACAGATATTCAGACTTTATGACAATAAGGCCAATTATTACGACTTTGAAACACTACAAAACAGTGATTCGAATGCATTAATATTGTAACCAACTCGACCCCACTGACGTGTATGCAGCTAGCCAGCTTACGGAGCGGCGGGGCCCAGGCCTAGACTCGGGTCTGTATAACCGGCTAAGCTGGGCCTGGAGTTGGCCGAAAGATCGATCGCCATTAAGGGTGGCGTCATTCATTTTCTGGTAACCGCGCATGCTCAGACAACTGGTTGCTTACTGTTGTCCAATCAAAGAGCTGTATTTCTTCTACCTTGCCGATGATTCGGCTCGTTGGCTAACAATTTATTTTGCGGCTTAAAACTACTATTAGAGCTCCATACTGCTTAGTCATTGCCACAAAAGTGCGCAGTTGAGGTCATGACCTTTCTTTTGATACCAAACACGTACGTTTAACGTTAACGTAACTACTCGTGTTGCTGTCTCGAAAACAAGGATATTTTGACCTGTTTGGATTTAACGGAGGCCACATGAAAGACAAACATGATACAGACATTGTCCAGAAATCGTCCTTTTTTATGGATTTATTAATATTTTTATGAAAAGGTAAGACCACCATAAGATTGTTCGAGATTTTATCAAACTAAAAATATAAAAACCTAGAAATCGATATGCAATGTTTTTCCATTTTTTTTTTTGGCGAGCACAAGTTCAGAGTCGAATTACACAGAAACCTCCGTCCGGGGACAAGTCTCATTTTGACGGAGCGGGTCACATATGAGTTCATGGAGGATCCCTGCTACCTCAATCCTTCAAAATCAACCGATATGAGTTCATGGAGGATCCCTGCTACCTCAATCCTTCAAAATCAACCGATATGAGTTCATGGAGGATCCCTGCTACCTCAATCCTTCAAAATCAACCCATATGAGTTCATGGAGGATCCCTGCTACCTCAATCCTTCAAAATCAACCCATATGAGTTTATGGAGGATCCCTACTACCTCAATCCTTCAAAATCAACCGATATGAGTTTATGCAGGATCCCTGCTACCTCAATCCTTCAAAATCAACCCATATGAGTTTATGGAGGATCCCTACTACCTCAATCCTTCAAAATCAACCGATATGAGTTTATGGAGGATCCCTGCTACCTCGATCCTTCAAAATCAACCGATATGAGTTCATGGAGGATCCCTGCTACCTCGATCCTTCAAAATCAACCCATATGAGTTCATGGAGGATCCCTGCTACCTCAATCCTTCAAAATCAACCGATATGAGTTCATGGAGGATCCCTGCTACCTCGATCCTTCAAAATCAACCCATATGAGTTCATGCAGGATCCCTGCTACCTCGATCCTTCAAAATCAACCCATATGAGTTCATGGAGGATCCCTGCTACCTCAATCCTTCAAAATCAACCGATATGAGTTCATGGAGGATCCCTGCTACCTCGATCCTTCAAAATCAACCCATATGAGTTCATGCAGGATCCCTGCTACCTCGATCCTTCAAAATCAACCCATATGAGTTCATGGAGGATCCCTGCTACCTCAATCCTTCAAAATCAACCAATATGAGTTTATGGAGGATCCCTGCTACCTCGATCCTTCAAAATCAACCGATATGAGTTCATGGAGGATCCCTGCTACCTCGATCCTTCAAAATCAACCCATATGAGTTCATGGAGGATCCCTGCTACCTCAATCCTTCAAAATCAACCGATATGAGTTCATGGAGGATCCCTGCTACCTCGATCCTTCAAAATCAACCCATATGAGTTCATGGAGGATCCCTGCTACCTCGATCCTTCAAAATCAACCGATATGAGTTCATGGAGGATCCCTGCTACCTCGATCCTTCAAAATCAACCGATATGAGTTTATGGAGGATCCCTGCTACCTCAATCCTTCAAAATCAACCGATATGAGTTCATGGAGGATCCCTGCTACCTCGATCCTTCAAAATCAACCCATATGAGTTCATGGAGGATCCCTGCTACCTCAATCCTTCAAAATCAACCGATATGAGTTCATGGAGGATCCCTGCTACCTCAATCCTTCATAATCAACCCATATGAGTTCATGGAGGATCCCTGCTACCTCGATCCTTCAAAATCAACCGATATGAGTTCATGGAGGATCCCTGCTACCTCAATCCTTCAAAATCAACCCATATGAGTTCATGGAGGATCCCTGCTACCTCAATCCTTCAAAATCAACCGATATGAGTTCATGGAGGATCCCTGCTACCTCGATCCTTCAAAATCAACCGATATGAGTTCATGGAGGATCCCTGCTACCTCGATCCTTCAAAATCAACCGATATGAGTTTATGGAGGATCCCTGCTACCCCGATCCTTCAAAATCAACCGATATGAGTTCATGCAGGATCCCTGCTACCTTGATCCTTCAAAATCAACCGATATGAGTTCATGGAGGATCCCTGCTACCTCGATCCTTCAAAATCAACCGATATGAGTTCATGGAGGATCCCTACTACCTCGATCCTTCAAAATCAATCGATATGAGTTCATGGAGGATCCCTGCTACCTCGATCCTTCAAAATCAACCCAAACGAGTTCATGGAGGATCCCTGCTACCTCGATCCTTCAAAATCAACCCATATGAGTTCATGGAGGATCACTGCTACCTCGATCCTTCAAAATCAACCCATATGAGTTCATGGAGGATCCCTGCTACCTCGATCCTTCAAAATCAACCGATATGAGTTCATGCAGGATCTCAGTTTGTTATCTCAGTTTTGAAAAATGCTGACTTTACTCTGATTTTGTGAGAGACAACGCATACTTACATGATTATTTTTGACGAGACAGCCGATAAGTAACGCTGTGTAGGATGCTACAATGCTATCCTCCATGTGTTTTCCTGCTGTGTGCAGCACTGCAATTTAAAAACAGTAAACGAAAACAATATGAAAAAATGTTTCACGCCACAGAAACAAGTAATGATTATAAATGTAATCAGTTTGGTTTGCGGTAACACACAGGGATGTGATTCGACAAAAGTAAAAAATCCTGAAAAATAGGTAGCAGGCCTGGGTCTCCCTTTGGTCTAGAGGACAAACCCCTCTTGAACCTCCTGGATGTTTAATTTTGAAGGATTTACAGACTCTCCACATCCCCACAAACAAGAAACTAGAGGTTTGGACACAATACAGGCTACTTCTTTCTTTCCTTTGTGGCTACTTCTCTTCTTTCAAGAAAATTGAGGGAGATTTGTAAAAAATCCTGAAATCAGGAAAAATCCTGAGTAATCACAGTCCTGAACACCATGTGCTTTGGACCTCAACCATAGTCTTAGCCAGAGGGGTGTCTGGGTGTCTTTTGGACACCCTGTTTCAATTTTGGACACCCTATTTCACCTGCCATTTAATACAAGTATTGTAAGTGAACAATTTTGACACCCTGTTTTGAAATTTCCAGCAAATTTGGACACCCTAGTTCTAAATCCTGGCTAACACCTTGATCTCAACCATCGTGATGTGAGATTGTGGTTCTGATAAGAACCATATTGGTCTTGTCTATGAGAGATTCAAACCACATGGTGTTACCGATAACAGTTCTTCACCATCCTCAAAACTTTCATTATAATATTGTGCCAAGCATAAAGATTTATTGCCGTGTTTTTGACCTTATCTTTGGTTTTTAAATCAGATGGTTTTTCTTTCCTTAAAGAAAGGAAAACAAAAATATAATTTTACAAAAATGACTGTCAAAAGTCCTGGCAAATAATTGTCAACATTACAACATTAATATTCAGTAACAAATATTAATTTCAAATGTTAATTTTCAAGAAACATATCATAGAAATAACCATGGGGAAATTGTTTTTTTTTAATTGGATTGTTTAAATTACCCCACGGCGTCATATTTGACAAATTTTTTACCCTTAAAGGGGTGGGGTGTTCTGTGACCTCAATCAAAATATTTTTGCTCCTTGATAGCTACTTTTTTCCAGAAATATTTCCGCCGCCCCTCCCTTGACAAATTTCTAGCTACTGCCCGAGTGTGTCTAAGATATGGGTCTAATTTCACAGAACTGCTAAGCAGTAAATCATTAGCAATTTTATCCGCTAAGCAAAATGTAACCGAGACCCAGCCAGAAGCAATATACATAACATGACAGTTTGGCTAGTAACCTATTTTGCTAAGCGTAACTTTTTTTGCACTCAGCCAGATACAAACTACCTACCCTTACTGACAGATCGTTTGATCTCCTCCTCCGTGAGCTCACTGCTCCCCCCAGCACCCGAAGTCTCAATCTCCACCCACTCCAGACCAGCCTGGGCCTCGCTCAAATCCTCGTCGTCGTCGTCCTGTTGTGTTTCACCGGGCTCCGGCTCCCGTTCGGCGCGAGATGCTGCACGATAGCGTTGCATAAAAAGCTACCCAAATTAAAACAAAACAAAACCATGCAGCTTGTTAAAGCCACTGCTTGTATACCCTATTGACTCCGTTCACGGTCGTATGAGGGCGCCTGCATGCAAAACTGCGGCTTTTGGAGGGCTGTTGCCATGGACCGTTCTTTTATTTTGTAAACACTGAGCACCACTGTATGAGGACGGCCACCAGTGAGTAAGAATTTCAATCTTGGTTGCAACAGATTATGCTTCTACGAGTATGCCAACTTCCTTGGAATCAATATATACATTTAAACCCTCCTGCTGTAGCTGAACTTTTGTGGCAAGTAATTATAGCAGTTAAAAACAGTCAACTGTTTTTTTGTTTTACTGTTGAATCAACTGTGCACACAGGGGCATTGTTGACTGGTTTGGACTGTCATTTTGACCACCCTCAACATTACAAGATAGTGTTTTTCAGGGATGATATTGTGAGAAAATGAAAAGGTAGGAAAAAATGTTTGCCATTATCATTAGGCATATACTAGCCTATAGCGGTTTACCTCTATAGTCGTGTTCAGCAAGAAAACTGTTTTTTATCTTGTAATTACGATAAATGATACACAAGGAAAGTTTCCATGGTCTGAAGTTAGTCGGAACCCAGTTTAATGGTAGGATTTTCAAAATCAAAAGGTAGGATTTCCAAAAGTAGGAAGAATATCATGCCTGGTTTTTACCAGTCAAAAATGGCAATTTACTTTAACCTGTAAAATGTACTTACTGCACATTAGGTTTGACAGTGTTTGACCTTTTAGTGCACTAGATATACATTGGCATGTACATAGACATTTTGACTGAGGTTTAACCATCCATCCAGTGAAAGTTTCAGCTCACAACGTTCAATCAGATTTTTCCAATAGTCAAACACAAATCGTACTCAATACAGGGAAATTCCTACAGCTGATGTTAAAAATTTAGGTTGTTTGTTTTCTTAAATTCTGCATTTCTAAATAACTAAAAATGGTTAGGCTGTCTTTCTCAAATTATTAGTCAAAAGTGATGAGATAATACCGATAGGTTGATGAAATTCTTGCGTCGGGAGATAAACAATAGATTTAATTTTGTCCTACACCGACGTGTGTATAGCACTGTATACTCAGTGCTTTCTGAGTGTCTGTGGAAAAAACTTCACAGGCGACTTGGGCGGGATTCGAAAATTCTGGTGGAAATTCAGTGGTTCCTACTATCCATCTGAAATAGTCATTTTAAGTTAGACTGGTCCCCTGTATTTATCCTCAAGAATCATGGCAGGCTCCTGGCGCACCATTCAAGGGATTTCATTGGATACGTTGTGTTGAAGATGCCATTATTCGTAGCTCACGCTAGCTAACAACCAAGGTCAACGTTTAATCTCCCCTGAAACTTTGAGGCCAGTATCTGGCGTAATTCACGTGATATCAGATCTTCAGACTAATATTAACCCTACTTCACATGGAGGCAACTCCCACCCACTAAATACACCAACATTTACTGGATACAAGCCACACTAACCTTTCCAAGTTCAACCGAGTGCCACCCAAGGCCACTGTGAATAAGATCTCTAATTACATACACACACATAATGAAGGCCATTACAAACCATAGTCTTTAATGGTTTTGTATAGGTGTGTTTACAGTCAAAATACATGGTCAGGTTTACAGCTGGTTATTTCAACATGTTAGCCAACCCTCCTACTATAGCTGCACTTTAGTGGCAAGTCGCTATAGAGGTCAAAATCACACAGGGGCATTTTTGACTGGTTTTGACTGTCATTTTGACCACCCTGAACAATACCACCCAATGCTTTTACCAGTCAAAACCGGTCGACTCATTTTGACCTGTAAATGTACTTACTACATGTAAGATTTGACAGTGTTCGACTTTTAAGTGCACTAGATATACCTTGGCAAGTATATCAACATTTTGACCTTTGTAGTAGTAGGAGGGTTAGTATGGCCTGAAATATATCAATGGGAGACCACTTGACCCTGCAATCTCAGTGGTGTGACAGTGCACAGAAGGGTAACCATATGAGGCCACTGGCAACAACTGCAACAGCTTGGAGTGGCCTCAGAGGATTGTACTCACACGCACTGAAGGCCATTACAAACCAGTCTTCAGTGGTTTTGTATAGGTGTTTACAGTAAAAAAAATACATGGTCGGGTACAGCTAATTGTTTGAACATATTAGTATGGCCTGCAATGTATCAATGGGAGGACCACCTTACCCTGCAATGTTAAGTGGTGTGACAGTGCACAGAAGGGTAACCATAATGAGGTCACTGGGATCAACTGCAATAGCTTAGAGTGACCTCAGAGGATTGTTTTAAAATATATTACTAATAGGAGGGTTAAAAAAAAAAAAAAAATTAAACAAAACAAGATGGCCATAAAGACCTACATTCGATATCATCATCATTCAACTTAACCCTTTACAGACCAGTAATAATACTATGGTCGAGCGGTTTAGTGAGTTGGATTTGTGTTCTGATGGCCGAGTCGTCAGAATGTGGGTTCGAATCCCAGCCGCGACCAGGGTGCTTGTGTCCTTGAGCAAGACACTTTACCATAATTGCCTCTCTCCACCCAGGGGTAAATGGGTACCTGTGAGGGCAGAGTTGGTTGTTGCGTTTCATAAGCCCTATATATGCGCTGTAATGGCAGCAATTGAGCTGTATACTCCCCAGGGAGCTGAGATGGTTTCAGGAATTATTTATGCGCCTGATGAGCAGGGGTAAAAATATAATGTGCCTTGAGCACCAATTTGTTGGATACGTGCGCTATATAAGTCCACATTATTATTATTATTATTATAATGTCAGATGGCCAGATAGATTTTAACAATTTTCCTTCAATATATATCTGCATGTGTTTATCTCGTACAAGTACAACATCAGAGACATTTTAAATATCTTGTTTTAGGCTGTACCCCTGCAAAACAGTATTCAGTTTCTTGTCTCCGCGCGTGTTACCTCATACCTGTGGGTTGGCATTTTTAATTTTCTTTTTTTTGTTGCTATGAAACTATGTCCAATTGCAGCCAAAATTGCTGGATCGTTTGGAATTCTGCCTGCCACGATTCGGCACGCCACGATGTGTTTTAAACGACTTTTTCACATAGGGGTATGAACGTTTGCCTGATCTGTGCGGCCTCTCTTAGCCACCATACTTTGTGTATGGGAAATTTGGTCTGGTTTCAATAACCGCATATACATGTTAACATGTATTACTTTTTTAAAAAAAAATTTTTTTTAAAAAAGAAAAAAAAAAAAAAAAAAAAAAAAAAACATCACCACACCGATTTTGAAGCCGATCTATGACCAGAAACCAGGTGCTGAAATCTGTGGCCACTTACGGCCGTTATGGTTTCTAAAGAGTTAACCATCCTTGATGCTGTGTATGTATTTGTTATCTTCTTACCTGTGTGAGTGCTTCCAGTGAGCATACCTCGCCGGTCGTCGTGAACTTGTTGCTGTCGTCGGCATGCGCGTCGTACGAGTAGTGCATTTTCGTGTTGGTGAGTATCTTGGCGTTACCCGGACAGTGTTCCACTAAGTTGATTAAAACGCCCAGACTCTGATAACAAACAGCAGGCAATGAATGACTTCAGTATCCAAATTTATAGTCGGGACTGTTATTATAGGGTAGAGGTGGACAATATCACGATAATATCTTAACGATACGATATTCAAAAAATTATCGGCTAAATCGGTTATGGTTTTGAAGATATCGCAATATCACCATATTGACGATATTCCAAAAATATCGCCGATATCAAATTTATATCGCTCTTTTTTGGTAAAATATCACTGTTTCTAAATTTCATATCATTATACGGTAATATCAACGAAGTTACGGTACCGTGATGAACTAAAAAACAGTTTGAAATCACGACGCGGCGCCACTCATGTTTAGGCTTGGGCGGTTCCGCCGTGTACTCGGTTCTACCCGATTCCAAATTGAGAATCGGAACCGCGTTTCCACTCTTTTAAAGAACCGGGTACCCGCAAGAGTCAGTTCCGGAACCGAGTCCATCAAATACCCGAGTCCCAGAGCCAGCTGGGAGCCGAGTCCCAGAGCCGGCTCCAGCAAAATACCTGACTCTGAGGACCAACCAGACTCCAATTGAAATACGCAGTTGTCTGAGCTCCAACTCTAGAGCCGAGAACCGGCTCCAGTTAAAATACCCAATTCTCTTTGATGAGTGACCGACAAAATGTAACTCTAGATCAACTAGACTGCAGCAAACTTGTGAAGGAGCCACACATGCAACTGATGCAAAGCGCAATGTCTGTGCATTAGTACTAGTAGTATCATTGTGTGTCACTGAGTTGTTTATAAATTGGCCCCATAACATGGATACTTTGGTTATTGAGATGTTGTTAAAAATGTTGACAGCATGTGTCTTGAGAAGTGGAATGATCAATGTGGCCCCGTAATAAGGATAATCTTGTGACGAATTAGTCAAGAGTCATGTTGCTAGTGTTCTTAATGTACTTTCAATAGGCATGGACGGTAGTACGGTACCTTATGTATAGGGGGTGGTACAATTGCTTAATTGCTCCAACCCCTGAAGCATGTGCATGCAATTAAGCCATGACATCTACAGTACAGCTTGTAACGTTGTTTGCTAACGGTAGGATAATGGAAGCAAATCTCTAACTTAGCTTAACGTTTCCAAAAAGTTTCTTTAACCCTAACCCCCTAGGTATTCTGGCTAGGAACCTTCCTGAACCCTAACCCCCTATAGGTATTCTGGCTAGGAACCTTCCTGAACCCTAACCCCCTAGGTATTCTGGCTAGGAACCTTCCTGAACCCTCCAAAATCCATCAGTGCACTTTTGGAAACATGCCCTTATCTTCAAAATGCACCATTGCATTTTCGTTGATCTTTCATATTCAGCACTTATGGCCTGTACTTCTTGCCAGGTAGTAATTTTGCCCCATTTGAAGAGGTGAAAGTACCAGTTTCCTACAGTGCTGAATTTTTCCAAAAAAGTGCCCCTTGGAGGATTTTGATGGATTTGGGGTGGTTAGGGTTAAAGTTTCTGAAACATATTTTAAATTAAACAACATTATCATCACTGCATTTGCAGTTGAAAATTGAAACTCGTTTTGTTTCGTATCAGGGACACAACGAAGTTTGAATAGACCCTATGTTTTATTATTTTCTGTAATCCTTATGTTTTTCTTTGAATCTCTTGGAACCGGTTCCGACTCGGAACCGAGTCTTTTTTTGGAACCGAACCGGTTCCAGAAATTATGGAACCGCCCAAGCCTACTCATGTTCCCACTACTTGCGTGCGTGGTCTTGTTTTTCATGCATTGTGTGCTCTTGGTTGCCGCGTGGGCTGTAACTAAAGGCTACTCCCAGGATCACGTGGTACACTCTCCTGGAATAACCGCGCTGGTGTACATTGTCAGGTTGTTCATATATAGCAGATGTCGGATACCAGGATAAAAGCGTGGATGATGACAGCTGCACAGTGCGTGCATTTGTAAACCACAGGTTTGTTTATGGACGTCACGGTGAGCAGCAAAAATCTAAGAACTCGGCTCGTTTTGGAGCGACTGTTTGGAGTAACTTGTTTATTCAGACAGGAAATGGCCGAGCACACAAAACTTTGTACACTGTTTTCCAGTTTTCTATAGTACTATTAATAAAGAAAAAAAGAGGAAATCAGCTGATCAGCTGAAAAGTTGCATGGCTGTTTATTACCTATGCAACTTCCCTGTAGAATACATACATTTTTTCACGTATTTAAAAAATCCGCGTATTGAGACGATAATATATCGCCGATATCACGGCCGTCGATAATTGACTATTAAAAAATTCAATATCGTCACCCCTATTATGGGGGCAAGGAAATTGCATTGTACACTTTTGGAAACATGTCTTTAAATACATCCAAAATCAAGAGATACCTATACACATTTTCTTAAAAATTTAAAGAGACAACATCGTCACAATCAGAGCAGAGTTTCAACAGGGCATGGAATCGGTGTCCTTGTTTAAGACGAGCAGTGACTGAAAATTCTGGCTTATTTATGCAGCAGCAACGGTAATATAACCTTAACATTAGTTAATCTAAAACTAGCACTCTGATTCCATGCCCCGTTGATCGCGATGATATTGGCCTTTTAACCCCTTGCGTACGGTTGACAGCTTAGCCGCGGCCGGTGAATTAATTGATTTTCCAGCTGCATTTGCCGAGAATTGGCCTTGAATAGAAATCTTCAAGAAGGCTGATAGTTTGGTGAACCATATTGTTCTTGAATGGAAGTGTTATATAATAGATTGGGCTTTCGAGAGCATTCTGAATACAGCCTTTTCATGAACTTTCTGAACACAGCCCTTTCAATTACGCTATGTGGGGACTTCACGGGCGATGAATAGGTTATACCCGGTTTAGCTTGCCTGCTTATTGTTCGGTCTATACGCTTGGCTGAACAGCGGAGTTGTGCACATGTCCACGGCCGGGTTCGACCCGGTGCTCCATGGCCGGGTTTGACCCGGCACTCCCCGGCCCCACAGATGTTTTTTGGTTGGCCACAACCACCTTCACTCGGTAAAAATAATACCGTACCGTAAGGGGTTAAAATAGCGAAAAAACAGATGCCATACATTTTGAACAAGGGCACACACTGTTGATGACTTACCAGTACCAGGAGGTCAAATCGTTGGTCGTGGGCAATATGTTGAGCAACTTGAAGCACACAGTGCAGCGTATTGCTGATCAACCTAGACTGCTCGCCTACTTTCATACTACCCCATTCTGTTGAAATCAAACAGGTAGATAAAAACAAAATCCAATCAAGTTGTCCGTGAATAAGATATAGATTGGAATTAGCTATTCAGTACGTGTGACATCGTCGCCCTTTTGCAGTTGAAATGCTCGGAGTTTGAAGCATTTTGCGATGCTGTTTTTTAATATCTTGATATAACTATCTTATATTTTATATCTTGATTCAAAGAGCGTAAACATACTCACAAAAGCAGTTTTCACAACATTGCCAATGTTGTGCCTTTGGTTCAATGTATATCTTGATTCAAAGAGAGTAAGCATACTCATAGAAGCAGTTTTGCCAACATTACCAATGTTGTACCTTCCCTTCAATGTACAGGGTGTCCCCATAAAAAGTATACCGAGATAAAAATTACTGTAATGGCAAAACTACTTTATATATGGGAAAGAGAAATATATCTCTAGAAAGGGCAGAATGTCCTCTTTGCAATGGTATACAGCTTGTGATGTTATTGACACAGATGAGTGAACAAATTAGACAGATGTTAAGGGTACTGAAAGCAGGACTGTGACAAGTTTGCATATTTGAATAAAAAAGGTCCAAAAAACATTTTAAAATACCTGCACATTAAACTTTTGAGGTAAGTAGCGAAAACAAAGCAGATTACATTGTTTTAGGTACAATCCTTGTTTTCAAGAATGTGTTGAAAAAACAAAGGCATTTGGTATTCTGCACACTTGCATGGTTGAGATTTGTTATTAAAATATGCAAACTTGTCACAGTCCTGCTTTCAGTACCCTTAACATCTGTCTAGTTTGTTCACTCATCTGTGTCAATAACATCACAAGCTGTATACCATTGCAAAGAGGACATTCTGCCCTTTCTAGAGATATATTTCTCTTTCCCATATATAAAGTAGTTTTGCCATTACAGTAATTTTTATCTCGGTATACTTTTTATGGGGACACCCTGTATATCTTGATTCAAAGAGAGTAAGCATACTCATAGAAGCAGTTTTGCCAACATTACCAATGTTGTCCCTTCCCTTCAATGTATATCTTGATTCAAACAGAGTAAGGGAGGACGGCGAAATAGGTAGTACAGCTAGGCCTTTGAGAATACCAGCCAGGCTCAAGCCTTCGAGCCTCTTAATCCGTCTGTTTATGTCCGTAATCTTTTAACAATAGAGGAGCATGGTTATTAGCATATCTCGGCTTCTGGACGGCCTGGCTGCTATCAGCGCCCGCCCACTAGAGTTGTTAACAATAGAAGACAAGCTCATTAGAAAATCTCGACTTCTGGACGGCTTGGCCTCTTGCCCAACATCATGGTCTTTTGTTATGGTGTCTGGCAAGCCCAATGTTCAATTTTGAGGAATTTCTTTGAGTATACTCATTACCACCAAACCTGGCTGGAGAAATGGAACACAATGCTCGACTGGCCAACATTATTTTCCCATAACTTTGATTCTTGCCTACTTAAATTCAAAAGCGGGGCATAGTTGTAAAATTGTAGAATGAATTATTAAAGACCGATAGAACAGGATAAAATTTTCGTCATGCCCATCCGATCTCTACACAAGTGACTTGCAGTGAATATATGTGACGGGCTCTGCAAAATGAGTCGCTTCGCAAAGGCCTATTTCCACGCATACAGTGTTGATGAATGTGAAAAAAAATTAAATTGATTTTCTGATTATCCATTATTTCGGTTCTTTAGTATCTGTATTTTCATATTTATAAATCAAAAAGCTAATTTGTATAAAGAAAGTGGAATAAATGATGATTTTGTGTGCTTTTTTGTTTTCATTTTCGTCCGTTATTTCCATTACAATGCACTATAAATTGCTGCGTTACGTTGATTGTGCTCAGTTGGCAAAAATATAAACTCAGTGAACGATTTCCCCTGTATCTCATAAAAATGCGATGTAATTTGGGCAATCTCACGATGGAATTTCAAATAATGCATCGAATTTTGCGATACAAATTTCGACAGATTTATAAACATTTTTAAATCATATTCACAAAACCTTTCCCGAAATAACGTTTACATGTATATTTCCGACCAAATAATATCGAGCTATCCGTCCCGACTGGGTTTGTTTCAGCGTGGCCAGACCACGCCGGGGTTAAGTCCTGCGGCGTGCGTGTTCAACGATGACTTAACGCCGACGCGACGGTGTTGATGCAACAGTAAACACAACTGTTTTCCAGCAATCCGTGAAGTTTTTTTTTCCCGCAAATGCCTAAAATTCTGTGTGCATGCATTATTTTTCTGCTGATGAATTAACTCTGAGCGAAATTCCGAAATGGAAAACCGCAACAACCGCCATTTTCTTTTCTTTTTAACCGCTGCGTGTTTATTTTTCTTCTTCTCCTGAGTTTGGGGGTTGGAACATTGAGCAATTGAGCCACCCCTGTACTATAATTACCCGTGTTCAGTTCACATGTCGCGCTTTCTTACGATCCTGCGGCCGTGTTCAACAAACTCTAGAAGCGTTGCTATTAACTTTGTTTTATAATAAAGTTTTTTGAAAATTAACAAAATGAGCATTCATTTATATATGTAGTGGTGAGATTTAGAATAATTTCGGCACACAATATGATCGCTTTCAACCACTCATTTTCCTGAATTTTAATAATCAAAATTAAGCAGTCATACCACAAAGTAACGTTACACTTGGCGAAATTCACTTTGAAAAGCACCGAACATGTCGCAGTCAGTAATTTGTTTTCGTGATATTGCCTCTGTTTTAGCGATCGATAATAATGTAAACAAAAAAAAAAGAAATGGACGAGGAGGACTAACTTTCATGAATGATTGCAATTTGGCAAAATAACGGTTACACTAATTTCGGACACTAAAATTATTATTTCTGGTAAAATTTTGACATTCATATTATGAACCAAGCGACAGTAAAGCCTTAAAAACAACACCTTTAGGCTACCTATGCACACTACATACTGTAATTTTAAGCATTTTTAAATTTGCTACATATAAAACGAAGTTAGTAACGTTTCTAGAGTTTGTTGAACATGGCCGTAGTGATCGTATGAAAGCGCACATGCCAACTGAACACGGTACTATTGTGTACAGGGGGTGGCTCAATTGCTCAATGTTCCAACCCCCAAACTCAGAAGAAAAAATAAACACGTCTTGAAGCTAAAAAAAAAAAAAAAACTGGGCGGTTGTTGCGTTGTTTTCCATTTCAGGAATTTTGCCCATAGTTAATTCATCAGCAGAAAAATAATGCATGCACATGGAATTTTAGGCATTGCGGAAAAAAAAACCTTTATGGATTGCTGGGAAATAAAGTTGTGTTTAATGTTGCATCAACACCGTCGCATCTTGCGTAAAGTCATCGTTGAAAAGCGTGCGTCGCGGTTTTCAATGAACATGGCGTGGTCGGATCTGTTCCTGAGCCATAATGGCACACGCGCGGCAGCTGTAATTCACGGACGGTATTACGTCAATAGCTGAGCGTGGGCCAGCCCTGGCTGTTGATAAGACGGGCTTATCAAAATTGTCTTATGCCGTAAAACTTCTTGTTATGCATGACTACGTTTTAGGCTGGAACTGCCGGCGTCTATAAATTCTTTTGTTAGTCAGTGCCACTAGTCGGGCTGTCAGTCAAGTCTTATATTACAATGGGGACTACGGAGCTGTTGGCTCCTCTTTGTTTCTTGTGAGGATTAACGAAGGCATAAGGCAGGCCCTGCCCGAGCCTGGCCGGTATTCTCAAAGGCCTAGCTGTACTACCTATTTCGCCGTCCTCCCTAAGCATACTCATAGAAGCAGTTTTGCCAACATTACCAATGTTGTACCTTAGGTTCAATGTATATCTTGATTCAAAGAGAGTAAGTATACTCATAGAAGCAGTTTTGCCAACATTACCAATGTTGTACCTTCGGTTCAATGTATATCTTGATTCAAAGAGAGTAAGCATACTCATAGAAGCAGTTTTGCCAACATTACCAATGTTGTGCCTTGGGTTCAATGTATATCTTGATTCAAAGAGAGTAAGCATACTCATAGAAGCAGTTTTGCCAACATTACCAATGTTGTCCCTTCGGTTCAATGTATATCTTGATTCAAAGAGAGTAAGCATACTCATAGAAGCAGTTTTGCCAACATTACCAATGTTGTGCCTTCCCTTCAATGTATATCTTGATTCAAAGAGTAAGCATACTCATAGAAGCAGTTTTGCCAACATTACCAATGTTGTGCCTTCGGTTCAATGTACACTGAGCAAAAATATAAACGCCCCATGTTTCAACCTGACCCCCACCGTGTCCACATGCATGTCCATGATTGCCAGACGCCACTATCGTGTTCTAACGGACAGTAATCTGTAGCATGTTGAACAACAAAATGAATTTTGTATGATTTTGCAACCTCTAAGGCTAATAAAAGTTTCAAAGTTCCACATGGGGCGTTTATAATTTTGTTCAGTATATAATATCTTGATTCAAAGAGAGTAAGCATACTCATAGAAGCAGTTTGCCAACATTACCAATGTTGTGCCTTGGGTTCAATGTATATCTTGATTCAAAGAGAGTAAGCATACTCATAGAAGCAGTTTTGCCAACATTACCAATGCTGTACATTCCCTTCAATGTATATCTTGATTCAAAGCGAGTAAGCATACTCATAGAAGCAGTTTTGCCAACATTACCAATGTTGTGCCTTCGGTTCAATGTATATCTTGATTCAAAGAGAGTATTTACTCATAGAAGCAGTTTTGCCAACATTACCAATGTTGTACCTTCCCTTCAATGTATATCTTGATTCGAAGAGAGTAAGCATACTCATAGAAGCAGTTTTGACAACATTACCAATGTTGTACCTTCCCTTCAATGTATATCTTGATTCAAATAGAGTACACATACTCATAGAAGCAGTTTAGCCAACATTACCAATGTTGTACCTTCCCTTCAATGTATATCTTGATTCGAAGAGAGTACGCATACTCATAGAAGCAGGGTTTTTTCAACCTTACTGATGATGATGATGATGTTGTCACACGATACCTTTCAAAACCGAAAAACAATCCTATTTGTCTGCTTACCGTTGTCATGGGTGATGTTCAGGAGAACCCGTAGTAACGCCAGAAGGCACAGTCTCATTTTACCGCCAGGGTTTTTTTCCTTGCCAATCCTAAGCGTTCTCTCCTGCTCGCGACAACTCTCTACCCTCTGGGCACACAATGGCATCATACTATAGGTAAAAAAAAAAATGAAAACAATCAATTGTATATCAGCGGTGTGATTTGACCAAAGTAAAAACTCCTGAAAAATCAGTAGAGGGCCTGGGTCTCCCTTTGGTCTAGAGGACAGAGCCCCCTGAACCTCCTGTGGGTAGCAGGCCTGGGTCTCCCTTTGGTCTAGAGGACAGAGCCCCCTGAACCTCCTGTGGGTAGCAGGCCTGGGTCTCCCTTTGGTCTAGAGGACAAAGCCCCCTGAACCTCCTGTGGGTAGCAGGCCTGGGTCTCCCTTTGGTCTAGAGGACACAGCCCCCTGAACCTCCTGTGGGTAGCAGGCCTGGGTCTCCCTTTGGTCTAGAGGACAGAGCCCCCTGAACCTCCTGTGGGTAGCACGCCTGGGTCTCCCTTTGGTCTAGAGGACACAGCCCCCTGAACCTCCTGTGGGTAGCAGGCCTGGGTCTCCCTTTGGTCTAGAGGACAAAGCCCCCTGTTTAATTTTAGAGGATTTACAGACTTTCCACCTCCCCACAAACACGAAACTAGAGGTTTGGACACAATACAGGTAAGCTTGGGTGATAACACGATAATATCGAATATCGCGACACCTTTTTTTTTATTCGATTACGATATCGCAAACCTTTTTAAGTTAGAGATATCGGAAAAGCGCGATTAAAAAAATATAGTGCGATTAAAAAAATATATATCGCGATTAAAAAAATATATCGCCATTGTGAGTCAAGTCAGAAATTCCATGGAAACAAAATTAGAACAGTCTTTTCAGCTTTTGGAAGTGAGAAACAAAAGCGAACTACTTCAGAAGTACATACATGCTATGCAAATGAATTTGCAATTTATTGTGATGTTTGTAGAGGGGTACATACCTGTGGTTATCAGCTCTAAAGCAATCATGCATGAATGAAAAAATAATCGCGATTCTATCGAAAATCGCGATATATGTTTGCCGATATATTGTGGATGAAAAAAATCGATATCGCCCAAGCCTAAATACAGGCTACTTCTGCAGGAAGTTGATCTTAATTATTATTTATTTCCGATTTAAAATTTTTCTTCAATAAGATTCTTTAGAGATGATATTTATTTATTTTTTTTTTTTTAACGCACCATGCAAAGGCTTTGACCAAGCTGCAATCATTCAGCTCCAGGAGGTATTGCTGATTCTCGGTGTTCAGGAACGTGACGTTCTCCAGAACGCGCAGACAGCCGCTGAGTCTGTCGATCAGTTCAAGATTGAACGAGTCCGAGCCGGACTCCATCTCAGCGAGCTTCTCCCCGACACCAATAACTGACAGGGAATAAAACGGCGAGTACAGGGATTAATTCCGGTTCATACTCCACGAGCTGTATTATCACGCAGTGAGTGGAAAGATACCTTTTCAAGAGGAGACTTAAAATCACTCCTGGATCAGTCTCAAATTCCTGGGAAGTATACATTCCAACCCAAATGCGCACACAGGGGCATTTTTGACTGGTTTTACTGTCATTTTGACCACCCTCAACAACACCAGACAATGCCAGTCAAAAATACCAGTCAAAAAACGGTTGACTCATTTCGACCTGTAAATGGATTTTGGAGGATTCAGGAAGGTTCCTAGCCAGAAAACATCTTCTGAATTTTCTGGTTGTATTAAACTAAAAACAAATTATCAGTTGAAACTTCCTGGGAATAATAAAAGATATAATAAAAGTAGGCCCACTGGTCGCATTTCGTGAAATAAAAACACCTGCCAAAAATCGTGGAAATGGAAGGTTTCATATTTTAAATGTAGGATTTGTTCTTGAGTTCTTTTGGGTACACCATGTAATGATCTCTTTTTTGGAAAAAGTGATGGCTCTGAGAAGAGCAGGTTGGTTTGTTCTTATTTGACGAGAGCAGACCAGTCGAAACGTTGAGAACAAACCAACGTCTCCTGCCGATGTCAGTCTGCTGACGATGACTAGAGCAGACTAGTCGAAATGTTGAGAACAAACCAACCGGCTCTTCTCAGAGCCATCACTTCTTCCAAGAAGAGATCATTACATGGTGTACCCGAAAGAACTCAAGAACATATATCTCCACCATGCAAAGCCTCAAATCCTACATCAATGTAGGATTTGTTAACACGTTTCAAGAATTTGAATACGTTCAGTGAATCACTCAAATGTCAATATTATTATACAATTGATTTAATTTTGCCCTACACCGACGTGTGTATAGCACTGTATACTCAGTGCTTTCCGAGTGTCTGTGAAAAAACTACACAGGCGACTCGGGCGGGATTCGAACCCACGACCTCCTGCTTACTAGTGCAGACGTCTTAACCTCTCGACCACCGAGCTTGCCCGATGACAATTGGCCGGCTAGAATCCCATATAGCAGCGGGTTCTGCGATATATATAGGTTGGTGAAATTCTTGTGTCGGGAGATAAACAACTGATTATCTCCCGACGCAAGAATTTCACCAACCTAAATATTATTATACTTTTCATATATTTATTGACCATATCCAGCACTGTTAACAATAAATAAAAATTAAACAAAAAAATAATAACTGTTGCCATGGTTACCTGTGTCTGCTATGTGGTCCAATCCGCCCACTTGTCTTAATTCTTCTTTAAACCACTCCCCAGCACGTCGTGACGTCAACGATAACAAGGACTCCATGGCTAAATATTCACTCTGTAGATATTGCAATATAAAAACCATCACTGGTATGCGAATACTATAGGCTCTGTGCTAGGCCTAAAGAGGGCGCTGTTTATGCAAAGAAGTGAGTTTTGCCAGGCCAGCAAATCACTGGTTCTACAATTTTCTTTTTGTTTTCACGATAATTTTGAGATACGTGTCATTTTTTATTATTTTTTATCCTTTCCTCAAGTAAAACAGGAATGTTCAATCTATTTTTTTTTCCTTTTGTAAATTGCAGTCAAAATAGCCAAAAATAAGAGCGATAGATCTTTAACTTATTCACACCGTGCATGAGTTGTTGAGGGGGGGCATGTTGTTAGATCACTGTGGGTGAAAGGGCAGCGATAGTGCGTCGCGTTTGGCGCATTTTGCGTAATATCTGCAGCGATCATTGGCTGGCAGAAGTACATTCGCGCTTAGTACCATAACATACGCACATAAAGCGTATGCACAACACTCACATGACGCAAAAGTGGTTATCATCAAGACAATGGGTGCAAATTCACCGCTAGAGGGCTACGATATGCACTGAGCGGATACAATGACTTACCGATAACCTGTCCAGATCAAGATCTTTGGCCATACTGCACGTATTTGGGACTTCTTCAAGGACACTGCGTATCTTCTCCTTCGTGCGGTCGTATTCCTGTCGTTGTGTCTCGCTCCACTGGTCAGACGTGATCTCGGACTCCACACTGAGCAGTCGGATGAGCAGGTCCAGACTGTCCCGGTCCAGGTCCATGTTAAGGCGATCTCGACTCAGCATGTACATCAGGGCTGACGTGCAAAGGGCCAAGCTCTACACCGACAAAAACATATTATTGAAGGTAAAATACAGAACTGGTTACTCGCAAATAAAAAAAAAAATTCAAATTTTAAAAGGCTGGGGTGTGATTTGACTAAAGTAAAAAAAATCCTGAAAAATGGGTAGCGGGCCTGGGTCTCCCTTTGGTCTAGAGGACAAAGCCCCCTGAACCTCCTGTGGGCAGCAGGCCTGGGTCTCCCTTTGGTCTAGAGGACAAAGCCCCCTGAACCTCCTGTGGGCAGCGGGCCTGGGTCTCCCTTTGGTCTAGAGGACAAAGCCCCCTGAACCTCCTGGATGTTTAATTTACAGACTCTCCACATCCACACAAACAAGAAACTAGAGGTTTGGACACAATACTGGCTACTTCTTTCTTTCCTTGGTGGCTGCTTTCAAGACAAATTTTAGGCAAAGGGAGATTTTTAAAAAAAATCCTGAAATCAGGTAAAATCCTGAGACATCACAGGACTGATACATATATTTTCAAATCAAGGTTCATAAATAAAGATTAGATGTAACATGTTTGATATTCGGGGACAAGAAATGCAGAAATGTATTTACCGGATAGTGGTCAGCATCTCTGAGGGCTGCAAACAATTTGCTGATGGTGCCATGGGCTCGCAGGTGCAGACGAAACGCAGGAACAGCACATTTTTCAACCAGGCTGATTGTACTAAGGAAGGTAATGAAAACAAAAATATGTGACCGAGAAATTCTTCAAAAAATGTTCAGACCGAAAACTACCTACTGGTTATATGCAATGCGATAAACCGACTGTAACATGATAAAACAACAGCGATATATCTTTAACCCCAAGTCCATCAAAATCCATCCCCTGGTTTTGCTTGATTTTGGTGGATTCAGTACTGTACATGTACAGCGAATTGAACAGTTAGCCATGTGTATCTAATCCATCAAACTCCAACGGCTGTTTTTGTTGGATTCAGGACTGTGTACAGCCAATCTATGGATGCTTTGCATTTGCCATTGTAACAATTCCATCAAAGTACAACAGCTGGGTGACTTTTTTAGATCATGTAGATTGATTAAGTGGCGTCAGGAAGGTTTCTAGTAGTTACTGGTTAGCAGTTTAACCAAAATTGTTATGGTCGGTTAACCGGTTTAACTGAAAGTCGACATCCGATGCCACACAAACTAGGTAGTCAGCATATGGAAACATGTGTATAAATTTTCAATCAAAAAGCAATCAAAAAGCATCAATAAACTTCTATGATTGTCTAAACTGACAAAATGGGTGGCAAATTCATCCCAAATTGTTGGGTGTTTTTTGTTATATCGTCGTGTCAGTGCAAAAACGTCGTATGTAATAATAATAATGTGTGTGGACTTATATAGCGCACGTATCCACCAACTAAGTGGTGCTCAAGGCGCATTCTTTTACGTGCATTACACAACACACGGGACCTACGGCTTTACGTCCCATCCGAAGGACGAAGCAATTATGGTTAAGTACCTTGCTCAAGGACACAAGTGTCACGACCGGGGCTCGAACCCACACCCTGCTGCTGGCAACACCAGAACTTGAGTTCGGTGCGCTAGACCGCTCGGCCACGACACTCCATTGTACGCAATGCAATAAGGTCGTATGTACAGCGCATTGTCAATATGCATGAATTTGCATACATTAACCCTAACCCCTTGGGTATTTTTACTAGAAAGTATCCTGAATCCACCAAAATCCACCATTTTTGTCACACACAAAATGCTGGTGTCCTGAATCCATCAGAATCCGCCAGTGTAGATATTGGACATATCCTGAATCCGCCAAAATCCACCACTAAATTTCTGGCGGATTTTGGCGGATTCAGGATACCATGCTCACATGAAAATTTGTATAGTATGTTGCTGCATAGAATCCATCAAAATCTAACACATACAAGTGTTGGCTGTACATGTACAGTACATGTAACTATAATCCATCAAAATACATCAACCAACATGACCAAGCAGTTAAAAACTATTGAAATCCTGAATCCATCAAAGTCCGCCATATGCTCAATGTGGAGATATTCTGAATCCGCCGAAATCCTCCAAAACAGGGGGATGGATTTTGATGGATTCAGGATTAAAAAATGTTTGTGCAAAAACGTCGTATCCCAGCCATTGTTTTTGTGCATTCATCCGGGAACTTGTTACATACGACCTTTTTGCACTGACACAAACTGGTTTTGTGCAAAAACGTCGTAACTCGGAGATACGATGTTGTTGCACTGACACGACGATATATTGGTTTCGGTTAGCTGGTTCGCAAATTTGTAAACCGTTTGTGCATTTACGGTCGGCGAACCGGTTAACCGCGCCAGCACTAGTTTCTATTGAAAATGTCTAGGGGTTTGGGTTAAAATATCATAAATACCAGAGGGATTTACAAGAGTGGCACATTTCATGTACGTAATAGACCGATGGTGACGTACACGTACCTGAGACATCTTGTTGACGTGGACACTATCGGTTCTAAGCCGTCTCTTAGATACTCAATGTCGTCCACATACTGTTGGCTCTCTCCTGATTCCTGGCACTGCGTTGCTTGTTTGACGTGTTGAACCACAGTGTAGAGCTGTAAAAACAAAAATACATTGTTCGTATTATTTCTGGTTGACTAAACCAAATTTAACTTATCGGTTTGGGATTCAGTCTGTGGTAACATCGTTTGGTTTGGATCTGAACTATCGCGAAGCAAGACTGTGGTTCTGATAAGAACCATAAAATCCTTCTGTACGTTTGGACTAGCGTGCTCTGGTCATCGTCGGGCGACTGAAGAGAGTTGAGTACGACTAATTGCGGTGACACCATGTGAAAATTCTCTATTGAGTAGTAATTAGTTCTGAAAAGAACTGGAGGTTACAACTCGACGTTTCTATCAGTATGCTCTGATCGTCCTCAGGAGAAGAAGAGAGAGTTGGGATATATTTCTGGTTAAATAAGGCTCTTTACCTTGTTGCCTAAGGCAAAATTTTATCAACTGTTTCAGTAAAATTCCGATGGACATTGTTGCATTCAGCAGCCAGTACTGATGACTCAATCTGTTGTATCTTGTTGCATTCAGCACTGGACAGTGTTTGTGTAGCAAATAGTCTGTGTTGTGTCTTCAGCATTACCCTGCTCAATGCAACAAGATCCCCTTGTTGTATGTTGTTGCAGACAGCACTTTGCTTGAAAAAAAAACACAGTCCAATGTACTGAACCCTTCACTGCTAGGTGCAACAAGATCCACATATGCATCTTGTTGCACCGAGCAGGCCTCGATCATTGACCACTGTTGTATATTGTTGCATTCAGCAGGGTGATAAAAAAGTGACCCGAGCATGGTTAAGGTTAAAAAACATCAGGAAAAACCACTAATTAAAATATAGAGCAAAACATATATGAACCATCTTAAAGGGCCAATATCGTCATGATCAACAGGGCATGGAATCAGTGACTGAAAATAATACCCCAAATTATAAGGCCATATTACTGTTGCTGATGCATAAATAAGCCAGTACTTTTCAGTCACTGTGTTCATCTTAAACTGGGACACCGATTCCATGCCCTGTTGAAAGTCTGCTCTGATCGTGACAATATTTATTTATTTATTTATTTAAGCTTTCTTTATTCAGGGTAGCACCATTCAGTGAGTAACACTGCTTTCCAAGGTGGCCCTGATACATGTATACATTTACAATGATTTCTAAAAAGAATGTACCGGTAGATCAAACACACAGGACTATTGCAGAATACAAGGTTAGATATATGTGTGGATATGGATAATATATACACTAGATATAATACAATTGAATAATTGGATATTAAATAAGTACAATTTTAGTGAATGAGGGTATTATTTTTAAACTGGTTGATTGACATAGTGTGATAATTAATGCGAATATTCTGTGGTAATTTGTTCCATAGTTGACAAGATCTAGTTATAAACATGCGTTGACCAGAATTAGAGTTACAATGTGGAATAGCGAGTGAGTTTGAAATCTGACCTCTCGTAGAATAATTATGTACAGAGTGGGTGAACTTAAATTTAGCAGACAAATAATAGGGAGACGTACCATTTAAATAGTGTCCCTTTAAAACAACCAACTCAAATTAAATGCTACTAAGCACCCGGAAATTACTTTACAAAAAGACAAACAAACACAACCGAACAAACAATCCCTAGAATACACAATCTTCCAACACTCACCCCTTTTTCCCGCTTGTTGCATTTCAACGACGTCACGATGGAATGGTTGACCTTTGTGGGGTATGTGACCTGTCGCGTGAGCCCCTTGGTTGCCGACTTGACCGCGGGTCTGGCACCATGACTGCCATAACCACTAGTTGAGGCTTGATTTGAGGGATCCGACTGTACTTTTCTCAGCGAAGCCTGGGATTTTACGGATTGGTCTTCTGCGTTACTGTTATTCTGTAAACAGTGACAACAATTCATGTGAATAATGAAGGTTCATTTGTACCTTTACCAGGATGACGGGAGTGAACTCTGTGCATGGCCATCTGAGGGCGCTCTGCACACTAACTAGCAGCTGCCGTAGGGCTTCGGACAGGAAATTTGAATATCACTGGTTTGTATGCATATTGTTCCATTCAAGATTTGTAAGTGTAGTGGGAAGAGTTTGTACTATTTTATAATCTTTTTTTCATGTAGAAAAACCTCTTCATACTTAATAACAGCAAGATGTTCTAAAAGAAGGCAAAGTTATTGTATTTGGAAGGCAATGGGGATGGGGATAGAGATAGAAGCATGATGCATGAGAGTAAGGCTGTGCATTTTCGGTTATTTTGGGAACCTTGTGTCCTTGAGCAAGACGCTTAACCATAATTGCTTATAGGGGCAGAGGCAGTTTAACAACTGCCTTATTCTGGACTAGTTACCCCCTCCCAGTCCTATTCGCACCGTGAAGAGGCTGGTTATTAACTTGTCTTGTTTCGGTGCGAGGGGCTGGTTTCTTCAGTGTGGAGTCGTTGTAACAACTCAATGACTTAGTAGCCCCCACCTTGGAGTGGCCATTGGCCTTGTGTGGGGCGATTTGCATTAAAACAAAAACAAATTTAAAAAATTAAAAAACACGGATACCTGTAAACAATATTTGTGTAAAAACACAATAGTCCCGAATGTATAGAATAACCAATGCGAACACAAGTTTCAAACAAAAGCCGGCAAGTATGTGAAAGGCTGTCCGGCAAATGTTACTTCTAAAGCCTTCTTGCAAGTTTTCTTCATCAGGGACTTCCATTATTTTGTGTGGCTTTAAATGTTCAGTCGGAATTTTAAAAAGTCGCTAACGGGTAATTGAAACCGAAAAATGGTCGGGTATCCGGACACCCGGCACAGCCTTATAAGAGAGAACAGTATAGGTACACTTTTGTCCTTTTAGTGGGTGTGCCCAGAATAAGGATGTTAGACAGATTAGGGTAAGCACGCGCTAATAATAATAATAATAATAGACATTTTTAAAGTGCTCTTACACGAGGTATCACAGCGCTGTACATTATTATCCCTGCTCATCAGGCGCATAAATCATTCCTGAAACCATCTCAATTGCTGCCATTTCGGCGCATATAGGGCTAATCAAACACAACAACCAACTCTGCCCTCACAGGTACCCATTTACTCTTGGGTGGAGAGAAGCAATTACGGTAAAGTACCTTGCTCGAGGACACAAGCACCACGGTCGCAGTCGGGATTCGAACCCACATTCTGACGACTCGGTCATCAGAACACAAATCCGAAGCGCTAAATCACTCGGCCATGGCACTCCCCAAACTAACGTCCTTTTAGGGGAGGTGTCGAGAAGTGAAAGTCACAGCTGTATGGCTACAGCTTTACATAAAATATATATATCATACCTACCTCTAGTTCATCTGGACTCTTTGCATTCCAAGAGCGAGCATTGTATCGAGCCTTAGCTGGGGACTGCAAAAAGGAATAACAAATTAATGTAACAAAATCTTTCTTCAAAATAATGTTATTAACCTAATCTTCCCAAATCCTCTATGCTAAAGTGAAGGATTTTGGAGGATTGAAGTTATTAGGCATACTTGCCTTTCCATGGTACATGTACATCCATGTTTGTTGTAGTGATTGCAAGGTCAGTGCTTGGGTCGATGGACACTGTTTATTGCTCCATGCATGCAGAGAGGGTCCCTGGCCATGTACATGTATCACAGATTAGAAACACATGTGTGCATACATGTCATGTGCTTGCTTTACTACCGAAGGATTTTGGAGGATTCAGGTTATGTGTAAGCAAATGGGCCTAGGGAGTTGGGGTTAATTTAGAGTACAATCTTTTGTGTTTTTTAATTTTGTACATACACTATCCGTTAGTAGAGACGATGTGACCAATGACATCACGTTTACAAAAGAGCGTCTAACAGGGGTGTGATTTGATAAAAGTAAAAAATCCTGAAAAATGGAGTAGTGGGACTGGGTCTCCGTTTGGTCTAGAGGACAAAGCCCTCTGAACCGCCTGGATGTTTAAATTTGGAGGATTTACAGACTCTCCACATCCCCACAAAGAAGCTCGAGGTTTGGACACAATACAGGCTACTTCTTTCTTTCCTTTTGAGGCAATTTGTAAAAAAATCCTGAAATCAGGAAAAATCCTGAGAAATCCCAGGCCCGTTATAAAAATTATTATTGACCGCAAAACTTTTTCAAAAGATCGATCACATTAAGATTACCTTTTTCGGGCTGTTGAAGATTTTCTTCAGTGCAGGATTTTTGTCTCTGGCAGCAGTTGCATTTTTCATCGGTACTTCTTCCTCGTTGTCAGACTCTTCACTGTCTGTAAAGTCAAACTCGTCTTTGGCAGAGTTCATCGCCGTCTCCTGTGTTTGGAACTTTTGATGGTCTGGATTATGTGGGCGTCTGGATGTATTACCCGTGCTCAGATTGGATGTCTGACTCTGGAAGGTATTACTGCCCAAGGTGGTCGTTAGAGATTGGAAACTAGACGCGGCAGACTGCTGCGTATTGTCTCCATCTGACAGGAGTACAACATTGTCTTCTTCGCTGGAGCCAAGGTGCGAAGAGAAACAACCCAGGACTTCTTTTGGAAACAGTTCATTTGAGTTTCCTGTGCTGTTCAAACTATAGAGGGCGCTGCTGGATTCCGAAGAATTGCTAACCTGAGAGAGGTACTCAACGGAGTTTGTTGAGGCAGGCTTTGGGTGTGGCCTGTTTGCCAGGCTGTTCAAGGGTGTCGCAGCCGATGATAGCGTTCTAATTGCATCGTGGGAATTGGGTTGGGCCATCGTTTGTTTCTGTCCGGGTGCAGATTGCTCCAAATCACTGTTGCTGATTTTCTTGGTGAAGCGCATGATGGTCGGTTGTTTCTTGGTCCGGTCGACCGTTGACATTAACGGTTTTGCAGTGCCGGACGAACGCGTCTGAATCTTACTGTCTGCCAGGGCCTGGGCACTACTAGCTCTCGTTTGCCTCAAAGCTGGCTTTGTGTCTATTCCAGGGAATTTGTTTTGGGATGCAATTGGGATGGTGCGAGCATCATTCCTCTTGATCGGCGAGCGGGACGCGTCGTCGTCACTGCTGAAGCTGAACGGGTCATCGCTTCCGCTGTCTAACCGTCTCCTCTTGGGGCTACTCAACAGATCCGACTGCTCTGAATTGGTTCGCGACGTGCGCAGAGTCTGCAGTCCGGCGGAATTCCCCGCCGTCTGTTTCGCCACTGCATTGTGGGCCTTCATCGGGAACACCTTAGTGGGCGACGCTTTGGTAGGGGAAGAGCGTGTTGCTGGGCGCCGGCAGACGTTGGAGTCGCTGAAGAGTTCGTCAAATTGTTTACTGGAAGATGTGCCTGCACGTAATGTACGGCTGTATGTCTTTGCACCATACCTTGGCATAGTGATCAATTACACACTTTTTACTTAGGGTAGTCACTTGTAGGAACTAGAACATTTAGCTTTGTTACATCTGTGTGCATCTGCATACAAAAATGAAAAAAGTAAAAATAAAAACAAGGTTAAAGTACAAGGTACAACACATTTCTAAGACCAAGGGAAGTCCTTTCAAAAGGGCTAAACGAGGCCACTAATATCATAAATGAACAATGAAATGTTATGCATGTCACGCAATGATGACGACTTGCCTGAAGAGAAATTATAAACTGGTCAGGGATGCGATTGGTCTATGACAAAAATGTGCGGCATTAATCCTTCTGTGACTGCTAGGGTCAAAATCGGTCAAAATCAGTCAAAATGTTGATATACTTTCCAAAGGTAATGTACATGTATATCTAGTGCACTTAACCCTCCTACACATTGAAGCCACTCCCAACCACTACATTCTGTTCTTCAGCAACCTTCAGTACATACATGTACGAGCCTGCTGTCCTTTCCAAGTAATCTTACAAAATCAACTGTGTGCCACCCAAGGCCACTGTAAATGTTTGAACATATTAGTATGGCCTGCAATGTATCGATGGGAGACCACTTTACCCTGAAATCTCAGTGGTGTGACAGTGCACAGAAGGGTAACCATAGGAGGCCACTGGCAAAAGCTAATGGCTTGGAGTGGCCTGAATGGGTTGTTTCAAAAATTGCACTGATTGTAGGAGGATTAAAAGTCAAACACTGTCAAATCTTACGTGCAGTACATTTACAGGTCAACCTACATGTACATGAGTCAATTTACATGAGTCAACCATTTTTTTGACTGATAAAAGCATTGTCTTGTAATGTTCAGGGTGGTCAAAATGACAGTAAAAACCAGTCAAAAATGGCCGTGTGCGCAATTGGGTCAACAGTCAAAACAGTCAGTCGACCGATTCTGACCTCCATAGCTACTTGCCACTAAATAATTTAGTCTCCACCAGTCTACCTCAACCTCCTCAACATTTGACATTGATTTCATGCATTAAAACATCACCAAAGATATAATATACGTAAGTAAATTTTGGCATGCAAAAATAAATAATTAATTAGTATATTCTATGCCCGATTCACATGATTTACGTTGACTACTGAGGCCCGAAAATAGGGATTTCCAGGAAAAAATGGAGAAACCAACTCCCTGACTGGTGAGGGGTTACCAACATTTGTGGGAATAAATTGAATACATGATTTTATTGTTGACGTTCTGAAGAACATCTGTGTTGTGTAAATTAATTTTTAACCAGATTTAAGACATTAACCCTAACCCCCTAATGGTTTTGGCTAAGAACCTTCCTGAATCCACCAAAATCCAACACCATGAAGTAACACTACCACCCAACTGTTGGACTTGGAATTGGGACACCAGGCCTCATGTAAAGTATCCCTGTCCAGGCTACACAGTACCGAGTCCAACAAAATAAAACACAACCAATCGTTGGGGTTTTAAACTAGTTAGCCCCATTCTAGGGCCAATGCACTGGACTCCCTCCTATCCTTGGCCGTAAACACCACACATACAAAAACGAAGGTAAATTCCTTTTTTTTTTTCCAACTTTCGATCTGCTAATTATTACAACCTAAAACGTAGTGATTAGGTAACCTTGCCCAAGCAGACACTTTTGGCATAAAATCCATTATTCTGGGATAGCTCACTTTCATGAAAATTTTCAAAACGTTGTTGAAATTTAAACAATTTAAAAAATTAAATTAAAATTTCACCCAAATTAGGCTACCGATCTCACAATTCAGTGAATTAATGCCAAAAGTGTCCGCTTGGGCAAGCTTACCTTATCACAAAGTCTGATTTCAGTAATACGGATCCTAGTTGTGATAATTTTAACTCAACATTACATATCACTATTACATGTAAAATAAGGAGTCTTTCTACATACTAATGTATTTGTACATAATTAAATTTCAAAGGTGAACAAATGTTATGTATGTTAGTTGTTACGTGACTGTGGAGGAGTTACTACAAACATTTCTCCTAGGCTTGGTTTAATTTGCAAAACATGTACGCATTTTGACACAGACTGTGTACGAATATTGGGAAAGAATGTCGTATCCGACCGCCACTTTTTAAGGGTTTTTGGGGAATTTTTTTGCAACCACAAACCAGTTAAAAAATGATTCTATCGATTTTTGGGGGTACAGAAAATGAAAACTATCTTTAAAATCCACTTTTATGATGGTTTCTGGACTTTATTTCCCTCCTAAAAAAAAAACCCATTCAGAAAATAGAAGGATCCTATTATAGTTGCCACTGCGCATGTACAATGACCGTGTTGGTCACTAACGGGAGAGTTGACAAGATCAGACTGACATGACTGAGGAAGTCATCGTACCAAAAATGCCAGATTTTTCATGAAATAAATATCCTGGAATAATTTGAGGTCCATCATCCATATGTTCTCCACCTTACTGGGTAGGTAAGATTACATTATTGGTTATATTGAATGAGAAAAAATGGCGGTCGGATACGACATTCTTCCCGAATATTGTTATCACGAATAAATGGAATGATGCAGGCAGATTGTCCATATTTAGTATGGAAAATAATCTAAAATACGGCAATATGGATTCAGAAAAAATAGTACATTTTACACAAATCCAAGCCTGGCACAAAACATCCTCTGAATTTTCTGGTTGTATTAATTACTAAAAACAAATTATCAGTTGAACTTCCTGGGAATTGTAGTATAATGAAAGTAGGCCTACTGGTTGCACTTTGTGAAATAAAAAAGTCCGGCCAAAATAAATATCATGGAAATGGAAAGTTCCATTTTTTTAATTTAGGATTTGTTTACACATTTTGTGAATTTGAAAACGTTCAGTGAATTTATTTTTGTGTCCATGTGTAAACGTGTACATGTCCCAATGCTAATTCCTTCCATAAAATTCATTCTTTTTTAGAAAGAAGATTAGAATTCTAGAAAGCAGATTAAGTTATTTATGAAAAATGTGTACCTGAAGTTGAACATGCTGAAACTTAGTAAAAGATTGAAATGAAATATTTTTTACATTAACTTATAATAGTCAAGAACTATTGCCTCATAATAAAGCCATATGACAATCCCGGTGTCAGTTAACCAGGATGTCATCATGCACTGGGTGTGTGTGGCTATTTTTTCCCACCTGTTAACTCTTTCAGTGCCAAACTCGTACATGTACGAGGTATATTTGTTAGTTCGAAATCGCCAACCTCGTACATGTACGAGGTAATGTTCGTACTTAAAATTCCCCTGTGTGCAGGAGAGTGTTTCAGGGTGTATCACTATGTGCGTGACTACTATTGACTTTCGAATGTACCAAGGATATACCAGAGAGCAAGATACAACAAGTTTGGTGAGTAAAACTTATTTACTTTTTTTTTTACAGAATTTTGAAAAATTAAAAAAAACGCTCGAAGTTGGGCACTTTAGGGTTAAACTTTTGAAATGTCGCGGGCACTGAAAGAGTTAATAATGGAAACAGGTCAACTCGTACTCCAACCAACTCGTACTCCAACCAACTCGTACTCCAACCAACTCGTACTCCAACCAACTCGTGCTCATTTTGGTCAACTCGTACTTGTGCCAACTCGTACTCCAACCAACTCGTACTTCAACCAACTCGTACTCCGACAAACTCGTACTCCGACCAGCTCGTACTCCAACCAACTCGTGCTCGTGACTGCATGCGGTAATTTAGCATCAATGTAATCTGATCACTTTTATGTTTCCGCTCAATGTTAAAGTTATCAGTCATTAGCAGCTCATTCAGGGGCTTACCTTAACTTTTTTTTTTCACTCGCCGGCCGGACGTGACCGCGATATTAGCAGCTCATTCACGTTCAAAAGAGAGATTACATAACATAGGAATTTTCATATAATTTTAAAGCCTGGGAAACTCAACTTACTTAATTTATTCTCATATTATTTTCTAAGGTTTTCAAAAGTTACGGGTAAAAACGACACACCAAATTTTTTTTTTTTTTTTAATTTGATTTTCTTAAAAATTGGGAATTTTCATATAATTTTAAAGCCTGGGAAACTCAACTTACTTAATTTATTCTAATATTATTTTCTAAGGTTTTTAACAGTTAATTAAGGGTAAAAATGACACACCAAGATTCCATTTTCTCCTAATATACGAGTATGAGTTGGTTGGAGTACGAGTTGGTTGGGGTACGGGTTGGTTGGGGTACGGGTTGGTTGGGGTACGGGTTGGTTGGGGTACGGGTTGGTTGGGGTACGGGTTGGTTGGGGTACGGGTTGGTTGGGGTACGGGTTGGTTGGGGTACGAGTTGGTTGGGGTACGAGTTGACTCGAATTCGTTAATAATAAGGCTTATCGCAAATAGCAGCTGCAAGGAATCGTGGGATGTCTGTGGGCGCAACAGTGCCACTGCATGCCGCGCAGACAAACAAAATATTATTGATGTCACACAAGCTGTGCCAAACAGATGCCCCAAAGGAAAGAATGTCGTATCCGGCCGCCACTTTTTAAGGGCTTTTTTGGATTTTGTTTGCAACCACTAACCAGTTAAAAATCATTCTATCGATTTTTGGTGGTACAGAAAGTGAAAACTATCTTTAAAATCCACTTTTATGATGGTATTCGGACTTGATTTCCCTTCTAAAAAAATCCTCCCCTTCAGAAAATAGAAGGATCCTATTATTAGGCAGGTCACTCGTGCACACAAAAGATTCAGCCGACCGGGCATATGCGTGAGTTGTTGATGTTTTGATCGCGATGTCAAAATGAGGGGTGAATTTGTAAAATTTGTTCTCGTGGAAATATGATCAAAAGAAAAAAATAAGTACATAGAAAAAAAGTTCATAGTTTTCCCTCTGCTATGATATATTCATCTTGAAAAATGAACCAAAAATAAGCGTTTTACGGCAGTTCTAAAACGGCATGTCGCAGCGCCGTGTCGGGAAAGCACAGTATAAATCGCCGGAGGCTGCTTTTTCGCGAAAGCTTCCCCCTATAATGGACGATTCCGATATGTTGCCGATGACGTACAGACCTGGGAAGCTATTTTTAGTACAGGGGAAACCCAGGGCAAGCTGCCTTTGCCTTCGAAATTTTTCGAAATGGCGACCAGAAGTGGCAAACAGTGTTTAAGGTAAGTCAACCTGATATTTCCTAAAATACGGTAAATTATAAAAATTCGAAGTTATATTATAAAAATAGACATATCAAAGATTATTTAGACATATGTAACTTGTACGCCTTTGGGATCGGAACGAAACATGGCCGGGCATAGCGCTAAAGTTGACTCAAATCGTAGTAAAGGGCGAGTATTCAGTGCACAGGACGGCCGTCATCGGGTCACGTGACTCGGTCATGAATGAGCTGACCAATCGGAAAGCTGTATTTCCATGTCGTTGGGCAGAATGGCTGTTCTATCCATTTCCCTCACTCCAAATGGGTGTAAAGATGGTATTTTAAGAAAAGGGAAAGAAAATTGTTTTATTTTAATTTTTACTTAGGTTTCGGATTGGATAGCGTTATGAAACCTCAAAATTAAATTTAAGAAAATATGCTGTTGAATAATAGTAGTCATTTGCCTGAAATAACAATGACTTAGGACAGAAAATGTGTTGATTGTACAATGTTTATTTTTATTTATTTATTTTTTCTTCTTTTTTTCCCCCTTTTTCTTGTTTTTTTCTTTTTTCTTTATTTCTCTTTTTTCTTTATTTTTTTCTTTTCTTTTTCTTTTCTTTTTACTTTCTCTTTTTCTTTTCTTTTTACTTTCACTTTTTCTTTTCTTTTTACTTTCTCTTTCTCTATTCTTTTTACTTTCTCTTTATCTTTTTGTTGTTTTCTTTTTACTTTCTATTTTTTTTTTTTATTTATTATTTTTACTTATTTGTTATTACAGATCACTGGAATGGTATAGGTTTGGTGGCTGTAGGTGCTAGCGTTATCTCAGGAGAGCCTTTACGCATATTTACTTAGCTGGACTTTTTTCACAATTTTTGGGTTTCCTGTTAAGGAACTTTAGTTAAATTCTTATTTTTGATGACCGATACTGAAAAGACGAAATTTTGCTGAGACTCCATTTTTTTAAAACGCAAAAGTGCAGCATGTATTTTTTCAGGAAAATGAAATAAAAATGTGATAAAATTGTGAATTAACTGTGAAATTTTAAATGAAAAACCCCAAATAATGTTTTTTCACTTTTTTCCAAAAAATTGCTGAAAAAGGGGCGAAGTATGACATAGTTTTTTGGGCATTATGAGAGAACCAAATGTGCGATTTCAAAAATTCTTTCAGTTCCTTGTTTGTTTCATCAAGCTGCACAATATGAGCTTAATTTCAAAGACATTGGGATAACTTTGAAAAATAGTGTGACATGCCTACTATTATAGTTGCCACTACGCATGTACAATGACTGTGTTGGTCACTAATTGTGGAATTTACAAGATCAGACTGACATGACTGAGGAATTCATCGTATACCAAAAATGCTTGATTTTTCATGAAATAAATATCCTGGAATAATTTGAAGTATATGTCCATCATCATCCATATGTTCTCCACCTTACCAGGTAGGTAAGATTACATTATTGGTTATATTTAATGAAAAATTGTGGCGGCCAGATACGACATTCTACCCGCCCCAAATTGTATCCCAGTAAAAGCATACTGGCAGTATGCTTTGCGGCAGTTGCTTCAGTGCTATTTGCAATAAACCTTATGCAAAAAATAAATAAATGTTGGGGCCAATCTTTCACTTTTAGTTTCAGGGTCACAGATTCCAAGTGTTTTTCATTAATAATCTTCAAATAATATCCATGATAATGTTTAAGAAATAGGTTTAAGAAATAAGGGAGTACCTATAGAATAGGTATGTGAAGATACGCATCGATCGCGGCCGATATTTTCTGCCCGATTTCTGTTCCACATCGCGTCATGCACGCTGGGGAAATCCCCATAAATTCGCATTCTGATTGGCTGTAGACGATGATGACGTAGTGGGAAATCCCCTCTTACATCTGCCATGTTTGATTTTTTTATTTTTGGAATGTTTTGACCTTCGCTGGAAAAGTTTAAGAAATCACTGTTTTGACGGCACAAATACCACTCTAAGGCCCAATCCTACGTTATTGAAAGGTTAGTCTACATTATTGTTGTTATTTCATCTTTAAAATCCCAAAGTTTCATTGTATTTTAGGGGTCCCAAAAAATTTGACTTACCGCAGTCTGGCGGCCGGTCGACGCGACCGGTCGCAGCTGATTAACGAAGGAATCACAAGCGTTTTTGTTCAAACCACAATCGTTTTTATTCAAAAAAGTCGCGTTTTCGGTCACAAAATTCTAATCAAGTACCTGTCAGAGAAATGACGCTAATTAATGAGCTCCAAATGCGTGTAATTTCCTTATCAATTAAGATATCTCAATAACTTTGGTACCACTGTGTTAGTGTGTAGGATTTTTCAAACTCTTTCCAGTGGTACTAATTGCATTGGTATTGGTTCACTTTGAATATTTTCTTCACATACCTATAATATAGAATGCAGGGCCAAATTTTTCCCTTTTCATGAATTTGACCTACGAACCGCAGTTGTGTATTTTTAAGTCAGATTAGGCCTACGTAAATTTATATGAAGTAACCTTCGGTGTGTAGGTATGTGAAGAAAATATTCAAAGTGAACCAATACCAATGCAATTAGTACCACTGGAAAGAGTTTGAAAAATCCTACACAGTGGTACCAAAGTTATTGAGATATCTTAATTGATAAGGAAATTACACGCATTTGGAGCTCATTATTAGCGTCATTTCTCTGACAGGTACTTGATTAGAATTTTGTGACCGAAAACGCGACTTTTTAATAAAACGATTGTGGTTTGAACAAAACGCCAGGATTCCTTCGTTAATCAGCTGCGACTGGTCGCGTCGACCCGGCCGCCAGACTCGGTAAGTCAATTTTTTGGGGACCCATAAAATACAATGAAACTTTGGGATTTTAAAGATGAAATAACAACAATAATGTAGACTAACCTTCAATAATGTAGGATTGGGCCTTAGAGTGGTATTTGTGCCGTCAAAACAGTGATTCTTAAACTTTTCCAGCGAAGGTCAAAACATTCCAAAAATAAAAATCAAACATGGCGGATGTAAGAGGATTTTCCACGTCATCATCGTCACAGCCAATCAGAATGCGAATTTATGGGGATTTCCCCAGCGTGCATGACGCGATGCGGAACAGAAATCGGGCAGAAAATATCGGCCGCGATCGATGCGTATCTTCACATACCTACGGTGTGGCCCTGCAATCTGCATTCTATAGTATAGTTCTACCGGAATAAGACTAACTTGTAACGCCCTTAAAAGTGTTGGGACCAATAAGTATTTGCTACACATAAGATGAATGGCAAAGTAAGAATCATACTAACGTTAGTGTGTATGCAAATGCCACACTAACGTTAACGATAATCGGATCTTAACACTAAACAGTTATTCCCGTTGAGTTAGTTTTCGCCGATTAACAAGGCACTAGAAATTTTAAATAATGTCAGCGTTTTATACCGTATATAAGGGTTTAATTAACAGGCCCAATCCCCATGGAAAATTATTCACACATTACACTTACCACAAATATCGATTGTTTTCAGTAACTGGAAATAAACACGAAAGTTTAACTTCCTTTGTACAGAATGCATCGGCAGCAATCAACATGCAATACTCGCCATTTTGAATGATATCTGTCGATAACGCATGCGCTGTTTTTTTTTTTTTTTTTTGACGTGGGAATTAAGAGACCAACAGAGGGCGTTTCTGACCCGGTTAAATCGAGAACGATCAGAAAGAGACACCTTTTTTCGCAAGAGGTTTTCATACATTTTAATTTTTTAATATTAAATATTCGAAAATACTTCGAGTGGCATCCTACGTACGAAAGGGGAAATATTAATTATCCTTTTTTGAAAAATAAGTATTTTTTAAAAATAAAGATGACGTAGTAGGCTGTGTTTTGACAGATAAATTGCGGAATAGAAAACAAAATACTTTGAAAAAAATATATTTCCCAAAAAATATTTTATTAAAAAATTGTCACGATTAACAAGGCACAGCGGCGTAGCCACGGGGGGCCTGGGGGCACATGCCCCCTCCCCCCACAAATTTCCAGTGCCCCCCCAGGTGCCCCCCCACGAAAAATCCTCGTAGTGCCCCCAAAAAACAGAAAAGATAAAGAAAAGGGAAAAAACCAATACCCCTGCCCCCCCCCCCCCCACTGAAAAGCAATGTCCCCCCTGTGCCCCTCCACTGAAAAAGTCCTGGCTACGCCGCTGACAAGGCATGATGGAATCGGAGTGCTAGTTTTAGATTAGTAACTGTAAAGGCATGATGGAATCGGAGTGCTAGTTTTAGATTAGTAAATGTAAAGATGGCCCATTGAAAATCATCTCATATGTGACATAGTTTCCATATGTAAATTAAGCTTTAATTATTATATATAGGTCTTTCTATTTATTTTTTATTTATTATATACCCAGCAGGGCCGTAGCGAACGAGGCGGGGGTGTGTGTGGGAGTTGTGACGGCACCCTCAATAATTTTTCTCAGTCGGCATTTAGAGCCTCAGTCGGCAAATGAAGCATCAAAGGTACTAGAACAAGTTGGTCCATAATAAATTTTCAGTCGGCAAACCTAGAGCTATGGGTTTGCCGACTGCAAATGTATCATGTAATTTCTAAGCACTGAAGATTAATTTTTGCCGAGTTGTTTGTTATAAGTTGTTTATAAGCTACGGTTTATGGTGGCAGTCCCCCCCCCCCCGCCCGTTGTGTCGGTATTTACCAACAAACAAATGATGTCTAACGTAAGTCGGCAAATTGGCTCTCCCGCTTAGCCATCATACTTTGTGTACGGGAAATTTGGTCTGGTTCCAATAACCGTGTATACATGTATCACGTATTTCACTGGGTGGGAAAAAATACCAACAAAGAGGGCGCTTCACCACACCGATTTTGAAGCCGACCTATGACCAGTTCACCCCCCCCCCCCAGTATATACTTTCCCTTAGTATAAAGAGACAACGATCAGAACAGACTTTCAATTGGGCATGGAATCGATGTCCGAGTTTAAGAAGAACTCCATGATTCAACTGGCTCATTATGGAGCAACAACGGTAATATGACCTTATCCAAGTTTTTTTTTTCAGTCACTGAGTTAATCTGAGCACTCCGATTCCATGCCCCGTTGATCGTGACAGTCCCTTTAAGCTTGTAATATCCTTTCCAATTAACCATGGAGGAAGAAAATACTCGAATGTGATTCTGTAAGATTAAAGGCTTTCAGTTAAGCCTTTCTGAGGGACAGATTAGGGGTCGGATTTGGGCTCTACTTTCACGGATATTTGCAGTGCGCCAACGAATGAGTTGAATAAGGGCCGTATAGCCTCTATTGATGTTACTGGTACTTCAAGATGTGGTCGTTACTATGCGACGTAAATTAATTCCAACGACCTCCACACCCCCGATCGCCATCCCATAATACCCATTCTCCACCCCCACCTCCATCACTACCACCACTGGTGATTTTTTGAACCTTTTTTTTCAGTCATTGTTAATGTAAGACGTAATCGAACAGTAAGCAGGCGGAATTTGACGGTTGAAAATGTTTTAACAGTTTTGGGGTCAAGAAAGTTATAAGCTTTATTTGAGACATTGAACGAAAAATCTGTCCACAATTAGTGACAGTTAATTAAAAATATAAATTAATAAAATGATGGGTCATCGTTTTAATCCTGTCAATCAGAATGAAGCGCTGACTTTTTAAGTGCACTAGATATACGTGTACATTCATGGGCGGATCCAGAACATTTTTTAGGGGGGTGCTGAGAATCAAAAACAATTATTTTTCAGTACTACAAAAATTACAATGAAATAATCAAAGGGAGAGAAAGACAAAGCACAGTGAGGAAATGGGAGTGCGTTCTCCCCTCCCCTCCCTCTCTTTTTCTCTCCCTTTAAAAAATAAAAAATAAAAAATTTAAACGATTTTAGGGGTGGGGGGTGTGCTACAGCCCCCCTTAGCCCCCCCCGGATCCGCCAATGACATTGGCAGGTATATAGAAATGTTGAATGATTTTGACGCTTGCAGTCATTGAAGGGTTAATTGAATTGATGATCTATGTATGTGATCTATGTATACATGTATACGTTCTTGTTGTTGTGTTGTTTTTATTTGCACTACTAAAACTACACATCAAACAACTATTTTCCTATAAAAAAACACCAAACTTTTTTATAAAAGAAAATTTTCCCCCTGTCAAATGGAGGTCTAATTGATATTAAAAAGGGCCCAAAAAGTTAAACTTTCTACCAAAAAATTCCTGACCATGTTATTTGAGTTTATTATTTTAACGAAACCTGTTGGTATATAAGAGCTTATTAATTAATATTGATTTAAACAAATAAATAATTATGATAATCAATAACTTGTTGCATCGTCTTTTATTATATTGGAGAGACACATTTAAATAACTTTTTATTCCAGTGAAAAATATTAATATAAAAAGTATTTACATATTTTTGTATAAATAAATGTCATGAACAATGCTACAATTTGATTTGAATGAATAAATACTGTGCCTTTTTATTATGAAAGAAAAAAAACCTTTTTAATATGAAAGAAAATTGCTGGTTATTTTTGTTTAAGTGTCAAACTTTCATTCCTAATTTACAAATGCCCACCTTAGTTTGGCTATAAACATATCAAAATTAATAGTTGCAGTCATATCAAACAGTCTTTACTTATCCTCTTCACCATGCAAAGCTACAAATTTTACATATCAAAATTAAGATTTTATTTATTGCTAGAAAACAAAAATACCCTAAAAATAATTATGTCAAGGTACTGAGACAGCACTCCTTTTAAAACCCTCTCTGTCCCCCTCAAAACAATACAGCCACTTCGCTATTTTGTTAATATACTACTCAAAACAATTTAGGGAACACTTAACGCGATCCAGCCTGGCGATCGACCAACAACTCGGGCAATTACACATGGTAATTTTATTATTCCCAAACCTAAATGTGAAATCTTTAAAAACAGTTTTAGTTACAGAGCTCCTTCTTTTTTAAATGGTGTCCCTTTCACCACTCGTTCAAACTCTTATTCTTCATTCTGGCGTTTGCTGAAGGAAGGCAAGGTTTGAAGTAATATTATTATTATTATGTCATAGATTGCCTTGTGTTTTGCCCGAGATGTTGGTATACAATTGATAATTAATTTGCTTTGATGGTTTTTATTGGGGGAGGATGTGGGGCGCTCGTATTTCTAAATTTTGTTATTTCATTTTTTTTGGGTTTTTTTTTGGTGGTTTTTTGCTCCATTTTTAATCTTCCCTTTTAGTCCTACAGTATCTTTAATCAGTATGGTAGACTGAGAGGGGGGTCTATTTGTGCAATTTAGTCCTTTACATTTTATTTCGTATGTAATTGTACGTTAAGACTGTTTTATCATTATTATTAATTCATCTGTACCTCCTGTAATAATTTTTGTATAATATTGATATATTTTTATATAATATGAGGGCCCCAAATGATCAGCTGTGCTGGATGGGTTACCCTCGTTAAAGATGGTTTTAAATAAATAAATAAATAAATAAAAAATAGGTTTGAAATGTTCCATGAACCGGGATTTTCATTTGCAACCCCCTCTCTCTTTCAGTAGTCATGTCATGAAATGTGTAATCACTACATGCATCCTTTATCATCTGTTTCATTGTGCAGTTGTTTCTCATCAATTCTGTGAAACATTGTGTTTATCTGAAATAAATGATCTTGCTTTAACTGAGATTATTCCGGTGTTCCCTAAATTGTTTTGAGTAGTATAACCATTACCAATCCTACACTTTAACCCTGAATGTACACATACTGTACTAGGAATATTTTTTTTTAGTTATTAGAGATTTTTTCTACAGAAACATTCCTTAACTTATAAAAATAATGATATAAAGGAGTAGGGAAGACAGCCAAATCCGTCCACAGCCCAAAAATGGGTAGTGAGCCTGGGTCTCCCTTTGGTCTAGAGGACAAACCTCCTGGATGTTTAATTTTGAAGGATTTACAGACTTTCCACATCCCCACAAACAAGAAACTAGAGGTTTGGACACAATACAGGCTACTTCTTTCTTTCCTTGGTGGCTACGTCTCTTCTTTCAAGAAAATTTTAAGGCAAAGGGAGATTTGTAAAAATATACTGAAATCATGAAAAATCCTGAGAAATCACGAGCCTGAAACTTTGTTCCTATTTGCTGCAACGTCTTTTTTGCACAGAACCCCTTATTTGTCTCCTAGGAGTAAAACTACACAAATGCATTTGATCTGTTATTTGGGGAAACAAATTTAAATAATATAGAATTTAATTTATCTAATGGCAGTGAGATGCATGAACAACAATCAATACTACTTATAACAGAAAAAATTACAATTGCTTTTCATTTCAAATATATACAAGAACAAACCATTATTTTACAAAAATCAGATACCCTCAGACCTATCGCCGTTTGAGACTTTACCAAGCCCCCATGATAACATGTACAGTACAAAAACACTGGCTTAATTTACGCAATGCGCATCTGCAATGTGCATCTGCACATGTGCATAAAGCACACGTTAAATTCGCTAGGGGTATTGGGGCCGCTGTTGTGAACAGCGCTGGGGTGAAATCTATACCTCTGAGCGTTTGCTTTGCTTTCCTTTATTGCTTAAATCTTTAAAATCCAGAGGATCACAACATTGCGATTTGTGAAAATCCGGAAAAATCCGGAAAAATCCGGACAAATCAAACCCCCAATTACATATACCACGTTTGTTTATGGTGTAAACCTAGGACCTCCTATTGTTCTCCTCTATTGTCCTAACAACTGAGGACCTATTGTCCTATAGTTTGATGAAATTCTTGCGTCGGGTGATAAACAATTGATTTAATTTTTGCCCCACACCGACGTGTGTATAGCACTGTATACTCAGTGCTTTCCGAGTGTCTGTGGGAAAAAACTTCACAGGTGACTCGGGCGGGATTCAAACCCACCACCTCGCGGAACCCGCTGCTACATAGGATTCTAGCCAGCCAATCGACATCGGGCAAGCTCGGTGGTCGAGAGGTTAAGACGTCTGCACTAGTAAGCAGGAGGTCGTGGGTTCGAATCCCGCCCGAGTCGCCTGTAAAGTTTTTTCCACAGACACTCGGAAAGCACCGAGTATACAGTGCTATACACACGTCGGTGTGGGGCAAAATTAAATCAATTGACCATTGTCCCTTTTGTTATAAGTCCTCGGTTTGAATGTGTATACATGTACAATGGAACACACTTGTATAAGCATTTTCCTTTGTTTGTAAGAGGTTTGGGTGGTCATGGGATGTGCGCCAGGTTCTGTGATTAGCCATTATGTTTGAGTGGTGACAGTTCAATTGTACAATCCATGCATTCACATTTGAACACATACTTATAACTAATAAATGCATATAAAACTTGTAAATGTTCCCTGCAGTATTTAAAAAGTTCCACAGAAAACTGAAAATATTTACTCTATCAGCATTTGCTTTAAACTTTAAACTTTACTTCAATTTTTTTTTGTATTGGATTTAAATTATTTATCCTTCAGAAATTAAGGGAAAAAAATGGCAAGCCAAAGTGGAAAAATAAACAAATTGGGACTGAAAAAAGGGACCAAACTGATATTTAAAAAAAATCCTTTAAAAAAACTCCAATATTCTATGCTAAATTATAAATAAAAATGCATTAATAATAACGGTGGCATTTGTATGAAAATAAACATTAACAGTGAAACAGATTGGTGTAATGATATACAGTCAAACCTGCTATTATGGCCACCTGGACAAAGAGGCCACCTGCTAAATGTGACCAGTCACTGTCCGATGTGGCCAGCGATGGTTCCAAACAAATGTAAAATCAAACCCGATGCTATGGCCACTTGGACAATACGAAAACCTGCCAAATGTGGCCAACCTTTGATAGCGACAGTTTGTTTGGATCATCAACGACAAGTGTACTGTCAAAACCTGCCATTACGGCCGGCCACCTGCCCAATGTGGCCAAGCGAACCAACTGTAAGTTGGTTTGGATCATCAAATGGCAACTGTGCTGTCAAACCTGCCATTACGACTGGCCACCTGGACAAAGAGGTCACCTAATCTAGTGAAATGCATACTGCAAAAGTATAACTTGTATACTGTGGCCGCACTGTTTATCTTAACCACCTATCTATACTGGCCATCTTTATATTATGGCCACCTGTCTATTAGCGTCACTTCAGCAGCGATTTGGTAACCACTTGATACATTCTTACAGGATTCTTACTATCACAATTGTTCTTCTCGGACATTTGGTTGGCTCGGGGCACTAGCCGAATCTTCCACTGATTCTTCCTTCCCGGGCGGAATAGCACAGAGCATGTTGACGCTAATCCGCATCGGAAATGGAGCGTGTCTGTCTACGCTCAAAACCACAGCTTCCTGGTGGAGCGAGAAGTTTATGAAGAAAATTAGGAGCTTATAGATTTTTGTTCGTAATACCTGCCATGGTCTAATGTACTTACTTTTAAACAAATTCTTTAACCCTAACCACCACATATCCTGCAAAATCCTCAAAATGGCACTTTTTGGGGAGAAATTCAGCACTGTTGGAAACTGGTACTTTCACCTCTTTAAATGGGGCAAAATTACTACCTGACAAGAAGTACAGGCCATAAGCGCTGAATATGTAAGATCAACAAAAACGCATGGTGCATTTTGAAGATAAGGGCATGTTTCCAAAAGTGCACTGATGGATTTTGGAGGATTCAGGAAGGTTCCTAGCCAGAATACCTAGGAGGTTAGGGTTAAGGAAGGTTCCTAGCCAGAATACCTAGGAGGTTAGGGTTAAGGAAGGTTCCTTGCCAGAATACCTAGGAGGTTAGGGTTAAGGAAGGTTCCTAGCCAGAATACCTAGGAGGTTAGGGTTAAGGAAGGTTCCTAGCCAGAATACCTAGGTGGTTAGGGTTAAGGAAGGTTCCTAGCCAGAATACCTAGGAGGTTAGGGTTAAGGAAGGTTCCTAGCCAGAATACCTAGGAGGTTAGGGTTAAGGAAGGTTCCTAGCCAGAATACCTAGGAGGTTAGGGTTAAGGAAGGTTCCTAGCCAGAATACCTAGGGGGTTAGGGTTAAGGAAGGTTCCTTGCCAGAATACCTAGGTGGTTAGGGTTAAGGAAGGTTCCTAGCCAGAATACCTAGGAGGTTAGGGTTAAGGAAGGTTCCTTGCCAGAATACCTAGGGGGTTAGGGTTAAGGAAGGTTCCTTGCCAGAATACCTAGGAGGTTAGGGTTAAGGAAGGTTCCTTGCCAGAATACCTAGAAGGTTAGGGTTAAGGAAGGTTCCTTGCCAGAATACCTAGGAGGCTAGGGTTAAGGAAGGTTCCTAGCCATAATACCTAGGGGGTTAGGGTTAAGGAAGGTTCCTTGCCAGAATACCTAGGAGGCTAGGGTTAAGGAAGGTTCCTTGCCAGAATACCTAGGAGGCTAGGGTTAAGGAAGGTTCCTTGCCAGAATACCTAGGAGGTTAGGGTTAAGGAAGGTTCCTAGCCAGAATACCTAGGGGGTTAGGGTTAATAAACAAAATTCTGAGACAGTCAAAGATTAGCCCTAACTCCTTAGGCGCACTTGCTTACACATAACCTGAATCCTCCAAAATCCTTCAGTAGTAAAGCAAGCACAATGACCACTACCATTGTATGCAGATGACATGTATGCATACATGTGTTTCTAATTTGTGATACATGTACATGGCCCAGGGCCAAGGACCCTTAGTGCATGCATGGAACAATAAACAGTGTTCACTGACCCAAGCACTGACCTTGCAATCACTACAACAAACATGGTTGTACATGTACCATGGAGGAAGGAAGGCAAGTATGCCTAATAACCTCAATCCTCCAGAATCATTTTTGGACAGACCAACATGTACCATATAACCTCAATCCTCCATTTTCATCCAGTGTCAAATATAGCCTGATAACCTCAATCCTCTATAATCCATAATCCACCAAGCAAATAATCACATCTGCCCTCAATCCTTCAAAACCCTTCACCACTGCAATTTCCACATAATCAATCAATCAATCAAGTCATTTGTATAGCGCCAAAACCTCAATCCTTCTAAATCCTTCAAAATCCTTCACTTTGGCAAAGAAGATTTTGGAGGATTTGGGAAGGTTAGGGTTAAGGCAGTAACTCTAAAAGGAAAAAAAACCGAATCTGACAACTAACAGAGAACTAACCTCATCTTTATTGAGGCTCAACACCTTCAGATCGCTTCGTTTCTGGTACAGAACATGTCCCTGGCTGTCGTAAGAAACCACACGTACTCTGAAAAGACAATGGGCAAACATTTTAATTCACCCGTTGCCACTGGCGACTTAGCCACACCCCTAAGACAACTTAAACACTCACAACACCAGGGGTGTAATCTACGCAATGCGCATTTTCTACGAAAACATCAGCATGTTCATGAAGACAATTGTTATCTTAAAACTTTTTTACCCATAAATGAATGCCAGTTGTCTTCATCGATGAACAAATTGGAGTGTCGTGGCTGAGCGGTCTAATGCATTGGACTCAATTGGTGTCAGAATGTGGGTTCGAGTCCTGGCCTGGCTGGTCACTGCGCTTGTGTCCTTCAGCAAGACACTTAACCACAATTGCTTCGTCCTTCGGATGGGATGTTAAGCCATAGGTCCCGTGTACTAGATTATTAAAGTAATAAGAACTCACAACGAAGAGACAGAGCTCAGAACACTGTTCGTGGAAGAGTAGGGGTTTACCCCGGTGTTTCTGGTTCACATAGCAAGCGCCCTTGTTAACAGGTTTCCTCAGGCTTCTGAGCTACAGTGCTTAAGTGTGCTTTTGAAGCGTCCTTGGGTTCATTACATCAATAACAATATTGCACGTCGTCAAAAGTACACTGCACCCCATCAACATACACTTACTTAAACATCTTCCTTTGTATTGGACTTGGGTGGTCATGTGATGTGAAATAGGCACTATGATTGGTTGTTTATTTGAATGATGATAGGTCAATTGAATCCACTTGAACTGTCTGCCCGTAATTCTTACTCACCTGAATATAATGTTTCTTGTGCTCTGAAGACTGATGCTAGCTACTACTGGATGCGTGATGGTATTTCTGCGGAATATGAGTAGCCTAAAAACAAAACAAAAACATGTGTTAAACAATAGATTTAATTTTGCCCTACACCGACGTGTGTATAGCACTCTATACTCAGTGCTTTCTGAATGTCTGTGGAAAAAACTTTACAGGCGACTCGGGCGAGATTCGAACCCACGACCTCCTGCTTACTAGTGCAGACGTCTTAACCTCTCGACCACCGAGCTTGCCCGATGTCGCTTGGCTGGCTAGAATCCTATATAGCAGCGGGTGCCGCGATATTTATAGTTTGATGAAATTCTTGCATCAGGTGATAAACAATTGATTTAATTTTGCCCTACACCAACGTGTGTATAGCACTGTATACTCAGTGCTTTCCGAGTGCGACCATGGTGCTTGTGTCCTTGAGCAAGACACTTTACCATAATTGCTGCGAGGGCCGAATTGAACCCAGCCACTGGGGATGTACAAGCCAGTGCATGCTTAGTGCCGGTCCCAAGCCCGGATAAATGGGAGGGTTGAGTCAGGAAGGGCATCCGGTGTAAAACCTATGCCAAATCAAATATGCGGATCATGATCCGCTGTGGCGACCCCTAACGGGAGCAGCCGAAAGAGGACAACAACTCAGTGCTTTCCGAGTGTCTGTGGAAAAAACTTCACAGGCCACTCGGGCGGGATTCGAACCCACGACCTCCTGCTTACTAGTGCAGACGTTCTAATTGTTCCGCTTTTGCACAGAAATCAAATTGGATTTTTTTTTTTTAATTTTAAAGGGAAGGTACAAAACATTGGTTATTACCAGAAAATCACACTATCAAATTATTATCTAAAAACTTACTTGGTGCAAAGTTGGCACACGTAGCAATCATCCTGAGAAAGTATTTTCATCTTAGTCCCAAAAAAAGTCCGGTTTCTGGTCGTCGGTTAGCTTCAAATTTTTTTTCCGGCCATCTTTTTGTTTTTGCCAACAGGGAAATACGTGATACATTGTATACGCGGGGACTCACAAATCGGGCAAACGTTCATTTCCCTATGTGAAAAAGTCGTTTAAAGCACAGCATGGCAGAATTCCAATCGATCCAGCAATTTGGGCTGCAATTGGACATCGTTTCATAGCAAAAAAGAAAAGAAAATTAATCGTGCTGACGCGCGAGTCTGAGGCAATGCCACGTGGAGACCGGAAATACTTTTTTTTGGCCTTACAGAAAACAGGAATTAAAAAAAATTAAAACAAATCCATCCACAGCCCTGCAAACTTCAGGGGTGTGATTTGACAAAAGTAAAAAATCCTGAAAAATGGGTAGCAGGCCTGGGTCTCCCTTTGGTCTAGAGGACAAAGCCCCCTGAACCTCCTGTGGGTAGCAGGCCTGGGTCTCCCTTTGGTCTAGAGGACAAAGCCCCCTGAACCTCCTGTGGGTAGCAGGCCTGGGTCTCCCTTTGGTCTAGAGGACAAAATGTTTAATTTTGGAGGATTTACAAACAAGAAACTAGAGGTTTGGACACAATAAAGGCTACTTCTTGCTTTCCTTGGTGGCTACTTCTCTTCTTTTTGAGGCAAAGGGAGATTTGTAAAAAATATGCAGAATATTTTGGTTTATGGTAGTTTTAAGTACATATCTCTTGGTTTTTAAGTGGATATTTACAGACAAATTAGGAATTAGTTACTGACCTGTTGGCAAAGGTGAAGAGCACATCCATCCCATAATTGTAACCAGTCCATCTCCAGCAGTACTGTTAAAGATAAGATAAAGAATTGGTAATTTAAATATCGATGCGGTGACAAACTTTTTTGGGGTTATCTTTTTTTTGCCAACCAGTGAAATACATGATACATGTATACGCGGTTATTGGAACCAGACCAAATTTCCTATACACAAAGTATGGTGGCTAAGCGAGGCCTCACAAATCGAGCAAACGTTCATGCACCTATGTGAAAAATTTGTTTCAAACACAGCACGGCAGAATTCCAATAACGTAAGACTAATTGCGGTGACCCCATGTGAAATTCCCCATTGAGTAGTAATTAGTTCTGAAAAGAACTACTACTCAATAGAGAATTTCACACGGTGTCACCACAATTAGTCTTACTTATCCTCTTCACCATGCAAAGCTACAAGTTTTACCTAGAATTCCAATCGATCCAGCAATTTTGGCTGCAATTAGACATCATTTCATAGCAAAAATTAAAAAAAAAATAAAATAGACGCATAGGTCTGAGGTGATGCGCATGGAGACCAGAAACCAGACACTTTTTTGTTTTGGCCATGGCTGTTTTTAACCAGTTCGCGTCGGAGGCCGTGTATACACGCAATTTTCTTTTGCACCGTGAATCGGAGAGCGTCTAAACACGCCAAAGGAAACTACGGAATATTGGTATGCATGCTCGGTTGAGCCACCCGTGTACGGTGACGTGCTCGGAAGACGTGGCCACCCGCTGTGGAAGCTTCCATTCACGGAGTGTGTGGGAAAAATAAACCCGCACAGGGGCCCAGAAAAACTTTTTTATTCCCGACGCGAACAGGTTAAAGATGCACATCCCTTGTGTGTCCCTCTTTTCAGAAATAGTAAACAAAAATAGTAAAAGTAAGACTAATTGCGGTGACACCATGTGAAATGCTCAATTGAGTAGTAATTAGTTCTGAAAAGAACTGGAGGTACATCTCGACGTTTCGATCAGTATGCTCTGATCGTCCTATAGTAAACAACCAGTCTTACGTCTGTTTCTCTTGCGATAACTCGTCCACACCGTAATGACTGTTGATCAAAGACTTCAGGTGAAACAGTCTCCTCTGATGGCCTGTTGGAAAAGCATAATAATAATAAAAATACTAAACACTTTATTTTGTGATGGTAACCATGTCACCTATAGCCTAGATGATTTCCAATGGGCCATCAATTAGCTACCAGAGACACTGGGGTAAACCCCTAACTCTTGCACGATGAGTGTCATTATGGGTTCTTTGACGTGCACTGATGTTTATAGTACACGGGACCTACAGCTTAACGTCCCATCTGAAGGACGAAGGAATTATGGTCAAGTGTCTTGCTCAAGGACACAAGCACCGTGACCAGCCAGGTTGGGAATCGAACCCACATTCTGACAACACCAGAACTTGACTCTAGACCGCTCGGCCACGAATCTCCATGCAGCACATCAAACAAGTGATATAAAAATCAGTCCTGGAATTTCACAGTGGCCATGGCCTGGGGCGCCCCAGGTCTTGGCCTGGGTCGCCTCGGTCTTGGCCAGGGTTGCCCCGGTCTGCCCAGGTCCTGGCCAGGGTTGCCCCGGTCTTGGCCAGGGTTGCCCCGGTCTTGGCCTGGGTTTCCACCGGTCTTGGCCTGGGTTGCCCTTAAACAGTGTTGCAGTGGCAATGCTGAACTATGGGAAGAAACAGTGATCTAGCCATAGCCATAGCCATCATTTCGGATACAGCCTATTCACTAGTCAGCTTGGAAAAGTCTGGTACCTTTGTGCCATACACATTCAGTGTAAACTGTGTATGGGTATTGGACTTCTTTATGCAATTGGCAGAGTCCGAATGAATCATTTTTGGCTACGGCTACAGCTATTGGCTGCAGTGGCAATGCTGAAGTATAGGAAGAAACAGTGATCTAGCCATAGCCATAGCCGTAGCCAAAGCCATCATTTCGGATACAGCCTATTCACTAGTCAGCTTGGAAAAGTCTGGTACCTTTGTGCCATACACATTCAGTGTAAACTGTGGTTGGGTATTGGACTTCTTTATGCAATTACATGTATATACTATGGCCGTGTCCGAATGAAGCATTTTTGGCTATGGCTACGGCTATTGGCTGCAGCGGCAATGCTGAAGTATAGGAAGAAACAGTGATCTAGCCGTAGCCATAGCCAAAGCTGCCATTTTGGACACGGCTTGATATTCTGATATATTTATACAGGAGACACTCACCCTTGGTTTTGACCCTGTTCTAATCCCAGCATGCTTTGCCACTGCTGTTGATAAATGGGAAGCAACCATTCTGGCAATGAGAAAGAAACAAAATGTTTGAGATAATGATGACTGAAAATGCAACTCAATTTGGAGATTGAATCCCACCTGAAAGCACCGTTTAAGGGGCAAAATCAAATCAATTGTTCATCACCCAACACAAGAATTTAATCTCAGGGAGGACAGATTAGGTGGCCAGGTAGCCTGGACCTGACTGGACATCTCAAAGGCTTGGCTGTACCATGACTTTGGCACTCCTCCCTTAACCAACATTATATTCAGCATAATATTTCACCTTTTATGATTATGTGGTCTTTTTCTATGTGTTTGCTAGCAGCTAGGTCATTGATGATGTGCTGAAGACGAACCCCTCGGAATAACGAGACAAACTTCTCTCCTCTCTCGGTCTGCAGGAAAGTACCTGGTTCTAGAAGATAAAACAGAAAGAGTTACTGTGAATGCTTGTGGTGATGGTGGTGATTGCGGTGATGGTGGTGATTGCGGTGATTGCGGTGATTGCGGTGATGGTGGTGATTGTGGTGATAAATGAGGATGGAAATGGTGAAAGGAAGAACCAGGGGGACGATGATGATGATGACAACGACAAAGTCGACCGTAATCATAATAATAACAACCATGATGGTGATTATGGTGATTATGATTCACGCCTCATCAAGTTAATCACCTGCTCTCCGGTTTCTGGTCATAGGTCGTCTTCAAAATCGGTGCCTGGATGCGCCTTTATTTATTTCTTATTTTCGGAATTCATTTTAACATGTATATGCAGTTTTTGGAACCTGACCAAATTTCCCATACACAAAGTATGGTGGCTAAGAGAGGCTGCACTAATCAGGCAAACGTTCATACCCCTATGTGAAAAAGTTCTTTAAAACACAGCGTGGCAGAATTTCAATCGTTTTGGCTGCAATTGGACATCGTTTCATAAAGGGGGGGGGGGGGGGGAACCGACCTTTGACCAGAAACCAGAGACTGTTTTTTTTGGCCTTAACTAACAAAGTACCTTTATACTTACTACATGATCTAAAGAACACATCTCCATCTTTGGTCAGGTTTTTGAAGTTGCCGTTCCAGGATGGCACAAATTTCAAAAACACAAACTGCAGAAGAAAAAAACACCACCAAACCAAGATTGACTAATTACTGAATGTGAATGGTTTATTGAAGTTTACGAGCTTAATAGTTCAGTTGCAATACACTTATTTAGATATAGCCCGACTCTAATATCAGAGAAACTTGTGTTCATATCGGTTATTTTATACATTCGGGACTATTTATGTGTTTTTACACAATTATTTATGGTTACCATGGTATCCAAAGATTTCCAATTTTGGGTATCTGGTTCCCAAAATAACCGAAAATGCAGAGCCTTTCCATCGTCCCCGCCCAACCTAAGCAAACCTAAGCATGCCTAGTCTTGCATCAAGACATTTTTTGAGAAATCTATTTACAATGTACAGTGTGCCAGTACAGAACGATGTGAGCACATTCACAAAATGTCTTGGCTCAAGACTAAGCCGTACATACAATCTTTAGATTGGGCCCCTGTCTTAATCCTATCAAGGATACAGACAGGTCCTGGCGTACCATTCACAGGATTTCATTGGATACGTTGTGCTGAAGATCTGACGTCACACTTCGAGGCTCGCACACTAGCTTCCAACCAAGGTCAAAGTTGAATCTCCATGAAACTGAGAGGCCGGTATCTGGTATCTTTCGCAAGCCTCAAAGTGTGATGTCAGATCTTCGGGGTACTTAATCTCTAACGTTACAAACTGACGTCACTATTATTATTATTATTGCAAAATTACAGTTACTGGCCTTATGCTTCGAACCTAGCTGGTTCCTGCTAGGTTTGTTATGGAAGGTCATTCATTAACTACTATTTTCCATTTATACTACAGATCCTTTAGGTTGGTAAGCAGTTTGCAACAGCTAATTCTCTATTTATTATTATTAAGCAGGAGGTGTGATATTCAGAGGTGAATTGCTGGCTCAATAATTTCCTTTTACCTTTTTTACCATTGAGTAGACATCCATCTCAACTTGAAGCACAAAGAGATTTGGGGAGCGGATAACCATCTCAAACAACTCGAGGCTGTGACAAAAAATATATATACTACTCAAAACAATTTAGGGAACACCGGAATAATCTCAGTTAAAGCAAGATCATTTATTTCAGATAAACACAATGTTTCACAGAATTGATGAGAAACAACTGCACAATGAAACAGATGATAAAGGATGCATGTAGTGATTACACATTTCATGACATGACTACTGAAAGAGAGAGGGGGTTGCAAATGAAAATCCCGGTTCATGGAACATTTCAAACCTATTTGATGTTAAAAATCCGGTGTTCCCTAAATTGTTTTGAGTAGTATATATAAATCTTTTAACATCAAAGGCAAACACAAAGCAAAAACAAAGCAAAATGAGAACAAAAATCTTAGAAGTGACGCAAAGAATATCAATTGAACACGGGTGTATGAAAGCTAACTATGATGTGAAGTGAAGCAAATATAACATTTTTAAAATATTCATTATCTTTCCTCAAAATAAACTAGCAATGTTCCGAGGAAAAGGTATATTTTCTGAAATTGCCATCAAAATAGCGAAAAACAAACATCTTTTAGCTTAAGTATCTTCATAAGTCTATTATCTATATGAAGAGTGCCAGTCTAACCTAGTCCAAAGCATAATAATAATAATAATAATAAAAACAATAGGTGCTCGCGCTGTAGCTCGAACACCTAATAATAATAATAATAATAATAATAATAATAATAATAATAATAATAATAATAATAATAATAATGTAGACTTATATAGCGCACGTATCCACCAAACTGGTGTTCAAGGCGCATGACATTATTACCCCTGCTCATCAGGCTCATAAATCATTCCTGAAACCATCTCAGCTCCCTGGGGAGTATACAGCTCAATTGCTGCCATTTCAGCCCATAATTTTTTATGGGCTAATCAAACACAACAACCAACTCTGCCCTCACAGGTACCCATTTACTCCTGGGTGGAGAGAAGCACCCTGGTCGCAGCCAGGATTCGAACCCACATACTGAAGACTTGGCCATCAGAACACAAATCCGATGCACTAAACCGCTTGACCATAGTACTCCAAGAACAAAAGAGTTGGGCCATTATGATAATAAATAATAAATTAAACATTTTCTATTGCGCTGTTTCCATTTAAAAATGATCAAAAGCGCATAACAAAAATAAACACGCCATTAAATAAACAGATATAAATACAAACAAGAATTAATGACAAATCACATTTTTTGTATTTTTTTGTTTTATTTATTAAAAAAAAAATTAAATCAGAACAGATGAGGTTGCCAAGCCAGCTCCCAAACCTCAGTATGGGGTTACGTCTGTCCCGCCAGAGGAGGCCATTCATGACGTATTGTCCCATAGACTCACGCGCAAAGTCTATAAAAAATAAGCAGTGCAGTCTGGGAGACTTACCAGGCGTGTGAGAGAACTGTATCTCACGTGTGAACTTTAGTATTTGGTGTGTTTGCCCCACAGCTGATGGTTCGCCTGCATCTAGTTTAAGATTGCGTCGAGTTTTAGGAACTAGCTTCGTGCGTCAAGCACCTAATCCTGTGATGATTCGCTACCCGGACAGGGGAGCAAAACTCGTAACCAAGCTCGTTGTGCGTGTGCGCATTTGGAGTACAATGCCGTAGTATGGATTACAGCAAGGCTGGCACATAGTCTTCTGGTATCTTTGATGAAAAATGCTGAATGTAATGGATATAAAATGATTGACTTTCTTACCTTAGTTCTCTCAGCAGTGATGATCGTTGCATATCCATCAGGTTTTGCTCCAGCCAGTTTACACAGCTAAAACAGATAATGAAAATGTGAGTTACAGATGTTGCACTAAATACATTTTTAAAAAAAAGAGGAAAATTACAACAACAAAAAATAATAAAAAATAATAATAGCTCTGAGAAAATGGTGAAAATTATTTCATGGTACCAGACAAAAAGTGGCCAACTTTTCTCCAAATATACATAACAGCAAAAGAAACATCAACCCCTAAATTTTGATAAGTCTGAGAACGTGTTTAGCTTATGTGTCCTCAGACGTCATGCATGACGAATTTTGAGGTCAACCAAATTTGCCACATTGTGTTCGTGTTACACTCCATACCCATAATATTCTTCATTAAACAAATTATATTAATTATAAAATGAAAATAATAAATATTTTTATGGGTGACGTTTCTTTTGCTGTTATGTATATATGTATCTGACTTACTTTTGTGTGACTGACTCCAAGCCATAGGCTGATGCAGAGGTGTAGTAACAGCAAACTGTCTTGGCACTTTGGAAAGAAAATGAACGCAAGATGTTCTATATGGGTCATTCCATGAACGTGGGACCCAAAGTGTGACATGGAGGTCACAATTTTAAGTTCATTAAATAAAGAAAAAAAAAAACAGTTTTGTTACCTTATTTATCATAGTTTTGTAGGTTGTCATCTTTTAAAATAATAGATACAGACATTAAAACTGGTGTCATGTATTTACTTCCTGCTTCACCTGATATGAGGTTAACGATGTAACAAAATTACAAGGGGACACCATGTCTTGTTACGTTGTGTAATATACTGACTAAAGTTAATGGATCAAAATAGGGGAGACCCAAGAAATTTTTGTTTGTTGTCATAGTAGGTCTGTATGAGATGCAACAATAGGTGAAAGTTATAATCATCAGCTCGTACTATGTAAGGAATAACACAGGCCCCAATATCTGAAATACATGGAAAACACAAGTGTCCCACGTTCATGGAATGACCCATATATCAAGAACTATCAAACATTTTCTCTTAACAGTTCTAAGTTAAAGGGATAATCGTCACGATTAACAGGGCATGGAATCGGAATGCTAATTTTAGTTTAACTGAGTAACTGAAAATAACACCCCGCGTGATAAGGTCATTACCGTTGCTGCCGCATAAATGAGCTGGTAATTTACAGTCAATGTGTTCATCTTAAACTAGGACACCGATTCCATGCCCAGTTGAAAGTCTGCTCTGATCATGATGATAGTGTCCCTTCAATATAAAACCATTGTAGAATTATGGAAACAAACTCAGGAACACAGATGACATCCCGAGTCATGTTTTAGAGAAACTTACTTTTGAAAAAATCTTAAATATTCATAAGTATTTGCATAAAGACACATATCAAACATGAACATTTTTTTTAAAGTGGAAATCTTTCATAATTTCAAGGCTTCAAATAATCAAATCAGCACATTTGTATTTGTACAATACATAATAATAATAACAGAACATTTATAAGGCGCACAGTATCTGGAAACCCATTCAAAGGCGCCGGTCACTTGAAATAACAACCAGATGTGGGATTTGTAAAGGAGGAATTATAATGTACATAATCAAAGCGCCCACAATGAGAGAGCGCGGTGGCGCAATTTGCAGCCAAATCAACCAGAAACACCGGGACAAGCCTCTTTATTCTGGGTTCTTTTACGTGCATTACACAACACACGGGACCTACGGCTTTACGTCCCATCCGAAGGACGAAGCAATTATGGTTAAGTACCTTGCTCAAGGATACAAGTGTCACGACCGGGGCTCGAACCCACACCCTGCTGCTGGCAACACCAGAACTTGAGTTCGGTGCGCTAGACCGCTCGGCCACGACACTCCTCGACATTCATCAATGAATAACACTGAATATGCATTCATTATGCTAATTACCTTATGGTTTCAGTCATGATGTCAGCACATTGGCATATAAGTCCATCCTTTAAATAAATGAATACATTATTGTTCGACATGAATTAACTGAATTTAGGATTTTGTTCAGATAAAAAAATAAAAATAAAAAAAAAATTGTGAAATTTGATTCTCACCAAATTGAAAATTTACTTGTGAAATAAATTTGACTAATTTCACTTAAATGATAGCACTGGAGAAGGAAAGATTTCAAGGGATTTTGAATACTATCATCAACTTTACCCAAGGTAAGTTTGATGTAAAACGGTGATCATTTTGTTTTTCTTTTGTAGGGCCCTTGAAATAAATTCAGGTAATATTTCTAGTAGGGCAATTGAAAAATAAACGATACTAGCAAAATCTTTCACCAAAATTTGTGTACTTTTTTCCTTGTGAATAGAACTTCTGTAGGAGTATGGATTGCGGTAGCATCATGTAACAATCTCTTAGGAGTTGTAATAATTGTTGGTTCTGAGAAGAACTGGTGGGGAGATAACTCGATGTAAACTCTGATCATCTTTAGGAGAATAATTAAATTTTGAAGAAAAAAATAAGACAAAATTTAAGTAAATTATTTTATTCATGAGTTACCAGTTGCAGGAGTGACGCAGCAGCCAGGATGGGGACCACTTTAGCTGGTTCCAGCATGACATCATCACGATACAGAGATCCCAGGGCAACTTCCAAAGCTGAATTCGAGACAAAAGGGGTTCAGAAATAAAGAACAAATCTTCAATACTTTGGCTTGGGGTGAGATAATTAACTGATACTGTTTTGGTGTTCTTATACCATAACCTCTCTAAAAATGTGAAAAATTAGTTCGGATTTCATTCATCTTTAACCCTCCTACTCTAGCTGCACTTAGTGAGAAGCAGCTATAGAGGACAAAACCAGTCAACTGACTGTTTTGACTGTTGACCCAAATGTGCACACAGGGGCAATTCTTGACTGGTTTTTACTGTCATTTTGACCACCCTGAACAATACCAGACAATGCTTTCACCAGTCAAATGTACTTACTACACGTAAGGTTTGACAGTGTTTGACTTTTAAGTGCAATAGATATACCTTGGCAAGTATATCAAGATTTTGACTGATTTAGACCATTGTAGTAGGAGGATTAATGTACATATTATGTACATATATTTAATGTCGTGGAGTGTCGTGGCCGAGCGGTCTAGCGCACCGAACTCAAGTTCTGGTGTTGCCAGCAGCAGGGTGTGGGTTCGAGCCCCGGTCGTGACACTTGTGTCCTTGAGCAAGGTACTTAACCATAATTGCTTCGTCCTTCGGATGGGACGTAAAGCCGTAGGTCCCGTGTGTTGTGTAATGCACGTAAAAGAATGCGCCTTGAGCACCACTTAGTTGGTGGATACGTGCGCTATATAAGTCCACACATTATTATTATTATTATTATTATGTACATATGTTCTTAAAAAAATAGGGTGTCCGAAAATTTAACTTAGACTACTTCTGTATGTGTTTTACAAATAAAACAGGGAGTCCATTAGCAAACAGGGTGTCCATTTAGCAAACAGGGTGTCCAAAAGACACCCAAAGAAGTGAGAATTTGTCAATAAATGACTGTGTTAATCTTACCAGCAATGTCAATGGCACTGTCTGGAATATCCATGATGATTTCTTTGAGGTTGGACTCCTTCCATGATCCACTAAACATGCTGGCAAAATAGCTGGACTAAGGTGAAAAAAAAAAAATTAATGGAGATATATATACTGAGTATTAACCCTTCTATGACTGTAAGGGTCAAAATCAATCAAAATGTTGATATACTTGCCAAGGTATATCTAGTGCACTGAACAGTCGAACACTGTCAAACCTTACGTGTAGTAAGTACATTTACAGGTCAAAATAAGTCGACCATTTTTGACAGGTAAATAGCATTGTCTGGTATTGTTCAAAATGACAGTAAAAACCAGTTAAAAATGCCCCTGTGTGCACATTTGGGTCGACAGTCAAAACAGGCAGTTGACTGGTTTTGACCTCTATAGCTACTTGCCACTAAAGTTTAGCTATTGTAGGAGGGTTAATCATTCTGAAATATCCGAGGTTTTGACTTTGCTTGGCAGGATATTGAAAGAAGATCTGTATACAATGTACTGCCTACAATGGTCAAATTAACACCGAAGGGGTCATCGTCACCCAGGGTACTCCCAAATGGTACCCAGGCAATCTCAATCCCACATGTACATTAGTAATGCAGAAGGGGTCGTTGTCACCTAGGGTACTCCCAAATGGTACCCAGGCAATCTCAATCCTACATGTACATTAGTAATGCAGAAGGGGTCGTTGTCACCTAGGGTACTCCCAAATGGTACCCAGGCAATCTCAATCCTACATGTACATTAGTAATGCAGAAGGGGTCGTTGTCACCTAGGGTACTCCCCAATGGTACCCGGGCAATCATAAATGCATTCTAATGTATATAGGATTGAGATTACCTGGGTACTATTGAGGAGTACCCTCAGTGACAACGGCCCCTTCGGCCATATTAACCCTAACCCCCAAGATATTTTTTATTAAGAACCTTCCTGAATCTGCCAAATTCCAATACCATACAGTCACACTATCACCCAACTGCTGGACGTGGATGGAATTGGGACACCCTGCCCCATGCAAAGTATCCTTGCCTGGGCTACACAGTACCGAGTCTATCAAAATACACACATAATTTGAAACAAGGTCAGGTTTCAATTCTAGAACTAACCTGACATAAGTAGATCTTGTGAAGATACCATTCCTTTCCCAGCGCAAAAATGGTGATGTCCGAGTTCTCACCGTTGACAAACAGCGTGTCGTATATGTACTTGGAGGTAGACTTCAGTTTCTTTCTGAACAGCAAACAAATAATTGGTGGTAAAAATAAGTTAAATGGGCCCAATGGACGACATCACCAGCTATGTGTTTTTTTCTAGGATGGTGTATACTATCTGTGATGCCACTTGCACCTGGACTCAAAGGCTATGCTCACTATTAACCCTAACCCCCTAGGTATTCTGGCTAGGAACCTTCCTGAATCCTAACCCTCTATAGGTATTCTGGCTAGGAACCTTCCTGAACCCTAACCCTCTATAGGTATTCTGGCTAAGAACCTTCCTGAATCCTAACCCTCTATAGGTATTCTGGCTAGGAACCTTCCTGAACCCTAACCCTCTATAGGTATTCTGGCTAGGAACCTTCCTGAATCCTCCAAAATCCTCCAGTGCACTTTTGAAAACATGCCCTTTGATCTTTCATATTCAGCACTTATGGCCTGTACTTCTTGCCAGATAGTAATTTTGTCCCAAATGAAGAGGTGAAAGTACCAGTTTCCAACAGTGCTGAATTTTCCCCCAAAAGTGCCCATTGAAGGATTTTGTAGGATATGGGTCTCAGACATTGTTATTACACTACTATCTAAATTTGACATGACACTTTTAAGTTGTATACAAAATGCCGTCAGCGGACATATATGATAAGTGTTAGACATGGTTTTGCAAAATCTCATGCCAGCGAGTGACTTCCCAGTCCCATGGCGCATCACATGGCCTCGGATCATGTGACTACGACTGTGGAATGAGCTACCCATCAATCTAAAACTGAGAGAAGTGGTTTTGGTGCCTGTAAGTATGCGAGCACACGACATGACATGCCCACGTTAATAAAAATAATAATATTTCATTCTTATATAGTGCATTTCACATAATGTCCCAATGCGCATTACATTATTTCCCATGGTCACTGTGTCAATATCATTCCTGTTATCTTTCTCAGCTCCCTGGGGAATATACAGCCCATTATGTGCAATGTTTTTGGTGCTACAGGGCTAATCAAACACAATAACCATCTCTACCCTCACAGGTACCCATTTATACTCCTGGGTGAAGAGAAGCACAGTAATGTGTCTTGCTCAGGGACGCAAGCTCCACGGTCGAGGGCAGGATTCGAACCCACATTCTGATGACACGGCCATCAGAACACAAGTCCAATGCACGTAACCGCTCAGCCATGGTACCCTAGATGCGGTATCTAGTCGTTACGCCCCATCGCCATGATGCCCCATCACCATTACGCACCATTGTCATAACACCCCTCACCATAACGCCCCATCGCCGTTACACCCCACTATATGATTTCTCTGCACAAAAAACATCAATTATTTAATTAATTTATTTAAAAACAAACAAACAAACAAACCCAATCTTAAAAGATTGTAATTAAAAAAAAAATATTTATCAGGCTCACCCATTGCCTTAAGAAAAATATCAGGAAATGGTTTGGAAACTCAAACATTTAACGGGTAATTTTATAGAAATGGAGCTTTTGAATTTTAGGGAGTTTTAGGGTATTTTATGGAGGAAGATTGTCCTATTTACAAGAGTGTTTTGTTTTCGCTCAATGTAAATTATCAATTGAGTCGGTCTGCAAGATCAAGATAATAGAATTAATTAATTGACCCAAAGGTTGTTTTATTACATCCCTAACATCTTGAGGACTGTTACCAGCCAAAATGTGTAGTTTATGTGTAATAATAATTTTCAGTTTTCTAAAACATGTACCTATTTGTGATGGAAAGTTCCTTTGTTTAGTTTTATAATTAATTAGGCCTAATATAATAAATACTTTTACAAGTTAATGAATACTTCACGATGTTACACTGATGTCAGTGCAGTGTGCAGTTTGTTTTTTGTACAGGGAAATCCTATAGCGGGGAGTAATGGTGATGGGGCGTAATGGTGATGGGGCATTTTTGTCAGGGGCATTATGACGATGGGGCATTATGGCGATGGGGCATTATGGCGATGGGGCATTATGGCGATGGGACGTTATGGCGATGGGACGTTATGACGATGGGACGTTATGACGATGGGGCATTATGACGATGGGGCATTATGACGATGGGGCATTATGGCGATGGGACGTTATGACGATGGGGCATTATGGCGATGGGACGTTATGGTGAGGGGCATCATGGCGATGGGGCAACCATAATGACTGGTAACCACAAGAAACAAATGCAAAACCCTAAGTTAAAAACATCAATAAAAAACCCAGATGATCTCTGAAATTTCAAGAATATGGAAGGATGTCCAGTGGACATGGTGAATGGTCCAATTTATGGGAATTATCTAGGTCTAACCTTTGTGGTCTTTTCATCATTTCATCTTCTTCACTGTCTTCATCGCTTTCATCACGCCCTCTTTTCTTCTTGCGTTTTGAACTCGCTTTCCCTGCTCCTCTGCCAAACCATTTTCCTGCTGATAAAGACCCACCCATTGTCTCCTTTTTGTACTACAAAGCAGTTTTAAACCATTCTTAAAACTACACATTCGAATTACATATGATAAATCCAAGTATTTTGAGATTTTAAGCCGAAATGAGAATTTGAATTCGTTCGTTCGCTGGTAGTCGCCATGTTGTTTCCGCCCTCAAGCATGAAAACTTTGGGTGCGTTCGATCGAGTATAGACACCAGTCGATATCACGCGGTGTTAAGATAACTCGACCCTTGTAACTCGACACGGACAACTTGACACGGACAACTCGACCCATGAGACAACTCGCCCTTTGACAACTCGATCCACAAAAAGCTCAACCCACGAGACAACTCGACCCATGAGACAACTCGACCTCCTGTGACAACTGGACATGGACAACTCGACCCGATTTATCGTTGCTTATAAGTGGATCATCGTTTTCCCTCGAAAAAGAAGGGTCGAGTTGTCACATGGGCCGATTTGTCTTAACCCCCTGTGAGGGCAGAGTTGGTTGCTGTGTTTGATAAGCCCATATGCGCCGAAGGGGTTAAGACAACTCGACCCATGTGACAACTCGACACGGACAACTCGACCTATGTGACAAGTCGACACGGACAACTCGACCCAATTTATCATTGCGAAAAAAGATTGATCACTAGGCTTATTCTACTAAGCACCAAGAATGGCTAAAGTTCTAGCACAAATTCAATCATTTCCCCCGTAATACACGCGCTGGCGAAATTAGTTTTTAGGACTTGAAGTTTAACGTTAATTCATACGACGGTGCATTGCTTTACGGACCCATTGTGCATGTAACATAGAGCAAACTTGCTCTATGGTAGTAGTCGTCGGCATTTACTATTTACTTATTTTAATTGGTGTGATTATTTGTAATTATTAGTTATAAAGATGCATTTTTCCCTTCTAGATCGCATCTCAACTAATTATATACATACCAGGCTTTGTAAGGGGATCCTTTGTAATTATCGGGTTTGATTGTAGGCAGCAGGTTGGTTTTGATTGACTGCGCTTCTGCTGCCTAACATAGGCCCTATTAGTTCATCAAAGAGCCGCCGTGCCGTGAGAATTTTACCAACAAGTGACCGTGAGCGACAGGTGTCACCACAGGATGTCAACCACTGATCTCTATTATCAGTATAATCATGGAGGAAGGAATAGAGATCAGTAATGTCAACCCACAATTGCCCGCTCTTTACTGTCGTCAAAATATGATTCATAAAAATATATATTGGGAAAAGATTTAAGACATATTTAACTCTTGGAAAATCCTTTTAAGAATGTTGTAAATACTAGTTACAGTAAATATACCTAATCCCCAGGGAAAATATAATATTAAATAATAACTACTCAATTGAGAATTTCACATGGTGTCACCGCAATTAGTCTTACTTAAATAAAAAGAAGAGTCAAAATGTATAAAAATGTTAAATATTATATTTTATTGAATGCCATTCAAATAATAAACCATAAAAGGGCAATAAAATCAACGACAATAGGCATATAGTTAGGCTCTACACATTTTTAATGTGTTCATACCATTGCCGATGCGGGTTTTTCTCCCTCTCGAATGCGAGTTGTCTCGTGGGTCGAGTTGTCCGTGTCGAGTTGTCACAAGGGTAGATATGTCTTATGGCCATCCACGCGCCTCAAGCTGAAAGCGTGACGTCAGATCTTCAGGCCAGCGTTCGAGTAGCTTCCCCGATGTAACCCGAGTAAGTCACACGGGTGAACCCCCCCCCCCCCCCCGAGTACGCGCTAATCAAACGAGCATCCCGTGGGGATATTCTAGCGCAAGAACAGTCTCTACTCACAGATTCATTGTTTTAAGGGAAGAAAATGTATGTCAAAAACTTCACTAAATTAATGCGCTGAAAACAAAGATGGTGGCCATTCAGAATATACTCAAAGTGACGTCACGCACGTCACTTACCTGGGTCTGCCTCAAATGACCTGCTTCAAGCCCCGGCAATGACGTCAGATCTACTCGAATGCTCCGGAGTCAGACCTGGGTGTCGTGGCCGAGCGGTCTAGCTTACCGGATTCAAGTTCTGGTGTTAGCAACATAATGTGGGTTCGAATCACGGCTATGACACTTGTGTCCTTGAGCAAGACACTTAATCATAATTGCTTCTCTCCACCCAGGGGTTAAATGGGTACCTGTGAAGGCAGAGTTGGTTTGCTCTATATGCGCTAGAAATGGCAGCAATTGAGTTGTATACTCCCCAGGGAACTGAGATGGTTTCAGGAATGATTTATGAGCCTTATGAGCCGTATGAGCAGGGATATAATGCGCCTTGAGCACCACTTAGTTGGTGGATACGTGCGCTATATAAATCCACACATTATTATTATTATTATTATTATTATGGGTCGACCCGGGGAAGCTACTCGAACGATAGTTGTGTTTGCGCCCTCGTGCCCAAATTCGCTCGTCCCCGCAGCCTCACTTTATTCACTCGTGCGAAATGCCTTTATTCCGATGCGTACGAGCGGGCGCTATTTAACCTGAAAATCTGAGCTCGAGTAGAGGCCAGGCGCGTAAATTGCGCCAGATAATGGCCGTGGGCTGCCATATTTCCCCCCGATGTTCAACTTTGACCTTGGTTGGTAGCTCGCGTGACGTCATATCTTTAGCACAAAGTATCCAATGAAACCCCTTGAATGGTACGCCTGGAGCCAGTCTATATCCTTGATATAGTGTTTTTTAAAACACTCTGTAGCTTACATGCTGCATGCGCCAGTATTTTGAAGGCCCAATAATCTGATAGTTCCAAAGAAAAGTTAATTCCTGACATAAGGAATAAATAAATGGATTAAGCTATTTCCATTAATAATTATACTTAAAATTCATTCTGGGAATAAGATTATGGCTAACTAATGAATACGGTGAATAGAGAAATAATCTGATCCAGTCGATGATCATGCCTGTGTACCGATGCTGGTTGCTAGAGTTTACAATTTGGGCAAGACTTAGGCCAACATAATACTTGAAAACTTACACTGTTATTGTCAGAGGCCGCTTTGCAAAGAGGTACATTTTAACAAGACAGATTAGACAGGTATAGACCAATATATAGCTCCCTTAATCGTATTTTACTTTTAGCACATTAAGCAGTGGCGCCAACTTGTCCAGTGACCGGATTTGCATAGTGCGGAAGGAGCTGAGGTCCCCGAATGGCATTCATTATTGAAAGTTAGGGGATATTCGATTCCGAAATAGGGAGTTGACAAATGGGGGGAGGGTGATGTTTCAAAATGTATAATTTCAACACCGACCTTAAACATTTCCCTAACCCGCCCCTCTCTCCCGAACAAAATTACGGGACTTTAAATCATTTCGATTCAAATAAATAGATAATTACATTTTGTATTTTGTTATCATCCAAATTCTACAAATAGATACAGTGAACCCCCAAGTGTTAAAGAGCAGACTTTCAACGGGGCATGGAATCGCTGTCCTAGTTTAAGATGAACACAGTGACTGACAATTACTGACTCATTTATGTAGCAGCAACGGTAATAAATGTGACCTTATCTGAGGGGTGTTATTTTCAGTCACTGAGTTAATGTTAAACTAGCACTCCGATTCCATGCCCTGTTGATCGTGACGATAATGTCCCTTTAAGCTGGTTCATATATGTTTTAATTAGTGTTTTTTCCTGATGTTTTTTTAAACCCTAACAATGCTCGGGTAACTTTCGTACCACCCTGCTGAATGCAACAATATACAACTGGGTAACAGTGGTCAATGACTGAGGCCTAATATTTACACACATTTCTGATAACACTTTATGAACCAATTTTGAGCACCGGTGACATGTGTATTTCAAAAAAGGGTATTCATAAATAAAAGACGAGTTCGTAATGAACGCTGTTTTTGGAGACTGAGTGTAAAACTGAAAAACGAGGAGACTTGAGGGTCATCACATATTTTTTAACACCAGCGTACTTCAGGCCTTCGTTTGAAACAAAATAAGAGGTTCGGTCCGGTCCGGAAAAAAATAAAATATTTTCCTTTGAGTGTAGATAATAAAATATATGTTGTTTAGTTTCCTTATAAAATATCCTCTCTCAAAAGTTCAATTATTAATAATTACCCCTCTAGAAAGAACCACTACTGAGTCTCAACTATGCCAACCTGATCTTCTTTAATTTTACAGAAATATGCTGTTAAAATTATACAGACTGCGTTCGCGAACCGAAACTGCCCTGTCTGGTATAAGTAAAATAAGATGACCAGTCAACTTTTAAGTCTGGCCTGTCCATCAGTGATTTTGGATGAACATGCACATGTATTGGTATCAAGGTAAACCGGTATCAATGAAAGTCAAAGTTGGGGCATTGGTTCGTGTGTTAGTATGACCCTCCACACTCCACTGGGCGCAGAGAAAGAACCCGACATCAGTGGCAGACACTCTAAGTAGGTTGAGGACTGCATCCGACTTCCTGGACCTATGGCCCCCAACAGGCAAGTGTGTTCCTGTCTGGTGATCTGTACGGGCCTTTGGTCACACTTCAGAGTCACAACACCCGCAACAATAAAACGTCCAACCGCGGGCTCACAGGCAAAGACCCGCCGGTCACAGTTTGGACGATTCTCTGACAAAAGGATCATCTTGTTGGGGTCTTTGACTCAATTAGCAGATGTTTTCGATGGTGAAAAGAGAGCCCACTTGGCAAGCATGCTCTAATGCGCATGGCACACGACTCCACTGGCTTGCCAAACGGCTTTGTCTCAGTTTGAGACATGCGCAGACATACACTTTTTACAGCGTGGCCCACTGAAAAGAAAGAAACAAGAAAAAAGAAAACACAATTTTTCAAATAACCAGACAGTATTGTTCCCACCAAAAGATGAAACCAGGATGCCTTTTTACACGCCCCTTTTGTTTCCATGACCGATAAAGGGCCTTACCCTGAGGCAGAAGTGGTACTTTCCAAGATCTATGATCCAAAGAGAACACGTCCTTGCAACAACTTTTAATCTCCTAATAACGTTATTTACCCAGATTCAAGTGTCAACAAGCGCTGACTTTTCAACCATCTCAGCTCGGCTCAAGTTGCGGACGAGAGCAGTTCATTCTCAAGTATGGCGAACTCCACTGGGATTCTTGTAGTGACTTACACTCTGAACCGCCCGCTCGTTCTGTACTCACTGGTCGCCCTCCTGACGACCTGCAGTGCATTCGATGCCTCGTTCCTGGAACACCCGGCCGTGGTGGGTGCGCTGTCTGACCGATCCAAGAGGGATGCCCCGATGGTCCGGCTACGAGACTTTGAGGGAGACCTGGAGTTTCTGACTTCGTTGGAACTCAAGCACGGACTCCAGATTGGGCAGAATCACAGCTCCCCAAAGTACATGTTGGACCTGTATAGTTCCATGGAGACAGGGGAAGACCGCGTCCATCCTTCGGCTGATGAGGTGAAGGCCATCACAAATTCTGACACCGTCCGCAGTTTCACTGCCAATGTTGAAGGTAAGAATTTTGAACTTTTATTTCAATTGTTGAAGCATCTGGTACCTTACATAGCAGACCACGCACAACCCTTAACATGTTTACCACAACAATGAAAAAATTACATATAATTGGATCCCATTGAAAAACCTATCCCACAGCTTGAGATTGGCCTAAAACCCCCAAGAAACAAAACAATTAAAAACTCAGGCCTGTCCTCGTTTGAAACATTTCTATTATTAATTGCTAGCTGTTTATAGTACCAATGTCATGGTGACATTGATTATAACCATGCTATGGTTGCGTCATCAATTCTGGACACATCTTATAAATAAGATAATTTAGTTATTCAAAGATATCCAAATGTTATTTTAATTTTGTACTTGGTGCAAATGTCTTGATGGTTTCGTTCTTCTATAGAAATTCAATTCAATTAATGCCAATGAGGTAATTGGATATTACTGGAAAGAGTACTCTTTCCTAAGGAAAAATCTGAACACATTTTCACTAGATATTCGTAAACGACGGCTGAAGCCACGAAAGGTTGCATATGAAACGCAGCCTTCATTTGAAAAGAGTCAACTTACTCAGAGAAGAAGTTTTGCCAGCATAACCAATGTTATACTTTTACCTTTAATACCGGCACATTTCATTTCCATTCCTCTCAATCTATTGTGAGAAAACCAATATATTTAGTCCTGTAGCCCTACACCATGATTTGAAAACGATTGGCGATGATTTAAATTCGTTTCCTTTTTGCAAAAATTATCGGAAATTAAGTTCTTTAAGTTTATATGTAATCATTCAAGTTTAATTATTCTTATTTAAGGGAAGCAACAGCATAGCCCAATAAGTTTGATTTGAAATTTAAACTGGTCTAATCATGCTTTCACAAACTTCTGAATTTAACTTTATACAGTGTTGTCACTCACCAAAGTCTCGTATGGTTGATTCAACACTTACTTTTAAGAGTGCACACTGTGCAATTTACCAAAGTAATGAGGAGCACATTTGAGGGTCATTTTACACTCAACAAACTAAGTTACCCGATTAACGTGTGTACAGCATACACTTACTCTTCTATTGTTCAAAACCGCGCTTGTGTTGCCTAACCACTTGACTTCAATGCAGTATTCAAACACCAATTAAGCCGTCTGCAAACTTGCTAAATGATTCACGGACAAGGGCTATTAACAGGATGAGGCTAATTGTGTTTAAAGAGGACGGTGCTAGAGTACTCTGTGTACTTTATAGATTATGAGGGGCAATCAAATTGAGTTAACCAAGCACGTTACGTTAAGCACAAGCCGGGTCTTTTCATGCTCTTTATTTGGCCGAGTACACTGTATTAAAACCTACTTAGCCTTTATAGGTTGAGAGGAAATTGACCCAAGAGGGGCACTTTCATGAGATTAGAAGTTGTGCTTACCCTCAAATTTAATTATCACCGAATAATGCTTATGCTTAAAAATCTAGCTCTAGCTCAGCGGGAATTAAAAGTTGTTTGCCAAACGACCATTATCGATACGCCCAGGTCTTGCGGTCACTTTCCATGCAAACGCCTGATCTTTCAAATAAGTTCAAATATGTATATGCCTACACTAGATTGTTTGGTATGATTATTCAGGATTCTGTGTTGTTGTAAGTTTCAATTACATAAAAATCAATATCAAATATGAATTATTATTTATAAATTGCGACGCTCATAATACTCATAATTACATGAGACCAAGTAGAACAAAATATGAGAACAAAATATCCCCCAAACCTAGGCCATTACAAATGTTCGTATCCCTGGTGACCGGATGTTTCGTATTCTTGTAAACTTTTCAGTAATTGTTTGGGTCAACCCGTCTGTTGTAGCAAGCAAACTACCTTGACGGATAAACAACAATAGATCAACAGATTCCTTGCCAGTAACATAAATTTGTAAAAAAAAATACAATTCTTAATTACAAGTAATTAATAAATATTTTGCTTTTATTCTTTATTTCAGAATCCAACATCACATTAACAAGAAACTTCACCAGGGTGTGGACGGCCAACTTCCGGATCACCTCCATCAAGGACAACGAACAAGTACGCTTGGCCGAACTTCGAATCCTCCTGAACCGGTTCTGGCGCAAGTTCACCGTTGAGGTCGCCCTTCACCATTGGGCCCCGGCCCCTTGCCCCCGGGATCCAAGTCTCTTTGAGTGCTTCGAAAAGCAGCTGATCATTTCCCGCCTGTTGCCAACGCATCGCCACGATGACTACGACGGAGGAGAGGTGTTTGACGTCACTGAAGGATTACGTCATTGGTTCAGGGAGAGCCCCTCGTGGCGAGGCAGATACGAACTGGAAATCCGCACGATGCACACCGTGGACAACCCCGATGCTGTGGACTCCTTCTCATATTCCTCGTTATCGTCAACATCATCCTCATCTCAAGCAGATGCAGAGGACAGCGTTGATAGCCCTGGAGTACTCAGTGAAGTCGTCTTGGTAGTATTCTCCCGCACTCTGCAACCGGTTCACATCGACCAAGACGCAGAGAGTTCCATCAAAGTCCGTGCCCCGCGGGGCGTCACCTCAGCACGCAAGAACATCAAGAAGGGCAAGAAACACCACCTCACCCTACAAGACGAACAGGAACGACTCATCCAAGATAAACTTCTTCGCGAGATCCTGGCTCGCAGTCAGAACGTTGGGACTTGCAGAAAGGTCGAGATGGAAGTGGACTTCTACAACAACGGCTGGGAGAGGTGGATTGTCTACCCAAAACGTTTCAACGCCTACCGGTGCGCGGGAAGGTGCTCTGGACCGCTGGGTTCGAAGGACAACCCGAGCAACCATGCCATCATGCAGAACATGGTGAGAGCAGGGACGCTCTATAGGGCACCGGAGCCTTGCTGCGTACCTACCAAACTATCGCCTCTAAGTATGATCTACCTTGAACGTGAGAACATTGTCATGAGACATCATGAAGATATGATTGTTGAGGAGTGTGGATGCCGCTAAAGTCTTATTGCCTTGCCTTGCAATCCCGCAATCAGAAACAAAACACTTTGGACATTTCATGTTGAGACTGAACCATAAAGAGTCAAACTCAAAATTGTCTTTGCTTAGGTCTATCTACTCTTTATTAATTAACACCTGCTAAACATTGACTGGTTAGAATGAACAAACATCTAGTACTTGAATTCTAGTAATTGAAATAAAATGTTAATTCTTTCGTTTTGTCAATTCCAAATGACAATGCAGTAATTGTCAAAAGATAAATTGTTACTAAATATATTGAAGTACATCTACCTTCAAATGGGAAATCAACAGTGAAATAAAAAAAAACGAACATCTTCATCCAATACAGATTTGTAACCCATTGTTTTAAGTTGGCAACCCATCTTCACTGGTTGGGATCCTTAACAATCACCGTTATTACTTACCAATGAAAACTTACATTACACATGTTGAGGTATAACAAGATTCGTGCGAAACTTGAATCACATTTTTGATTAAATGTTGAATCATTTACGACTATCATAAACATTTTTTTTAAAGATTCTTGACAATCATATGTTCAAAAGTATTTTGACTTAATCATGAGTCCACTTTTCCTAATTTTTATGAAATAAATTTTCATTTTAATGAAAAAACTTTTAATTTCATATTTTTTATGAAAGAAATTATCATTTTATTGCAATTTTCTAAATTTGACTTTATTTACGTAATTTTATTTTCATAAAAATTAAGAAAAGTGGACTTATGATTAAGTCAAAATACTTACATGTTTTATGTAAAAATTGTAATATACCTTATCCAAGAAGGCAAGGGTTAGTTTTGTCATCTGATTATTTTAATGAATATAAGTATAATATTTGTGAATATTAATAATTTTGATTTGAAATTTTAACCTGCTTAATTTCCCATTATATATATGAGAGAAAAATTGTTATCAGATAAAACAACCTGAAAGCCACAATCCTTCAATTATATGCCAAAGATTGTACAAATTGTAATATATGGAATAGAATAATTATGTATGGTAACGAATAACGTAATCTGTATTTCATTGGACGAAAAATTAAGAATGAAAAATATAAAAAAAATGAAAAAAACAATTTTCTCGTGTAAAACCCTCTTCGTTCATATCCTTAATTTAAGAGCTTTATCATCAGCCAAATTGCATATTTCTGATTGGGGTGAGCAGTTCTCTAAATAATAATAATAATAATAATGTGTGGACTTATATAGCGCACATATCCACCAACTGAGTGGTGCTCAAGGCGCATTATATTATTACCCCTGCTCATAAGGCTCATAAATCATTCCTGAAACCGTCTCAGCTCCCTGGGGAGTATACAGCTCAATTGCTGCCATTACAGCGCATATAGGGCTAATCAACCAACTCTGCCCTCACAGGTACCCATTTTAACCCCTGGGTGGAGAGAAGCAATTATGGTCAAGTGTCTTGCTCAAGGACACAAGCACCACGGTCACGGCTGGGATTCGAACCCACATTCTGATGACTCAGCCATCAGAACGCAAATCTGATGCACTAAACCGCTCGACCATGGCACTCCATAAATGAGGTCAACAAGTGAGGTCAACAAGTGAGGTCAACAAGTGGGGTCAACAAGTTTAAATTAAATATGTATCGCCAGTGTTTTTCCCTTGTTACCAGGAATTTTCAGAAAATATAGTTTTCATCGGAACACCGAGGAAAGGAAAATAAATGCTTTAAAATTACACATTTCTCAAAATAATCATGCACTCGTAAAATGGTTTTACAGTGAATATACCCCGAAATATATTTAGGTGTTCGGGCATGTGCCCGAAACACCTATTGTTTTTGTACGGTTTTTTAGGTGTTCGGGTATGTGCCCGAAACACCTATTGTTTTCGTTCGGTTTTTGTTTTCTTCTTCTTCTTCTTCTCCCCATCGATTGTCTACAAAAAAACACATACTTGCAAACTTCAGATGTACACTGTAAAAAATTTCTTTGTAAATTTACAGAAAAAGTGCTGGCAACAGAGTTGCCAGCACTGTCTGTTATTTCGTTTAACCCTTCGTTTTGTAAAATATAATTACAGACCTGTTGTTATTATAAAATTTAAAAAAAAGTTGTAATCATTATTAACAGACCACATGGTTTTGGCAAAATACAGGCAAACCTTTAAATGCAAATAACTGAACTTCTGTTGTTTGTGTTCACAACCTGGAACAATTATTCAAATTTACAGAAATGTTAGTTATTTAATTTGGTACTTTGTTTTTTGCTTTTACACACTGTAAAAAAGTCTCGTTTTTTTACGGGATTTTCCTGGCAGTTTGGACGCCAGGAAAATCCCGTAAAATTACGGCCTGCAAAATGACGGTTACCGTAGTTTTTACTGAAACTTTCCGTTATTTTACGCAGAACATTTACATATTTTTACGGGTACCGTATATGACGCTGCTGTTAACGTCCATGGCGGAACGCTGCATCTACTATGGGATGGATCTGCAGATATTGGAGTTAATCAATGCAACTGCTTATTGTACACAATGTCTTTCACTTACCTATACGTACGTACGCGTAGTCTGGTCCCTTTTTCAATCACTCCTCTCCATTTACTAATACACGGAACATGTATTCTTTATATATACTGTCTTTTCGAAACTCTTTTTAGTCATGGTGGCATGCAATTATAATCTATATTTCAATATTTTAAATTTTGAATGTACTTTTTTACATCAACATAGAAGAGAACATCAAAATATTACCTTTTTAATCATAAAATAAACAGTAAATTATTTGAAAATGGGCTAAAATCATCCATTTTCACATATTTAAACGTTGAAAATGATTCGAGCGCAAAGCTAGGTCAACTTATTGGATATATCCCAGAGTGCAATGGGAGCGGCCATAATACGGGTTTCGGCCGTAAAACACTGAGAAATGGATGATTACGGTAATTCACCGTAGAATTTACAAACTTTTCGCCGTAAAATTACGGTAATTTTTCACAGTGCAGATTTCTGTAAATATAAAAGGATCCGAATCTGTAAAATTACTTTTTTGGGGTATATTTACACATTTGTTTGGTTTTTAAACGTTTCATTTGTTTATTCGTTTTAATGAATTTCACTTAAATTGAAACAAGTTGAATCCGTAAAATTAAATTATTTATTTTGTATTAACACAAGTTGTTTTGATACGTCGTGATTGTAATTTATTTACTTTTATTACAACGTCTGCAATACTGCAAGAACCTGTCCTAGTTCAAATGGTCAAATATCAACAAATGCAATAACACTCTAAATTACAATTTGGTTTTCCATTTTGCAAACAAAAGTTATTTATTCGGGAATCTAACACAACAAATCAAACATGTCCATATTGAACAACACTCTCAACAAGGTACTAACTTATGTTATCAACATAGCCTAATAATGTAGGTGACATGCCCTCCCCTAATAAAACAAATATTAAAATAAACAAGTAAACCATGTAAAGTCTTTAACACACACTCGGTAATAAACATAACTAAAATAATATTTAATAAACTATTTTGCACAAACTCGACTGCCTGACAATAGTAATGAGTTGCCCCCCTAGAAAAACATAAACAAAGCAATACCATAGCAAGCATTCAGTGCACACACTCAGTGCTAAAACAAATAATGTTGGTGAACCCCCCCCCAAAATAAAAAATAAATAAATAAAAATACATAAAAAGTAAAAGCAAATAACAAACAAGTGTAAAAAAACAGAAATTTTACACAATTCGACTGTAATTTTACAAATTCTATGTTCAATAACAAAATTATGGGTGAAAATCAACAAAATATGTAAAAATACATAAATATTTACAGAAAGAGGTTTATTTACATCAACAACAAAAAACAAAAATGTAAAAACAAATAAACAAAAAATCTCTGTAAAAAAACAAACATTTTCCACAATTCGATTGTATTTTTACAAATTTTATGTTCAATAACAAAAATATGGGTAAAAATCAACAAAATATGTAAAAATACAAACTTATTACATAAAAAACAAAAACGAAAAATGTAAAAGCAAATAAACACAAAATCTGTGTAAAAAAACAGAAACTTTCCACAATTTGATTGTTATTTTACAAATTCTATGTTTAATAACAAAATTATGGGTGAAAATCAACAAATTATGTAAAAATACATAAATATTTACAGAAAGAGGTTTATTTACATCAAAAACAAAACAAAAAATCTGTGTAAAAAAACAGAAATTGTTTACAGTGTACTTGAAACTTGGCATATACTTACAACTTAACACGTAGATGAAACATAATTTGTGACGTCATTATTAGGTCATCAGATATCGAATTACGATAAATCAAAGTTTAATAATTGAAAAAATCATATCTCAACCACAAGAGGTAAATTCACAATTTTTGTACCATTGTACAGATCGTTAATTGTCAAAAAATATTTACAAAAAGGTGACCCCAATTTGACCTTTACTTCCTGTCCAAACCGGAAGTCAAAGTTTACTATTAAAAAAAATTTATCCACAAGAGGTAACTTCACAATCTTTGCACCATTGTACAGATCGTTAATTGTCAAAATAATTTCACACAAAGGTGACCCCAATTTGACCTTTACTTCCTGTCCACACCGGAAGTCAAAGTTTAATATTTTAAACAATCTACTTCCTCCCGAACACCTAGAGTTTGTGTCAAGACAAACTCTGAATCTCTAGTTATTATTGGTCCCGTCATAAATTCATTTGGCAACTATCTTGTGAAATTTGTCACTTCAAAAGTATGTTGAAGTTCTTTCTAAAGGATATAGATAATGTGACCAATGACATCACATGTTTACTAAAGGTTAAACTGCAGACACACCGTTAACTTGATTTATTTTTAATAAGGCCAAAAAGGTCTCCGGTTTCTGGTCATAGGTCGGCTTCAAAATCGGTGTGGTGAAGCGCCCTCTTTGTTGGTATTTTTTTCCCAACCTGGGGACTGCTACCAGAAACCGTAGCTTATAAACAACTTATAACAAACAAACAACTCAGCAAATCTTCAGTGCTTAGAAATTACACGATACATTTGCAGTCGGCAAACCCATAGGTCTAGGTTTGCCGACGGAAAATTTATTCTGGACCAACCCTTGTTCTAATACCTTTGATGCTTCATTTGCCGACTGAGGCTCTAAATGCCGACTGAGAAATGCCGACTCACAAATCGGGCAAACGTTCATACTCCAGTGTGAAAAGTCGTTTAAAACACAGCACAATAGAATAATTCTAAACGATGATCCAGCAATTTTGGCTGCAACTGGACATTTCGTTGGCTATAAGTTTTACGTTAAAAGTTTTACGTTCGACCACCTTTTCACCAATCCTATAGGCTAATTTTAATTAATTTCTTTAAAGTAATGTCTCACCTTTCAAAAATAGCATTTTCTAGAAGTGCATTCAAACGTGTTGAAACTATTATAATCTTATTCAATGCAATGCAAATACCTTAACACTAATATTGGAATCAGGGGGAAGAATTGCACTGATCCTAGCAAAATGAATGCAATCTTGTAGTTACCAGAGATGTCGTAGAGCAAACCTGAAAATAATAAAGATAAACACAAAACATAAATTAAATGTACACTCCATTTTTGTTGAAATAACCAAATTAACAGGTATTTTGTATTTGGAGTTAAAACAAACATAAAAAACGGACAAAAAGCTTCGGAAGAAAGTCGAGAGAGACTTACCTGGGAGAAAGCCGATGAAAATCCTTATCACAGAAAGTTTGAAACCAATCAATCCGAAAGCCCCTGCCAATAATTCCACTCCAAGAAGCTGTTTGGTAAGAACATCATTCAGACAGCTGAGCATACCGTCGGTGAATACAATCAAGAAAGATGCTATCATCATTGCCCAGTAGTTAGACAGCCAAGGAGATGCGTACAACGAAGCAGTACTTATCATGATACATATACTCATTAGACCCCAACAAGGGAGTATCTTTTTGTCCACAATGAACCCCTGTAAGAATTTCGCTATGAGGTTTCCAATTCCTGCAACGGAGACAAAGCTTGCTGCCTCTTCTAAGGTGAATCCATTTGATTGAGCTTGAGATACAAAATAGATTAGCCACATGTCATAAGCAAACTTGTTACAGCAAGATATAAATGCTATTGACCAGTAACGAATATTTACCAGCAGTTTGAGATTCAGGTTTTCGTAAAAATACTTCAGATTTGTATGTATACGGGAAGGAAGTTTGTCTGGAGTCGCTGTGGGTCGTTCATCTTGAGGAACCGTGTGATAGTCGTTAAGTTGACCCTTCGCCTTATCAACTGTCATTAGGAGGGCGCCACACAAGAGAATATGCAACGAGATTCCTCCAGTAAGCAGCATTGTTCCTCTCCATCCGTATGTGTTAAGGAAGAGTTGACTAAGAGGCGCTGCGACGAGCATTCCCACTGAAACGCCTGTTCTTGATATGCCAACAGCTATTGCATAGTTCTTGTCAAAATAGCGACCAACAGCATCCTTAACAAGAATATCCAGTACTCCGAACCCTGCACCTATAATTAATCAAATATTAAATTTGAATTCGGACATCGGGCGACCATCGGTCGAATTGCCATACAGTTGTACACAAAATGTCCCTTCTTTTTCTTCCTGTTCTGTTTTATCCTTCAATACCAAAATCAGGAAACTTGCTTAAATTAGACCAAGGAAGAGATCTGGGCTTTAAAAATCAGTAATTTTTTTCTAAAATAAAGCTGTGGCGATAAGGCGACCGGAAACGGTCGCCTTATCGCAGAGAAATAGCAATTTCTATAGAAGTCGGTCGCCCTATGTCCGAACAAGTAAACATATATATATATATATATATATATATATATATATATATATATATATAGTTTGCCCAACTAACCCTATAACCCCATTCTAGTAGTATAGACTGAGTAAAGACTGTTTGCGGTGACACCATGTGACATTCTCAAATTGAGTAGTAATTAGTTCGAAAAATAACTGGACGTTACAACTCGACATTTCGATCAGTATGTATGGTGGAAAAGTTAAGTAAAGCCTGTTTCCAGTGACACCATGTGAAATTCTCAAATTGAATAGAAATTAGTTCTGAATCAGGAAAATGTGTTCTTCAATGATGAGTTGAATTAAATCCAGATGCAGTGGCGTACCGGTAACTGTGGGGAGAACGGGGGAGGGGGGCGGGGCACGTTCCCCCTGCCGAGGTCTGTGCCCCTGGGTTCCCCCGGGTTCCTCATTCAGAATTTTGAAAAATAGGTCCCCATTTGAGGCTGCAGGATACAACATATTCAAGTACTGACCGTTCCCCCTATAGAAAGTGATGCACCCCTAGTGCCCTCTGAAAATTTGTCCCTGACCAGATGTTCTTTACAAATATTTGGCAGCGCCATATTCCTGCAAAAAATCAAAGCGCTGGAAGGAGGCTCTTGGTGAGAAATGTTACTTGTGTCAAGGTGTGTCAAATGTTTTGCCCATCGTTTGATGTAAACCCACCTGTAAGTAGTGCTAAGGTGAACGCTAGTTGATAAGGGGAGTTTGTAAATGATCCTAAAATTAAGCCACCTGCTGTCATTAAACCGGTGATCATGACGACTAAACCAGTCCCAAACATCTTGCCGAAGAAGGTTGCAAAGGGACCTATGCAAAAGTAAATATACCAAATAAATATGAATACAAAACATAAATTTCTTAAAAAGGTTCGAATTGATGTCAAAACTTAAGGAGTCCACTTCTCCGAAAAACAAACAAACAATACATGCCCCCCCCCCCCAATTTGATGGGCTTGTCATGATCAAATCTTAGGTCTGATGCGACCAAATGACAAGACCTACCGTATGAAATGCGGGTAGAATGTCGTATCTGGCCGCCACTATTTTTCATTAAATATAACCAATAATGTAATCTTACCTACCTGGTAAGGTGGACAACATATGGATGATGATAGACATATACTTTAAATTATTCCAGGATATTTATTTCATGAAAAATCAGGCATTTTTGGTATACGATGACTTCCTCAGTCATGTCAGTCTGATCTTGTAAACTCCACAATTAGTGACCAACACAGTCATTGTACATGCGTAGTGGCAACTATAATAGGATCCTTCTATTTTCTGAAGGGGAGGATTTTTTTAGAAGGGAAATCAAGTCCGAAAACGATCATAAAAGTGGATTTTAAAGATAGTTTTCGCTTTCTGTACCACCAAAAATCGATAGAATGATTTTTTAACTGGTTATGGCCCTGTCACACTGTTGCGTATGAGAGAAACGTAAGAGTTGCGTATGAAAATTCATAATATAATTTTCATACGCACAAAAAGCCCTTGAAAATACAGAATTGTGCGTATACTTACCGTATTGAACCTATGAATAGCGTATGAGTAGCGTATGGCAAGCGTATTGACAGCGTATGGACAGCGAATGTCAGCAAATGTCAGCGTACGACCAGCGTATGTCAGCGTATGAACAGCGTATGACCAGCGTATGGACAGCGTACTCTGCGTATGGCTAGCGTATGAGTAGCGTATGAACTGCGCATGACCAGCGTACCGCCTATCCGCCTATCACGTGACAAAGTGCCTATATAATCGGCGGCCTTTCAATGCGATATCAATACGCTAGCTGTACGGTACACCTTCATGCCAACGTATGGCAACTTATGTCCAGCGTACTCGACCTATGAGTAACGTACCTATATCGTACCTCTAGCGTATTCAGCGTATGTCTAGCGTATGCTTAGCGTATTAACCATACGTCCGCATACGCACAAAATTTTTAAGCATGCTTAACAATTTATTTCTGCCTCAGCGTATGCCAGCGTATGCCAGCGTATGCCACCGTGCTTGAAACGTATACAACCTATGCCTAACGTACCCCTAGCGTATGTCACCGTATACCAGCGTATGAGTGATAATTTTCATACGCTGGCATACGCTAGTACGATACGCAACAGTGTGACAGGGCCATTAGTGGGTTGCAAATTTTTTTTTTTTTAAAGCCCTTAAAAAGTGGCGGCCGGATACGACATTCTTTCCTGAAAGACAGTTAATGCAGCTCATCAAAATTGATACCTTTTTTGTATTCTAAATTAAAAAAAAGTTGTTATGACTGAACACTCAAGCTTTATTCAAACAATTAGTCTTTATTCAAATGTTGGTCTTTATTCTGAGCTTGTACCGAAGACTACCACTCGCACATCCGTAAACATATCCTAAAAACCTAAATTGTTAGAAGTTATTAATAAGATATTTACCTATCAATCCAGCTATTCCTAACATGATGCAAGTCATCCATCCAATCACCCAAGTCTTTGTGTCAAACTGATATTGAAGTGTCGATAGCATTATACCCATACCTTTGATGGTCCAGAAACACATTAACATATCGGTCCACATTGCAAATACGGCAATACAGCCTGCTCGGCCCCCGTCAGAACTGTCCGGAAGCGTGTCCAGCGTGTTTTTTTTGTCTCTATCAACAAGATCAATCCGACTATGTTTAGAGGTACTCATCTTGATGAAATGTTTGGAAACAAAATATGTTGGATAGCAGCTTACTTCGACTTCGACTGATCGAAACGTCGAGTTGTACCTCCAGTTCTTTTCAGAACTAATTACTACTCAATTGAGATTCCACATGGTGTTACCGCAATTAGTCTTACCATAGAGCTATTTTTTTTATAGCTCCATGGTCTTACTTACTTCGACTGATATTTCGACTGTGGATCAACTTGTTTTGTTAAAGATGAGCTCCAAAAAGCCTTACAATTAGCTGTGAACTGCATAAGATCATTGCGGCAGTGCTACAGCAACCGCACCGCTTTTGAAGGCATAATGTGCGTTCAAGTGTGACAATTGAACCTGCAGTGTAAACGGCGTGATCTTGCTCTTTCCAACCATTGTAAGCTTGGGTATGGAGGGTGAACATGGTCAAAACTACAGCTTTATAACAAATGGCCGTTGTGCTCAGGCTTGAGTGTTTTTTGTGTGAAAGCTTGGTTGACTAAAGTCGCCTCTGGTAAGGAAAGGGTTAATCACCATTATGAATGTGCATGAATGAGCATTGACCTATTCCATGGAAAATTTCACGACTTTCCCCCCAAAGTCGCGAAATTTGACGGGGATGCACGTGCCCTCCATAGTTATGCCACTGTTCGTATATCTTTGTATGTTTGTACGGAGCTCTGGAAGTGCCATCCGACTTGTTGAGATCCTGAGATAATTTATCTTAGGATGACGACATCATCAACGTATAGATGACGACATCCAAACATAATTTATCTCAGGATGACGACATCCTAAACGAAGTCGTCGTCTTCCTGAGATAATTGATTGGACAATGGTTATGGGTCGACAATGGCCAGTTTATTCATGCTGTAAGAATAGGTGCAGATAATAATAATAATAATAATAACGTAGACGTATATAGCGCACGTATCCACCAAACAAGTGCTCATTACCCCTGCTCATCAGGCTCATAAATCATTCCTGAAACCCTGGGGAGTATACAGCTCAATTGCTGCCATTTCGGCGCATATAGGTCTAATCAAACACTGTACAACAACCAACTCTGCCCTCACAGGTACTCCTGGGTGGAGAGAAGCAATTATGGTAAAGCGTCTTGCTCAATGACATAAGCACCACGATCGCGGTCGGGATTCGATACCACATTCGGACGACTCAGCCATCAGAACACAAATCCGATGCACTAAACCGCTCGGCCATGGCACTGCATGCAGACACCAGTTTGAATGATTTCAAGTTATTTTTGAGCCCGCATGTTTGAAGTGAGGGCATTTAAAAATAACACACTTCACCCTCCAACTGACGACACCATGATATAGGAAAGCAAATTTGTCTCAATAAATCTGATTCCATATTGCAACATTTTTTGTTAATTGTAACCCCTTAAAACTTTCCGGAGAAAACCAAACTATAGGACTGAATCTTGGTGGGATTTTAAATCAGACCTGTTTAACGATAACATGGAGAATAAATAATTATGCACATTAATTCATTTCCCTATGTTTTATTGCACGGACAACCCAACATAGTGTGCATGCATATGGCTGTACCATACACGTGGTGACGAATTAGTTTCAGAGTCCGAGGACGGAGGTGCAACCGCGTCGGTCGAGTTGGCACCCCGTGCGACACGGCCGAGGAGAGGGCGAAGAGACTCGGCCGTAATATGGACAAAAAAGGAACGGATGGATTTATATCAACACTTGTACTTGAGCACACAAGCTAAAACGGCACGATACCCTTCTTCCATGTTAAACCCAACACTGTTAAATTGGTTATTTCAACAAAAAATGTATACATTTAAAACATGTTTTGTTTTTGTGTTTATTATTTTCAGGTTTGCTCTATGACATATCTGGTTACCACAATATTGCATTAATTTATAGCTAGGTGCAAAGGTCTGCCCGTCCTAAGGTCATGTAGACAAATTCGAAATCCAAACGCCATAAGTTGTTGGGATTATGGGCTTGCGGACGGATTTTGTTTTGAATAAAGAGCTTTTTTTAAATGGGATATTTTACTTTTTTTGTAACCTCCAGTTCTTTTCAGAACTAATTACTCCTCAATAAAGAATTTCACATGATGTCACTGCAATAGTCTTACTTATCCTCTTCACCATGCAAAGTTACAAGTTTTTACCTATTTACTTTTTTCGTTGGGTGGAATTATCTAACTAAAACAAATCCAAGCATGCATATTTTTGTTAATTCCGAACCACCCATGAAGATGGCCTGATCATATGAAATACTGTATAACGAGGTGTCTGACTAACCTGTTCTGGATATTCTGTTGTTATTAAGTCGGAAATAATAGGCCGAAGCTATGAAAGTTGGAAAGTTGGCTTCCCGGTTATTGTCAGAAATATCTCTAATGCCAAAAAAGTCTCCAGTTTCTGATCATCGGTCGACTTCAAAATCGGTGCGTTGACGCGCCCTTTTTTATTTATTTATTTATTTATTTTTTATTGGTAGACTTTTTAGTTTTTTTGCCAACAGGGAAATATATGATACATATATTATTTATATGATTTTGTTTTGTAATTTTATGCCAGTGTAAACTCGAATAAATAAATTTAAAAAATAAAAAATGTATACGCGGGGACCATACAAAGTATGGTGGTTAAGAGAGGCCTCACAGATCAGGCAAACGTTCATGCTTCTATGTGAAAAAGTCTTTTAAAACACAGCACGGCAGAATTCCAGTAGATCCAGCAATTTTGGCTGCAATTGGATATCGTTTCATATAAAAAAAAACAATTAAAAATTAAAAACCAGAGACTTTTTTGGCCTAACAATAGTTTCATCAGTTTTTAATTTTCGGGTTGTATGTCTGACAAAGAAAAAAGTGTATTTGGCAGTCGGCATATTAGCTCTATCCGTACACGAAACAATTCTTTATTTCCGAAACTATGTCAAATGCGGGTCAGGGAGTCAGGGGGTCCGACCCCCCTCCCCCCCATCAGCTACTGGTCTGAGCAATATTAACGGTCAGTTTTACTAATATATATAGGCCTAGGCCAATGAATTTGGCTGTATCCGGCGAATTTAAATTCTGTGGAATAAATTGGCAGTTGGAATTATGGGCTGTCGGAATAATTAGCAATCCTTAAGTAATATATATTTGGCTTATTATGTTATTTTCTCCCAAAAGCCCAAATTTCCGTTTTTTTTCTTCAAAATCCAACTGGGGGCATGTCATGGAACGTGTTATTGGGACATTATAATGTCATTGTGGGTCATATCGTCTGTAGTAAGTACCGTATACTTCATATTGTTCATCATTATGTAGTTACATAGGTTCAAACTCCAGACAATGTTATTTTGTTTCTGTTGACGTCTAGACTCACTAACGTCGGTTTTTTAATTGAATTTCACTTCAATTTGAAGTGAAATGTTCGCCTCAAATTAGATAAAGAATGATAGTACTTCGCTGTGTTCAGTTATTCAAAAAGAAATGACAAGTATGGTAAGTTTGGGTGTTCAACAATAAACTAATAAGGGTTTCAATTTAAATGATAGGCTGATACGTATGGACATTCCCCACGATATTTTAATATATCATCACCATCCAGGAACCTTTTCACAAATACCACAGTACGCCCGCGCAAGCTGATTTGTGTAATACATGCTGGTTTAGCCCCCAAACAAAGTAGCCCCTTACAAAGTCGTCCCTGACAAAGTCGCCCCTCACAATGTCGCCCTCCAACAAATCACCCCGACAAACTTTTTTATGTGTTGTAATTATTTATTGTAAAAACTATTTAACTTTCATGATTATGTTGTTTATTTCACGAACTTGTGTATAGTGTACGGTACTTGTGGCCGAGCGGTCTAGTGCATCGGTTTCAAGTTCTGGTGGCGTCAGAATGTGGATTCAAATCCTGATCGGCCGCGGAGCTTGTGTCATTGAGCAAACCGCTTCGTCCTTCGGAAGCCGTAGGTCCCGTGTACTACAAACATCAGTGCAGACACTTATCGTGCAAGAGTAAAGGAGTCTACCCAGGTGTCTCTGGTAGCTAATTGATGGCCCATTGAAAATCATCTAGATTATAGGTGACATGGTTACCATCACAAAATAAAGCGTTCTTATTATATGGATTGGTGAAATTCTTGCGTCGAGAGATAATTATAAACAATTGATCTAATTTTGCCCTACACCGACGTGTGTATAGCACTGTATACTCAGTGCTTTCCGAGTGTCTGTGAAAAAACTACACAGGCGACTCGGGCGGGATTTGAACCCACGACCTCCTGCTTACTAGTGCAGACGTCTTAACCTCTCGACCACCGAGCTTGCCCGATGACGATTGGCCGGCTAGAATCCTATATAGCAGCGGGTTCCGCGATATCATATAGATTGGTGAAATTCTTGCGTCGGGAGATAAACAATTGATTTAATAAGTTCTTATTATACTTCAAATATAATTTTTTATTTACATCCAAAGTTGTATTTTGTCTATTTATTTAATTTTTTTTTTTAGACCAAGCATCAAACTGTAAATCCCACCTATACAAGCTCATCTCTAATTAAGTTTAATGAGCCATTACTATCAAGCAACTATTCTTCCTGAATATTGTGACGCGGCGGTCGGTGGGGGCGCTGTTGCAACTCTAGTGCCAGTGTCTCCTACCAATCTGATCACCGTGGTACAAATAAATTTATCTTCCCCAAGTCCGTTGGGTTGAAATATACAACCAGGCAGCCAATAAAAATTATTACTGAAGAGATGGACTACAACGTAAGAACTAAGAATGACGCCTGTCTAACAGTTTCAACAATTTATTTACATCTCAACTCAAAATATGTTAAAATTATAGCAATCATACAATAATGTTGTGCTCTGTTTAACTCCGTCGATACACTAAACGTAGCCCTCCGCTCTAAGCTAATGAATAATTACACTGCCTGTCCCAGACTAGGTTAAACCATGGAGGAAGGAAAATAATTCTTTTCCTTCCTCCATGGTTAAACGTCTTAATTGTCAGCTCTCCGCTGAATATAAATTACTCCGCCAGTCCCAGACTGGGTTATCGTCAGCTACCGGCTGATGAATTTAAGTTACTCCGCCAGTCCCAGACTGGGTTAAACGTCTTAATCGTCAGCTCTCCGCTGAATATAAATTACTCCGCCCGTCCCAGATAGATGTACAACGAAGCTCCTATACTGGCATCGCAGTGAACGCATCCACTGTATAGTCCCCCGTTTATCTACTCGTAAACTTGACTCCGCCGGTTAAAGTGTAAACACCCCGTTGTGATGCGGAGTCATGCGGAGGAGTTGCTGCTCAACCTCACGTAACCTGATAATTACAGCGAGCTTAACTTCCAGCAACTAATAATTACCTCATAAATATGCACAAATATATGTTCCTAAACAACTAAAGCCTCAGTAAATAAGTCAAGTTCCCGACATTAAGTCATAATGGAGATAGTAAACGAGATGGCCTATAATTTATATATGTATACGATGTACCAAGAAAATGTCACTTAAATTCTTCTAATATTTACTATTATCTTGAGAACAAATTATAATGCAAAATACACATTTTATCCAAGCAATGTTATTTATAGAATTCAATAAATCAAGTCATTTAAAAGCAATCAATGTGGGTTCAATCTGTTTTATATAAACATTACAACACTAACCTGATAATTACAGCGAGCTTAACTTCCAGCAACTGATCGTCAAAGCTGAAACACTGCCTTTTATATAATTAAACGGCGCAGCAGCGACACTATTTTCATTGGCCCAAAAGTTGGCGGCGCAGCATCCAAAACTCGCGCGCTTGCAATGCAGACGATTATCACAAATAAAAGTTAAATATGCACAAGTTCATTACTTTAAACAATTATTCTTGAAGGAATAACTATTTAAGAGTAATACAATTTACAAATCCATGTTTAACTATGCTATTGGTAATACTGGGATAAAAAAGAAGTAATAAATTGACGTATCCTTATATGGTCACAGAGTACACGTGTTATCTAAATATGAATATTAATGAGCAGCAGTCAAGTGGCCGCCGCGGCAGATGTACGTTCGACGGTACATATCTACTGCAAGATTTTATTTAGAAAACAAATATGATTTAGAACCCTAAACAGTTTGTTTTTGAAGGTAACACTCTGACATAGTTAAGGAATACTTAAAGAGATTAATTTAGTGAGACAAAGCGACGTGAACACCATCTCACGTCACAATATTGAGTTTTTGGAAATTTAATTCACCAGCAAACAGTCACCGCAAACAGTCTTCACTTATACTTTCCACGTATGTTCATAGCAGTTACCATACACGTCACTTGGACGACGCTCGGCAAAATTTTGTAATGAGCAAAGACCAAAATCAAACATCGTTTACACACGTTTGACATGTAGGAAATAGTTGAAATTATGTCTATATACAGAATATTTATTATATTTAAATATGTTTGACTCAAACAGTTGAAAAAAATCAACACTTAAGTGGAAAGATTACTTAAAGAAAATTCCCATACATAATTAGGGTTTCGGCCTGGTCGCCGAAACCCTATTGTTTTCGTTCGATTATTTTTCTTCTTCTTTCCGCCAAAACCCCATAGGTTTAACACGTGAAAGTTGTCGATGGACGATGTCATACTTAGCATCGTCACATCAATACAAAACATGCAATATAAAAGCCCGTTACGTGAATTAGTGCATAAAACAAAGTACGTCATCATAACGTCAGTAAAAATCATGTTATTCACATTTTAGTGTGACGCTGCGGGGGGTTAAGACGTCTCGACCCTTGTGACGACTCGACACGACCAACTTGGATTCACATAAATACAAAACATGCAGCATGAAAGCTTGTAATGTGACTCAGTTTGTCGAACCAATTACCTCATCATTACGTCAGTAAATATTATTTCATTAACATTTTAGTCTAATCTGCGGGACGTATAGATTGGCGAGAACGTACAAGTCGACCTAAACAAATAGTGTGACCCTGCGGGGGATTAAGACATCTCGACCCTTGTGAAAACTCGACCCCAAAAAACTCGACCTACGTGCTGTCATATAAACACTTGACATTTTCGCATAAAAACAAAACATGAACCATATGAAAGCCCATAATGTGACTTAGTTTCTAAAACCAAATACGTGACGTCATCATTACGTCAGTAAATATTATTTCATTAACATTTTATAGTCTAATCTGCGAAGATTATGATGTAGTCAATATAAACTTCGAAATGTTATTTACCAACTATGGGTAAAATGTGGTACCATCCTTTCTCACCCTTTATCACGATAGCAATAAAAAATAGTGCACGTTCTGTTGTCATTCAACTCTTGTCGGTGATTGTTTTGCAGAAAGGGAAATTTCCATACGGACTGAACAGGTTGGTATGATTATGTGATGACGTAGTGTTTGTACATAGCGCAAGCTATTGTACACATATGGGTTGATTCTACAATACGATGTTCTTTGTTTTCGTATGTTTGAATCGTTTGAGAATCAATTGATTTAATTTTGCCCTACACCGACGTGTGTATAGCGCTGTATGCTCAGTGCTTTCCGAGTGTCTGTGAAAAAACTACACATGCGGCTCGGGCGGGATTCGAACCCACGACCTCCTGCCTCGAGAGGTAAGACGTCTGCACTAGTAAGCAGGAGGACGTGGGTTCGAATCCCGCCCGAGTCGCCTGTGTAGTTTTTTCACAGACACTCGGAAAGCACTGAGCATACAGTGCTATACACACGTCGGTGTAGGGCAAAATTAAATCAATTGTTTATCTCCCGACGCAAGAATTTCACCAATCTATACGTTTGAGAATCGTTGCACACATTTAATGGAATGGCATTAACTTAATTCGTTACATCCTTTGCATTTATCCACATACAAATTGTCTCAAAGTCAAACGTCTGGGGGACAAAAAATAATAATTTGTGTGTACAATGATTACAGTTCATGCGTTTTAAGTTTATTTCAATATTTTGTAAATACTATAAACAAAGAACTCAGTGTCCCAATAATTATCAATATACATGTAGCCGAAACCCCTGTAACAAACACGTCATCAGTCTCCTGCCACCTACTGCCCCCCAAAAATCAGTCCCACTCACAGTCTCATCTACCCACCCGTCCTGTCGATCGGGTCTTGCCTAAAATTACGTTTGGACGAGTTAGTACCTACTTGGACGCCTGAGGAACACACAATGCAACTTTTGTATACAATGACTACAATTAATGCGCATTTTCAGCTTATTTCAATATATCATAACTTTCTTAACACTAAACAAAGAACTTGAGACATCAGTGCCCAATATTATCAATACATCCAAAACCCATGTCAGCGTTTTCATCAAAAGCTTAAAGAGGAGCTCTAATTTCAAATTCAGTTTTGTGATGCACTCATTTTCCAATAGATAGAGTCCTTATTAAAGTGTGAACAAATTACAAGTCTCTAACTTCACTTTAAAGTGGTGTAACATATCATTTTATTTGATACCCTTTCAGAGCAATATTTGAAACATGACGTCACTGTTTTCTTACGGTAAATGAGTCTGTAACATTCCATACAGGAATTTTTTGTTTGTCAAAAAGTAAATTTCAACGCCGATTTGATCAAATATTGTGGAGATTCAGGAATGAACTGCAAATTCACCGTACAAAAATGAAGAGACCCATTTATTTGAAATGTGACGTCACTATTGTCTTTGGATGTTAACAAATTTCACACAGGAAGGTTATCAAATAAAATGACATTTTATATCACTTTAACGTGAGGTTAGAGACTAATTTTGTTTGTAATTTTTTCACACTTTAATAAGGACTCTTGGAAAATGAGTGCATCACAAAACTAAATTTGACCTTAGAGCCCCTCTTTAACATCTAGTTACTATTTTGAACTGTTTCTTTAGTTTACCTGAATAAAAAACAAGCATACTGTCGTATAAATCAGCACAAAATGAGTAACATTTTAGTGTTTTCAGGCGAGCAAAGATTGTACAGGTTTAAAACGAATGCATTTTACACGATAGTATAATTATTTCGTCAATTTATAGACTTTCTGCACAGTGATTGGCAGAGGCCCTACTAAAAAGTCAAAACACCGTTGTCAAAAATATAAAATAAAATAAATTATCAAATATCATTTTAACCAATCTTATCAATTAAAGTTAATGGCAAGAAATGAAAGAACAAACCACCATACGGTAAGCGTTATAAATATTATTGTGCATGTATAATATATTGGTTAAACAGACATACAGCAGCGAAGCTCGAGTGCGACGAGCACGGCGAGAGGAAGTCTGCTGATGTGGTCGTTAGTGCATGACGTACTCACCCTACAATTGTTGCTCATGTGAAACGTAATGTGTGACATTATTTGAAACTTTCTTCAAATGTTGTGATGAGCACAGCGTTAAAATAACTAAAGAACATTGCCTCAGAACAATGTCGTTTTCCCAACATTTTGGGAAACATTTGAAGTGTATGACGCGCTATATTTGTAATTTATAAAAAATAAAATAATTAATTTTCGAGAAAAATTATACAGAACTTAAAATTAAATGTATACAACGTAATTTATGGAATTTTATTTCACTGTCAAAATAAGAAATATGTTGTTTGATGAAAATCGACAGTTCTGAATAGACATTGACACTGCCAGGACGTAGCAAGGACACAGTCATTGATGCGATTATTGTGCAATCACGGCAAGGCGGCATAACTAAGTGACATGTTTGAACATAATTGTTTTAACCATGCAAAACTACAAATCTTACTCACCAGAATTTAATTTTTCTACAGAATTTTGTACAATCTTTCCGAAATCGCTTGTTTGCCATTCCGTATATTAATGGATTCACGACACTGTTAAAGGGTACAAAAAGCGCAAAATGATACGTAATTGTTAGGACATCGTAACCAATTTCACCTCCTTTAAGCTTAACAAGGCTAAGAGCCACGTAGATCCAATACGGGAGCCAAGTTAGGATGAACACCACGCTAGTGATTAACAGCATCCGAGTGACACTTCTTTGCATGGCGGCCCTCATTGCAGACACTGCAACGGACGGAGGGTTCCGGTGTAAAGGGATGGTATTTGAAGTGCTCGGTTGATTGGTCGGGTCTCGCTCCTCTATGTCCGATAAGTGGCCGATTCTATTCCTCGCTGTTGTGAGGTACCTCTTGCTGGACTTCTGACGTGTGGTTTCCAATTGCTTCATTCTAAATTTTGATTTCTCAAAGCTTGTGCCAGCATCAGAGCCGTGGTGCCTTTTTGCTGACTGGCACGACTGAGAAATGTTACGACTAACGGAGTTTACTTGCGGTGTTTTACAGGTTGGTCGACGAGAAGACGCAGTCCAGCATTCGTTTGGGAGTACCCGTCCACCGACTCTAACTTGTCTTCTTATGGCAATGTACACTCTCCCATAGCATACAATTATCATCATCAATGCAGTTATGTAGCAAATTATTTGAAATATCAGGGTGATATTTTTTATCTTGAGGGAAGGGACGGTCGTTTCTAGCACAAGTGGCAATACTATTACGATGGAGAAAGCAAATGAGCACAGAAGCGCCACCTTTGTGCGTCGTTTATTGAACAGTCTGTTATGCGGCCGACACACGCAGTCAAATCGGTCTATGGCGATCAATCCCATTGTCAAAATCGAGTTTTCTAATGCAAGCACATTAGGAATATTCAATAGAGTGAAAAAAAACCCGATATCTTCCCCGACAAGAAGAGCCACAAAATAACTGATATTTCGGACCCGTGAAAGGCTCACAATAAGATCTGACCATGCTTGTCCCATTATAAGCACGTCTGTAGTAGACTTAGTTACCTTTTTCCAGTAAACACAGAGAATTAAGAAGTTGCCGAAAGTTCCAAAGACCAGAAACAACGAATGGATAACTATTTTGCCAATGGCCTCATCCACTCTGCTGCCCACATCCTGCTGGGATAGTTCGTTCCATTCTGCCGTGGTAGATACACTCGTGGCGTTCACCATCCTGGTTATTGGTGTTATTGTCCGTTTGACTGTCGTAGAACAACGAATAACCAACCTTGACTCGTTGAATACTAAACGTCTCAGTCAACAATGTCCTGTAAAAATAATCATGAAAACTCATACACATTTATACGCTTATTTCACTGGTCATTATTCTTTTCTTGTCAGTACAAGTCTAAATAAATCGCCCCGTCACGAGCGCCACCAGAAATATTAACGCAAGGCTTGGGGCGCAAAAGTTTTATGATCAGTAAAATGAATACAATGTAAAACCTGCTTGCTTTATAATCAATTAGGCTATATTATAACCAATAATATAGTCAGCGTTTTCACAAAGTGACGAATCAGCCCACACAATACATGTATGGAAAGGATATGTATCCGTGCACTCTGCGATGTAAGCGACCATAAACCTTTGCACACCTTGGTCAAGGCTTAAACTCTCGATTACAGTTGATCACGGGATGTTGTTTGACTTCGAACGTCTAAGAGTTCGCAGTTTAAAACCGTACCCACGACTCAGTTATTGCTCTCGCAGTATAATGTACACGCGTGGGCCCTATCTGCAGTGCCATAGCGGGGGGGGGGGGGGGGGGACGGGACACCCCAGTAATTTTTCTCAGTCGGCATTTAGAGTCTCAGTCGGCAAATGAAGCATCAAAGGTACTGGAACAAAGTTGGTCCAGAATACATTTTCAGTCGGCAAACCTACAGCTTTGAGATGAATTTCTCGGGCAAGGAAATGGGGACGGGATGGGAGTGGGCACTACGAGAACAGCTTTATTCAAGGATATTTATTACCCACACAGCTCCAAATGCATATTTTGAGAAAATCGCTTTTGAAGTGGCACCGTTTTCGAAATCGCAATTTCAAAGACTTTTCAGCAATAACTATTTTAGATTGTTAACTTTAATTACAAAGAACTGTACGTTTATCATAGAGATTGTATACATGTAATTAATGAGTAAAGCTAATATTCGTCTCTGTAAACAAGACAGCAGAAACAACCGCCCGTAAAGAACGCTATATGCATTAATTAAGCGATTCGTCACTTCATTAATTCGTGAAAATTTAAAACAGCTGAGCCAGTGACATGCTGGTATTAATTAGGAAACTCAAATGTTTCAACACTTGAAACTTGGCAGGAATGTCGATGACTTATCTGAATACACTATACAAAACCGAATTTGACAAAAATAATGACTTTTGACGGATTCGTCACTTCGTGAAAACGGTGACAATATTACACTTGATAAATAATGTACGAGATATAAAAAGAAATACCACATGGCTTGCATCGGAGACAGTATGTTCAATTTACCGGTCCCTTGGTGTTGACTGATTTTGGCTGCCTCCATCTGCTTCACGTCGAGAAGTAGGCCTAGTCAAAATCAGACAATACCTCCATCGGGACCAGTAATAAACACAATTTGCAACACTAAAAAATATGTAAATTTACAGCAAAAAACTCTATTTCCAACAATTTGCTGCATTACAATTTTACATAACAAGTGTGTTAAACTGATTTACACAATTTCTGTAAGTAAACGCTTAATAATGAAACTGCAGTACGTTTCCATATTTGTTTGTTTTACCCATTCTGATTCTCTTTTTCGGCCCACAAAGAATATGTACAAACAAATATCGAAACGTACTGCAGTTTCATTATTAAGCGTTTACAGAAATAATTGTGTAAATCAGTTTAACACACGTGTTATGTAAAATTGTAATACAGCAAATTGTTGGAAATAAAGTTGCCTGAATTTTGCTGTAAAATTACATTTTTTTTTCTTTACAGTGCATGGACTGGTAAACACATCAGTGCCACCTGTCATCGAACAGACTTCGATACAAGAAAACTCAACCCACTAAAACGCATCTTACCTGACTCTTCATACAAATTCTCCTCAAGATCGGTGTGGATCTGGAACCAGCAAACATCAACAACTGCAGTCTATCGTCACATTCTAACAGGTTGTCCGGCCAGCTATCGTAGTCCGAAGCCCTCCTGCTCGCACCAGGCTGATGTAGCCACACTATATAGCCCATGTGTAGTGGATAGGGTCCAACCAGATAAATCCGGTGGTTTTCTAGTGCCTCTCGACCAATCATAGCATTCATAGGCCAGATTGAGTTATTAAAGTGATGCCTCATTAGCATAAAGAAAATCAAAATTTGCGGAGCCGCATGGCTGAACCATAATATCTTACTGGAGGGTGATTACAAAATATGAGAAGGGCGTTTCCTTTGATTCATCAGCATATGGAATTTTACAACGGTCTCAGATTAGTATTAATAGTTTCCTTTGTGGATGATGTTATAAAGTTATTGAAAACTTTATTACATTGTAAAAAAAAACATGTAAATTTACAGCAAAATGTAGGCAACTCTATTTCCAACAATTTGCTGTATTACAATTTTACATAACAAGTGTGTTAAACTGATTTACACAATTTCTGTTAACGCTTAATAATGAAACTGCAGTACGTTTCCATATTTGTTTGTTTTACCCATTCTAGTTGGCCCACAAAGAATATGTCCAAACAAATATGGAAACGTATGTAAATTTGTAATACAGCAAATTGTTGGAAATAGAGTTGCCTGAGTTTTGCTGTAAATTTACATGTTTTCTTACAGTGTATGAAGACTATACCGATATTCTCATTCAAAAACACATTTCATCAATGTGAATGGAGGATACGTACAAAGGTTTGAGCTGTTATAGAAACAAAAACTTAAAGATCACCAACGATGAACCCAAACCGTTTGGAAACAAGAGATCAAGAACCGAGAACAGAAAAGGTGAATACCAAAGGAGAGTACGAAGAGATGGATGAACGATTGGAAACGGTGACACACAATGTCGAGCATTATGGACACATTTAGTACCAATGAATTAGGAGGTTCAGAAAAACTAAATTCCCATCTCGACTCCGATTTAAAACTTCGATATCCAGTGAAAAACCAGACAGAAAGAAACTAATAAATTCACGATGAAATTCCAACAATTAATGCTCGTGAGTTTGCGCGACGTGTGACGAGAATACAAACAATTATTTTCCAGTTTTATAATAAAATGCTATCAATATTCGGAAAGACAAATAAAATGGAACTTGGTGGTTCTTATTTTTGCAATCAAGGACTTTGGAACTTTTAAATGAACGTGCTAAAATGAAAGCAAATTCCACACTCACACAAAAGGACAAAAAGAGACCTTGACAGGCAAAAATGTAAACAGAATAAAGTACCACACTCAAACACGGGACAAATTTGACTCTTAACTAATTCAAAATGCTTTACATATGCAGCAGGTCTTCTGTTCAACTTTACGGGGTTTTTTGTCCATGTTTTTTATCCTTTATAAAGTATGAGTTTTGAAAGTAATATTGTATACTTCCAAAAACTTGGGAAATATTTACCTGTAAACATTGTATTTACCCTGCAAAAACTGAGGCGTTAAAATAACACCAGTGGTGTCAACGTTATTCTTCCGTGGTGTTTATAGTGTGCGAGTTGCCTACTATAAATACCAATGGTGTTGTTTTTAACACCACAGTTTTGGCAGTGTAACAGCGAATATTAAGTGAAGTATGTCAATGATACGTTTGTATGCGCTGATGTAAGGTCACTGTTACACAAGGTGAACTCTGTGTCTATTGACTGATACCACTGAGTGACCTTATTCACAATAATTTATTTGCAATTAATACCCACGTGTAGTGGAGAGGTTTGTTTATATTGCACTAAATTCACCCAGACGACGGAAAAATGGTGCGATCCGTTGCCGAGGTTCTAAGAGAATGTATGTTTATCTAAATCAGATATATTTGGTGGGTTGGAGTGGATCCATTAAGCAATTAATAATGAGTAGAGTTGAAGGACCCGTAGAGTTGAAGTGAGCACGTGATATCCAAAGGGGAATAAAATCACCTCCAAGCTCTTTGAACACCAGACAGGAATTTTAGTTCGGTTTTGTTTGTCGTCGTTTGAAATTGCAAACCTTTGCAGGGACGAACAGTGGTGTGAGCTGTCTGCATGCACAGAGTTGGGTATCTCATATTCGACAACCCAACAGTATATTCAGTAACACGTGTAACGATTGAACTCTTAATATTATAACAACCCCCCCTCTTACAACATAATATCAGCTAAAATATAGGCCTATATACCGTACTGTCAGAAGCAACCCTTCATTCGAATTTGAATACCGGTACCTACAAAACACTTCTGCCGACAAAATTGGGTAAGTTTTTAAAACTTATACAAATCAGCTTTACTAATATATAGCTGCTCCATGAGCACGTAACTGCACGGGGTTAGTTCAGTGGGATTTCTTTATATTATTATTTAATTTTGCATTATTATTATTATTATTCCACCACCCACCCACCCCAAAAAATTTCCGGTTTCTGATCTCCGCACGTGTCGCCACAGACCCGCACATCGCGACACAGACCCGTGCGTCAGCATTTTCAGTTTTAGTCTTTGTTGGTTATGAAACGGTGTCCAATTGCAGCCAAAATTGCTGGATCGATTGGAATTCTGCCGTACTGTGTTTTACAAGACCCTTTTTCCACATAGGGTATGGACGTTTGCGTATTTGTGTATTTTTTGTGTAATGTTTCGCAAAGGGACGTGATTTATAACAGGAAATGAAATTATCACGTAGTCATTGTATTTAAAATGCACGAATTCATGTATTCATATATTCATAAAATGTATCTTTATCTATACCATATAGTCAATTTGCCAAATATTCATGTATTCATAAAATGTATCTTTATCCATGCCCTGTAGTCAATTACTTTGTGAAATATATTCATGTATTCATAAAATGTATCTTTATCTATACCCTTTAGTCATTACTTTGTGAAATAATGATCTTATTAGCTTTGGAAATGTGTTGATGAATCTTACATCAGCAGTTGAAAGGATATTCATGTCCAAAGCACTTTTCCTATTCAGATGTTGTGTTGGGTTTTTATTACTGGCATGTGCGTTTAGTTAAACGCCTAATTACCTTGTATTTTTTATTTTTATTTTTATCTTGTATATGAACATGTATTTATGTGTTGCATGGCGGCATTTGGAGAGCCACTTGATTGTGATTTAGTTCACATTTGGCAATCCTTCAGGGGTGTTACCATGTTATGTTCTGTTTTTCGTTTATTTTCATCTGCTTGTTCTGTAACTCTTCTTGTTTGCCCTGAGAAATAATAAATGAAAAAAAAAATGAAAATGAAAAACCATCGTTTAAATACATACATGTAGTACGGTGATCTCGTTGAGTATGCAGCATGTTTTCAATAATATATGGATATTGTGCACTTGCGTTTTAGGACGGGTAAAAGCCAAGTTGTCAGCAATTGTTGCATGGGGTCTTCCACAAAGCTACATGGAGGAAACGTTTACACCCCACTTACATTTGATTTTTTATTCGAATCACTCATTTCTGTGTTTTTAGAATAATGGCTGACGAAATTTCACCTTGGGAACTGAAGCCTAGTGATCTGAAATCATTCGTCTCTGAACATTTACGTCAAAAACTACACTTTGCGGAGACAATTGCTGAGGTACTTCGTAACCTGGTTCTTTTCATCACGAAACATGCTTCATATTCTATCGCTAGAACAGTTGTGGTAAGCATAATCATATCTTTGTGATTTTAAAAATATATTTTATAATTTTCAGGAGTCTGGAAATGCACATCTTTTTGATAACAGTTTAATAATTTTGTCGTTTCCTTGTCAGCCGTTAATGTGGTTTCCATGGTTTCCTGAGGGTCGTTTACGAATAACTGCCTCCTCATAGTGCAATTACGAATGTTCGCTTCAACGACGCAATCAAAATCGCGCCACACACAAATCAAATCGTGTGAAGTTGATATCTGCAGGGTATCACACTTTGGACCCCACTCAACACAGTAAACATTTTCAATTGTTTTGCCGTACAGCTGAGGCCCTCTGAAATTTGATTTTCCTTCCCCTCCACAGACCTGAATTACTATACAGAAAGGTTTTGCTTCTGAATAAATTTTGTTGTTAAACAATTAATACAAAAATTAATAAAAATATGAAAATGTTGAACAAATAGACTTACTACAGAGTTCTTTTGAGTACACCATGTAATAATCTTGGAAGAAGTGATGTTTCTTAAAGAGCCGGTTGGTTACCTATATGATCCCGATACCTCCTACTTGCAAAGCGAGCGTTCTAACCACTACAGACTGCCATGCTAATCGAATTTGTCGATGAATTAATTATTGTAGAAATTTTTCTTTTTAAGTATACAGCAGAAATAAATAGTTTACCGGATGGGTTATTGTGGCTGAATCCATGCCAAATGACTTATATCGTTTCTTGTTTCATTAATCCACGCATACCACCGTATGCTTATTTCTTCCAGAGGGCGAATGTGCGTAATACTAAAACGAGAGTTTCCAAAATTTTGAAAGATAATATCGTTGTTAAACGAAAAAAAAAATTCGAAATCGGAAACTGTAAATAAAAGCGATATTTCAAACGCGCTTGATTGACAGCTGGGCCGGCCCTCGGCCCGTTCCATACAATAAATTGTGTGGTCATGTGCATCCTAAAGATTAAAATTAATATGAGTTTTTTAATTTTACTGGTACTAATCCTTGATGGATTGTTTCGTTCAATGTCTCAAATGAAAGTAACTTCCGTACCCCCACCCCCCAAAAAAAGCAATTCAACATAGTACATCTATTTTACCGTCAAATCGGCCCAAACACAGGCGATAAGCCTATATCTATAATTTACTTTACATAAGAAAGAATTATCGCAAATAATTATTTAAAGAACAATGTTCTTTTCGAGCAAACAATTTTACCAAGATGGCCACAACAGGCTTAACACGCATATACGATATTATGCTAGGGAAAATATTTCTCAATGGTATATGAATTAAAGGGACACTATCACCACGATTAGAGCAGACTTGCAACAGGGCATGGAATCGGTGTCCTAAGATGAACACAGTGACTAAAAATTACTGGCTCATTTATGCAGCAGCAACGGTCATATACGGTCATGTGGGGTATTATTTTCAGTCACTGATTTAATTTTCATTTTCATTCCGATTCCATGCCTTGTTGATCGTGACGACATTGTCCCTTGAGGCATTTTAAGGCAAAAATATCTATTTTTGTAACCAATAATAACAACAATTGTGTTACATTTCATAACATTAGCAATGTATACATTAATATGGGCAAAATCTCGCAAAATGGAAAAGCTTAGAATTTATATAAAGATGCGACCAATGTTGAATCAGGACAACAACATTGAATTGTTTATATATTGCTGACATTATTATAAACGCAATTTACGAAAATAGATTTGTAGAAAACAGATTTGTAGAAAATAGATTTGTAGAAAATAGATTTGTAGAAAATAGATTTGTAGAAAATAGATTTGTAGAAAACAGATTTGTAGAAAACAGATTTGTAGAAAATAGATTTGTAGAAAATAGATTTGTAGAAAATAGATTTGTAGAAAACAGATTTGTAGAAAACAGATTTGTAGAAAACAGATTTGTAGAAAACAGATTTGTAGAAAACAGATTTGTAGAAAACAGATTTGTAGAAAACAGATTTGTAGAAAACAGATTTGTAGAAAACAGATTTGTAGAAAACAGATTTGTAGAAAACAGATTTGTAGAAAATAGATTTGTAGAAAATAGATTTGTAGAAAATAGATTTGTAGAAAATAGATTTGTAGTATACCTTTTTTCCTCCCATGACAGAGCGGTGACCTCACCGGAGGAACGACTGCTATAACAGAAGATGCGGAATTCCAACTCTCCATCTACATCTCAGATTTCCGTAGCATTGGAGATTACCGCAGAGACATCAAGAACGTGCTGGCGGAGACGAGAGCCTTGCTGGGTTCGGATGCCGTCGAGCACACGGTGATGCTGAGGGGAAAAGAAAGTGCGGGAGACGGGTCAGTACCGGTGAGGATCAAGATGAACACGGAGTGGTATGAAGGAAAGATCACGCCTGCCGTTGATCTTATCGGCGGACATCCAAGTAAATGTGAGAACAAACAAACTAATCTATATTTTGATCATGACGAAGCAAAAACGTTTCTTATCTTTGGCAGATGAAAAACCAGTTAATTACTTACAAGTAAGTCCTTGCACCCTGCAAAAAACCGAGGTGTTAAAATAACACTAGTGGTGTCAACTTTATTCTTCCATGGTGTTTATATTGTACGAGTTGCCTAATATAAACGCCAATGGTGTAGTTTTTAACACCACAGTTTTGGCAGTGCACAAAGTCATAGAGTAAAAAAGTAAAAAGTGAATCATGGAAGTGAATTCGTATCCTAAAACATTTATTGATCGTCAAATAATGGTGCCTTTACAGGGGCGGATCTTTTTGAAAGGGGGTCCGGATTGTTTGCAATTATTTGTTCTGTGACTTACTCCATATACATGTACTACGTTTTTTACATAACACATATTTTAGTCGCTTTATTGAAATGGTTTCTCCTAGAATCTTAAAATGAAGGCAGCCCAAAGAAAGGGGGGGGGGGGTGGGTTGGGCTCACTCGACCCCCTCTTGATCATCTCTGCTATCGACCGTTTAACAATTTCTCAGGTCGCATAGTTTTTAATGTATCTTATTTGAAAGTCATGTATTTCCCTCTCACTGCATAGGAAAAAAAGAAGTTTAGGTTCTACTGATTCAATACAAAATGCCGGTGAAAAAATAACCAAACAGACGGAATATGCATTTGTAAGAATTTTAAGGGACTGTCCAACGTTGGCAATTAACTAAATATAAAGTTACAAACATTTTCTTCGAAACATGACTTGATGTGAAGTTGGTAAGAATACCAAACATCATGACAAATGATGCTGTCTCAAGTGATCACATTTCAGAGAAAACACGAAATAAAATACGCACATTTTACAAAAACAAAAACAAAACGTTTCAGACGGCCATGTGTTCTGCTCCATGTTGTTTTCTGTCCAGGAACAATTTTACACTTTTCTTATGACTTATAATCTATACTGAGGTGAATATTTCACAGATTGGCTGTTTAAAGTTTATCTTGATTAAATGAAAGTAAGCATAGAGGCAGTTTTACCAGCATAACCAGTGCTTTATCTTTCCTTTACCGGTTTCTTTTTAAGGGACAATATACCGTAGTCACGATCAACAGCGCATGTTTTAGAATTGACTGCCATAATACAGCACATGATAAGGTCATATTACCGTTGCTGCTTCATAAATGAGCTAGTAAGTTTTATTCACTATGTTCATCTTAAACTAGGACACCGATCCCATGCCCTGTTGATCGTGACGATATTGTCCTTTTAACTAATATTTCTGAAATAAATGCCAGCAATATTTTGACATTTTTAACAGCTCACAAAGAAACAATGTTCCGTCAGTTCATGCAAGACAAAGACAAGTTGCCTTACCAGCCAACACTGCAAGACCTCCGTCAGCAATTCCTGAAAAGTGTACCCTGCGCTGTGAAGGATCTCATTCTATTGGTCAAATTCTGGATAAAGAACCGTCTTCGACTCCGCGGCGACAAACCAGCAATGCGGTTCTTTGAGCTCTTTGCAATTGATTGCTGGGAAAAGGCGGGAACTCCTGAACAATTCGATTTGGCACAAGGCCTAAAGAGTGTTCTACTTTCTTTAGGTGACTGGAAGAATATTAAACTTATCTGGGACAAAAGTGAAAGACGTGCCTACCCAAGAAAAATAGCTGACGAAAAGTGGCGGAATATTATTGCAAGGTATTGTTTTTGTAGTCATTATTCTATTTAAATAAAATTTTGGGGAACTTTTGGGAATTTCTCCGAGTAAATGTCAAATGAAAATCATGTCTTTCGAAAATCATCCATATCTCCGTCTTTTCTAACACTTAGAGACAAAACTTAGAGAAAAAACATTCTTAAATTGTTACAAAACGGTTTTATCTTTGTAATTATTCAATGAATAATGGCTTCATATACATTTCCATTTTATTGTAGAAGGAACGAATATGACGAACCACTTGCACTGGATCCAATTGATCCCAGACTTGAGTACTGTGTGGGAGTCAAGATTCTTATTTGGGAAGAGACTTCGAGAACTGTGAGAGAATCTTTGCTGGAACCACTATTTCAGGGACTATCAGAAAGTTCCAAATGGTGATAATCATGCTTTGCGTACTGATGCTTTGCTTCGGACTACATAAAATTGTTTATTTGGGAAGGGACTTCGCGAACGTAGAGATAATCTTTGCTGTAACTACTGAGTGCACGAGGGTGTGCGTAGTCTTCTGATTGGCCAGCGCCGCTGTCAATCAGAATCAAGCGCGTTTCAAATATCGCTTTTGTACAATTTCCGACATCCGAATTTCATAATTTTCTTTTGTTTGTTTAATAACGGAAGCAATCGCTTATGGAGACATTCATTTCACCATTTTTTGATGCATCTATTTAATTTTCTCACAATATTGTACAGACTTATTAACACTATTATCTGTATATTGTGACTTGAGAATTGTGAAATGAAAATAAATGTGAATGAATGAAAACGATATTATCTTTCAAAATATGTTCACTTTTTAAATTCTATTTTTGTGGTCTATTTCCAGTCAGCATTGAGGTGTACATCACCCATTCCATGCCCTTTTGGAAGTCTGCTCTGATCGTGACGATATTGTCTCGTTAATACCAAATAAGTATTAATTTGCAAGTAAAAAGAATGTTTAAGTTGGTTGCGAGGCTTTCGGAGTAAATGATAATTTCTTGTATTAATTTCTTGTATTATATAGTAATTGAGTAGTAATAAAAGTGCATAAAATGATGAAATTCTTGTGTCGGGTTATAAACAATTAATTTGATTTGCCCTTATATTGACGAAAATATAAAGCACTGTATACTCAGTGCTTTCTGAGCGTCTGTGGAAAAAATCCACAGGCGACTAGGGTGGGATTCGAACCAACAACCTCCTGCTTACTAGTGCAGACGTTTTAACCTCACCACTGAGCATGCCCAATGGCGATAGGCTGGCTATAGAATCCTATACAACAGTGAGTACCGCGATATGTATAGGTAAAATTCTTGAGTCGGGTGATAAACAACTGATTTGTGTTTTACCCTTAGACCGACGTATGTCGAAATATTTCTCTCGAAATGTTATAACTTTCCAACGAAAACATTGTATAAAAATGCAGTAACCCACGCCCAGGGTCGATCGTATATCCGATACCGTACGTAAAAAGATACCAAAACTAAGCTATGAGTGTATATACCGGTACTGTTTGTATATGTTTTTGATAGTTTCAGGGCCTAATGGAAGACCACCTTTGTGGTGAATGGGCTACCCTGAATAAATATCATAAATATAATAAATACATACAGAAAGAAAGAGAGAAAGAAAGAGAGAAAGAAAGAGAGAAAGAAAGAGAGAAAGAGAGAAAGAGAGAAAGAGAGAAGGAGAGAAAGACCTTTTTTTGACTTTTCAAATGGAGACTTTATTCACATCAATTAAAAATTATTACAATTCCATTTGATAAATAAATATATATACAAAAAAACAGTCATTCTCCAGACACAGTGGTTCATTCTGTGTAAATTTGAACCGAATCGGAGAGAATTTTTTTTCGAGGTGAAAAAAAACGACAATGCCCTTATCGTTTTTTCCAAATTTGGCCTAAAAATGACATTTTTTCAAAATGCTTGATACTTGCTGGAGAGACGCAATAGAGTGCCTAAAACCCATTTTTCGTGATTTGAGTCGCCTATCTTTCCAACTTTTTAAGAAAATCAATATTTTATGACAAAATATGGGTAAAATTGTGAAATTTTAAACTTGTACAAATAGGCTGTAACTCGGTGGCTGTATTCTCCAGACACAGTGGTTCATTCTGTGTAAATTTGAACCGAATCGGAGAGAATTTTTTTTCGAGGTGAAAAAAACGACAATGCTTACCCTTTGTCGTTTTTTCCAAATTTGGCCTAAAAATTTCATTTTTTCAAAATGCTTGATACTTGCTGGAGAGACGTAATAGAGTGCCTAGAACCAATTTTTCGTAATTTGAGTTGCCTATCTTTCCAACTTTTTAAGAAAATCAATATTTTATGACAAAATATGGGTAAAATTGTGATATTTTAAACTTGTCCAAATAGGCTGTAACTCGGTGGCTGTATTCTGCAGACACAGTGGTTCATTCTGTGTAAATTTGAACCGAATCGGAGAGAATTTTTTTTCTAGGTGAAAAAAACGACAATGTCGTTTTTTCCAAATTTGGCCTAAAAATGACATTTTTTCAAAATGCTTGATACTTGCTGGAGAGACGCAATAGAGTGCCTAGAACCCATTTTTCGTAATTTGAGTCGCCTATCTTTCCAACTTTTTAAGAAAATCAATATTTTATGACAAAATATGGGTAAAATTGTGATATTTTAAACTTGTCCAAATTAACTCGGTGGCTGTATTCTGCAGACACAGTGGTTCATTCTGTGTAAATTTGAACCGAATCGGAGATAATTCTTTTTCGAGGTGAAAAAACGACAATGCTTACCCCTTGTCGTTTTTTCCAAATTTGGCATAAACATTTCATTTTTTCAAAATGCTTGATACTTGCTGGAGAGACGTAATAGAGTGCCTAGAACCCATTTTTCGTAATTTGAGTCGCCTATCTTTCCAACTTTTTAAGAAAATCAATATTTTATGACAAAATATGGTTAAAATTGTGATATTTTAAACTTGTCGAAATAGGCTGTAACTCGGTGGCTGTATTCTGCAGACACAGTGGTTCATTCTGTGTAAATTTGAACCGAATCGGAGAGATTTTTTTTTCGAGGTGAAAAGAAAACGACAAGGGGTTACTCCTTTTTAATTAAGTTGTTTAATTACAACAAATGTATATAAATAATTTTTTTTAAATATTCATAAGAAAGTGTCGAGAGTGTCGACCAGGTATTCGGCGACAATTTATTTTCCAGATGAAAAAATGCCTGGATCACATTGTTCTTAATTCGAGTAGCCTATTTTTCCATCCTTCGATTGTCGTATAGATTACAAGAAAGGTATCTGTGACTCTATGTTTGTAAAAGACATAATTATTTAAGGAAGATAGAAAAAGACAAATAACTTTATTGATCCCACAAGGCAAATCCGGAATTGTGTAAAATAATAATTACAAAAAAAAATTATTGTAAAAAAGTGCGGAGAGTTAGTCAGAGTGTCGACCAGGTATTAGGATGACTCAAAGTCCGTGACACCACGGCATGGTGATCACCTTAGCACCCTTCTGGGAGGTCGCTACCCTCCCGGTCCCTCCTTATTCTCCCCCGTCCGTACATTTCCTCCACGCTCTAACCTTCAGGGGAGAGACATGGCGGTCCCCAAGCCATTGCCGCAGCCAGCAGCTGCCATGTCTCTGTGTTTCAGGAGCAGGATTCGAACCCGGACGTACCAGCCTGGAACTGCCGCAATTGACAGCCCAGTGGACTAACGGCTTGCGCCATTTATCCTGTTGGTATTTGGACATGAATTCAATACTACTTAAATAAATCGTGATTGCTTAATCATTTAAAAATTAAAACATTTGCGTTACTGGGATTCGAACCCAGGTCGCCTGCATCGAAACACCAAACATCTGACTTACGCCACCAATCCTGTTGGTATTTGGACATGAATTCAATACTACTTAAATAAATCGTGATTGCTTAATCATTTAAAATTAAAACATTTGCGTTACTGGGATTCGAACCCAGGTCGCCTACATCGAAACACCGAACATCTGATTACGCCACCAATCCTGCTGGTGTTTAGAGTTGAATTTAATATTACTTAAATAAATCGTGATTGCTTAATCATTTAAAATTAAAACATTTGCGTCACTGGGATTCGAACCCAGGTCGCCTACATCGAAACACCAAACATCTGACTTACGCCACCAATCCTGTTGGTATTTATAGTTGAATTTAATACTACTTTAATAAATCGTGATTGCTTAATCATTTAAAATTAAAAAAATTTGCGTCACTGGGATTCGAACCCAGGTTGTCTACATCGAAACACCAAACATTTGACTTACGCCACCAATCCTGCTGGTATTTATAGCTGAATTTAATACTACTTTAATAAATCGTGATTGCTTAATCATTTAAAATTAAAACATTTGCGTCACTGGGATTCAAACCCAGGTCGCCTACATCGAAACACCAAACATCTGACTTACGCCACCAATCCTGTTGGTATTTAGAGTTGAATTTAATACTACTTAAATAATTCGTGATTGCTTAATCATTTAAAATTAAAACATTTGCGTTACTGGGATTCTAACCCAGGTCGCCTACATCGAAACACCGAACATCTGATTACGCCACCAATCCTGCTGGTGTTTAGAGTTGAATTTAATATTACTTAAATAAATCGTGATTGCTTAATCATTTAAAATTAAAACATTTGCGTCACTGGGATTCGAACCCAGGTCGCCTACATCGAAACACCAAACATCTGACTTACGCCACCAATCCTGTTGGTATTTATAGTTGAATTTATACTACTTTAATAAATCGTGATTGCTTAATCATTTAAAATTAAAACATTTGCGTCACTGGGATTCGAACCCAGGTCGTCTACATCGAAACACCAAACATTTGACTTACGCCACCAATCCTGCTGGTATTTAGAGTTGAATTTAATACTACTTAAATAAATCGTGATTGCTTAATCATTTAAAATTAAAACATTTGCGTGACTGGGATTCAAACCCAGGTCGCCTACATCGAAACAGCAAACATCTGACTTACGCCACCAATCCTGTTGGTATTTAGAGTTGAATTTAATACTACTTTAATAAATCGTGATTGCTTAATCATTTAAAATTAAAACATTTGGTTCACTGGGATTCGAACCCAGGTTGTCTACATCGAAACACCAAACATCTGACTTACGCCACCAATCCTGTTGGTATTTATAGTTGAATTTAATACTACTTTAATAAATCGTGATTGCTTAATCCTTTAAAAATTAAAACGTTTGCGTTACTGTGATTCGAACCCAGGTCGCCTACATCGAAACACCAAACATCTGACTTACGCCACCAATCCTGCTGGTATTTAGAGTTGAATTTAATACTACTTAAATAAATCGTGATTGCTTAATCATTTAAAATTAAAACATTTGCGTCACTGGGATTCGAACCCAGTTCGCCTACATCGAAACACCAAACATCTGACTTACGCCACCAATCCTGTTGGTATTTATAGTTGAATTTAATACTACTTTAATAAATCGTGATTGCTTAATCATTTAAAATTAAAACATTTGGTTCACTGGGATTCGAACCCAGGTTGTCTACATCGAAACACCAAACATCTGACTTACGCCACCAATCCTGCTGGTATTTAGAGCTGAATTTAATACTACTTAAATAAATCGTGATTGCTTAATCATTTAAAATTAAAACATTTGCGTCACTGGGATTCAAACCCAGGTCGCCTACACCGAAACACCAAACATCTGACTTACGCCACCAATCCTGTTGGTATTTAGAGTTGAATTTAATACTACTTTAATAAACCGTGATATCTTAATCATTTAAAATTAAAACATGTGGTTCACTGGGATTCGAACCCAGGTTGTCTACATCGAAACACCAAACATCTGACTTACGCCACCAATCCTGCTGGTATTTATAGTGGAATTTAATACTACTTAAATAAATCGTGATTGCTTAATCATTTAAAATTAAAACATTTGCGTTACTGGGATTCGAACCCAGGTCGCCTACATCGAAACACCGAACATCTGATTACGCCACCAATCCTGCTGGTGGTTAGAGTTGAATTTAATATTACTTAAATAAATCGTGATTGCTTAATCATTTAAAATTAAAACATTTGCGTCACTGGGATTCGAACCCAGGTCGCCTACATCGAAACACCAAACATCTGACTTACGCCACCAATCCTGTTGGTATTTATAGTTGAATTTAATACTACTTTAATAAATCGTGATTGCTTAATCATTTAAAATTAAAAAAATTTGCGTCACTGGGATTCGAACCCAGGTTGTCTACATCGAAACACCAAACATTTGACTTACGCCACCAATCCTGCTGGTATTTAGAGCTGAATTTAATACTACTTAAATAAATCGTGATTGCTTAATCATTTAAAATTAAAACATTTGCGTCACTGGGATTCAAACCCAGGTCGCCTACATCTAAACACCAAACATCTGACTTACGCCACCAATCCTGTTGGTATTTAGAGTTGAATTTAATACTACTTAAATAATTCGTGATTGCTTAATCATTTAAAATTAAAACATTTGCGTTACTGGGATTCGAACCCAGGTCGCCTACATCGAAACACCGAACATCTGATTACGCCACCAATCCTGCTGGTGTTTAGAGTTGAATTTAATATTACTTAAATAAATCGTGATTGCTTAATCATTTAAAATTAAAACATTTGCGTCACTGGGATTCGAACCCAGGTCGCCTACATCGAAACACCAAACATCTGACTTACGCCACCAATCCTGTTGGTATTTATAGTTGAATTTAATACTACTTTAATAAATCGTGATTGCTTAATCATTTAAAATTAAAAAAATTTGCGTCACTGGGATTCGAACCCAGGTTGTCTACATCGAAACACCAAACATTTGACTTACGCCACCAATCCTGCTGGTATTTAGAGCTGAATTTAATACTACTTAAATAAATCGTGATTGCTTAATCATTTAAAATTAAAACATTTGCGTCACTGGGATTCAAACCCAGGTCGCCTACACCGAAACACCAAACATCTGACTTACGCCACCAATCCTGTTGGTATTTAGAGTTGAATTTAATACTACTTTAATAAACCGTGATTGCTTAATCATTTAAAATTAAAACATTTGGTTCACTGGGATTCGAACCCAGGTTGTCTACATCGAAACACCAAACATCTGACTTACGCCACCAATCCTGTTGGTATTTATAGTTGAATTTAATACTACTTTAATAAATCGTGATTGCTTAATCCTTTAAAAATTAAAACGTTTGCGTTACTGTGATTCGAACCCAGGTCGCCTACATCGAAACACCAAACATCTGACTTACGCCACCAATCCTGCTGGTATTTAGAGTTGAATTTAATACTACTTAAATAAATCGTGATTGCTTAATCATTTAAAATTAAAACATTTGCGTCACTGGGATTCGAACCCAGGTCGCCTACATCGAAACACCAAACATCTGACTTACGCCACCAATCCTGTTGGTATTTATAGTTGAATTTAATACTACTTTAATAAATCGTGATTGCTTAATCATTTAAAATTAAAACATTTGCGTTACTAGGATTCGAACCCAGGTTGTCTACATCGAAACACCAAACATCTGACTTACGCCACCAATCCTGTTGGTATTTAGAGTTGAATTTAATACTACTTAAATAAATCGTGATTGCTTAATCATTTAAAATTAAAACATTTGCGTCATTGGGATTCGAACCCAGTTCGCCTACATCGAAACACCAAACATCTGACTTACGCCACCAATCCTGTTGGTATTTATAGTTGAATTTAATACTACTTTAATAAATCGTGATTGCTTAATCATTTAAAATTAAAACATTTGGTTCACTGGGATTCGAACCCAGGTTGTCTACATCGAAACACCAAACATCTGACTTACGCCACCAATCCTGCTGGTATTTAGAGCTGAATTTAATACTACTTAAATAAATCGTGATTGCTTAATCATTTAAAATTAAAACATTTGCGTCACTGGGATTCAAACCCAGGTCGCCTACACCGAAACACCAAACATCTGACTTACGCCACCAATCCTGTTGGTATTTAGAGTTGAATTTAATACTACTTTAATAAACCGTGATTGCTTAATCATTTAAAATTATAACATGTGGTTCACTGGGATTCGAACCCAGGTTGTCTACATCGAAACACCAAACATCTGACTTACGCCACCAATCCTGCTGGTATTTAGAGTTGAATTTAATACTACTTAAATAAATCGTGATTGCTTAATCATTTAAAATTAAAACATTTGCGTCATTGGGATTCGAACCCAGTTCGCCTACATCGAAACACCAAACATCTGACTTACGCCACCAATCCTGTTGGTATTTATAGTTGAATTTAATACTACTTTAATAAATCGTGATTGATTAATCATTTAAAATTAAAACATTTGGTTCACTGGGATTCGAACCCAGGTTGTCTACATCGAAACACCAAACATCTGACTCACGCCACCAATCCTGCTGGTATTTAGAGCTGAATTTAATACTACTTAAATAAATCGTGATTGCTTAATCATTTAAAATTAAAACATTTGCGTCAATGGGATTCGAACCCAGTTCGCCTACATCGAAACACCAAACATCTGACTTACGCCACCAATCCTGTTGGTATTTATAGTTGAATTTAATACTACTTTAATAAATCGTGATTGCTTAATCATTTAAAATTAAAACATTTGCGTCACTGGGATTCGAAACCCAGGTCTCCTACATCGAAACACCAAACATCTGACTTACGCCACCAATCCTGCTGGTATTTAGAGTTGAATTTAATACTACTTAAATAAATCGTGATTGCTTAATCATTTAAAATTAAAACATTTGCGTCACTGGGATTCAAACCCAGGTCGCCTACACCGAAACACCAAACATCTGACTTACGCCACCAATCCTGTTGGTATTTAGAGTTGAATTTAATACTACTTTAATAAATCGTGATTGCTTAATCATTTAAAATTATAACATGTGGTTCACTGGGATTCGAACCCAGGTTGTCTACATCGAAACACCAAACATCTGACTTACGCCACCAATCCTGCTGGTATTTAGAGTTGAATTTAATACTACTTAAATAAATCGTGATTGCTTAATCATTTAAAATTAAAACATTTGCGTCACTGGGATTCGAACCCAGGTCGCCTACATCGAAACACCAAACATCTGACTTACGCCACCAATCCTGTTGGTATTTATAGTTGAATTTAATACTACTTTAATAAATCGTGATTGCTTAATCATTTAAATTAAAACATTTGGTTCACTGGGATTCGAACCCAGGTTGTCTACATCGAAACACCAAACATCTGACTTACGCCACCAATCCTGTTGGTATTTATAGTGGAATTTAATACTACTTAAATAAATCGTGATTGCTTAATCATTTAAAATTAAAACATTTGCGTCACTGGGATTCGAACCCAGGTCGCCTACATCGAAACACCAAACATCTGACTTACGCCACCAATCCTGTTGGTATTTATAGTTGAATTTAATACTACTTTAATAAATCGTGATTGCTTAATCATTTAAAATTAAAACATTTGCGTCACTGGGATTCGAACCCAGGTTGTCTACATCGAAACACCAAACATTTGACTTACGCCACCAATCCTGCTGGTATTTAGAGCTGAATTTAATACTACTTAAATAAATCGTGATTGCTTAATCATTTAAAATTAAAACATTTGCGTCACTGGAATTCAAACCCAGGTCGCCTACATCGAAACACCAAACATCTGACTTACGCCACCAATCCTGTTGGTATTTAGAGTTGAATTTAATACTACTTAAATAAATCGTGATTGCTTAATCATTTAAAATTAAAACATTTGCGTCACTGGGATTCGAACCCAGGTCGCCTACATCGAAACACCAAACATCTGACTTACGCCACCAATCCTGTTGGTATTTATAGTTGAATTTAATACTACTTTAATAAATCGTGATTGCTTAATCATTTAAAATTAAAAAAATTTGCGTCACTGGGATTCGAACCCAGGTTGTCTACATCGAAACACCAAACATTTGACTTACGCCACCAATCCTGCTGGTATTTAGAGCTGAATTTAATACTACTTAAATAAATCGTGATTGCTTAATCATTTAAAATTAAAACATTTGCGTCACTGGGATTCAAACCCAGGTCGCCTACACCGAAACACCAAACATCTGACTTACGCCACCAATCCTGTTGGTATTTAGAGTTGAATTTAATACTACTTTAATAAACCGTGATTGCTTAATCATTTAAAATTAAAACATTTGGTTCACTGGGATTCGAACCCAGGTTGTCTACATCGAAACACCAAACATCTGACTTACGCCACCAATCCTGTTGGTATTTATAGTTGAATTTAATACTACTTTAATAAATCGTGATTGCTTAATCCTTTAAAAATTAAAACGTTTGCGTTACTGTGATTCGAACCCAGGTCGCCTACATCGAAACACCAAACATCTGACTTACGCCACCAATCCTGCTGGTATTTAGAGTTGAATTTAATACTACTTTAATAAATCGTGATTGCTTAATCATTTAAAATTAAAACATTTGCGTCACTGGGATTCGAACCCAGGTCGCCTACATCGAAACACCAAACATCTGACTTACGCCACCAATCCTGTTGGTATTTATAGTTGAATTTAATACTACTTTAATAAATCGTGATTGCTTAATCATTTAAAATTAAAACATTTGGTTCACTGGGATTCGAACCCAGGTTGTCTACATCGAAACACCAAACATCTGACTTACGCCACCAATCCTGCTGGTATTTAGAGCTGAATTTAATACTACTTAAATAAATCGTGATTGCTTAATCATTTAAAATTAAAACATTTGCGTCACTGGGATTCAAACCCAGGTCGCCTACACCGAAACACCAAACATCTGACTTACGCCACCAATCCTGTTGGTATTTAGAGTTGAATTTAATACTACTTTAATAAACCGTGATTGCTTAATCATTTAAAATTAAAACATGTGGTTCACTGGGATTCGAACCCAGGTTGTCTACATCGAAACACCAAACATCTGACTTACGCCACCAATCCTGCTGGTACTGGTATTTAGAGTTGAATTTAATACTACTTAAATAAATCGTGATTGCTTAATCATTTAAAATTAAAACATTTGCGTCACTGGGATTCGAACCCAGGTCGCCTACATCGAAACACCAAACATCTGACTTACGCCACCAATCCTGTTGGTATTTATAGTTGAATTTAATACTACTTTAATAAATCGTGATTGCTTAATCATTTAAATTAAAACATTTGGTTCACTGGGATTCGAACCCAGGTTGTCTACATCGAAACACCAAACATCTGACTTACGCCATCAATCCTGTTGGTATTTATAGTGGAATTTAATACTACTTAAATAAATCGTGATTGCTTAATCATTTAAAATTAAAACATTTGCGTTACTGGGATTCGAACCCAGGTCGCCTACATCGAAACACCGAACATCTGATTACGCCACCAATCCTGCTGGTGTTTAGAGTTGAATTTAATATTACTTAAATAAATCGTGATTGCTTAATCATTTAAAATTAAAACATTTGCGTCACTGGGATTCGAACCCAGGTCGCCTACATCGAAACACCAAACATCTGACTTACGCCACCAATCCTGTTGGTATTTATAGTTGAATTTAATACTACTTTAATAAATCGTGATTGCTTAATCATTTAAAATTAAAACATTTGGTTCACTGGGATTCAAACCCAGGTCTCCTACACCGAAACACCAAACATCTGACTTACGCCACCAATCCTGTTGGTATTTATAGTTGAATTTAATACTACTTTAATAAATCGTGATGCTTAATCATTTAAAATTAAAACATTTGCGTCACTGGGATTCGAACCCAAGTTGCTTACATTGAAACACCAAACATCTGACTAACGCCACCAATCCTGTTGGTATTTAGAGTTGAATTTAATACTACTTTAATAAATCGTGATTGCTTAATCATTTAAAATTAAAACATTTGGTTCACTGGGATTCGAACCCAGGTTGTCTACATCGAAACACCAAACATCTGACTTACGCCACCAATCCTGTTGGTATTTAGAGTTGAATTTAATACTACTTTAATAAATCGTGATTGCTTAATCATTTAAATTAAAACATTTGGTTCACTGGGATTCGAACCCAGGTTGTCTACATCGAAACACCAAACATTTGACTTACGCCACCAATCCTGCTGGTATTTAGAGCTGAATTTAATACTACTTAAATAAATCGTGATTGCTTAATCATTTAAAATTAAAACATTTGCGTCACTGGGATTCAAACCCAGGTCGCCTACATCGAAACACCAAACATCTGACTTACGCCACCAATCCTGTTGGTATTTAGAGTTGAATTTAATACTACTTAAATAATTCGTGATTGCTTAATCATTTAAAATTAAAACATTTGCGTTACTGGGATTCGAACCCAGGTCGCCTACATCGAAACACCGAACATCTGATTACGCCACCAATCCTGCTGGTGTTTAGAGTTGAATTTAATATTACTTTAATAAATCGTGATTGCTTAATCATTTAAAATTAAAAAATTTTGCGTCACTGGGATTCGAACCCAGGTCGCCTACATCGAAACACCAAACATCTGACTTACGCCACCAATCCTGCTGGTATTTAGAGCTGAATTTAATACTACTTAAATAAATCGTGATTGCTTAATCATTTAAAATTAAAACATTTGCGTCACTGGGATTCAAACCCAGGTCGCCTACACCGAAACACCAAACATCTGACTTACGCCACCAATCCTGTTGGTATTTAGAGTTGAATTTAATACTACTTTAATAAACCGTGATTGCTTAATCATTTAAAATTAAAACATTTGGTTCACTGGGATTCGAACCCAGGTTGTCTACATCGAAACACCAAACATCTGACTTACGCCACCAATCCTGTTGGTATTTAGAGTTGAATTTAATACTACTTAAATAAATCGTGATTGCTTAATCATTTAAAATTAAAACATTTGCGTCACTGGGATTCGAACCCAGGTCGCCTACATCGAAACACCAAACATCTGACTTACGCCACCAATCCTGTTGGTATTTATAGTTGAATTTAATACTACTTTAATAAATCGTGATTGCTTAATCATTTAAAATTAAAACATTTGGTTCACTGGGATTCGAACCCAGGTTGTCTACATCGAAACACCAAACATCTGACTTACGCCACCAATCCTGTTGGTATTTATAGTTGAATTTAATACTACTTAAATAAATCGTGATTGCTTAATCATTTAAAATTAAAACATTTGCGTTACTGGGATTCGAACCCAGGTCGCCTACATCGAAACACCAAACATCTGACTTACGCCACCAATCCTGCTGGTATTTAGAGTTGAATTTAATACTACTTAAATAAATCGTGATTGCTTAATCATTTAAAATTAAAACATTTGCGTCACTGGGATTCGAACCCAGGTCGCCTACATCGAAACACCAAACATCTGACTTACGCCACCAATCCTGTTGGTATTTATAGTTGAATTTAATACTACTTTAATAAATCGTGATTGCTTAATCATTTAAAATTAAAAAATTTGCGTCACTGGGATTCGAACCCAGGTTGTCTACATCGAAACACCAAACATCTGACTTACGCCACCAATCCTGTTGGTATTTAGAGCTGAATTTAATACTACTTAAATAAATCGTGATTGCTTAATCATTTAAAATTAAAACATTTGCGTCACTGGGATTCAAACCCAGGTCGCCTACACCGAAACACCAAACATCTGACTTACGCCACCAATCCTGTTGGTATTTATAGTTGAATTTAATACTACTTTAATAAATCGTGATTGCTTAATCATTTAAAATTAAAACATTTGCGTCACTGGGATTCGAACCCAGGTTGTCTACATCGAAACACCAAACATCTGACTTACGCCACCAATCCTGTTGGTATTTAGAGTTGAATTTAATACTACTTAAATAAATCGTGATTGCTTAATCATTTAAAATTAAAACATTTGCGTTACTAGGATTCGAACCCAGGTCGTCTACATCGAAACACCAAACATCTGACTTACGCCACCAATGCTGTTGGTATTTATAGTTGAATTTAATACTACTTTAATAAATCGTGATGCTTAATCATTTAAAATTAAAACATTTCCGTCACTGGGATTCGAACCCAGGTTGCTTACATCGAAACACCAAACACCTGACTAACGCCACCAATACTGTTGGTATTTAGAGTTGAATTTAATATTACTTTAATAAATCGTGATTGCTTAATCATTTAAAAATTAAAACATTTGCGTCACTCACTGGAATTCGAACCCAGGTCGCCTACACGGAAACACCAAACATCTAACTGACGCCACCAATCCTGTTGGTATTTAGATTTGAATTTAATACTACTTTAATCAATCGTGATTGCTTTATCATTTAAAATTAAAACATTTGCGTTACTGGGATTCGAACCCAGGTTGCTTACATTGAAACACCAAACATCTGACTTACGCCACCAATCCTGTTGGTATTTATAGTTGAATTTAATACTACTTTAATAAATCGTGATTGCTTAATCATTTAAAAATTAAAACATTTGCGTCACTGGGATTCGAACCCAGGTCGCCTACATCGAAACACCAAACATCTGACTTACGCCACCAATCCTGTTGGTATTTATAGTTGAATTTAATACTACTTTAATAAATCGTGATTGCTTAATCATTTAAAATTAAAAAATTTGCGTCACTGGGATTCGAACCCAGGTTGTCTACATCGAAACACCAAACATCTGACTTACGCCACCAATCCTGTTGGTATTTAGAGCTGAATTTAATACTACTTAAATAAATCGTGATTGCTTAATCATTTAAAATTAAAACATTTGCGTCACTGGGATTCAAACCCAGGTCGCCTACACCGAAACACCAAACATCTGACTTACGCCACCAATCCTGTTGGTATTTAGAGTTGAATTTAATACTACTTTAATAAATCGTGATTGCTTAATCATATAAAATTAAAACATTTGGTTTACTGGGATTCGAACCCAGGTTGTCTACATCGAAACACCAAACATCTGACTTACGCCACCAATCCTGTTGGTATTTAGAGTTGAATTTAATACTACTTAAATAAATCGTGATTGCTTAATCATTTAAAATTAAAAACATTTGCGTCACTGGGATTCGAACCCATGTCGCCTACATCGAAACACCAAACATCTGACTTACGCCACCAATGCTGTTGGTATTTATAGTTGAATTTAATACTACTTTAATAAATCGTGATGCTTAATCATTTAAAATTAAAACATTTCCGTCACTGGGATTCGAACCCAGGTTGCTTACATTGAAACACCAAACACCTGACTAACGCCACCAATGCTGTTGGTATTTAGAGTTGAATTTAATACTACTTTAATAAATCGTGATTGCTTAATCATTTAAAAATTAAAACATTTGCGTCACTCACTGGGATTCGAACCCAGGTCGCCTACATGGAAACACCAAACATCTAACTGACGCCACCAATCCTGTTGGTATTTAGATTTGAATTTAATACTACTTTAATCAATCGTCATTGCTTTATCGTTTAAAATTAAAACATTTGCGTTACTGGGATTCGAACCCAGGTTGCTTACATTGAAACACCAAACATCTGACTTACGCCACCAATCCTCTTGGTATTTATAGTTGAATTTAATACTACTTTAATATATCGTGATTGCTTAATCATTTAAAAATTAAAACATTTGCGTTACTGGGATTCGAACCCAGATCGCCTACATCGAAACACCAAACATCTGACTTACGCCACCAATCCTGTTGGTATTTATAGTTGAATTTAATACTACTTTAATAAATCGTGATTGCTTGATCAGTTAAAATTAAAACATTTGCGTCACTGGGATTCGAACCCAGGTTGCTTATATTGAAACACCAAACATCTGACTAACGCCACCAATCCTGTTGGTATTTAGAGTTGAATTTAATACTACTTTAATAAATCGTGATTGCTTAATCATTTAAGAATTAAAACATATGCCTTACTGAGAGTCGAACACACGTCACCTACACGGAAACACCAAACATCTGACTTACGCCACCAATCCTGTTGGTATTTGGATATGAATTTAATACTACTTAAATAAATCGTGATTGCTTAATCATTTAATATTAAAACATTTGCGTTACTGGGATTCGAACCCAGTTCGCCTACATCAAAACACCAAACATCTGACTTACGCCACCAATCCTGTTGGTATTTAGAGTTGAATTTAATACTACTTTAATAAATCGTGATTGCTAAATCATTTAAAATTAAAACACTTGCGTTACTGGGATTCGAACCCAGGTTGCCTACATCAAAACACCAAACATCTGACTTACGCCACCAATCCTGTTGGTATTTACAGTTGAATTTAATACTACTTAAATAAATCGTGATTGCTTAATCATTTAAAATTAAAACATTTGCGTCAGTGGGATTCGAACCCAGTTTGCCTACATCGAAACACCAAACATCTGACTTACGCCACCAATGCTGTTGGTATTTATATTTGAATTTAATACTACTTTAATAAATCGTGATGCTTAATCATTTAAAATTAAAACATTTGCCTCACTGGGATTCGAACCCAGGTTGTTTACATTGAAACACCAAACATCTGACTAACGCCACCGATCCTGTTGGTATTTAGAGTTGAATTTAATACTACTTTAATAAATCGTGATTGCTTAATCATTTAAAAATTAAAACATTTGCGTCACTCACTGGGATTCGAACCCAGGTCGCCTACATGGAAACACCAAACATCTAACTGACGCCACCAAACCTGTTGGTATATAGATTTGAATATAATACTACTTTAATAAATCGCGATTGCTTAATCATTTATAAATTAAAACATATGCGTCACTGGGATTCGAACCCAGGTTGCTTATATTGAAACACCAAACATCTGACTAACGCCACCAATCCTGTTGGTATTTATAGTTGAATTTAATACTACTTAAATATATCGTGATTGCTTAATCATTTAAAATTAAAACATTTGCGTCACTGGGATTCGAACCTAGATCGCCTACATCGAAACACCAAACATCTGACTTACGCCACCAATCCTGTTGGTATTTATAGTTGAATTTAATACTACTTAAATAAATCGTGATTGCTTAACCATTTAAAATTAAAACATTTGCGTCAGTGGGATTCGAACCCAGGTCGCCTACATCGAAACACAAAACATCTGACTTACGCCACCAATCCTGTTGGTATTTATAGCTGAATTTAATACTACTTTAATAAATCGATTTTGCTTAATCATTTAAAATTAAAAAATTTGCGTCACTGGGATTCGAACCCAGGTTGTCTACATCGAAACACCAAACATCTGACTTACGCCACCAATCCTGTTGGTATTTAGAGCTGAATTTAATACTACTTAAATAAATCGTGATTGCTTAATCATTTAAAATTAAAACATTTGCGTCACTGGGATTCAAACCCAGGTCGCCTACACCGAAACACCAAACATCTGACTTACTGTTGGTATTTAGAGTTGAATTTAATACTACTTTAATAAATCGTGATTGCTTAATCATTTAAAATTAAAACATTTGGTTTACTGGGATTCGAACCCAGGTTGTCTACATCGAAACACCAAACATCTGACTTACGCCACCAATCCTGTTGGTATTTATAGTTGAATTTAATACTACTTTAATAAATCGTGATTGCTTGATCAGTTAAAATTAAAACATTTGCGTCACTGGGATTCGAACCCAGGTTGCTTATATTGAAACACCAAACATCTGACTAACGCCACCAATCCTGTTGGTATTTAGAGTTGAATTTAATACTACTTTAATAAATCGTGATTGCTTAATCATTTAAAAATTAAAACATTTGCGTTACTGAGAGTCGAACACACGTCACCTACACGGAAACACCAAACATCTGACTTACGCCACCAATCCTGTTGGTATTTGGATATGAATTTAATACTACTTAAATAAATCGTGATTGCTTAATCATTTAATATTAAAACATTTGCGTTACTGGGATTCGAACCCAGTTCGCCTACATCAAAACACCAAACATCTGACTTACGCCACCAATCCTGTTGGTATTTAGAGTTGAATTTAATATTACTTTAATAAATCGTGATTGCTAAATCATTTAAAATTAAAACACTTGCGTTACTGGGATTCGAACCCAGGTTGCCTACATCAAAACACCAAACATCTGACTTACGCCACCAATCCTGTTGGTATTTACAGTTGAATTTAATACTACTTAAATAAATCGTGATTGCTTAATCATTTAAAATTAAAACATTTGCGTCAGTGGGATTCGAACCCAGGTTGCCTACATCGAAACACCAAACATCTGACTTACGCCACCAATGCTGTTGGTATTTATAGTTGAATTTAATACTACTTTAATAAATCGTGATGCTTAATCATTTAAAATTAAAACATTTGCGTCACTGGGATTCGAACCCAGGTTGTTTACATTGAAACACCAAACATCTGACTAACGCCACCGATCCTGTTGGTATTTAGAGTTGAATTTAATACTACTTTAATAAATCGTGATTGCTTAATCATTTAAAAATTAAAACATTTGCGTCACTCACTGGGATTCGAACCCAGGTCGCCTACATGGAAACACCAAACATCTAACTGACGCCACCAAACCTGTTGGTATATAGATTTGAATTTAATACTACTTTAATCAATCGTGATTGCTTTATCATTTAAAATTAAAACATTTGCGTTACTGGGATTCGAACCCAGGTTGCTTACATTGAAACACCAAACATCTGACTTACGCCACCAATCCTGTTGGTATTTAGAGTTGAATTTAATACTACTTTAATAAATCGTGATTGCTTAATCATTTAAAAATTAAAACATATGCGTCACTGGGATTCGAACCCAGGTTGCTTATATTGAAACACCAAACATCTGACTAACGCCACCAATCCTGTTGGTATTTAGAGTTGAATTTAATACTACTTTAATAAATCGTGATTGCTTAATCATTTAAAATTAAAACATTTGCCTTACTGAGAGTCGAACACACGTCACCTACACGGAAACACCAAACATCTGACTTACGCCACCAATCCTGTTGGTATTTGGATATGAATTTAATACTACTTAAATAAATCGTGATTGCTTAATCATTTAATATTAAAACATTTGCGTTACTGGGATTCGAACCCAGTTCGCCTACATCAAAACACCAAACATTTGACTTACGCCACCAATCCTGTTGGTATTTAGAGTTGAATTTAATACTACTTTAATAAATCGTGATTGCTAAATCATTTAAAATTAAAACACTTGCGTTACTGGGATTCGAACCCAGGTTGCCTACATCAAAACACCAAACATCTGACTTACGCCACCAATCCTGTTGGTATTTACAGTTGAATTTAATACTACTTAAATAAATCGTGATTGCTTAATCATTTAAAATTAAAACATTTGCGTCAGTGGGATTCGAACCCAGGTTGCCTACATCGAAACACCAAACATCTGACTTACGCCACCAATGCTGTTGGTATTTACAGTTGAATTTAATACTACTTTAATAAATCGTGATGCTTAATCATTTAAAATTAAAACATTTGCCTCACTGGGATTCGAACCCAGGTTGTTTACATTGAAACACCAAACATCTGACTAACGCCACCGATGCTGTTGGTATTTAGAGTTGAATTTAATACTACTTTAATAAATCGTGATTGCTTAATCATTTAAAAATTAAAACATTTGCGTCACTCACTGGGATTCGAACCCAGGTCGCCTACATGGAAACACCAAACATCTAACTGACGCCACCAAACCTGTTGGTATATAGATTTGAATTTAATACTACTTTAATAAATCGCGATTGCTTAATCATTTATAAATTGAAACATATGCGTCACTGGGATTCGAACCCAGGTTGCTTATATTGAAACACCAAACATCTGACTAACGCCACCAATCCTGTTGGTATTTATAGTTGAATTTAATACTACTTAAATATATCGTGATTGCTTAATCATTTAAAATTAAAACATTTGCGTCACTGGGATTCGAACCCAGATCGCCTACATCGAAACACCAAACATCTGACTTACGCCACCAATCCTGTTGGTATTTATAGTTGAATTTAATACTACTTAAATAAATCGTGATTGCTTAACCATTTAAAATTAAAACATTTGCGTCAGTGGGATTCGAACCCAGGTCGCCTACATCGAAACACAAAACATCTGACTTACGCCACCAATCCTGTTGGTATTTATAGTTGAATTTAATACTACTTTAATAAATCGTGATTGCTTAATCATTTAAAATTAAAAAATTTGCGTCACTGGGATTCGAACCCAGGTTGTCTACATCGAAACACCAAACATCTGACTTACGCCACCAATCCTGTTGGTATTTAGAGCTGAATTTAATACTACTTAAATAAATCGTGATTGCTTAATCATTTAAAATTAAAACATTTGCGTCACTGGGATTCAAACCCAGGTCGCCTACACCGAAACACCAAACATCTGACTTACGCCACCAATCCTGTTGGTATTTAGAGTTGAATTTAATACTACTTTAATAAATCGTGATTGCTTAATCATTTAAAATTAAAACATTTGGTTTACTGGGATTCGAACCCAGGTTGTCTACATCGAAACACCAAACATCTGACTTACGCCACCAATCCTGTTGGTATTTATAGTTGAATTTAATACTACTTTAATAAATCGTGATTGCTTGATCAGTTAAAATTAAAACATTTGCGTCACTGGGATTCGAACCCAGGTTGCTTACATTGAAACACCAAACATCTGACTTACGCCACCAATCCTGATGGTATTTATAGTTGAATTTAATACTACTTTAATAAATCGTGATTGCTTAATCATTTAAAAATTAAAACATATGCGTCACTGGGATTCGAACCCAGGTTGCTTATATTGAAACACCAAACATCTGACTAACGCCACCAATCCTGTTGGTATTTAGAGTTGAATTTAATACTACTTAAATAAATCGTGATTGCTTAATCATTTAAAATTAAAACATTTGCGTCACTGGGATTCGAACCCAGGTCGCCTTCATCGAAACACCAAACATCTGACTTACGCCACCAATCCTGCTGGTATTTAGAGTTGAATTTAATACTACTTTAATAAATCGTGATTGCTTAATCATTTAAAATTAAAACATTTGCGTCACTGGGCTTCGCACCCAGATCGCCTACATCGAAACACCAAACATCTGACTTACGCCACCAATCCTGTTGGTATTTATAGTTGAATTTAATACTACTTTAATAAATCGTGATTGCTTGATCAGTTAAAATTAAAACATTTGCGTCACTGGGATTCGAACCCAGGTTGCTTATATTGAAACACCAAACATCTGACTAACGCCACCAATCCTGTTGGTATTTAGAGTTGAATTTAATACTACTTTAATAAATCGTGATTGCTAAATCATTTAAAATTAAAACACTTGCGTTACTGGGATTCGAATCCAGGTTGCCTATATCAAAACACCAAACATCTGACTTACGCCACCAATCCTGTTGGTATTTACAGTTGAATTTAATACTACTTAAATAAATCGTGATTGCTTAATCATTTAAAATTAAAACATTTGCGTCAGTGGGATTCGAACCCAGGTTGCCTACATCGAAACACCAAACATCTGACTTACGCCACCAATGCTGTTGGTATTTATAGTTGAATTTAATACTACTTTAATAAATCGTGATGCTTAATCATTTAAAATTAAAACATTTGCGTCACTGGGATTCGAACCCAGGTTGTTTACATTGAAACACCAAACATCTGACTAACGCCACCGATCCTGTTGGTATTTAGAGTTGAATTTAATACTACTTTAATTTAATAAATCGTGATTGCTTAATCATTTAAAAATTAAAACATTTGCGTCACTCACTGGGATTCGAACCCAGGTCGCCTACGTGGAAACACCAAACATCTAACTGACGCCACCAAACCTGTTGGTATATAGATTTGAATTTAATACTACTTTAATCAATCGTGATTGCTTTATCATTTAAAATTAAAACATTTGCGTTACTGGGATTCGAACCCAGGTTGCTTACATTGAAACACCAAACATCTGACTTACGCCACCAATCCTGATGGTATTTATAGTTGAATTTAATACTACTTTAATAAATCGTGATTGCTTAATCATTTAAAAATTAAAACATATGCGTCACTGGGATTCGAACCCAGACCGCCTACATCGAAACACCAAACATCTGACTTACGCCACCAATCCTGTTGGTATTAATAGTTGAATTTAATACTACTTAAATAAATCGTGATTGCTTAATCATTTAAAATTAAAACATTTGCGTCAGTGGGATTCGAACCCAGGTTGCCTACATCGAAACACCAAACATCTGACTTACGCCACCAATCCTGTTGGCAACCTGGGTTCGAATCCCAGTCACACAAATGTTTTAATTTTAAATGATTAAGCAATCACGATTTATTTAAGTAGTATTGAATTCATGTCCAAATACCAACAGGATAAATCGCGCAAGCCGTTAGTCCACTGGGCTGTCAATTGCGGCAGTTCCAGGCTGGTACGTCGGGGTTCGAATCCTGCTCCTGACACATAGAGACATGGCAGCTGCTGGCTGCGGCAATGGCTTGGGGACCGCCATGTCTCTCCCCTAAAGGTTAGAGCGTGGAGGAAATGTACGGGCGGGGGAGAAAAGGAGGGACCGGGAGGGTAGTGACCTCCCAGAAAGGTGCTAAGGTGATCACCATGCCGGGGTGTCCCGGACTCTCACTAACTCTCCGCACTTTTTACCAATTTGTTTTTTAAATTATTATTTTACACAATTCCGGATTTACCTTGAGGGATCAATAAAGTTATTTGTCTTTTTCTATCTTCCTTAAATAATTATGTCTTTTACGAACACAGAATCACAGATACCTTCCTTGTAAACTATACGACAATCGAAGGATGGAAAAATAGGCTACTCGAATTAAGAACAATGTGATCCAAGCACTCTATTGCGTCTCTCCAGCAAGTATAAAGCATTTTTTCATCTCGTAGAAAAAAATTGTCGCCGAATACCTCTCGGCACTTTTTTATAATTAAAAAAAAAATAATAATTTATACACATTTATTGTAATTTAACAACTTAATTAAAAAGGAGTACCCCTTGTCGTTTTTTTCACCTTGAAAAAAAAATTGTCTCCGATTCGCCTAAAATTTGACCTAAAAATGTCATTTTTTCAAAATGCTTGAGACTTGCGGGAGAGACGTAATAGAGTGCCTAGAACCCATTTTTCGTAATTTGAGTCGCCTATCTTTTCAACTTTTTAAGAAAATCAATATTTTATGACAAAATATGGGTAAAATTGTGATATTTTAAACTTGTCCAAATAGGCTGAAACTCGGTGGCTATATTTTGCAGACACAGTGGTTCATTCTGTGTAAATTTGAACCGAATCGGAGAGATTTTTTTTTCGAGGTGAAAAAAACGACAATGCTTACGTAACCCTTGTCGTTTTTTCCAAATTTGGCCTAAAAATGTAATTTTTTCAAAATGCTTGATACTTGCTGGAGAGACGTAATAGAGTGCATAGAACCCATTTTTCGTAATTTGAGTCGCCTATCTTTCCAACTTTTTAAGAAAATCAATATTTTATTTCATATCAGAAATATAAGCCGAATTAGGAAATACTTGAATAAAAGTGCTGCTGAACAAATTATACATGCATTTGTCACATCACGGCTCGATAACGGGAATGCTCTCCTTTACGGTCTTCCGCAGACTCAAATATCTCGTCTTCAGCACATACAAAACACAGCAGCTCGTGATGTGACTTTGTCCAGAAAGTCATGCCAAATCACGCCAATCTTGAAAGAACTGCACTGGCTTCCTGTTTCACAGAGAATTGTTTTTAAACTTATGCTAATTGTTCACAAATCTTTTAATAACTTTTAAAGTTATACCCGTTGCTAGAAATAATTTCATTCGTATTTCTGCTTTAATCACAACAATGTAGGGTGTACACCGTCCCGTATTTTGCGGTGGGCTAAGTGTGCATGGAGACCGTTTAAGATATGAAGAATTTGTCCAAATCCAAAATTCATGTGATTTTCTGAAAGAGGAGAACCTCAGCTTTAATTTGAATATAAATTTGTCGGCCTCCCATAAAAACCTTTAAAGTTATACCCGTTGCTAGAAATAATTTCATTCGTATTTCTGCTTTAATCACAACAATGTAGGGTGTACACCGTCCTGTATTTTGAGAGTATTTTGCGGTGGGCTAAGTGTGCATGGAAACCGTTTAAGGTATGAATAATTTGTCCAAATCCAAAAGTCATGTGATTTTCTGAAAGAGGAGCACCTCAGCTTTAATTTGAATATAAATTTGTCGGCCTCCCATAAAAGCTTTAAAAGTTATACCCGTTGCTAGAAATAATTTCATTCGTATTTCTGCTTTAATCACAACAATGCGATTTGAATTTGTCATTTTCAATAACAATGTACTCGGTCATGTGTGACAGCAATGGGTCAATAAAGGTATCAATGGAAAGCTGAGGAGTTCCTCTTCTTTGGTACACTACATGTAAATTGTCAAACTGAATAACCTTGGCATATTAACCCCCTGAATTCGGATTACCTTTTTTTTGATACGCACTGTATAGAGCGTTTATATTGCTATGTAAATGTTCATACAACTCAATTTGTTGTAAACACTCATTTCTCTAAGCCCCAAAAAAGTCTCCGGTTTCTGGTCTCTGCGCGCGTCGCCTCAGACCCGCGCGTGGGCATTATATAGTTTTCAAGTTATTGCAGCTAAAATTGCTGGATCAAGTGGAATTCTGCTATGTTGTGTTTTTGGCTGCAATTAGACATCGTTTCATAGAAAAAGGGGAAAAAATACCAAAAAACAAACAAACAAACAAATCGCACGTCACCGCACCAATTTTGAAGTCGAACTATGACCAGAAATCGGAGACTTTTTTACCCTAATGTTGAAGTTAATTATACCACTCATTTTCCAGTACATGTTTAGTTTTAGCACCACGTATTATGTCAAGTCATATTGGTAAAACCTGTGGGCGGATACACGAGAAGAAGATCTTTAATGATAATTAGTTTTTGTGTTTACCATTACACGATTTTAATAAGTCCTTCAAAAATAAGTGGGAACAATACTTCCTCTTCGTAATTTCGACTACCCATTAATTGGTCCGACTGTCAGATAACAAATTATTTATACATCTGGACCTAATACCTTTTGGCGTTGGACTAATGACCTATCGTAATTTTGAGTTATTACGTAATAATAATTATAATTATATAGAGCACAATCCCTTTGTAGCACTACCGTGCAAACTAATTGTAATAGGGTCATTCCATGTCAAATCACCTAAATGTTTGAAAATTTGTCATTTGAAAATTTAACATGGGTTTACGAGAGCGACTCACAATGCAGTATCACCAGAAAGACAGGAAACTACACTTGTACAGTCAAACAAAGAACAACCCTCTTTCCACAAGAATATCCGATCTGAGAATTCACCAAACACCTCAAATCTAATGTTTCTCCGCCGCAACTTCACACCCGGAACTTATAAGCCAAGTAAAATGGGGATCTCCACGCAGAAGAAGATGACACGAATGTTGTTCATCACCACTGTGGTATTCCTCCTAGCGTGGCTGCCGTATTGGATCGGCGCCTGCTTCACATTGTACGCTCAGAGGCGGTAACATTGCTGACGAGACGATCTCTTTTGTACAAAATTTGGGTTCCTTCGTATCTCTGAACAGTGCAGTTAATCCATTGATTTACGGACTTGCAAACAGGCAATTTCGAAAGGATTGCAAAGAATTTATTTACAAAATTAAATGCTACTAAGGATTTGTCACATTTCAATTCGCGGTATTTAGTCTGTTATTTAATATTGAAATATCGTTCACAAAGTACTGTAAGTAAAAACACCAGTATTAATGGTTGTATTAATTAATTATAACAAAATGAAACGCTACTAAGGAAACATCTGTGTATGGGCAATTCAAGTGATATTAGCATAACATGTTGTGTAAAAAGTACGGTAAGCTTATAGATGTTTCGCCCGTGTTTTACTAGCAAGTTCATGAAATGTTTGTTTTTATTGGAACGTTGATAAGTTCCTTTAAATAAGAAAACATATGAAATAATATATTTCACAAAATCGGTGTCAGAAGCTCGATTTAACAGTAAAAAGTGTCAAAATTCATTTATGACGAGACTCACCATAAATTTATTTCAGTACATAGGCCTCATTACTGTAAAACCATGTTTCTCACGATTATTTCGTCTGCTCAGAGCAGTAAGGACTTATATACAATTGATGACAATTTTATTTGTTTAATGACAAAAGGTTTTATAAGATTAATTAACTGTAATTACATTATTAAGTACAATATAATAGGTCTTGAGTGCTAAATAAAAAAATGTGAGTACTCCCATTGTTAACTACAACCAATTAAGTTTGGTTTGAATCTTAAATTTTGGGAGTTGAAGCTTTTAAATTCAGTTTTCTTAACATAATGGAATTACACTTAATTTATAGGTCTTATCTGTCATTTCTGTTCTGACCAGACGATTTTCAGAAATGTGTAATTTTGCAGCATTTGTATTCGATTCCTCGTGTAAAATTGCATGTTTCGATTAAAAATAAAATATCCGTTAAAATAGCTTTAATAAATGTTATATCAATGCACTTTCCGATATTTTATATGGCTATGCTTTTTGAAGAAAAAAAACCAAAATCGATCTAGACATTTAATTTTAATTTGCTAGAGAAGTATATCTTTTTCCCTGCCCCAAGTTGAACACGAACAAAATGGGTCTTCCGGAATCGGCACTCGGTAGTTAATGTGACGGACGATTTTCACTTGCTGATTATAAAAAAATCAATAATTAAATAGGATTATATAAAAAATATCTGAAAACTCAAAACCGACGTTTCTAATTACAAAACAATCTATGATAACAATTCATAGTTTTCTCATCATTATTGCATGTCCCCTGTGTTATCAAAATAAATGTATATCAACCGTTCTCTTAGGCCGCCACTTTTATGTTTGATATAAGTCGCTTCGACTGAAAACTCACCACATTAACGTAATTGTTCTACTGTATTATTCCTTAAATATTCTTCACATCTTAATACTACGTTACTTATAGTTATTGTACATATACCTTCATATTAATTTGTCAATTTGGTTGTTCGTAATTTTTTCCGACGGAACACTATTTAATCGACAACTGGGTAAGGAGGAGGGGCGTGGCTTTCCTCTTTGGCTAGCTCATGGCATCACGTAAACGTATGTTATTTATGAATGCGATACCGTAGTTTATGTACCAGACCGTTTTGGTAAACCGTGTATATTGCCACATATGTTCATACAACTCAATTTGAAGTAGATAAATCGTTCGTTTTGAAAACACTCGTTTGGAATTATTCTACATATCTCCATAGACATTATTTTAGACTTTAAGATTCCGTAAACCATTGATATACTTCATGACTTTCATCAATGTGATATTTTATGTAAGTTGTGTGTGTTGCCGCGTACATTCATAATCTAATTTTTAAGTATTCAAAATACCACTTATTTTTTAAAAATGAGATGATATTATTAAACAGTAAGATTGTTTTGTCGAGAGATATTTTTTTATAAATATATCGAGTTTGTTTATGGAAATATCGGTTTGAGATATCACTTTTTAACATACTTCTTGGACCATAGATAAATATATTTCATTGTAGAGCGAACGTAATTGGTTGAAACTTGCAACACACAGTATACAAACACTGCACAATCATGTATGACGTCATAGTGTGTCTTAACTTTCACAAAAATGTAGAAATGTACAGTTTTTGACGGCAACAAAAGTTATGTATTTCGTAGAACCGCATTGATTGAATTTGTTTATACATTGTGACAATGTTATACTTCTAGATGCTACATCCAACCTTTATATAATACAAAACTCACGAGAAACAGTCAGGGCCACGGTAAACATGAAAGGATGGACAAAAAGTGTTGAATTAATACCAAATGTAAGGAATTTTCTCCAAAATATGTGATAAAAGTGATATTTTAAAAACAAATTTTAATTAGGCTAAGTGAGAACAACATTTCAAGTAACATTCTGTCAGATTCAGCCCTGTAATGAAAACCTTTGCTATCGAGCAGGCATTTTTTGTGGGAGAACTTTCAAACACTCGTTTTCTCGTGAAATCTCATAAGGTTCGACTGAGTGTTTTTCCAGTCGATTTTACACCGGAACCCTCCGTCCGTTGCAGTGTCTGCAATGAGGGCCGCCATGCAGAGAAGTGTCACTCGGATGCCGTTAATCACTAGCGTGGTGTTCATCCTAACGTGGCTCCCGTATTGGATCTACGTGGCTCTTAGCCTTATTAAGCTTAAAGAAGGTGAAATTGGTTACGATGTCCTAACAATTACATATCATTTAACGCTTTTTGTACCCTTTAACAGTATCGTGAATCCATTAATATACGGAATGGCAAACAAGCGATTTCGGAAAGATTGTAAAGAATTTTATAGAAAAATTAAATTCCGGTGAATTACCGGTACCGTAAAGTTCCTAGAATCCAATTTCAACATATTTAAAAGAATAATTGCTGCAACAAAGTCAAAAATTGGTCATTACACGTAATTGCTCATTGCTGATAAAAAATGTTCTATAAAGGAAGAATTTAGATTGTGCAACAATCTTTTATGAATAATTTTCCTGTTTAAAATAATGCCAAATTATATCGAGAACTATACATCTTTACCAATTTGTCGACATTGAACACCAACTCTTGCGTTGTTACATGAGAGCTGTATTCATGGTTATCATTTTGTTGCGCGGAGCGAGTGGAAGACAATTCGTCCCTAATTTTCCATAGTGACCAATCCGAATTTTAAGTTTTCCCGCCCATTAGTACATTCAGGAAGAGACCTACCATTGTATCTAATCCTCATGCATGTATTCCTTATAGTTTTGGCGATGGAGCATGCATTCAAATGACGAATGCTCTAACTGGCTATTTTTGTACTTTGGCAAAGTGACCAATACCGCATTGGTCACTATGCGAACTTAATTCGGGATTGGTCACTAGGCCTATGGCAACTAAATTAGGGACGAATTTGCCGACTGACTTAATTTTTGTTTATAAAGACCCCGTTAGTATTTTTTAGATATTCAAAATGGGGGGGGGGGGGGGATTTTTCACGCCTACCCCCCTCGTTGAGGAAACCTTTGTAACGCCCACCCTTGTAATTCTGAAAGCTTCTTTCTGCTCTGTCATTTCTTTTCAGAACTAATTACCACTCAATAGAGAATTTCACATGATGTCACCGCAATTAGTCTTATTTATTTATTTGTTTGTTTGTTTATTTGTGGTGTTTACAGCACAAAAGCTTCTGCTTCACCCGATCTTAAATATTGTCGTTTGTAATTAATTAAAATATCTTCATCTATCTCAATGCGTTCATTGTTACTTCATTGGTCTAACTTGTTTTATTTGAAAACTGCAACGTGATAGAAATGATGTTCACAAAATGTAATTGAAATTAGAAGGGGAGAGTGGAATGCCATAGTACCAGCTTCAACAATCTGAAAGCTGCCATAATTCGCTAACTTGTGTGTCCTCCGAAAGGTTAACAAATAGTACAAATACAGGGGCGGGTTTCCTACCGTTAAAATAGGCCCACAGATTTGGGGGATTTACGTAATTTGGATTTCACGTTTTGTTTACATACAAGTACAGTATTAACATTGCAAGGGGCAGTTTTTGTTTGAGTTAATAAAAAGTTTCCCGAAAATTATACTGTACCGGTTATTTACACACACAAAACATTTTCCCGTTGAAATATGTAAAATCTAAGGTTTTTTCCCTATAAAATAACCTCTCCTACGTTAATATATAAGATAAAAATATATCGCCCGTGTTGGCTCAAGAGACCCCAAAATAGATTTTAAAAAGTGAACGAATTTTTAAAGATAATATCGAACAAAAAATATTAAATTTGATTGTCTGAAACTATAAATAAAAGCGATATTTAAAACGCGCTTGATTCTGATTGATATCCGTGCTGGCCAATCGGAAGACTGCACATGCCCTCGTGCAAGCTGAGGATCAGAACAGTGGGCTAGCATTATTTTGAGGTTTTATTTTACTGGTACTAATCCTTGACGGATTTTTTTCGTTCAATGTCTCAAATGAAAGCTTTTAACTTCATTCATCCCAGAAAATAGCAATTCAACATTTAAATATAATTTTTACCGGCAAATCGGCCCAAATACGGGGGATATATTTTTAAGTAATGTATGGAGTTTCTTGGTAATGTTCTGGTAATGGATGCACGAAAAAATAACACAGAAAACTAGTAGTTTACATGTATCCTGTCACTGGCGCTGATGGATGATGTATATATTAAAGGGGAAGTATTCAAAATCAGAGCAGACGTTCGACACAGGAATCGATATCCTAGTTTAATATTAACACAGTGACTGAAAATTACCAGGTCGTTTATGCAGCAGCAACGGTAATATCCCTTTCAGTACCAAGACCAATTTTTCAATTATGCCTTGGGTACCACACTCATTTCTTTTCATGTCAACTTGGTTACCACAGGACTTTTGGCAAGTTTCATTGTATAGCGCCCTCACATGTTGATACAATGCAAGGCAATTTCTCTATTGTTAACATACAGGTGTCATAATGAATTACTCTCTGAGCCATGAAATCAACTTTATAATAAAAGACCAATTATGTTGACCTACATTAAAATGGCAAAACACTGTTATTGGGGTTTATTAAGTATTATGTGACTTATACAGAAAGGAAACTGACTGTACAATTTTTTAATCTATTTTGTTTGAGTAAAAAAGACTGAACGGGGACTTGAACCCATTCTTGAACCCTTCCAGCCCCCCCACCCCCCCAGTTCAATGTTGAAAAATCTGGGCTTGCGGTGTGCGTGCATCACATCAACATTGAAGCGGGGGTGGGGGGGGGTGGAATTAAATGAAATCACATGTATACAATCAAAAGTAGTTGGGCACAGACAGATCATTGGGTATGAAAATTCTCAAAACAGGGAACAACACACATTGCTTATTACACTGTTTACAGATCATACGCGTTTGTGTTCTCTTTGCCCTAGTACTGCAAACAACACAGTCACGTTTTTTGCTGGAGACATTTTTTCCAGGATATTGTTGACATGAAAAGGGCGTGGAACCACATGGAAGTTGGCTTGCATGCTGTACGGGGTTGTACTTCCAGGTGGATAAAAGTCCTTCGATAACCTTTACCCTAAAATCCAAATTGGAAAGGTGATGGTTTGTAGGTATGGTATAGCATTCAGAAAACAGATGTCAAGAATGTTTACGAATACTCTTTTCCACCATTTCATTGTTCTGTGCGGATGAGAGTAATACTGCACAATTTGTGCTGCCAGATCAGTTCCTCCCATGTATTTATTGTAATCGCAAACTACAGAAGGTTTTTTAATCTCGCGATGTCCGGTTATTTTTACTACAAATCTGTTTAGTGGTGACACTGCAATTCCCGTAATTTGTCAAGAGAGTTGCCAGACGACGCAAAGTTGGCCTGCCTTTGTATAAAACCGGGGGTCTTCTGTTTTTTTCATTGGGAACTTTTTGGGATGAGCAAAGTCAGGAATTCCTTGTGTGGTGTAGCGCACAGTTCCACAAACTCCAAATCCTAGCTGTGATATCCATGAAAATGACATGACCCTTGTGTTCCAGTCCTTTCACTAGATGCCAAGACAACCTGGCCTGGTGCATGAAGAACGGATGGATGGTGTGTTGCCATGGTTGCAGCATGCACAGTGGAGGGTTGAATTGTTGCTGTGCTTGGCCGAGACCCTGTGAACATCTTCCAATCACACGTATACCCGGATTCGGACTCATTTAAAGAGAAGCATTTCAGTCCCCACTTGTTGGCCTTTCGCGGTAAGTACTGCTTAAAGCTCAGTCGTCCTTTAAACTTCACCATACTCTCGTCTGGTGAGAGGTTTCGTCCAGGGCCTCCGGTGTAGAATCCTCGTCAGAAGACATGTCTGACCCACTATCTGCGAAGATTTCTTCCAAAATGTGTGCACTTCGATCGGCGTCCATAGCTATCAATGGCATGCAAAAGCTCGCGGGCGTCCTTTTTCAGCCAATCAGAAAACACTTGTCAATTGAGGGCGCTATTGACATTTCCCTGAAACAGGTGTTACCGACGTGCCACAGGGGCTCGCCGGGAACAAATGAGAATTGTTTTCGCGTGCCAAAAGAACACTACGGTACCCAAGAGATGTACAATATTGAGCCAATATGGCACAATGGGGTTGAAAGGGTTATGACCTTATCATGTGGGCTTTTATTTTCAGTCACTGAGTTAATCTAAAACTAGCACTCTGATTCCATGCCCTGTTGATCATGACGATACTGTCCCTTTAAATCAAAAGAACAATAATTAAAAATAAACTGTTTTCCCACGGCAAAAGCGTATTAAACAAATTATCTAACACTTTATTGTAGAGATGATTATCCTGCCAGTGAATACAGATATTGTTAGGCAACAACAAAACCTTTTTATATTTTGTCGGTTTAACACAAGTGAAAATATTTTGTCCTTACTTGAAGTAACGATTCTCAAATAAATTTCAATTCCATTTCGCATCCACAAGACTCATGCCACCCATTGAAATACCAATGTTTTATTTGTGGAGCAACCAAATTAATTTAACTCTGTTCTGTTTCATTTCATTTCATTTCATTTATTATTTCACAGGGCAGAAACAATCACAAATACAATGGTAAAAAAACAATTAGAGATTTTTTTTAAAATACATATACATGATGAAAATAAGGTAAACATGACAAAATGTTGACAGCACCCCTGTAGGATTACCAAAATGCGAACCAAATCACAATCTAGTGGCTCTCCATAATGCTGACAAACATAATCAAACAATATAATAATATATAATATGAAGGAGGTTTATAAGGGGTGCTAATTTGCCTCCTTTTTGGAAAAAAAACTGAAAATTTATTTATTAAAAAACGACTTATTACTTCAGAATCACGAAACTGTACTGGAAAAAATGCGTTTCGCTTATTCCAAAATGTTTTGAATTGCCTTAGTATAAAGCGTTTTTTAGTGTGTTTTTCTTGAAACGGTTAGAGTATTATATCCCATAGATTTATGTGCAAAGATATGTTAATTTCATGGAATAACAGCGTTTCACTAACGTGGGATACTCGTGAAATAAAAAAAATTCCATTCCGTAAAGTTACAATTTCGGAATATTAAACATAACGGCTTTTATGAAAATCCGCCGTTATTTTACAGGACAGTACTGGTGTCCAGACTGGTGGGAATTTCACGTAAACATTTTTTTTACAGTGTACATATTTTCAAAAATAACTTCTGTTTGAATGCCTTCAATACAGTCGTGATAGCAACAAACCATTATAGTCAGACGTTACATGACCGTAAATGGACCAATGCTGTCCCGACAGCGACAAACCACACAAAACATACATTTCCTGAACAGAAACGGGCCAATTCGTCCTATTCACAAAACATTCGAAAGTGAGGCTATAGTTCGCACAACGATCAGAATAAATAAATAAGGAATAAATAAACGGGTGTAGCTATTTCTGTTAATTTACTTAAAATTCAATGACATTTGAAAGCAAGGTTGCCCCTGCAAACAGTCAAAACTATAATGATGCACACAACCTCTTGTATTCAGGGAAGGATACGTACGATAGCCAACTCATGAATAAGGTGATACTGCCCTCATAGTCAAAAATCATAATATTGTCAAGAAAGAACATGACCAGAAATGGACAACGGTTCACGTCCATACATTGGCAATGTTGTCATGATCTCGCGACATAGAAAATACCAGCAAGACGGTATACAAACAGAAATGAGCCAAAACTTCCCAATAGCGACAAACCATACCAATAATATGACAGTTTATGACAGTTCACGAATTATGTATAATTAAATGTACTCCTTTTATTGTATTCTCCACGGGCGTCGCCTCAGACCCGGTGTCACGGTCTCAGTTATCCGGCGTGCTCAGCTATCCGGATGACGTAGCCGGGCATTTCAGCACGCTGTAGTCACGGTCTCAGCTATCCGGCGTGCTCAGCTATCCGGATGACGTAAGCAGGGCATATCAGCACGCTGTAGTCACTGCTCGTGGAGGCCGCCATGACAGTTCCAGCAAGTGTGTGTACGTACGTACACGTACACGTACACGACTCAGCACGGCACTAAAATGGACTACTTTCGTACGCTGTGCGCAGACATAGCATGACGTAATTTTACCATATTTGGTCATCCGGATAGCTGAGCACGCCGGATAGCTGAGACCGTGACACCGGGCGTCGCCTCAGACCCGGGCGTCGCCTCAGACCCGCGCGTCGCCTCAGACCCGCGCGTCGCCTCAGACCCGGGCGTCGCCTCAGACCCGCGCGTCGCCTCAGACCCGCGCGTCGCCTCAGACCCGCGCGTCGGCATTTTTTATTTTCTTTTTTGTTGTTGCTATGAGACGATGTCCAATTGCAGCCAAAATTGCTGGAACGATTGGATTTCTGCCGTGCTGTGCTTTAAATGACTTTTCACATACACTGTAAAAAACATATTTCCGATAATACAAAGTATGATGGCTAAGAGAGGCCTCACTAATCCGGCAAACGTTCATACCCCTACACTGTAAAAAATGTAAATTTACATCAAAATGCATAACAAGTGTGTTAAACTGATTTACACAATTTCTGTAAAATGCTTAATAATGAAACTGCAGTACGTTTCCATATTTGTTTGTATATATTCTTTGTGGGCCGAAAAAGAGAATCAGAATGGGTAAAATAAAATAAATCAGTTTAATACACTTGTTATGTGAAATTGTAATACAGCAAATTGTTGGAAATGTTGCTGTAAATTAAATTTTTTTTTTTTACAGTGTAGGGGTATGGAACGTTTGCCGGATTAGTGAGGCCTCTTCTTAGCCATCATACTTTGTATTATGGGAAATATGGTCCCCGCGTGTGCATCGCGTATTACAAAAAATACAAATAAATACATAAAAATAAATAAATGCGTCACCGCACCACTTTTGAAGCCGACCGATGACCAAAAACCGAAAACTTTTTTTGGGCATTATCTGTTCTGAAAGACTTTGTGCTTTTCTTAACAGCATGTATTCCTGTAATATGGCTTACTGCAACTTTCACGTGCAAAACGTACATGTACAGGGGTTAAATGCACTTTTAAGTGCACTTCGGTGCACTATGACAATCTACACACACCGTTACACCATCGGACTGAATTGTTAAGTACGTGTGAATAGCGTGCAATACGTTTGTTTTGTTGAACACAACCCCTTCTGAAATGGTCTAAACAGACGGATAGAGGCCCTCTAGACCCAAGAAAACAATTTGAAGCCAAAAAATATTTTATGCCGTTTTTTATCTCTATTTTGGGTTTATAAGGTTTCTTCCCCTGCCCCTACAGTTGATGGAATAACACCCACTTTGTGTACCCATCCCGGCCATAAAACAACATAATCTATTGTGTGTGGTCTTTCTCCCCATTTTGCTTGAGTTCAGGGGCGTTATTTTGAGCCACAATGCAAAGTTGTGAGAAATGAACAGGTACCCCCACACAATCAACCGAGTTGTGTGCACTGATGCGCAACGTTATCCGCACAAATCTTGCTTGCAACATGTGTGTCGATGATCAGGCTAAATCGTCATATCATGTTTATGCTCATAAGTCTCTAAAATTTAAAAATATTTTTAAAACATACAGGTGGGGACTTTCTTTTTTTGAGGTGTTTAGTTATACATTGCTGTTGTCTTATACTTGGTTATTCCTGCCTCTTAGCCGAGTCTCTCAACCTCGTTGATACTGTTCAAAGTACATGTTATCCCCAGGTTCTACCGATACTTAATGTACACAAACTATGGCCTTTGTACCTGGATTTGATTACTTAGGGTGTGCTTCTTCTTTTTTTAAGGATTTCAGACTAACCGAGGTTATCATTATTTGTAAAGCCGATCGTCCGCAATTTGCTGTCGGACACTTATTTTCACGTCATCTGTCCGCCATGTTGGGTAGCATGGAATCCGCGGTCGGTTACTTGTATGATCAAATGGTGAGTCGTAATGTTGTTTTGCTCGTTACGGTATCTCTCTGTGTTACCTACGGGCTGTGGAACAGGAGGGGTAACGTTCCCCCTGGGCCGTGGGGATTGCCGTACATCGGGATAGTACCGTATTTTTTCTTGATCGAGTGGCTGTTTGGTTTGCAACGCCACGAGATCTTGGAGAGAATCGGGTTCAGGTACGGTAAGGTGTTCAGCTTTACTGCCTTCGGGCGTCTCATCGTTGTCCTGAACGATGCCGAGACAATCAAGGAAACCTACCAACACCCGGAACTGAATGATCGACCGAAAATGATGATTAATAATCAACCACTCGGAAAAGGTAGGCCTAAGCATTTTTATCTAGGAAACAGACCAGGGGTGTATCCATGGTTGCAGAAAAGGGGGGAGACGGTGACATATGAATTTGTCATGTTCACATAAGCGATTTTCTGTCTGAACACACATTTATTAGTAGAAAAACGGTCTTAAAACGCCCCTTTTCCACACATTTTAAGTAATTACTTTTTAACCGCGCAGGCTATTTCACCGGGTAAAACGGTTTTATAAATTGTGTTTCATTGCAGTCCTAATATATATCATAAATATTTTTGGGGAAGAAAAAAACCACCGTACATTTTGCTTTCAAAACTCCGAGTTTGGCCTGTTTTGCTGTGGAAGGGCTCATTTTTAACCGCTCCGCGCGGCGTTCTCTTGACGTATTTCCTTACTGGAGTATCAATTTCAACAGGGTAAACGACCACCAAACAGATCAGATCTTACTGTTTCCATTGATGTAAAGCTTATTCTGATTGGTTGGAAAAAACCACCGTATTTTTTACAAAGACATAGTGACCAATGACAGCCAACGTCTGATTCTGCATTCGACAAGTCATTCTCCATTGCTTTACACGTGTTATGCATTCTTCAGCTACTACATAATCTATCAAAAATGATGAGACTGATTTGGATATTAATTGTATATTGAATAGACATTGTGATTTGGTTTGTAATGGTAAATAAATAGTGATTTTCTTTTGTGAAATATTTTGTCTTTGTTTCACATCAGTGTAAAGATTATTGTTCTCTAAACCTTACCACTTTGTTCCACCCAGTGGCGTAGCTATGGGCGGGCCAGGCAGGGCCTAGGCCCGCCCACTTCTTGTCTGGGCCCTGCCATTGCCAAATAAAGAAGCTTTTTGTATAACTTTTTTTTTTTTTAAACGATTTATGTTGTTTGCATTGGCTCTTCTATGTATGTTTGTGTGATATAGGCTACAGTGCATTTTATTTTATACTGTATACTTTAAAAAGGACAGGGGCTATCATGCTTGTAGCCTACTGTTGCGTTCTTTATGAGCATGGCCTAAGGTGTCTCACAGCACATTTTGGCCTATGATTTAACGAATCAATTTAATGAAGTGAACCTTTTTACTAAATGATTTGTGGCATTATGACTTTCCATGCGTTTCATGGTGTGTATCGTGATCTCCAATCCTTGTAAATATTGTGTGTGCGTGTGTGCGTCGGTCGCTGTTCCACCGGCACAAACATAAATCGGCGCCCGTGTATGGATGGATTTATGGATGAATTCTATGGCCCGTCCATTTTTACTCAGGCCCAGCCGAATCTTTATTTCTGGCTACGCCACTGGTTCCACCCATTTGTGAATGGAAGATCCCACATTCAGGTTTCACGGACAAACGCACAGCCCAACAGAGATAACGCTAATCCGCTTACTGTACCCAGTCACTGAGTGCATTGTACATGTGATACGATTTAAACAGTCAAATTAAGTGAACAAAATCGGGGGTAACAAATTCATATGACAGGGGAAAGGGGGAAGAAGACCCCAACAATTTTTGTACAAACGGGGGCCATACGCATCCCGTTGACCCCTGGTCGCCATTGAAACAGACTGACACATCTTATATTATAAGAGCGTAACTCTCAGGCCGCCTCTTTTGTGTTTGTAGTAAGTGTTCGCCAGTGCCTCGGGGTTCCCCGGCTCCGGACTTTATAATCCCCCAGTGGTGTGGAAAAATCCATAGAGTGTTTTTATCTTTTCAAACCCGATTTCACGCATGGACACTTTTATTTTGCGTGCTCAAAGAGTCTTTTTACAAAGATAATACCCAAAAGTGCTCACATCATTCCCACAAACCCTCATATCAACCCTACATATTTTATTTCACCTAATCATAACCTACTTCCTAGGTTCACATGCTATCAAAAACTCGATTATGAACGGGTAACTTAGCTTGTAGATAACAAGGGAAAGGTGCACTGTGTCACGTTGGGCTAGTTCATTACCCTACGATTATTGCCCGCAGAGGGAGTATGCACCATTGGTAAAATGTCGGTAATTACATCTATACTAAACCAACAAGGGGGGCGTGTTTTGGCGAACACGAATAGAAACTTGTTTCCAACGTCAAATTCTTCACCAGCATAGCTACGCGAAAACGAGAACGTACGTAACCAGAAACTTGTTTTAAGTTTGTGATGTGTTCAATCCTCATAGTTTCTCAAAATAAACGGTGTAATTAAAATTTTGGCAAAATGGATCTTACTACCCGCTTCATCGAAATGAGCAATGTCCCCCAACACACGTTTCCGTGTAATGGACTGCCAAAGTTCACAAAACGTACATGACTGCATTATTACATTCTCACTTTATCACATCCTAACACAGGAATGAAATGAACCAAAAATGAATGTTTAGCATCATCAGAAAGCCCACTAAATTCTCTTTAAGTTGATATCCGTATCTCAAAATGTGAAATTTGGGGGAAATTCCTTATTTCGATGAAGCGGGTCACTAATATACTTGTATACGAACAATAATTCCATGTTTTAACAATGAACAAAACTTACTTAACAAACTCGTTACTTTTTACAATCCGCCATCTTGAAACCAAGTGTAACCGATCACAATCTCTGGTTCACGTTTGGTCAGAACAATGACGTCATCGCAGCACAACTGAACTCGCGCAAACGCTTAACCAATGACTGAAGCCTGAACATGATTCTGGTCAGGGTCGCGAAAACGCTCTCATGTGATAGTTTCAGCTATTTCAATTTGCCATTAAGGAGCCATTATAATTACTACCCTAATTTGCCATAGTGGCCAATCCGACCTTTTTCAATTTTAAGTTTCCCCGCCCATTAGTACATTCAGGAAGAGACCTACCATTGTATCTAATCCACATGCATGTATTCCTTATAGTTTTTTGTAATTTGGCAAAGTGACCAATACCGCATTGGTCACGATGCCAACTTAATTCGGGATTGGTCACTATTGCAAATTAGGGACGATTTAACCAGGCGCGTAGCCAGCCTTCTTCGTGTGGGGGCAAAGCCATTTTTTGTGCCCATTTCACGGCCGTTTCCCACCGTATTTTGCGACGTGCGCATGCTTGAGTTTTTCATCACAGCGAGATGGTACTACAATACACATGTACACCATGTAAACATTCAGATAAGTTGTTTGCTTATCTCTATAACTTTGAATAATTAAGTTTGATGATTGGCGGTATCTATCAAGACTCTTTCAGAAGTAATTCTGGGTGAAATTGATTTGTTTGAAACATTTTGTGTACAGAAAACATGTCGACACAAACTATATGACCAAAATTTGGGTACATTTTCACAGATTTTTCATATAAAATAGCCGTCTTTTTTGACGAACTGCATTTTTTGTGAACAATAATATGCACAGATAATGTTACCCATGACATCGTGTGGCTATTCCGAGTTTAAAATATTTACTCCTAAATGTTTTTCTACACGAATTTCAAATGGCATTTTGCATACAACCAATGCTACCCCTGTTTGGCAGCCGTTCTTTGTGACTGTCTCGGCGTGGGGCCACGGTTGGCATGTGTGGACAGCATGAACATTAGGAAGTTCATTTGTAATGTCTATTCCGAATATCTTCAATACTCGATTCTTCACACATATTATACTGTCAGTTTTACTCTTTAGTTTCCCTTGGGCAACATTCTTTATGTTTCTGTTCCCACAGACTTGGCAAAGTGCATCTGAGAACGGTGACATGTTGATCCATGGCCTCTAAATTTGTTACATTTGAAGGAAAGACAAAAATCAATTTTTTTGGCGACCTAGCAACCAGTTTCCTTATGATTTAAACAAATGTCGGCTTCTTTTATCCCAAAATATCTTTAAAAATGCATTAATAACAGTATGAACTTCCCACCTGTGTAATTTTATCTCTCTGAGACAAAGTATGTAGAAATGTAAGTAATGTTGACTGGGGGACGCGGCCGTAACTGCTACTGTAATGTATTCATTGGTACTTTGCGTGCATTGGTACACGTTCACGCCTAAAACTAAAATGAGGCACAAGTAATAGGAACGAAACGGCCGTGATTTTAAGGACAGAACTTGAACACACCGAACAAGCGTAAACTATACATGAACGGCTCAGCCAAGCTGGCGCCGTCGGCATCACCACACCTTCCACAATATAAAATAATGAGAAGCAGATAACATCGTGGTACCGAGTATAAATAAATGATTATTTTTTCTGTTCCAGTTTGTCTAGACCTTTGCCAAATTTTTGTCGTCCCCATTTTATCCCTGAAAATTTCTCTGGGGGAACTTTGCACCCCTGCCCCCCTGCCCCCTCCCCCACTGGCTACGCCACTGAATTTAACTTTCATTAAGATTTTATGCATTAATTATCACGGCCATGATTCATGAAAAAATGAAATACGTTTCACTGTTTCTCAAAAATGACAGTATGTCAGACGGAATAATTTCTTTAAGTTTGTTTGGTACCAACCATCAGCAACTTGAAAGAACAGTATCGTCACGAGCAACAGGGCATGGAATCGGAGTGCTATTTCTGGATGAGTGATTGTCATAGTACCCAACAAGCTAGATAAGATCATATTACCGTTGCTGCTGCATAAATGAGCCATTCACTTGAATGTATTTTGATTTTAATTCATATTTCTATGTTTATTTATTGTACATTTTCAACGGAAGACTGAACCTTTTGGTTATAGGAATTGAACAATCCCTCCTCAGTTTTGCCATCTCCATTTCTTAATTTTAATGTTTGGTTTTTGATGTATTTTCTGTGTGCTTGTAAAATTGTTGTGGAGAGAAATAAAATAATTAATAAAAGTATTTTCATGGAAGATTGATACCATCATCAGCAACGAGTACCTTACTCTTGCCTATATTCCAGATTAGAATCCAAACAAAAAAATATGTTTGCATTTTTACTATTTTCATGTGAACGACACAAGGTAATATACGTACTGAACAGCAAAAGAAACGCAAGTCCGAGGACAGCAAAAGAAACGCAAGTCCGAGGTCTTGTCAAGTTTTCAAACAGAAGACAAACCATTTTGATTCTAATCACTCATTTAATGAAAAATGCTTTCAATTTGTGAGCTGAAAGTGACTGTTGAAATTGCATTGCAAGATTTTCACATTCAACAGTCACTTTCAGCTCACAAATTGAAAGCATTTTTCATTAAATGAGTGATTAGAATCAAAATGGTTTGTCTTCTGTTTGAAAACTTGACAAGACCTCGGACTTGCGTTTCTTTTGCTGTCCTCGGATTTGCGTTTCTTTTGCTGTTCAGTATATATTCTAACTTTCAAAAGGTTGCTAATCTTGATTCATAGAGAGAAAGCCTACTCTTAAAAGCAGTTGTTTTCCCCAAATTATACAATGATGTACATTATTTATGAGTGGAACATTTGGTTGTATTACCAATATAATGCAGTTTCCTTTATAACACCCTGCAAGCTTATTGTATTTGTTTCTTGTTGCGCTGTGGGATTACAGTCTTATTCAATAATAATAATAATGTAATTTGTAAGCATTCAAAGTGCATTGAAAGAACAAGGCTCCGTGCACTTTTACAAAATGTCAAAAAACGTGAATAACCGCACGTGTAAAACCCCCACGTTTTCCGTATGATCATGCTGAGTTGAGTGTAGTGTGTGTTTTCACTACCTTTAGGAATTGTTATAATATCGCCTTAGTCAGGGCTTTCTCTATGTTTTAAAAGTCCGGTCGCCGTACAACAACTGCGTCTGCTATACCAAATATTATTCGTACATCGTAGCCTTAATTTTGGAAACAGATTAAGCTTACAGCTGTTCAGTTATTTGTTATTCATGTCTGCCTGAAAAAGGGGACATTGCGTACAAACATGTTTTTTTATTCGATTGGAAGTAATCGAGTATTTACAAAGAACTGCACTGAAAAGGGGACATTGAGTACAAATAATTATTTAAGACTTGTAGCTTTGCATGGTGAAGAGGATAAGTAAGACTAATTGCGGTGACACCATGTGAAATTCTCAATTGAGTAATACTTAGTTCTGAAAAGAACTGGAGGTACAACTCGACGTTTCGATCAGTGTGCTCTGATCGTCCTCAGGAGAATGATAATAATAATGAAATAATTATTTGTTACTCGATTGGAGAAATTATTAGTTTCTGGAAACGGAACTAATCGAATATTTATAAACGTTTGAACTTGTTGGGTCACTTCTGGGGTTAATTGATTGTTGGTCTTCCAACGAAATGTCTGTCATATTTTTTATGGATATTGTTCATGATATGTGTTCATACAGTTGGACAGATGCACGTAATGTTAAACCTGCAATGGTGGTATTTGTACACTGATAAATGTGCAAAACAAGCAACGTTATACGATCATGATCGGGTTTCTGGAGCATGTAAACATAGGAAGCGAGTTATGATTAGGTGAAATAATAAAATATGTAGGGTTGATATGAGGTTTGTGGGAATGATGTGAGTACTTTTGGGTAAATTATGTATTTGTATCTTTGCATGGTGAAAATGATAGGCCAAGTAAAGACTGTTTGCGGTGACACCATGTGAAAAATTATCTTTTGAGTAGTAATTAGTTCTGAAAAGAAAAAAAGTGGTTACACCTCGACGTTTTGATCAGTATCCTCTGATCGTTTCTCCTGAAGACGATCAGAGCATACTGATCGAAACGTCGAGTTGTATAACCATCAGTTCTCTTCAGAAATAATTACTACTCAAAAGAGATTTTTTTCACATGGTGTCACCGCAAACAGTCTTATTACTTACACTGATATGAGATATGAATATATACACATCATGTTTATTAAAACCCTCCTATTCTCAAAACCCTTCATCTATCATGGGGTTGTGAGGGATCAAACTATACCAGGGTTTTAAAAGGGACAATATCATCACGATCAACAGGGCATGGAATCGCACAGTGCTATGTTTAGATTAACTCAGTGACTGAAAATAATACCCCACACGATAAGGCCAAAAATGTCTCCGGTTTCTGGTCATCGGACGGCTTCAAAATCAGTGCGGTGATGCGTTTTTTTTTTTTTTTTTTTTTTTTGGTAATTAATTTTTTTCCCAACAGGGAAATACGTGATACAGGTACACGCGGCGACCGAATTTCCCATGTACAAAGTATGGTGGCTAAGAGAGGCCTCACAAATCGGGCAAACGTTCATACCCCTATGTGAATAAGTCCATTCGATCCAGCAATTTTGGCTGCATGGACATCGTTTCATAGCAAAAAAGAAAGAAAGAAAGAAAATTAAAAATGCCGACGCGCGGGGCTAAGACGACGCGTGCGGAGACCACAAACCGGATACTTTGTTTTGCCTTAGAAAGACTTTGTTAATTGTTGGCCTAAAGTCATATTACTGTTGTTGCTGCATAAATGAGCCAGTAATTTTTAGTCACCGTGTTCATCTTAAATTAGGACACCGATCCCATGCCTTGTTGAAAGTCTGCTCTGATCGTGACTGTAAAGCCAGTATAATCGTTATAAATGTCTGTAAATGCATCCATACTTTATAATGACCAGAAAGCAGTTTCAGTTTCAACATATTTCATTGTGTCGTTGTTCCATTCAATTGTAACGGTTTAATACCGTGGAGAAATTTTGTTGTAGTAAATGACGTGTTTTCAGGTAGTAATTATAGCCAAGGTTTAATGTTAAACTGCTGAATAAAAATGTAATCGATACATGTCATCATTTTGTAGAATTGGCTAACTATGTTCCCATCAGTATTGGACACAAAAGTGCATGGATCTGTGTATAATATTGGGTGCCTGTATCTTCACTGTTCGGTAAAATATTCACAGTCCTTTTCACGAGACGGCTTTGTCTCGTGAAACGTTATGGTGAAGATTTTCCTTGTGGGTATAATTTTAACCATTTCACTCTGAGGCACGTATACTCGATATTTCTCCCCTTAAAATTGCACGCGTTGGTTATTTTAATCAAAAAAGCGGGGAAGGGGAATCACCGTGTATGGTCATGCATGGGCGTCGATCGCTACTTAGAAGTGTGTGTGTGTGGAGGGGGGGGGGGGCAGGGCATGAAGGCAGTATTGGATCCAGAATTTTGCCAGTATGGGGGGAGTAAAGTCAGGGCAAAACACTTGCGAGTTGGGAATTTATTTTTTCTTGCAGTATTTTTTTAATAGTTTAAAATTTAAGAAAAAATATCTAGCTTGGACTGAGCAGGGAGGAGGACTGGGGAGTGCTCTGTGCTCCTTCATCCACCTATCCGCAACCAAGGGCGGATCTAGAACCCACAATTTCTGGGGCAAAATTCTGGATGGGCCCCCGGCAATTTTTGTTTTATTCTAGGCGCTCTCTGATGGAATAAGAATGTTTTTTAAGGGGCAGTATCGTCATGATCAGAGCAGACAGGGCATGGAATCGATGTCCAAGTTTAAAATTAACACATTGACTGAAATTTACTGGCTCATTTATGCAGCAGCAACGGTAATATGACCTTATCATGTGGGATATTATGGTAGTCACTGTGTTAATCTAAAACTAGCACTCTGATTCCATGCCCTATTGATCGTGATGATACTGTCCCTTTAAGGACCAAGTTTGTGAAGTATTCTAGTTAATGATGCAGATGTGAATCCCAACCAAACTATCGAAAATTTTTGAAGGGGAACGGCTTTGGGAAAAACATGATTTTGGTCCATCCCCCCTTGGCTCCCTCAATTCACCATTGTCCGCCACTCTGCATGAGTGAGCCTCAGTGTATAAAAGGGACGGCTTTATACGGACACTTGAAATTGTTTGATTGAAGATGCTCAGTAGTGCGTTCTAATTCAGAGCGCTTTATGACGACTTATTTTACGTTTTGTAGGGTTGCAAGAAAAACTGCACTCATGATTCATTCATACTCCTCAGGATTCAGGTTAGGCCTAAATAAATATTCTTGTTCCAATGTCCCAACAAGTCTGTCCAAAATTGTAGATTCGCCGGTCTCACAACATTCAGGGTCACGAAAAAAATTTGATACTGGACGCTCTGTACTGTGGTGCGTTCTGAGCACGTAATATGAATATTTGTCGTGATGCAATAAAAACGGTAGGCTACTAGTCAGGATAGGCCAACATTAGTTATTTTGTATTTATTTATGGGCCATCAAAAAGTGGGGGATTTGATATACTTCCCCACTCTAAAACGTGGGGAGACATGTCCCCCCCCGTCCCCCACCGATCGACGCCCATGCGGTCGTGAAAAAAATGCATGTCATATAATCCCAGCTTGCTTCGAGTCTTTCAACACAGTGCCAGCGGCGTAGCCAGGACTTTTTCAGTGGGGGGGGGGGGGGCATTGCTTTTCAGTGGGGGGCCCATTGCTTTTCAGTGGGGGGGCCCAGGGGGTATGGGTTTTTCCCTTTTCTTTTTCTTTTCTGCTTTTTGGGGCACTATGAGGATTTTTCGTGGGGGGGGGGGCACTGGAAATCTGTGGGGGGCACGTGCCCCCAGGCCCCCCCCCCCACCCCGTGGCTACGCCGCTGTAACACACTATTCAAATTTGGTTTCTTTTAGAAATGAACTTTTGATTGAAGGAGCTTTTTTATTCTCTTCGTGAAACAGGTGTTGCTTTTGCGTCCGGTGACTGTTGGAAAGAGCAGCGAAGATTTACTATCCGTACCCTGGAATATCTGGGAGCAGGCAAACCAGTTCATGAGCAGAAGCTCGCGAGAGAAGCCAATGCGCTCTTGGACGAGATTGCAGCCAAGAAAGGACAAGCCTTTGACCCAAAATACTATATGATAATTTGTGTCTCCAACATCATCTCGTCTCTGCTTTACAGTTTGCGCCACGAGTACAACGACAACGAGTACCGAAGCTTCCTAGACATGATCGCCGAGATCACGCACCTGATGGGTACGGCAGGCGCTATGCACAGCACCCCTATCCTCAAACACTTCAAGCTACCGTCCAAACTACGGCTGGGCAAAATGGTGGTCACGGAACTGAAATATATGAAACGCATCATCAAGGAACATCAAACAAGTGTTGATCAGGACAATCCGAGGGACTTCACTGACGCTTATCTGAACGAGATCCAGAACAACAGCCAGTCGCATATCTGCGATGGGAATCTGCCCCATACGCTCATCCACGTGTTTTCGGCGGGAACTGAGAACATTTCAACAACGCTGCGATGGGCGCTGCTCTACATGATCGCCTACCCGGATATCCAGGCCAAGGTTCAGGAAGAGATGGACAGGGTGGTGGGCCGCGATCGTATGCCCCAGCTGTCGGATGAAGCATCTCTACCGTACACACGAGCTACCCTGCTTGAGCTGCAGAGAATGAGTACCGTGGCTCCACTCGGGGCTGCTCACATGTCGACAGATGATGTCAATATTCAAGGTTACACTATTCCAGCTAGAACCACAGTCATCTCGAACACGTGGGCCATTCATTACAATCCCATGGTCTGGAAGGAACCGGCTAAGTTCAACCCGGATAGATTCCTGGACGAGCAACGTAAGGTGACGGGGGAAGAAGGAATTGTATCATTCAGTGCCGGTAAGCCACTCTCAAGCTATGTTTTTATCACATTGAAAATTAGGCTTTAGTCAAGACACACGTGGCTGGCAACCCAGAACACCACGCCTAAAAAAGACCAGTGCATGCGAGTGGCGTGGCTTCGCCACTCGCATGCGTGTGTTCTTTTTTTCGGGCAAGAGCGTTCCAGGTTGCCGCGCCTTGAATACAGGCTACTCGTGAGACAGGAACCGGGAAGTTGAAACGCCAACATGGGGTCTCGACTTGGAACAAGGCAACCGCTATAGACCGCGTCATTGTGAATACAGGAAACGCGACATGCAATGATGCTATTTGCATAATATTATGTTACACTAAAAATAATGCTGTTGATTTTGACTAACAATACCATAGACTACTTCGCAAATCATGCGGGCACGTTGCATTTCACTCTAGTTTTAAAAAAATCACTTACATTGCAACTGCCGAGAAGGATCCAATCTATATACGATTTCCAATGTGTATTGCACAGTGATAATTAAAATACTGTTTAAAATTTAGCGCCCATTTATGGAATCGAGACCTTTCACACTGAACACTGTATCCTAACCTAACTAACCACACGAGTACGGCTATACCAGTACTATCCAATCAAGACACAACGTAGCCCTCTAGAGGTAAATTTGCACCCAGTGTCTTGATGATAGCACTGGTCCCCCGTCTTTATCCTCAAGGATAAAGACAGGCTCCTGGTGTACCATTCAAGGCATTTCATTGGATACATTGTGCTGAAGATCTGACGTCACACTTCGAGGCTCGCGTGCTAGCTACCAACCAAGGTCAAAGTTCAATCTCGGGGAAAATCTGGCGTAATTCACAAGCCTCAACGCGTGAACGTGAGATCTTCAGGCTAGCGTCAAGTGAGCGTTAATGCGGTTATGCTAGACTGGTTCCCAATCTTTATCCTATCAAGGAGAGAGACAGGCTCCGGGCATACCTTTCAAGGGATTTCATTGGATACGTTGTGGCAAATATCTACCGTCATGCTTTGAGGCTCGCGCGCGTACTTCTGCCATCGAAATAATTATCACTGGAGATATTGCGCATGGACGCCCATCATCACGCGCAAGGTCAAAGTTGAATCTCTGGTAAACATGGCGGCCGCGCGACCGGTATCTGCCGTAATTCCACTGATCTCTAGTTCTAACTGGATAGGAGATCGCGCCGATTGGCTGAAGCTCGTTGTTCGCCATCTTTGTTCCTCAAGAAAGAAGGCGCATGCGTGATGGCCGGACAGATTTACTGCTACCCGACCGACGACAATGCCGAGTGCTGCTGAACCGGTTGTTGTTATTGTATGTATGCTAACGTGACATTTGACTCTTGACCTTTTGGGGGAACCAACATGGCAGCCGGATACTTCAACTTTTTATAGGCCAATCAGCGCTGATCTCCTATTCAGTAGAATAGAGATCAGTGCGTAATTCACGAGCCTTGAAGCGTGACGTCAGATCTTCAGGCTACGATCAAGGGTATTCGCACCGTGCCTGCGTATGAGTACCGGTACAGAAAATGATCTCGGGTACAAGTACGAGTATGCGTACGAGTACTCCACTATTACGATAGAAAACACTGCTGTGTATATTGGTAAGATGTAAACACATAACATATCGTCTTTTCTTCCCAGGAAATCGTATATGTATCGGGCGTCATCTCGCTAGAATGGAGTTGTACATATTTGTCACTCATCTCCTACATCAGTTTTCCTTCCGGAAGTCGGACAACTCTCCGCCGCTCTCCTTCGAGGGCAATGGAAGCTTCGCCCGGATTCCTGACCAGTTCCTGCTGCATGCAGATGAACGAAACTAAAGTTGCACGTCAACAATGATGAGAGATATGGGGCCAATTTCATACAGCTACTAATCACACAAATCTGCTAAGCACAGAAAAAATATGCTTAGCAAAAATAGGTTACCAGCCAAATTGTCACGTTATGTATATTGCCTTCGGCAGGTTCACAGCTAAATTTTGTTTAGTAGATTCTCTGCTTAGTAGCTCTATGAAATTGGGCCCTGGTCAGAGGTTGATGCCTTGGTGAGGCTTAATTAAACCGGTTCATAGCTGAGATTCGCGAGATGAACACATTTTATCTTGCGCGAATCATTCGCCACGATTCTGGTAGTCTTGTGCAAGACCGTTATTATGCGGATCCAAGTTACACGATCCCGCGCCAGTCCTAAATCACCCACCGTAGCTGGCGCTATACAATAATGGCGCCCGCAGCGGCGGTTGGTTTATCAAATCACAGCGGATCGGCGCGTGTACGTGTAAAATCACGAGTAACGTCTTGCACCAAGACTACGATTGTGGTAAAGGCCGGTTCATACTTTGCGAATTTGGGAGCGAAGCGAATTCGTTAAGGCAGGTTCATAACCTGATCATGCGAAAGCGAATGCGAAGCGAAATTCGTGACGTCGACAATGGTTCACGACAAATATTCGCGGCGAAGGTTGGCAAAAGTTGAACACATTTCAGCTTGCGCGAATCATTCACCGCGAATTTGATGACGTAAAATTCGCTTTGCGTTCGCTTTTGCGTCAAGTATGAACCGGGCTTTAGGGTAACTACAAACGTCACAATGAAATCACCATTGTTGCCTTCAGGAATTTCGCTTCGCTTTCGCATTAAGTATGAACTTTCGGCAATAACCAGATGGATTGTACTTTAAATGAGAAAGATAAATATTCCAAGTATATCATTTGGAAATTTATCACAGGTGAGGTTCAAGCTGAATCTCCTGCCGGTAATGTTGTACTATTTTACAGAAAAGATAACTGTCAAAGAGTATTAATTAAGTGTATTTCGGAACCATGAGAGATGGCAAAAGGTGATGCCATGGTAACGGTTATAATAAGTCAGCAATATACCCAGATAGAGTTTGAAAGTATTGTATTTAAATTAAATATATAAATGTTAAAATTACAGACGATGTGACCAATTAACACTGAACCGGGCACAAAAATTTACACTGGTCAATGACAAGAAACCATAAAATCTTGATATTTTGAAATACCAGCAGATATTCTTAAAATTTGTGTATTATTAATCAGGCACTAACATTACATCTCAAAACTTATTAATTTAAAATTTAAAAAAAAAATTCTTGATGTAATGTGGAGAAGTACAAAATATACAAACTCTACCTATACAAATACATACACTCAAAGTCACGCAAAGTGCTTATAAGTCACATTGTCTATATACGATTTGAACATTTTACGATTTAAGTCGGAAAAATACCCAATATGGTTTTTCTTAATTTAATGAGATCGATAAATGTTTAAATTATATGATTTGAAAATTAATTACAGGAGATGAGGTTTATGATTATTAATCACTGGTGATTTCCAGCAATTTTGTTATTTAAAAAAATTATTGAAATATTATATTTTCTGAAAGGAAAGCACGAAAATGACATGTAAATTTAAAAACAAAAAATAATTGTCTAATTTAAGAGTATTGTCTAACAATAATTAAGTATACATACTACTACTATAGAAACATGACTGTGATTTTGTTTGGGTGTTAGTGTTACTGTGTGTGTACTTTTTCGCCTTTTTAACAAGGCAAATAGTTAATTTCAGAGAGTCATCGGCAAAATATTTAAAAACACGACGAATACATTTTTAAATCCACACACTATTGTGGTATTATTGAAAGACACGCGATTAATATTACAAACTCTTTGGCTTCAGTTCATACGGGTTGCCTTCATTCGAAAGAGCTAAAAATCTGACGTTTGCCATGTTGAAAAACAGCGGGGAAGACGATCATTTTGCCTACAATATTTGAGACGTGGGGCACGTGATCCATATGCAAATTAGGCTTAGGATTGCCGAATGTTGTGTGCAATGGTCCATGAGTGAAACGAAGTTTTGAAGCGTGACCTTTCGACTACATCAAATGTGTTTGGAGTTATACATCATGAAGTTGTATTGTAAAAAGAAATTTGAAAATAAGTTCTAAAAGCATAGGCTATTGTAATTAAAAAATGAATACATTAGGACAGATGCCAAAGATATAATTAATAAACAAGATTATTATAATTTCGTTCCGTCTTTAGTTTCAGGAAATGCATTTTGACAGAGTCCTAATAAATTATATGACCAGATAGATTTGTGAAAAGATACCAAAGATTGTAAATATAATCAGTATTTTAGAACAATACTAAGGTTTTGCATATCTCTTTATTTAATTCAAACTGTTATTCCCATTCATTAATGCCCGTACAGATTTCGTTTTCAAAATGTGTTGAATAAAGTCAAATAGAAATGGGGCAAATACAAGTTTTGGGGACACACGAAACACTTCCAAAGTACATGAGTCAGGCGCGTGATCCGAAACAATATTCGTCACTCTGATTGGTCGCAATCGGCGTCCCGCATGGCGCATGACAGCTGGCGAACACAGCTGGCACATACGCGCTGCTCTGATTCAAATACACCCCACGTGATTACATTTTGTCCAATCGGATTGTCTCAACTATCTTGGGCATTTACAAAATAATAACAAATAATAATTAAAATAATTTTTAACGCACAAACCAAAATAGGAGCGCCCATCATGATGGGAACAAACAGAAAAGTGTTAAACATTAAAGGAAAATAAATAAAAATCCACCGAATTAATTGTGCGTTTTAATATGTAGCTTGAACAATGTGTAATGCAGGCTTGGGCGATATTGATTTTTTTCATCCACGATATATCGTCAAATATATATCGCGATTTTCGATAATATCGCGATTATTTTTTTCACGCATGAGTGCTTTAAAGCCGATAATAGCAGGAATGTACCCATATACACGTGTCACAATAAATTGCCAGTGCTTACCTGAGAGACACGTGGAATCGCGCCGTTCACGAGTGCACCACTGCCAAATTCGTTTGCGTAATAATTATGTGGGACGGTTACTGCATTGTGCGTCACAATAAAATCATCAGCCCAAGTTCACGTGACTCGCGTTCCACGTGACTATGTCATAGTATAAACACGTGACTAGGTTTTTTCCTGCATAGTCTCTTCCGTGAGTGGAGAAAAAAAACATGTGGTTGTGACAGGGCATTTGTACTTCGGCTGAAAATGTGAGTTTGGATTAAGATTGTACTCACACTTTTTTTATATTAAACGTCACGTGGTTTATCAAGAGTGTTTTGTCACGAGACAAGAGTCCCAGTATGGTATAATAGAATTGTGTCCTAATTCCCCAACTTTGATCAAGCCGCTGTCGATCCATGCTTTGATTTATTTAATGACTAATGTGAGCACAGAGCACCTGCAATTACTGCAAATGTTATTTTGTTGTCGATTTTTAATGTAACACCCATATTCTGCTTATATTTAAATATGCATGATATAATGTACTCGCACGTAAACATTGTCTATACACATTGTTAGATCAAATGTATACCCCTATTCAAATCCCCAACGCTTAATCCGTCTGAATAGATTTCTTTGAGTGGCGGTGGATTTTAATTAAACAACGCCGAGTCAGGCGGATTCTTTGTGATATGACAGTCGGCTTACCACAGAAGTAGTTTGATTTTGTTTCTCACTTCCGAAAGCTGAAAAGACTTCCATAAGTTTTTTCCATGGAATTTCTGACCCGACTGACAATCGAGGATTTTTTTTTAATCGCGATATATTTTTTCTTCGCGATATATATTTTTTCATCGCGATTTGCCGATATCTCGATAATTTGAAAAGTTCTCGATATCATAATCGAATAAAAAAAAATATATCGCGATATTCGATATTATCGTGTCATCGCCCAAGCCTAGTGTAATGTGTAATTTAATTGCTCGTGGATTTCACGCAACTTGGTAAAATGAATGTCGTTTCAATAGTAATTGCTATTTTTATATTAAACAAGGATTTTTCAAAGACCAATTTAAATATGTTTTGATCAGTTTCTGCAGGTCTCACTTTTAATCGCCATCTCTGGCTGTCTTTAAACATTTGCCTCACGACCATTAAAGGAACAGTATCGTCACGATCAGAGCAGTACTTTCAACAGGGCATGGAATCTGTGTCCTAGTTTAAGATGAACACAGTACATTAGTTTTTTTTTTAATGTGGCCACCAAACTTATTTTTATTTATTTTTTTAATTTGTTTTTCAAATATGGGATTCAAATGTAATTTGTAATTCCTCTGAGCTTTGTAGCAACGTAGCTTTAACAATGTGTCATGAGAAAATCGTTCAGGTAATACAACTGATTGTGCATTTCATGAGAGCTGGTAAAATTAATGTAGTTTCAATGCAATGTAATTGCTCTTCTTAAAATAAATATATAATAATAAATAAGTTTTCAAAGACCAATTCAAATTTGTTTTTATTACTCTTTGCAGGTCTCAATCGCCAGTTTCAATCGCCATCTCCGAGTCAGAGTCTGACTGTCTTTGTATTGTGCCGACTCTTATATATTTCATTCATAACTTCTTCTAGTTGCATTACACCTAGAACTTACTCAGTACAAAAAGAATAACTTCAGAAAGTTGTAGGCCTACGGGATATATTAAAAGTCAAGAATAATGGTTACGTTACGTTTTTCAGACATTCATAAAATGTTGCTTTTTTTGCCTTATATAGCGTACACACTAATTTCTGTAATTCTTATTTTGTGCTGAGTAAGATCTGGAATGCAACTACTGTGAAGAAACTAATGAGTGAAATATATATTTGATGACGCATTTTAACAATGTGCCCAAAACTTTTTGAAAAATGTAACGTGGGTAACCATGTGGAATTGTCTCTCGATGACGACCATTAGTCATACAAATATTAAGAGGGATTGTCGCTAGCAACGCACTTCACATCTGTACGGGTAAACACTTAGCGACAAGAGCTGGTGCCTGGTTCTGAACTACCTATAGGTCAATGGTTCAATTCAACCTAGTGGAGACTAGGGTTAGATGATTCGGCAGATAAGTTTATCCAACTGAAATATTACTGAACCTGGTTTAATTTAAGGATATTGCGTCCTGTTTTGCATGAACCCAACAGCTATTTAGTTTCCATAGGACTTCAAGCTTTTTTAAAGGAAAATAATGCCCAAAATTCATTTTTAGAATACACTGCAAATAGGCGAGTATACAAGTGGCAAAATGTTACTGTGGCAATAATTTTACTACAGAAATAAAATCGCATCTAGGGCTAATATTTTGGGAGGATAATTGGTCATAAATTCCTGTTTTACTTTCCCGTGACAATACCGGTAACCTTCCAAAAACTGGATAAGTTCAACTGTTAATATTTGCTCCAAGTTATATTCTATTTGATTCACATTGTTTCGTATTAAATTGTATAGTTTCTTGTTAAATTTCTATCCAAGCCCCATGTATACTGCATTTCTTATTCTATTCACCTTATTCACGATAAATACGAATGTGAGACTAATTCTCACAACCACACTCTGTAGCTTGCATGCACCAGTGAGAAGGCCAAATAATCCGTTAGTTCCAAAGAAAAGTTCATTCCTGACATGACTACACTGTAAAAACGGTGTTTAGAATTTCAACACATTTTTAAACACTTAGCTTGTACTCACTTTTTTCACATGTTTTGCCTAAAACATGTTTAGATTTTGTTTTTCTGTGATGTGTGAATGCTAAAAACCATATGAACAAGTATCAACAAGCTAGCTTTGTGACATGTACAGAGGATGGCCGTTTAGCATTTAGGCCTAAACGCATTCCTAAACGCGTTTATTTGGCATGCGTTTAAATTCTAAACACTATTTTTAAAGTGTAGATAAATGGATGTAGCTATTTCCATTAATTTACTTAAAATTCAATGACAAAATTAGGCAGGTTACTATAATGAGCATTTATATACAGGTACACAACCTTTTGTATTCAGGGAATAAGACATGAGATGACTAACTCGTGAATATGGTTAAGGTTTTTTTACCAACCGTACCGTATAACATACCAATCTTTTACCGAACTCTTTGTACATGCCTCTTGTATATCGTATTATGCACATTAGTTAAATATCTAGTGTAAAGGTTTTGGGTTCAAATGATATCATACAAGCGGCGATTATTCATTCACTTTAGAAGTCAACAGAGCTATTTATAACCGTGTTGCTAAAGAAAATATAATTATATCGATCCTCAGATAAAAACCTAACATCCTATGAACTTTGAACATCTACAAGTATGAAGCCAGCTTACAGACCCGGTTAACCCATGGAGGAAGAACCCGAGCAAAATTGCATGACACTACGATCATGCGCACTGTTCGCCAATTAAGATCACAAACACCATGACGCATGCGTAACATGTGGAGTAAATGATTGATGCTAATTTATAATAACTAAATAAGGGAATACAACATTCTCGCGTGGTCTTTTCCACAGGATACAGACCTCCAGGAAATACACTTCAATCGTAATCCGCTACCAATTTACATAAGAGGTTTCTAGGACACGGATTTTGAAATAATTCGTTACTGAAAACCAGTAAATCTTGACTTTACTCTTAATCAGTAAATAACTCTCAACTTACCGTTTTACACTGCTGAGCACCACCATGGTTGAGCAACACACTATTTTCCAAATTTTCTTCAACACGTCTATCAACGGCATCACACCGCAGTACATCCAGCATCTTCGTAACTTCATACACGCCAGCGCGTCATCTACGGTCCAGTGAAGCACACATGCCCGTGGCTCCGTCTCTATTTTTACCTCCATGGTCTGCCAGACAATAAATGTTTTTGATGGCTCTTGAACAGTCTTCTAATAACTCAAATCACAACCTGACGTAGCATCCATCAAAACAGCTCAAAACTCACATCTTCAATCAATCTTTTCAATGAATTATCAGGTCCAAGCGCAGTGAATATTTTTTCCTAAATACCAGCGCTATATACAAGTTCTTGTTAATAAAAAATACGGGGTGGATGTACAGTTTCGACACTGCAGAAAATTAATTATTGCCCAAATAGTCTCCCCTTAGCTACTGGAAAAACGTTTGACTACCTCCAAGTGTACTCTCCAAGTGTCGATCGACGCTTCAATCCCGTTGTACGGTTATCGCCAGACAAACTGTGGGACGCAGTCCCAAACGATTAATCAAAAATTTGATCCACAGCTACCGCACTCTCTCCCAACTAATGCACATGAATAAAACAAATCTCCCGGTGAAACCTTATTTGAGGAGCGAATTGTGCATATAATTTACATCTTATTAACATTCCATTCTGGGGCGTCGACTGTGATGACGCACCAGGTAAGTGAAAAAACATCGCCCTCTTTGGTAGAAATTTAGATACATCTTTAAAAGACAACTGGTATGAATTGTATATCAAATAAGACTCGTTTCTAATACCATGAAAGACTATTTTGCACTCAGTTTAATTAACTATTGACCAAACTAATCAAACTTAACAAACACCGATTGTTTTATGTAGCTTGCTGAGCTAAATATAGGCACCTAAACATGCTTAGTCAGAGTTAAACAAGTCTTAAAATGTTACAATTATGTTATAATCACTACTTTTACTTTGATTTTCTACCACTAAACATTTGTATTAGTATAAAAACAATTTAAAGGCACAATCAATACAAGTCAGAGCAGCTTAACATACTTATTACAGTTATGAAAACAAAGCAATGAACATATTTATAAAGACTCATTTGGTTTCGATAAATAGAACGTTGTTCTTTTTTACTTGAACATACCTTTAAAGGGACAGTATCGTCACGATCAGAGCAGACTTTCAACAGGGCATGGAATCGGTGTCCTAGTTTAAGATGAACACAGTGACTGCAAATTACTGGCTAATTTATGCAGCACCAACGGTAATATGACCTTATCATAAGGGTATTATTTTCAGTCACTGAGTTAATCTAAAACTAGTACTTCGATTCAATGCCCTGTTGATCGTGACGATATTGTCCCTTTAACATCCCATGCACGAAGTGTATAGCATTTATAAGTACAGAACCCCATTATGATTTTTGGCTCCGAGTCGACACTGAAATCACCTTTTGAAATCATCATAGATACGAGAATAGCTCTGACGTCAACCTTAGGGTTTCCAAAGAAAACTTTTTTTTTTAAAAGGTGTGTCAACGGTTTTTCTCACCATTGTAGATGTGTTCTATTTTACCCTGAACCTTCAACTAATGTGTACTATAATTATGTATACGACAATCGCATTACGAAAATAGGGCTTTGTGTCATTGGGGTCTCGTCTCGGAAAAGACAATTTTGTTTTTTCTATTAGACCATGTGACTTGTTTAAACTTTGCATGACCTTTAGAGTACCAGGGTGATTTCCTGCCGGGCAAAAGTGTGTGTATTTGTATGCAGAGTTTGTATATTTTGTACTTCTCCACATAACATCAAGAATTGTTTTAATTTTCTGATGAATACAATTTCATGAATTTTCTGCTGATATTTCAAAATATCAGATTTTATGGTTTCTTGTTATAGACCCGTGTACATTTTGTGCTCGGTACAGTTTGACCTTTAAGGCTCTGTTGTAAACGTGATAGCATAGCTCAGATAATTTACACTATTGCTGTAATCAAAATAAACATACGTTAATATTAAGGCACTTATGATAAACTTTACATCGAGTTATTTTAACATATCCAATATTTCAAAAATCTTTGAAGGACGTTTCCATCTATTTGTCATTAGCCTGGGAGTTATATATTGGTTTGCTTTTTTTTGTCGATCATTGCAAATTTATAGGCACTTGCTTAAAAGATATATCGCCCGTGTTTGGGCCGATTTTACAGCAAAAAATAGATCTAAATGTCGAATTGTTTTTTCCCCCTGGGTTAAGGAAGTTATAAGCTTTAATATGAGACACTGAAAGAAAAAATCCGTCAAGGATTAGTACCAGTAAAATAAAAACTCAACTTAATAAAAATGCTGGCCCACTGTTTTAATCCTCAACTTGCACGAGGGCATTGTGCAGTCTTCTGATTGGCCAGTGCGGCTGTCAGTCATAATCAAGGGCGTTTCAAATATCGCTTTTATACAGTTTCCCACATCTGAATTTAATATTTCTTTTGTTCGTTTAATAATGACATTATCTTTCAAAATTTGTTTGCTTTTTAAATGAAAATTTTTGGGGTCTCTTGAACCAAACGGGTAATATATCTTGAAAGTATTATGATGATCTGCCCATTATAAGGAACAACTGATATACACAGTATATATACACTAACAGCCTAGGTATTATTAGGTAAAAATTTCATTCCATATTTCATCAATGCAAGTATAATACAGTTAATAGCCCAACTTTCTTTAATAACCAAGCAAACAGCAAGGCAAGGCCAAAAAAAAAAAAGTCGCCGATTTCTCGTGTCTGCGCGCGTCGCCTAAGACCCGCACGTCAGCATTTTTAATTTTCTTTTTTTTGTGCTATGAAATGATGTCCAATTGCAGCCAAAATTGCTGGATCGATTGGAACTCTGCCATGCTGTGCGACTTGTTCACATAGAGGTATGAACGTTTGCCCGATTTGTGAGGCTTCTCTTGGCCACTATACTTTGCATATGGGAAATTTGGTCCCCACGTATACAATGGCCAAAGAAAGGAAAAAAAAAACATCACCCCACCGATTTTGAAGCCAACCGATGAACAGAAACCGGAGATTTTTTTTTACCTAAACAAAAATTATGGATTAAAATATGTAGCAAGTAAGTTGATTATTCATGGTTTCAATTTATTAGCCAATTTTTTTTTTGTGGGCAGTTTGACCATGATTTTGATATTGCATTTGTTTATGGTGTAAATCGAGGACTTATGACAAAAGGGAACAATGGATCCTCAGTTGGCACTTATTGTTTGCAAATTAATTCCTTCGGTTGAACAACAACAACAACGGGAACAACAACGGGAACAAAAGAGCAGAACAATAGGTCCTTTGTTTATATCATAACTTTTTGCGTATTTTTCAATCCAAATTTCCTTCAATACATTGTGGTGATTACAGTCTAGTGACCTCTAGGTCATCCAGGAAATCAGGCAGTCTGCTGCTCCCTAAGTCATTCAACTGTGTCCCCTCCACAGAGCTCCCAGACCACCTGCTATCCGCATCCCCTTCTTTCAGCTCGGTGTGGACTAACTCTGGACTAATTGGGGCAGACGGCACACTGTTTGCTCGATCTTCGGTTTCCTCTTGGGGTGGTGGTGGGGGTGGTGGGGGTCGTGGGGGTGGTGGGGGTGGTGAGGGTGGTGAGGGTGGTGTGGGTGTATCTTCCTCCATCTGTTCTGCTGGTGGTTTTTTATCCGATTCCGAGGTTTCCTTGTCTGTCTGTTCACCATCTTCTGGGCGTTCGTCAACTGCCTCTCCAAAACCCTCTGGTGGTGCTGGATGCGTATCTTGTGCAGGACCCTCAAGGGTCGGTGAGTCGTGAGGTGTTGGCATAGTTTCATCTGTGACTTCCCCAGCTTGGGGTGGCTCTTCGGTAATACCCGAGGTTTTATCCCCTGGCAGTGTGTTGGACGCCATCCCGTCTGGCTCGGCTGCTTCTCTGCCCTGTACGTGGTTCTCTTTAACACCTTGTTGCTCGTTAATGATCTCCAGACTTGCAGGGTCCGATTGTGGCTCGCCAGAATCCGGAGACTCAACAGCGTACTTCTTGGTGTGGATATGGGCAAATTCTGCCACATTATTCTCCGAGTCGGAGTCATCTGCAACCTCCGTTAAGTCAATCATCAACTCCTGTTTCATTATCAAAAACATTATTTCATTCAGACGTGTTTAATTATTATTATTATTATATACTTTATTTAATCTCGATAGCATCATAGGTTATGACATAATAATAACATTTAAAATGACATATCCTCTTTACGTGATGGTCGAGGAACTATAATAAAAACTTAACATGGACTCTAATAAGCAATCCAACGCACATCCGTGTCAGAATTGACATGGAAAAGAAGTACACACCCATTTTGGGGTGGCTAAGAGTAACCAATAATTAATCAACTGGCTGAATTTTTACAGGCAATTTTTTATATACATACCTCTTACTTCTTAGAAAATATGGATGCATTTATAGGCTTTTTACCAATGTGTACAATACCTTTAGTATGAACCCAACCATGGTTTCAGCTCAGTTTGTCCAAACATCTCCAAATGGCAAAGATTTTTCTACAATTCCTGACCCCCAAAAAACGAGCTTGAACATCCAGAAATCATTTTTGAGAAAAGTTACGTATCTTCCAGTTCGAATTTAGGAAAGAGTACTTCTTCCTAAATTCCACATTACAATGAATACAAAAATAAAATTGAATGCATTAACTTTTTTTTGGGTGATATGAACGACATAATGTAATAAGTTGAAACCGTCACATGTTGGTTGTTTAAAGGGACGATTATCGTCACGATCAGAGCAGACTTTCAACAGGCCATGAAATCAGTGTCCTAGTTTAAGATGAACACAGTGACTGATAATTACTGGCTCATTTACGCAGCAGCAACGGTAATATGACCTTATCATGTGGGATATTACTTTCAGTCACTGAGTTAATCTAAAACTTGCACTCTGATTCCATGCCCTGTTAATCGTGACGATATTGTTCCTTTAACCCTAACTACCCCATATCCTCCAAAATCCTCCAAGGGGCACTCTTTTGGAAAAAATTCAGCACTGTTGGAAACTGGTACTTTCACTTCTTCAAATGGGACAAAATTACTACCTAGCAAGAAGTACAGGCCAAAAGTGCTGAATATGAAAGATCAACAAAAATGCATGGTGCATTTTCAAGATAAGGGCATGTTTCCAAAAGTGCACTTGAGGATTTTGGATGATTCAGGAAGGTTCCTAGCCAGAATACCTAGGGGGTTAGGGTTAAGGTATATTATACATTTACCTTCCTCTTAATCAATTTTCTCACTTAAAATATGTGTGGTATCCATAAGCATCATGCTTATTGGAAACAAACTCTTACCTGTGATTCATAATGTTCGGGGCCTTTTTTAATCGGCAAGATGGGTTCATCTAACACTGCTTTTTCAGGCACATCTGAAAGAGAATAGAGTTTTAATAAAACTTACGTCACAGTGAAATCAACTGAGGAACAAAAGATTGATTTTACATCATCCACCATAAAGTACACATATTGGCAACATAGAAAACCTTTAACCAACAAAATGCACCAAACAAGACAATTAGTTATGGTGTCAGTGCCCTCTAGAGGCCGCTGACAAAGTAAATATAGTTTTACATAAGACTGCAGTTACTTTAAAGCCCTATGCACTATCAGTAATCTCAAAATACATAAATGATCACAGTATTACATAAGACGAACTTGGTGTAAGGTTGACGATGGAAGCAAACATTGCTTCAAATATACTATTCAAAACAATTTAGGGAACACTGGATGTTTAACATCAAATAGGTTTGAAATGTTCCATGAACCGGGATTTTCATTTGCAAACCCCCTCTCTCTTTCAGTAGTCATATCATGAAATGTGTAATCACTACATGCACCCTTTATCATCTGTTTCATTGTGCAGTTGTTTCTCATCAATTCTGTGAAACATTGTGTTTATCTGAAATAAATGATCTTGCTTTTACTGAGATTATTCCGGTGTTCCCTAAATTGTTTTGAGTAGTATATATTGGTCGATTTGCCGGAGACGTAAATTCCATGAATACGAATACAACATTTTGAACGCACTTCAAACACTATAATATAATTGGGATGATTAATACCAGCGGCATAGCCAGGATTTTCAGAATAGGAAGCCAAAGATTTTTCTGGGGTAAATTTACCGAGACAAAACTCAAATGAACCATTTAATTATTGGACACTTTCAAAATACACATTGAATTCCTGACATTCAGAAGTTCAGAAATACCAACAAGTGAATTTACCGACAAACTATTTTTGCCAACAAAAAATGGGGGGGGGGGGGCCCTTCCCCCCTTTGGCTATGTCAGAAAGACAATAAGTCTATCATACATGAAGTGTGCCATTCGTGTATTAACACTATGAATAACTTTACCCTGAAAATGCCCTGAAAATCTGCTTTACCGAGAAATAAACAGTTCATGGCAATTGCATGATTACGAAACAATGTGAAAACGCCACAAAATACTCTTGGGATTCCTTCGGCGTGAAAACGCTGTGAAAATGCCATGAACTTCTCGTGGCAGTTTTGGGGCAGCTCATTAATTCTTGAGAGCACCGTGAATTTGCTGTGAAATCACAGTGAACATTATTGCCAATATCTGATGAGAGGAAGAGACACCGTGAAATTACGGTGAACTGTTATTTCACGGCAAAACGGATTTTCAGGGCACTTTCAGGGTGAATTTGTTCATAGTGTAACCTAGTCCCACTATGAATAACTTTACCCTGAAAATGCCCTGAAAATCTGTTTTACTGTGAAATAAATAGTTCACAACAATTTCATGACGACACAACACCGTGAAAACGCCATGAAATACTCTTGGAATTCCTTCGCCGTGAAAACGCTGTGAAAATGCCATGAACTTCTCGTGGCAGTTTTGAGGCAGCTCATTAATTCTCGAGAGCACCACGAATTTGCCATGAAATCACAGTGAACATTATTGCCAATATCTGAGAGGAAGAGACACTGAAATTGCCGTGAAATTGCGGTCAACTGTTATTTCAAGGCAAAACGGATTTGTGTATACCATGCTCGATATGGGGATTGCCCCCCCCCCCCTCAAATGTCCCTATACACTAACACACTGTTAATTGTTCTATTGTTAATGGACCTCTCCCCCCCCCTCCCCCCCCCCGAAATCCTTTAAAGAATTCCTAAGATTCCTGGAACACAATGAAGACACAATGGGAGGGGGGTGGTACATCATAAGGGTGTGTGACAGAACTGTATCTCACACTGCACCTTATCATTTATTGCGTTTGCTCCACAGATGGTTCATCTGCATCTAGTTTCAGATCGTGTCTGGTTCTAGGAACTAGCTTCGCGCCTAACCCCTATATGCCTTATGGCAGGCTGGGCGGGGTAGAAAAACTTGTTACCATGTTTGTTGTGCATGAATGCATGTGGAGTACAACAATGCCCTGGTGTGGATTACACAGCAGGCCGATGGCACACTTCAGGTAGATAAATATACACCACAACAACAGAATAATGAAATAACCTGTACCGTTTTTTGGTTCTTCTGCCACTGGCGCTGGTTCTTCTGCCACTGGCGCTGGTTCTTCTGCCACTGGCTCTTCAGCTGGGTCTACGTGATCCGGTTGTTGTCCCACCTCCGCTTGTACTTCCGTCACAGTCCTTTATCACAGAAGGCAATGAAAACAGGGTTATTTCACTGAAGTCAAGATACCATGTACACCTCTGAATTTTGAAAATAATGGTGTTGGTTGGTCTGGGAATTTTATTTATTTATTTTTTTTAAAATTTACACTGCCCATGAGAACAAGAAGCATGAGGGAATGCCCAAGCTAAAGTTCATTTATTCTGAGCAGGCGGCAGATTAATCAGCTGATGATGAACATTAGATTTGAAGGACTGACCAGATGGAACATTCACAACAGAGGCAGGTAAAGAGTTCCAGAGCCTGGCATAAGAAGCTAAAAAGGACCTCTGATGCTGTGAGGTACGAGATTTTGGAATGACAAACTGTATGTTTGATGGGATGCAGATGACTGCCTGGTAGAACTGTATGCTTTAAGCCGAGGTTGTTTCAGACTGTCCAGTGGATGAGGCAGCAGAGAGAACTGCAATTTGCGCAAGACTGTGAGACCATCAAGTTGTCTACGATGTCTTTGGAAATATTATCCACAATAATAACATTTTATATCTACACTAGTGATGCAAAAAGAGATTTTGGTCTGAGGGATAGACACCATATTTTATTTTATTCCTCTTCACAACTTTGTTGGGGTACTGGAATGAAAAGCAATTAATTGTTCCCCTAAGAAGTCAGCTGGGAGTTCCTTATGATCGGTAGGGATCAGACTACTGTATTCTGCGGAATACTTTCCATAATTTATTTTCCCCCCATGAACAAACAAGATTGCATATGACGAGAAGAACATCGTGGCAAAAGCTTACATGTATGTTACATGAGCCTTCTCTGCTGAACTGTCTTGCAATTGGTCGTACGCCGGGTTGTCGAGTCCACTGCAATCAGATGTAAGCTGATCATTTTCAGTAAGCATCAACATGTCCAGCTTACGTGAAATCTGTCGGCCATCTTGCAACTTCACGCTAGATGATATATTGAAAAGAATACAATGTTTTATAGCAATTCCTTTGGGACATATATTTATTTATTTATTTCTTCTGTAACCTGGGTAACTCATTCAGTGGATAATACAAGTAATCCTCTGTTCTTCCATGAGGCCCAGGGATCAATACATACCAGAGACATATTTGTCACCGGTCTCACAAAGTGACACAAACTTGCCCCAAATATTTACATTTGAAGAAAAACAGCGTTTGAAGTTTGTCTCTTTTTGAAACGCATGTTTCTTCATCAAAAGTTATTTTTGAATTGTTGTCACTTTGTGGTCTCTATAGAACTTTTGAATTATGCCGTTTTGGATTCACATTATTTGTCTAGTTTGGCTTCGACTTTCTATTCCCCCCATTCTGCTCCCTAATTAGCCTTTAGTCCAGACACATGTGACAATTCTGAACATCACATCCCCCCTAAAATGACACCATGATGCGAGTGGCGAAGCCACGATTGCTTTTACCAGTCCGTTCCATGGTCTTACGTTTGTATTTATACTTCTCTGCCGATTTGGAAGAGAAATGTTCATGTTTTGATATCACCGATTTTAAATATAGATGAGCCCAGTGGAGTAGCCAAAGAGGGGAAAAGGTAAGGCGCAAGGGTAAGGGGTAAGGGGGCCAAGGGGGGTAAGGGGCAAGGGGGGCAAGGGGCAATGGTAAGGACAAGGGGGCAAGGGGCAATGGTAAGGGCAAGGGGGCAAGGGTAAGGGTAAGGGGGCAAGGGTAAGGGGGGCCAAGGGGCAAGGGGCAGCCACCCCCCACTTGTTGGCAAAAAAGTGTCTGTCGGTACATTCACAAACTTGTTAGTATTTCTGATCGACATAATTTTTCGGTTCATTCAAGTTTTGTGTCGGTAAATTTACCCCCAAAATGTTGGCCCCCCCTTCCCCTTCCCCTTCCCCTCCCCACTCTGAAAATCCTGGCTATGCCACTGGACGAGAGCAATGTAAACTATTCATATTGCTGGAGGTTCATGAGTAACTCATTAGTAGTGTCCACAGGCTTGACTACTTTCTTGCACGACTGGTCCTTTTTTCGGGCCTGGTGTTCCGTTTGTGCCTTAACCCTAACCACCACAAATCCTCCAAGGGGCACTTTTTTGGGAAAAATTCAGCACTGTTGGAAACTGGTACTTTCACCTCTTCAAATGGGGCAAAATTACTACCTGGCAAGAAGTACAGACCATAAGTGCTGAATATGAAAGATCAACGAAAATGCGTGGTGCATTTTGAAGAAAAGTGCACTGATGAATTTTGGAGGATTCAGGCAGGTTCATAGCCAGAATACCTAGGAGGTTAGTTAACTAAAGGCTAGCACCCATATAGTTTATCTTTATCCCTTGAATAATTCTGATTAAAAAAAAAATCAGGCAAACTAAAAACAATAAAAACAATGTTTTTTAATTTAAAAACAAAACAAACAAATGTTGAATTTTTTTCCCCAGAAATTACTTTGTCCCCTCTTTTCTCCCCCCAAAACTATAAATACTTACTCATTCCACATGCTGACGATGGCGACCATCATGATGATTGAAGCAACGCCGATAAAACTTGCTAGCACAAGCAATGCTAACGCAGCGACCATGGGTAGACCCAGCTCAGACGGTTCAGCAATGATAGCATGTGGCTTGGGTGGCTGTAGTCTTATATCACTGGGTGCAATGCACTTAGATTTCCCCTCTGTAGAATCCCATACTCTGTTAAAAAAAAATAGTATTGATAATTCCAAAAGTTAAATTATTACCAATATATTCTCATGGTATTTCATCGGTAAAGCCAAAGAAAAAGTCTGTTTCTGGTCATAGATCCGCTTCAAAATTGGTGCGGTGACGTGCTTTTTTTTTTGGTAATCTATTTCGCAATACATACGCAGGGACCAATTTTCCCATTATATACAAAGTATGGTGGCTAAGAGAGGCCTCACAAATCGGGCAAACGATCATACCCCCATGTGAAAAAGTTGTTTAATTAAAAACACTACAAGTCCAATCGATGGTTGCAATTGGACATCGTTTCATAGCAAACAAAAAAAGCCGATGTGCAGGTCTGAGGTGACACTTGCAGAAACTGGAGACGTTTTGGCTTAAGAAGTCTAAAGATCTTGTTAATTGAAACTAAACTATAAACATATTATGTTAGTGTATACTTACTCTTTAAACTCCCAGTATTTGACAAATGATCCACCATCCTTATTGACGTCTATGATATACACCCAGATGTCGGTTCTGAAACAAAATTTTTTGAACGATCAGGAAAAAGAATTGGCTTTGGCAAAAAAAGACCACTCCTTATTTGGTCATTATTGCCATAATAATTAATAATAATAATGTGGACTTATATAGCACACATATCCACCAAACTGGTGCTCAAGGCGCATTGTATTATTACCCCTGCTCATCAGGCTCATAAATCACTCCTGAAACCATCTCAGCTCCCTTGGTAGTATACAGCTCAATTGCTGCCATTTTGGTGCATATAGGGCTAATCAAACGCAACAACCAACTCTGCCCTCACAGGTTACCCATTTACTCCTGGGTGGAGAGAAGCAATTATGGTAAAGTGTCTTGCTCAAGGACACAAGCACCACGGTCGCGGTCGGGATTCGAACCCACATTCCGACGACTCGGCCATCAGAACACAAATCCGATGCACTAAACCACTCGGACATGGCACTCCACATGCCATCTATCCTAAGCAACGTTGAAAGCTCTTGTCCATGCCACCCAGGCCATCATGATCATTGCAGAGCGCTTGACCGAGATAGTAGCAGTTGTCATGGAAAGGCATAATCATATAGCAGGGATTGTCACAAAAATTGCATTTGCGTGCATTTGCGCACAGTTGCTATTACAGCATGCACAATATTTATACAGAAATCTGGACTCGTATATGTAATCAGCTGTTACACAGCTATAATTATACATTCTTAAATTATATTCAAAATATGACAGAAAAATTTAAATAACTGACAGGCCAAAAAAAAAACGTCTCTGGTTTCTGCATACATCTCCTCAGACCCATGCGTCTGCATTTTTAATTTTCATTTTTTTGCTATGAAACGATGTCCAATTGCGGCCAAAATTGCTGGATCGAATGGAATTCTGCCTTGCTGTATTTTGAATGACTTTTTCACATAGGGGTATGAACGTTTACCCAATTTGTGAGGCCTCCCTTATCCACCATACTTTGTATATGGGAAATTTGGTTGCTGCTTCTATACCTGTATATGTTGGGGGGAAAAGGATTACAAAATAAAAGCACATCACCACACCGATTTTGAAGCCGACCGATGACAAGAAACCAGGGACTTTTTTGGGGGGCCTAAAATGCTACTGCTATATGTATTCATACCTTTTCCTGTCAATCTCAACGGGGTTGAAAGCTGCACTGCTCTGCGTCACTACGTGAGCTTCAATGCTATCTGGTATAAGTGTTAAACCAAGCTCACTGGAAAGGCACCTGAACAGAAAAAAATACAAAACAAAAGTTATTCCCGTGATCCTGGCTACGTCACTAGTCCGTCCAAATCCCTTCATCCCTTCCTCCCTCGCTCCCTCCCCTCCCCTCCCCTCCCCCAGGGTCAGCGCCCTTGAACATCAAAATTTTTAGTATGTTTTATAATCACCAATTAACAAAATACTGTAAAGGGCTTGTAGGTTGACTTACTCTAGCAGTGTGGTGTTTTCATCGTTCACATCTTTTGGCGTTTTGTCCACCACTAGAATGGCATATTCATAAATAAACAGCAACTTGATCTAAGTCGGTAAAATTAACATGACATAAATCATTATTAGTAACTTGTAGCTTTGCATGGTGAAGAGGATAAGTAAAGACTAATTGCGGTGACACCGTGTGTTTTCTGAAAAGAAGTGGAGGTTACAACTGAGTTGTAATCTCCAGTTTTTTTCAGAACTAAATACTACCCAATTGAGAAATCCACATTGTGTCATCGCAATTAGTCTTTATTTCTAATCATTATTACAATACACGATCATAAATGCCCAAGACGGTTTAGACAATCTGATTAGACAAAAATGTAATCATGTGGGGGTGTATTAGCAGATGGTAAAGACATCAGAGCAGCGCGTATGTGTCAGCTGTTCACATGCCGTTTTGTGTGATGCGCTACGTGGATTTGAACCAATCAGAGTGACAAAGATTGGCATGGAAGTGTTTTGTGTGTTACCAAAACGTGAATTTGCCCATTGCTATTTGGCTTTGTTCAACAAAAATTTCAATTTTTTTTGACATTTTCTTTTTCAGATAATTTTAAAAGAGCCAAAATATTCCACATTCTCTGTCCAGTTTATTTATACACATACAGAAAACCAAAAAGGCAAAAAGGTGACAAAACATCACATTAAATAGAAATTAACATGTCCTGTTTTTTTTTAGATCATGACTGTGGAATGTGTAAATAATATTTTTTTCCGAATTTCACAACAAACCTTAGCTTCAACAACTGACGATGCCTTGTCACTGTCGTTCAATGTTGTCAACTTGTCAGTGACCTTAAAGACGACGTCATAGGCGGCCTGCTCCTTGGACGAGTTCGCGGCGACACTGCTCAAGTAGGACTCAATGTGGTCTTGAACTTCCAAGCTGCCAGTCGATGGGTCGATGAAGAAGTGTGGGTGTGAGTCATCATCGAACTCAAGACTGTATTCCAAATCTGAGTTTGCATCACTGTCCGTCGCCTGAGTAAAGTTGTATGACAATAAAAGTCGATAAAGAGTGTGCAAGTTAAATTTACAAAACTATCAACCTTTGGACACCAAGCATACAAGCCTTTGCAGTGATCATAATAAAATATTTGTGAGACCGTGGGCTTAGCTGACAAACCACAACAATCAAATGATTTTGTGAAATTAAAGTAAGCATTACAATAGCAGACTTACTGAAGATAAAAAGAATGTTTTGGCTCAAATAAAAACAACATAAATTGACCTTATCTTCTGATCAATCGACTGTACGCATTACTCTAATGTGTTTGACAAACCAAAGGTTCTCACTATGAACAACTTCACCTTGAAAATACCCTGAAAAATCAGTTTTGCCTTGAAATAACAGGTCACCGTAATTTCACTGCAATTTCACAGTGTCTCTTCCTCATGGCAAATTTATGGTGCTCTCGAGAATTAATGACCTGCCCCAAAACTGCCACGAAAGTTGATGGCATTTTCACGGCGAAGGAATTCCAAGAATATTTCATGGCAATTTCACGGTGTTGAGTCGTCATGAAATTGTCGTGAACTATTTATTTCACGGTAAAACAGATTTTCAGGGTAACGTTATTCATAGTGTCTGTGGCTAGACTCTACCCAGTGTTTGGTATCCATGGACGAGTTACTCAGGAAAGTGATTATGAAGTTGCAAGACATGCATGAACGCACTATTACATTTTTATTTTTGTTCTCATACTCGCACTTGTACTCATGAAAAAGTACTCGTCTGCTTTAGAGTTAGCACTCGTACTCGAGTACATTTTCTGTCAGATATGAATATTCATCTGATGCGTCGGATATAAATATTCATTTAATGCGTCGGATATGAATATTCATTCACTTCACCTGGACTTGGAAGACGATTCCACCGTAAGGTGTACTATCTGGCACGGCAATGAGATACTTATTGACACCATCTATGAAGTCTTTCTTGATCTCGGGATTTGCATCGTTTACGTCAATAACTGACAGTCGGATGACGACGACACTGTATTCAGGACCACTTTGATCAGCTTTCAAGTAATAATTAAAAATATAGAACTGGTCATTCAAAAGTAACCAAAACATAGTCAATTTCAAATGTAAAAGTATTTGGTAACAAGCTGATGATGGTATCAATGTAACTTAAGAAACGTAGAATATCTGCTAAAACTAAAAAGTTTACCGTCATGATCAGAACAGACTTTCAACAGGGCATGGAATCAATGTCCTAGTTTAAGATGAACACATTGACTGAAAATTACTGGCTCATTTATGCAGCAGCAACGGTAATATGACCTTATCATGTGGGATATTATTTTCAGACACCGAGTTAATCTAAAACTAGCACTCTGATTCCATGCCCTGTTGATTGTGATGATACTGTCCCTTTAAGTAGCTGAGTGGAGGATCCTGTGCAGGTGATAAGCTTGATAACAAGGTGTGAAGGTTAACTGCATCCTAGATCCCTTAAATGGCTTATAATTATAGAGGTTGGTTTTACCTTTCACTCTATCTTGATTGAAAGCTCTTCCTCGAACAATACTGAATACCAATGATGACATGCAATCAGTTTCTGTCGTATTACACGAGCTTGCTCTTATCGTAATAATGTATTCCTTGGTCTCTTCTCGGTCTAACGACTCAATCACACAGACCCGTGGGTCAGCGGACTGCTCGTTATACTCCAAACGGAATTTTGACGCTTCTGAAACCGAAGGAAAAGACAAAAAGAGGGTCTGTGAGCTTACATACCAAACAACCAATGTTCAACCTCAAATTCTTAATTCAATGATACTTGTCAATTTACAAGAGAAATGGTAGACTATGCTACAAATGCTCAATGAGCAAAACCGTCCTGTCATTTTAACATATGGATTGACCAGTGGGGCTCTGCCATTGACTTTAGATGAATACTCCATGAGACATCTTTTGGGTGGCTAAGAAATTTCAACAGTAATGGATTTATTAAGATCTCATAAAATTTAATATTTTTAAACAACATTGTTGGCGACCACGCCCATATTATGGTCTCCATACACCTCAACTGTGAATGTGGGTTCGAATCCTAGCCAGGCTGGTCACGGCACTTGTGTCCTTGAGCAAGACATTTAACCATAATTGCTTCATCCTTCGGATGGGACATTAAGCCGTAGGTCCCATGTACTAGATTTATTAAAGTAATGCACATAAAAGAACCCAGAACACTTATCGTGGAAGAGTAGGGGTTTACCCCGGTGTTTCTGGTTCACATAACAAGTGCCCTTGTTTACAGGTTTCCTCAGACTTCCGAGCTACAGTGCTTAAGTGTGATTTTGAGGGATCCTTGGTTTCATTACCAGAAATGTATAATAATAACTTCTCCTCCCTTCCCCCTCCATATTTATCCTCACCACTAGCTGGGACCACATCTGTTATTTCATATACTACTACGATCCCGTCAGCATTCAAAATAAATGGAGCCTTGAAAGAACCACACCAATTCTCAGCATTTTCTGGCGAGGGTAACCTGGAGAAAATGAAAAGACAAATAATATACCGTTATCACAATGAGACAGCTGCTACCCCAGAATGCTACGAGAATGCACCAGAATGCTACAATTTAGATCTCTATGCAGGACTCCCTAAGCTTAGAGCAAAGATCTGTGCAAGAAGACTTGTGTTTGCCGGGTACTGCTTCATTCGTCACCCTGAGCTCCCCGTCAGTAAGCTTGTTCTATGGGCGCCCAAGCATGGTCAAGCTGAATGAGGTCTATCAGGACAGCTACGTGGACAAGCTGCGCAGGGATACAGGTAGACTTGGTTCCAAGTCTGTGATCGTGGTTTTTTGTCTGCCTGAAGCAAATACAGTATCGCATTAAATAGCGCCCTCTTGTGTATTAACCTCCGACATTAACCTTCGATCACAGACTTGGGAATGTTGTTCGTCGGTTTGTACATACCCTATTGCGAATTAGTCCAAAAGTGGATGGAACAATCTGATTGGTCGGAAAGCCTTCCATAACATGAATATTCAAACTAAACCTTCTACATGCAGTTGGAGGAGATGTACTCAACGATTCCATTTAAACTGTAGGTAAGACGTTTTTTGTAGAGAAGGAATTATGTATTTTATTTTGTGCTTTTTTACAACTCTAAGATCTCATTAAATTTACCTATCATTTCAAATACTATTTACGTACCAAGCACTATACAAATTTAATATCGAATGAATATTACAGAAAGAATTTTAAGCGAGTGTAACCTGTTAGTAATAGACGCGGCCTACAAGGTTTTTGTGGCCTCCTGATTGGCCATCTCTCTAGCATCTGTATTATTATGTAAATTTTAGCTATGAATACATGAATATCCCACAAACACAAGAGGGTCAAGTCTGAGATCGCGAGTTAGGGCTGTGCATGTGATAGCCAGTAGGGGTAAACGGCATTTTGCGTGGCTGATGTGCTGGTAGACAAAAAATAACCGCGATCTCAGACTTGAAATCAAGTCTAGGATACAGGCTGAGCTGCAACAAATGAGCTAGCAACCTGCATGAAAGATTTGGAAACTAACATCATTGCCCGAGGACACCACTCGACGTAGAAGATCACGCTGCGCCCATCTCTGTTGGGTTCCATGTATGCATGCATAATATAATACTAATTCCCAATGCATTAAATAACAGCACCTGACTATTTTCCTTTCCAGCCTCGGTTTGGTCTTGTGTATTTGAACTGGAAGAAACACCAAACTTACTACATATTGATAAAGGTCTTGGGAAGCATATTTTCCAAACGCATGAGCCCTAACTGCAGAGCTTTAAGAATATTGGTTTGGAATCAAGGCTGGCCTATGTACTGTGATGCATGTCGCCTAAGACAAAATTGCATTTGGCAGACTACACATTACTTCGGGAATAAAAGTTTGTCATGCGGCCTTCAGCGCGGTCCGTTATCGCCCGTGGCCATGCCCAAAAACCGGTCATTATCCTACAGTAAAAACCAAGCGTTATTCCCATTCACAAATGCCTGTATCGATTACGTTTTCAAAATGTAAACATTTTGTAATTTTTGTTGAATAAAGCCAAATAGAACTGGGCAAATTCACAAATTCAAACAGGAAACATTCCAAATACGTGAGTTAGCATGATGCAAATAAAATCCACATCGCGCATTGCACGCCAGCTAAATAGAACAGCTGGCACATACGCGCTGCTCTGATTTTGATAAGCTATGTCTTCATCATCCGTTAATACACCCCCACGTGATTACATTTCGTCCAATCGGATTGCCGACACCGTCTTGGGCATTATGAATGTAATTATATGTCTACGTATGTTTGTGTGACTGTCATGAAAATGAAGAATGCGAGTCAAGAGACCTGTGCTCTTCATTATGTAATTTCTGTTCATTCAATTGTATTTATTCTAATTAGGCTAGCGCCCTCAGCGATATCATTTAAATAATTTTGCGGGCTTCTACCTTCATAATATTCTATACGCACTTAGTCTTCATACACAGAAACCAAAGGAAGACACAGTGCACCACCTTCCAGCGTCTCAAAAGTTAACAAGGGTCACATATGTATGCTTCAAAATCGTGCTGCAAAATTAATTTTCAAGGCTAAAAAGTATGACCATGTGTCCCCTCTCCTACGACAGCTTCACTGGCTTCCCGTTCAAGACCGGATTGATTTCAAAACATTGACTATTGCCTATAAATGTGTTACTGACTCTGCGCCATCCTATCTCTGTGAGCTTATTACACCATACCAACCTAACCACAGTGGACTCCGTTCAAATTCTGATTCCCGGATCTTCAAAAAGCCAACTACACATTTAACTGCGGCTAACAAGGGTTTCTATACTGCTGCACCCAGCATTTGGAATGAACTACCATCTGGTATCCGTCATGCTTCTTCATTGAGTCAATTTAAAACATCTCTCAAGACTCATTTATTTTAGACACTGTATTTTTAAATTGTACTTGCATCTCACTGTAAAGCGCTGTGATACCGTTTGTGTAAGAGCGCTATATAAATGCCTTCATTGTATTGTATTGTATTGTATTGTATTGTATTTTCAAACTTACTCCTGTTGTCTGTCCTCTTCATGAAAATACGGCTCATTATTGTTTTCTGGGTCGTAAACGATAGAAACGCGGCCATCAGAGAAAGCAACATTAGGAGGAGATCCCTTGTCACGAGCTTCAACAAGAATCTAAGATTTAAAAAAAAACGGTATGAGAACAATCCATGTTACCCACCCAAAAATTAATATAAGGCCAAGAAAAAAAGTCTTCAGTTTCTGGTCTCCACACATCAGCTTTTTTAATTTTTTTTTTTTTTTTGCAATGAAACCATGTCCAATTGCAGCCAAAAATGCTGGATCAAGTGGAATTCTGCCGTGCTGTGCTTTAAACGACTTTCACATAGGGCTATGAACATTTGCCCGATTTGTGAGGCCTCTCTTAGTCACCATACTTTGTATATGGGAAATTTGGTCCCCGTTTCCCTGCCGAAAAAAAAATGCATCACTGCACTGATTTTGAAGCCAACCGAGATACCGTAGACTTTTTTGGCTTAACAAATGATTGATTTGACTTTGCCCTTACAATGCTCGGTGCTTTCCGAGTGTCTGTGAAAAACTCGAACCCATGATCTCCTGCTTACTAGTGCCAACATCTTGGATCAAATAAAAAAAAGTCTCCGATTTCTGGTCATCGGTCAGCTTCAAAATCGATGCGGTGATGCCCCTTTTTTTCGGCAATCTTTATTTTTTACCAGCAGGGAAATATGCGACACTAAGAGAGGCCTCACAAATCGAGCAAACGTTCATTTACCTATGTGCAACAGTTGTTTAAAGCACAGCAAGGCAGAATTCCAATCGATCCAGCAATTTTGGCTGCAATTGGACATCTTAATGCGGAGGTCGTGGGTTCGAATCTCACCCGAGTCGCCCGTACAGTTTTTCACTACTGGGTGGTCTTGATAAACAGATTTATACAGAAGTGTGTAGGGCAAAAATCAATTATTTATCACCCGACGCAATACTTTCATCAATAAGGCATGTTTATAATCTGCTACTGGTTTTTTCGTCTTACCATTATATCCGACTTCTCACCGAACACTTCATCCGTATAACCGGAAACATTCAGAGTTCGTATGGTTCCATTTTCTGCATCGATACTAAAATATCGGTAGACATTCGGGTCCTGTTCTGGGGCGAGCGAGTAAGTAACAGCACCGTTGAATTCTCCCTGGAAAGACGAGGAAATATATGTAAACATGACCAAATAAGGTACCCTAGTACACTTTTGCCTAAATTTGAAATACATGATATCTTTCAAACAGAAAGCTTATAAATTATCCATTGAATAATAACTGAATAAAATCTATAAATATCTGGAATAAAATAATTCGTAATTGCTGAACTATTGAGGCCTAAGAGCGAGCAATGCACATATGGGATTTGATCAATATTGATACGTATGATCAAACATCATCATGAAACACATGATCATATACAAACGATTGATGTTCTTTGCCAATAAGGTCACTTTGCCTACTATAACAGTTCTTCATTTTCATCAAACTGGTCCCCTTTCTGCCTCTATCCTAACAAGAACATAGACGTACCATTCAAGGTATTTCATTGGAGACGTTCTCAGGCAATGATTTTGTTTAAAAATTTTGCATAGCAAAATTGATAGTTTGATGAAATTCTTGCGTCGGGTGATAAACAACTGATTTAATTTTGCCCTACACCGACGTGTGTATATCACTGTATTATTATTATTATTATTTATTCGGCCAATGTCAAAAACAACAACATACAGGTAGTACAAAGGATAATTAGATTTAACAAAACGGGTAACTTAAATACAAGGTAACAAAAAGGGGAGGGGATTAGGCAAGGGGTACAGGACAGGTGAGGGATGGGGAGGAAGGAAGAAGGGAGGGACTGGACTCTGGGAGGGGAACAATCCATTCTAAGACGGCCAGGATAAACAAAAGTGTACCACTACACTATAACTCGAAAGCCTGCTTATCCAATCGTAGAATAGAGTATGAATAAAAATAATTACTATAATAAATAATTAAATACTATAGAATAAACAAATAAATGAATATATACTCTGAATAAAACCTATAGGAAATTTGAAACACTGTAATAGAAATTTGATAGACAGAAAGAGCTGCTAATAAACCTGGACATCAATTGACATTGAACAAAAAAAATGTAAAAATATATATATTAAACAATAAATAAATATAACCATCAGGGTCAATAAAAATTATAAAATGAAGTAAAAAGAAACATAATAAATGAAAAAAGAGGTTATTATGTCAAATAAATAAAATAATAAAATCAATACAATAAACAGGAAAAACATTAAACATCATTATTGAAATAACTGGACAGTTGATTATTAAAACCCTTCCATGATTCAAGAATGACCGAGTTCTTAATGGCGGATGGCAAACTACTCCAAATGCTTTCCGAGTGCTACTCCAGTGCTTTCCGAGTGTCTGTAAAAAACTTCACAGGCGACTTGGGCGGGATTCGAACTCTCGACCACCGAGCTTGCCCGATGTCGATTGGCTGGCTAGAATCCTATATAGCAGTGGGTGCCGCGATATTTATATAGCAAAATTTATATGTAGAAATATTTGTGTATGCGTGTGTAATGCTAATTTTGAGTAGCAATTGTTGAATTCTGTGTAGCAAATTGGGAAATTTGTGTAGCATTTTGCTGTGTAATACAAGGGAAATTGTTCAATGGGCGTGCCGAAGTTCTGACATCACGTTTGAGGCTGGCCAACCAAGGTCAAAGTTGAATGTTCATGAAACTGAAAGGCCAGTGTCTTACACAAGCCTTGAAGCGTGACGTCAGATCTTAGGGATACACTTTCGTTAGACTGGTCCCCCGTTTTTATCCTATCAAGGATAGAGCTCCGGCCGTATTTCATGGAATTTCATTGGATATTGCTGTGCTGAAGATCTGACGTCACACTTTGAGGCTCCCCCAAACTGAAAGGTAGGTATCTGGCGTGACATCAGATCTTCTGTGGAATATCATATCCACCCAGTTGGCAATATGTTGAGGGCGCCCTACGTGTAAGAATAACAGCGACAACAAGAACGGAAACTATTTTTACAGATACTAAAATTCATCTTACCACATCTTGATCCAATGCCTTAACCGTTTTTATAATGGAGAATGAAATTAAGTAAGGCACCCACACCGGATCCTCAACCATTCCGTCAAATACAGGATAGTTGTCATTGGAATCACGGATGACGATGGTGACGTCAGTAGATCCCATTGGCTGAAGGACTGCTTCTGGATTGGTCGCATTGATGGTCAGTGTAATTACATTCGTAGTGAAGTTCTCTGCATCAATGCATCGAAGTTTTCTTATGAGTCCTGTTGATTTGTCAATTGCAAAATCCAAACTGCCACCTGGAATACATCAAGATTAATCTACCATTTAAAAAAAAATAGATTTGACAAAAGTAAAAACTCCTGAAAAATCATGGGTAGCGCGGGCCTTAGTATTCCTTTGCTTTAGAGGACAAAGCTCCCTGAACCTCCTGGATGTTTAATTTTGGAGAATTTATAGACTCCACAGGTATGGACACAATACAGGCTACTCTTTTTTTCTCCCTTGGTGGCTACTTTTCTTTTTTCAAGATCATTTTGAGGCAAAGGGAGATTTGTAAAAAATCCTGAAATCAGGAAAAATTCTGAGAAATCACAGCCTTGAGAATTAAGCAGGGGTCAAAATTAACACTAGTCCGCTAGCCCGGGGCTAGTGGTTTTAGCAGCGGGACTACTAGCTGCTGGGGCTTGGGTAGTCTGATGGGCTAGTGAAAAACATTCAGTATGATCTGAACAACATTCAGTATGATCTCAGCATGAACATGTTGCTTTTCAGCTCACGGTTCATTTCTTTTTCTTGTGTTTATATTCACCTTTTTCCAGGACAACTAAAAAATGAAAAGGACTAGTAAAATTTTGATATAACTTAAATTTTATGGTAGCCCGTAAAAAATTGGTTATTGTACAAAAATATGTATTTAATGTAAAACTCAATTAGAATAAAGTTGATGACGGCATTGATCAAAATTTCTTTTGTAACAAGCTGTCATCAAAAGAAATCTACTAAAACGGTTTCATCCCCTTACAGAAGAGATGTTAAGCAGGTGTTGACATTATTAACATACCAACAATGAAATATTCTATGTTCTGGTTGACCGGTGTTGTATCATCGTCCGTGGCTTTCACAAACCGCTCTATAGGGAGCATAGTGGTGTTATCACAGTTGACACCGATGTCCTCGTCCACCTCAAACATGTAATCACGCTGAATCACGAAATTGAAATGGTAACATGTTATCCAGGCCCCAGTTTCACAGCACTGCTTATACTGGTAAGCAGATTTTCTATAGCAGAAAAATTTGCTTAAGCATAAGTGTATTTCACAGGTAAGCAAGAAAATTCAGAGCAGCGCGTGCGTGTTCACCATGGATTTGTGTTGTTGCGTCACTCATTTGCTAGTAATAACGTCCGGCAAGTTAGCATGCCTTTCTCTATGCTTATAAACGGTTAGCAGCGCTATGAAATGAAAAACGTACAGTAAGCAAAACATTGGCTGCTTAGTAGCTCTATCAAATTGGGCCCCTGATGGAAATAAACTGTGGAGGACAGGATAGCATTGAGCATCCCTTGAAATACTGATTTTCTGAGGTGCTGTCACCTTTAAGCCAAAAAACAGTCTCCTGGCTTCAAAATCGGTGCGGTGACACACTTTTTTTTTGGTAAATTTTTTTTCCCAACAGGGAAATACGTGATACAGGGTATATGCAGCGACCAAATTTCCCATATACAATGTATGGTGGCTAAGAGAGGTCTCACAAACGTTCATACCCCTATGTGAAAAAGTCATTTAAAACACAGCACGGCAGAATTCCAATCGATCCAGCAATTTTGGCTGCAATTGGACATCGTTTCATAGTAAAAAAAATAAATAAAAAAATAAAAAATGGCGATGCGCAGGTCCGAGGTGACACGCACGGAGACCAGAAAATGGACACTTTGTTTTGGCCTTAAGAGTAAATTTATTGGTCGATAAATTTCCACATTAGAACAATCTAAAAGCATTTCCACTTTTGTCACTTTGACGGCACAATGTAATAAATTACGATTCTCACAGTTTGGTAGTTTAATGTGTATCTTGATTCAAAGAGAGTAAGCATACTCAAACATGTAATCACGCTGAATTGAGGAAATTAATATGGAAACATCTTATCCTTATGGGAATAAACTGTGTGGAGATCATGTTGGTGTAACAGTACTTTCCTGAGGTAAAACTTGTAGCTTTGCATGGTGAAGAGGATAAGTAAGACAAATTGCGGTAAAACCATGTGAAATTCTCTATTGAGTAGTAATTAGTTCTGAAAAGAACTGGAAGTTACAACTCGACGTTTCAATCAGTATGCTCTGATCATCCTCAGGAGAATGAGGACAATCTCCAGAGGACGATCAGAGCATACTGATCGAAACTGATACGAGTTGTAACTTCCAGTTCTTTTCAGAACTAATTACTACTCAATTGAGAATTTCACATGGTGTCACCGCAATTAGTCATACTTAATACTTTCCTTGCCTTTCATCTCTGTGTGACAGCTCAATAAGAGATCACGTTCATGATATGCGGAATAGATGATTTCAGATCTCACCTGTGTAAATTCTGGGGCGTGGTCATTGATGTCGACGACAAGAACATTAACCACGGTGAAACTTTGCAGGCCTTCTTCAGATGTCCTTGCAAACACCAGAAGCTGAGGGGGCAATATACAAATCATGTGCGGGAAGTAGTTTATGTTATTTAACTAAAGCCCCTTAAATTTATTGGTATTATCAAAAAGGAAACTATGCATCCCTGGTGGATCTGGGGGAAGGGAGGGATTGGGGAGAGGTTATGTGGCCCAACCCCCTTTGAATCATCTTGCATGTCAATTTACTATACATTATCTTTTCTTGTGCCCTGCCCTACCCCCCCCCCCCCCCCCCAAGGCGTGTAATTTGAGTAACGCCTTTCAAGGGACAATATCTTCACAATCAACATGACATGGAATTAGAGTTTTAGACTGAAAATAATACTCCAAATGATAAGGTCAGATTGACACTGCTGATGCACAAACGAGCCAGTCATTTTCAGTCACTGTGTTCATCTTAAACTAGGACACCGATTCCATGCCCAGTTGAAAGTCTGCTCCGATCGTGACGATATATTCTCAGATCACAAACAAAAACACCATCGTGCAAATTTACCTCAAATTGTCTGTCTGTGGAATCATAATCAAAAGATCTAGTGGTGAAGATTTCCCCCGTCTTCGCGTTGAGTGTGAAATTCCCTGGCTCATCTCCCTTAAATCCATACATAACATCTTGACCGTCACCAGAAATTGCTTCAAGTCTGCACACGAGTAGATCTTCGTCTTCACTTTCCTGTGAATAACGTACATAAAATAAACCGTTCCAAGGCTATTGTGGAAGAAACAAAAAAAGCCAGACCCTGGCCCCTCCCCCGTCTATAACCTTTCCTCTCGAGGATCAAACAATCGTACACAAACAAAACATCTCAATATCCATCACGTGATGAGTAAAGTGAGTCAGTGTAGGACTATTCGCCTGACCAACGGATGAGGTGCTTGGGTCGATCGATTTAGACACAATGAATGATAAAGCGAGAGATTCAGTAATACTTACGGCTCAGGCATTTCATATGTTAAAAATATATGCAAGAAAAACATCAGCAGGCACTAATTACTACAAACACATGAAGCACAAGGACTTTATAATAATTGGGAACAATTATCACTATGAATATCTTTACCCTGAAAAATGCCCTGAAAATCTGTTTTACCATGAAATAAATAGTTCACAGCAATTTCATGACGACACAACACCGTGAAAACGCCATGAAATTTCTTCGCAGTGAAAATGCCGTGAAAACAACATGAACTTCTTGTGGCTGTTTTGGGGCAGCTCATTAATTCTCAAGATCGCCGTGAATTTGCCCTGAAATCATTATGAACATTATTGCCAATATCTGAGAGGAAGAGACACTATGAAGTTGCCGTGAAATCATGGTGAACTATTATTTCACAGCAAAACGGATTTTCAGGTAAAGTTATTCATAGTGTATCTCTATCACCTCAAGTGCCTTACCTGTGGGATTTCAATCACCTTATGCACTTGACTTGTGACAATTTTTACAGTTTGGACAGGCCCAACTGTATAGTGTTGTATTGTTATAGTGTTGTAGGCCCAACTGCATCACAAGAGTTAGGTCTGCAATTGGGTCAACAGTAACACCATTGTGTGGACGTAACAGTCCTAATGCGAGGCAAGCAACTGGTATCTTACCTCCTGTATTCTGACGGGGCTTTCACATTGCTTGACAAACATTGGAGGTGCCGTGCTGGCCGGCCTGAAGCCGACGCTCACATGGGCCGTGTCGTTGAGAGGAGAGACCGCCCGATCCTCAACTCCGACTGTGACATTCACCGTCTGGACAGAAAGTGTCGTCAGGTCTTCGGCAAGAAGAAGTCTACCATCAGAGGTCACTTTCAATAAATCTGCTTGACAAAAAGGGTCAGTGCACCAATGAAAATTAATGAAACATCCCTACCGGGCCTGTAGTATAATAATATGTTTATTATTTTAAGTTTAACTAGCCTTTAGTCAAGGCCCAAGCAGCAACCCGGAACACGGCGTGAGTGCTTTTACCAGTTAGTTCTGTGCTCTTACGTTTTTCTTGATATTTCTCTACCAATTTGGTAGACAAATGTTAATACACAATGCATTAGTTAAATATAATGGTAGCTAATAATAATAATAATATAGCGCACGTATCCACCAAACTGGTGCTCAAGGCGCATTGTATTATTACCCCTGCTCATCAGGCTCATAAATCATTCCTGAATCCATCTCAGCTCACTGGGGAGTATACAGCTCAATTGCTGCCATTACAGCGCATATAGGGCTAATCAAACGCAGCAACCAACTCTGCCCTCACAGGTACCCATTTACCCCTGGGTGGAGAGAAGCAATTATGGTAAAGTGTCTTGCTCAAGGACACAAGCACCCCGGTCGCGGTTGGGATTCGAACCCACATTCTGAAGACTCGGCCATCAGAACACAAATCCGATGCACTAAACCGCTCGGCCATGACACTCCATAGCTGACCATTTGGCTTACGGTGATTGGTTTAAATAAATTTGCATACATTATTATTTTGCTGGAAGCTTATGAATAATTCAGTAGTAGCGTCCGAGGAATGGACTGGTAAAGGCGCTTGTGGCTTTGCCACTCGTGTCCATGTTTTTTTTGGGGGGCGTTGTGTTCCAGGTTGCCGCGTGCGCTTTGACTAAAGTTTAACCAGTAGGCATCCCTTCAGTGTTGAATATTCTATGTGATAATACCCGTTCCTGTATTACTGAATTACAGGGGTGTGATTTGACCAAATTAAACTATCCTGAAAAATGGGTAGCAGGACTAGGTCTCCCTTTGGTCTTGAAGACAAAGCCCCCCCTGAACCTCCTGGAGGATACGTACACTCCACATCCAGATGAACAAGAAACTAACAGTTTGGACACAATACACTCTACTTCTTTCATTCCTTGGTGGCTACTTCTCTTCTTTCAAGAAAATTTCGAGGCAAAGGGAGATTTGTAAAAAAAAAAAAAAAATCCTGAAATCAGGAAAAATCCCGAGAAATCACGGGCCTGGAATTATGAGTATTGTGAAGAGTAATATGTGAACCTTATGCATTGGCGTGAATCCGTGATGAAAAGTGGGGAAGGGGATGATATTGAAATTTGGTTCTGCAGTTGACAACTATTCAGAATCTTGCATGTACAGTACAAAATGGCAACGAGTACCGAGAGCAAGCGGGTCTTTAAAATGAAAGTATTTCAAACATCCGGAAAAAACCTGTGGTATGGGTGGTATGCGTAACCGGTACGCAGCACGCGGTTGTTCATAGCCGGGGCATACTTCACGTCCACGAAATTGTATTATTCCGTTTGCTTATTCGGCGTTCCCATCTCGCTTGTTTTTCAAGAATTAGCCATCACATGTGTATTTTATTATATATATTTTTTTCAACGCATGGAAAATTCTGGGTGGGATGATCCTATGGACCATCTCCCCTGGTCCAAAAAGTGGAGGGGGGAATATATCCCCCCATACCCCTGGGATTTACGCCTGTGACGTTATGAGCAAACAAAGGAAGACTACACAACAATAATGGTAAACTTACATGAATGGCGACCAAAAAAAAGAGGGGACCAAGACCCCTTCGACCATCCCCCTGGATCTAGTCACTGAATGGAACTACTAACCTGTGTCGTCGCAACCACCGCAGTCTTCCACTTCTTTGAAGAATATCACTTCTCCGATTCCAAAATCGGGGAAATCTTTGTCAGTGACATTCTTGCTGAAATCCCAAAGCTCCGTGCCGCTTGGCAGCGGCAGAATTCGAGTTGGTAATATGTACTCTGCTGCTGTAAATGTCGGTGCGGTGTTCTCCTCCGGAATGAGTCGCAGTTCAACCTTTAAAGTTGAGATATGTATATGGCATGTAAGCTACAGAGTGTGGTTGTGAGAATTAGTCTCACATGGTACTTATCAAGACAAATTAGATTTATTTGTCTGTATACTCAAGTCTTCGTGGAACCGATGTTTGAAAAGGGACATCTAGCCCAAATAAACTCATGTACATATATATATATATATAAACGGTTCGCGAGCAAAGAAAAATTGGCTGATGCTGGACTTGAACCCGCGACTTCTCGAATACCAGACGAGCGCTCTACCAACTGAGCTAACCAGCCCCTATGTTGGTGGGCGGTCCACTTATGCCAATTATCTATTGCTCTATGGGGCCAGGTCAGAGGCCAAACCATATCTGCCGAGTAGCCAGTGATCAATCCCAAGTCAGATGCAAACAACCCGGGTAACGGCAGTAGCAGGGATCACACAAATGGGACACAAGCCTTTTATGTGGTTGTATATATATATATATCTGTAATATATACCTTAGAATATACTCGTATTGTGTTGTTGGTCTCAGAACTATTAAACAATTCCACCTGGATGATGTAAAGCCCTGTAGCCAATGAATTCAGAGAAAGAACACCAGTAGTTGTGTTGATTGAAACTTCATCTGTATTGGTCGGATTGACTGTTTCCAAATCTAAAAGGAAGAGAGAAATGAAGAGACTTTAAATATTCGTTCAGATGAGCATTTTGTAAGAACTGCTTCTGTGAGTATGCTTACTCTCTTTGAATCAAGATATACATTGAAGGGAAGGTACAGCGTTGGCCAAACTGCTTCTATGAGTATGCTTACTCTCTTTGAATCAAGATATACATTGAAGGGAAGGTACAGCGTTGGCCAAACTGCTTCTATGAGTCTCTTTGCATCAAGATATACATTGAAGGGAAGGTACAACATTGGTAATGTTGGCTAAACTGCTTCTATGAGTATGCTTACTCTCTTTGAATCAAGATATACATTGAAGGGAAGGTACAACATTGGTAATGTTGGCAAACTGCTTCTATGAGTATGCTTACTCTCTTTGAATCAAGATATACATTGAAGGGAAGGTACAACATTGGTAATGTTGGCCAAACTGCTTCTATGAGTATGCTTACTCTCTTTGAATCAAGATATACATTGAAGGGAAGGTACAACATTGGTAATGTTGGCTAAACTGCTTCTATGAGTATGCTTATACTCTCTTTGAATCAAGATATACATTGAAGGGAAGGTACAACATTGGTAATGTTGGCAAAACTGCTTCTATGAGTATGCTTACTCTCTTTGAATCAAGATATACATTAATGCATTGGTAATGTTGGCAAAGCTGCTTCTATGAGTATGCTTACTCTCTTTGAATCAAGATATACATTGAAGGGAAGGCACAACATTGGTAATGTTGGCAAAACTGCTTCTATGAGTATGCTTACTCTCTTTGAATTATGAAAGGACCTAGACCTACACAACCAACCGGTGAAAGATTCAGCGTATGAATGTATGTCTATAACAAAAAGTGATAATACTTTAATTAACTTTGTACTAAATACCTTTTAACTTTATCTGTGATACTTTTGTTAAAAAAAAACATACAAATGTTTTAACGGTGGTTGTTAAGAAGGCAAACAAGTGTAGAAACACTATAACAACTATAGTCTCAAGTGATTGATAGTGATAGTAACCTTTTTTATATGACGCTCTTTGAATCATAAACTCCAGATAGGACTCATCATGTGGATCACCACAAGTGTAATTCACGTTCATATCCAAGATTTCGAAACCAGGTTCACTTGGAACGACCAGGGTCAGTTTGGGATCTTGAGGGACGATCTGGAAACAGGGCAACCGGCCGGAGAAGACCCTCAACTGGATGGTGCTGCGCGCTTCCTTGAGGTCGGGCCTGTCCGGATTCCAGACTTTAACGTAGAGGATGTAAGGATCATTGGAGATGTCTAATTCTGATTTTAGGAAAACTACGCAACCACCATCTGCGTGAAATGATAAACAAAATATAATAATAATAATAATAATAATAATAATAATAATAATAATAATGTGTGGACTTATATAGCGCACGTATCCACCAACTAAGTGGTGCTCAAGGCTTATATTATAAGTGTGTTCAATCAAAATTTAGACACCGACTTTGTTCTCCGGTTTCTGTGCAAGTCGCCTCATGACCCGGACGTCTGCATTTTTAGTTTTCGTTTTTTTTGTGCTATGAAACGATGTCCAATTGCAGCCAAAATTGCTGCACCAATTGGAACATAGGGGTATGAACGTTTGCCTGATTTATGAGGACTCTCATCTTAGCCACCATACTTTGTGTATAGGAAATTTGGTCTGGTTCCAATAACTGCGTATCATGTCTTTCACTGCTTGGCAAATAACAAAGATTAGCACATAAAAAAGCATGTTACCGCACTGATTTTGAAGCCGACCCATGACCAGAAACCAGACTTTGGGGGGGGGGGGGGGGGGCCTTAGTCAGGTATTCTATCATTGATCTACAAACCTGTTGGCGATATAAAGAACAATTCATTGTCATCCCCGCTGGAAGAATACTTGAAGTAGTTTGGACCTTTGTCTTGATCTGTGACGGAAAGGTTTGCTACCTAGAAATAGTGAAGCAAAACGTTGGTCGTCATTTGAGTGCCGTTATGTGGACATAACTACCACCATTTTAATAGTGGGTACATAGCTATACGTACATTGAAAATGTGATAACCATGCTCAGGCGAAGCGAACAAACCAACCGTGGATTGGTTGGATTTTCTGGGCACCTCCCGTAATCTGTCTTATGTCCTTATTGGAACACCCGGTAAAAGGACCACGGGCATAAATCCGGGGGGGATGGAGGGGATATATACCCCTCACTTTTTGGCCCAGGGGGATGGTCCATAGGATCACCCCCCCAGAATTTGTCGTGCGGTATCCCCCATTTGACGTTTGAAATCCAGTACGTAATGCAAACAAATTTCAATATCATCCCCCAATTTTCAACATGGATTTATGCCACTGAAAAGGACATTAGTGCACGTACGCTGTTCTTTCTTACATCCTTCTTCCAGGCACACGACGATGTAAAATAATCTCATCTTGTAAGAATTGGTTCGGAGGAGTGGTTCTGAAGCGGTAGTGAGGATATTTCATGATGTTTCAAACAGTGATCTGTCCATCTTCAGGAGGATCGTCACCCTCCCCCCCCCCCCACCCCACCAAGTTAACACAACTCACTGCTGACTACTTACCACGTCAAACACGGCCGTTGTTTCCAAAGCAATGTCCATTGAAGTCTTGTCAAACACGGGAGCATTGTCATTAACATCGATCAATATTACAGTGACATTCAAAGTGCTATTCATTGGGGGTGTACCAGAGTCGCTAGCCTGAATACATATATTAAATCAATACATATCCATATATTAAAGAAGTATTGACCGTGTTTTTCGCTATTTTTATAGCAACTTTTTCATAGGAACATATATATTGCCGTTTCACTTGAAGGGAAACCAAATGCTTTAAAATGACACATTTCTCAAAATAATTGTGAGAAGAAAGTAAATAAGTACCGAAATAAATTTGGTCCCGTCATAAAATCATTTTGGCACATTTTTACTGTTAAACCAAGATTATGACAACTGTTTTGTGAAACATCTCATTTCAAAGTATTTGTTTTAGTTTCTTAAAAGGAAATCATCAATGTTCAAATGAAAATACAAATTTCCAGGAAATGCCGGTAAAAACACAGACGATACATTAGGAAAGTTTTCGGAAGCACCATGTAACAAATCTCTAAAGTAGAGGTGTTGGCTCTGAGAAGAGCCGGTTTTGTTCTCAACGTTTCGGCAAGTATGCTCTGGCCGTCGTCAGGAGAAACAGACGATATATCATTAAATTACAATACAGACGATGTATCTTTAAATTTTATTTCAATTCTTCAGAAACAATATCGTAACGATCAACAGGGCATGGAATCGGAGTGCTACTTTTAGATTAGTGATTGAAAATAATTTCCCACATGATAAGGTCATATTACCGTTGTTGCTGCATAAATGAGCCAGTAATTTTCAGTCGGTGTGTTCATCTTAACTTGGACATTGATTCCATGCCCTGTTGGAAGTCTTCATCGTGACAGTACTGTCCCTTTAAATTTCAAATCAAATTTTGAGAGACAGACCTTCGGCCAGATTTAAGGATAGCACAGCTGCCCCACAAGAAGAAGGGCTGTTGAAATAACACCGTTGTGTCACAGTATTATTCAATGGTGTTAATATTTGCCTAGTAACCAGTTTTTGTAGTGTAGTAGAGCAGCAATAATTATAATAAACTGAAAATCGCAGATTCAAGTACTGCTCCAATCCACGCTTTTTCACTGTTCACCCTTAGGCCAAAAAACAAAACAAAGTCTCTCTGGTTTCTGGTCATAGGTCGGCTTCAAAATCTTGCTTTTTGCCAACCAGTCAAATAATGTGATCCATGTATATGCAGTTATTGGAACTAGACCAAATTTCTCAAACTTAAAGTATGATGGCTAAGATCAGAGGCCTCACAAATCAGGCAAACGTTCATTCCCCTAAGTCGTTTAAAACACAGCACTGCAGAATTCTAATTGATCCAGCAATTTTGGCTGCTCCGAGGTGACACGTGCGACGACCAGAAACCAGAGACTTTCTGGCCTTAGTAGATAATTGCTTTAATTTTTTTAAACTTTTTGGACATACCACAATTTTGATTTCAAACATTTCCTTGGTCTCTCTATCGAGGGTACCATTGACACACAGCTGGTAACCATATCCATTTTCGTCAGCTTTGATTTCAAAATCTGTAAAATAATTCAGATTTAACATCGATCGGTCTTGGTTCAATGATTTTGCACTCAAGAAGGCAAAATCCTGCCAATATAAGGCTGGATGGCTCATCTATGAATAACTTTACCCTGAAAATTTGTTTTACCATGAAATAAATAGTTCACGGCAATTTCACGATGACACACCACCATGAAATACTCTTGGGATTCCTTCGCTGTGAAAATGTCATGAACTTCTCGTGGCAGTTTTGGGGCAGCTCATGAATTCTCGAGACCGCTGTGAATTTGCCGTGAAATCACCATGAACATTATTGCCAATATCTGAGAGGAAAAGACACTGTGAAATTGCGGTGAACCGTTATTTCACGGCAAAATGGATTTTCAGGGCATTTTCAGGGTGAAGTTGTTCAGATCAGTTATACGAGTGCCAATCAGAGGTCACTCCCCCCACTTGTTGACAAAATAGTGTTTATCAGTAAATTCACAAACTTGTTGGTATTTCTGAACTTATTTGTCTGCTAAACAGTGGTGTTTAAAAAATTGTTTTAAATTAAAAAGAGAAAACAGGGAAAAAAAGGAAAATAGAAGAAGAAAAAAGCTACATATAAAGTGTTGTTTTAAGCGGTGTTTGTGGGAGGGTTGGAAATAACCTCCACCCGGGCATGAATGCAAAAAATTTAATTAGAACACCTTCCTTCCCCCCCCCCCCCCATATGCATATATACATGTATATGCATATGGATCTGTGTACACATGTTCACTGCCGTGGCGTACATACCCCACCCCCAGGGGGGGGGGGGAAATGATCCTATGGACCATCCCCGGACCAAAAATTTGGGGTATATATATCCCCTCCATCCCCCTGGGGAATTACGCCCATGGTTCACTTTGTTCGGATAGCTGAGCGGGGCAAAATTATGTGACCAAACCGTTCCGACGCGCCTTGGTCAAGGCAACTTGCAGACAAGCATACCTGTATCTTGGATTGAAACTATTATGTTGGAATTGTCAGTATCGGGCTCATCTGCGTCAGTAACTGTGAATTGAAAAATCGATTCACCAGTAGCGATATCTTCACTGACTCGCACTTGCTCAGGGTCAGAGGACGGTTCAAATACTGGCGGATTGTCGTTTATGTCTGTGATGATAAATGTCACCTGGAATGTAAAGATTAAATAATATTTGCAGCCTTGCATGGTGAAAAGGATAAGTAAAGACTGTTTGCAGTGACACCATGTGAAAATCATCAATTGAGTAGTAATTAGTTCTGAAAAGAACTGTTTACAACTCGACGTTTCAATCAGTATGCTCTGATCGTTTTCAGGAGAATGCCGGACTCTGCCGACGCTGCTGCTTAAGTAGACTTTTGGAGATTTCTCGTGAAGACTGGATGCTGGAGGATTAAATTCAGGAGAATTCAGCCAATATGAAGATATTATACCTTATTACTTCAACTGCAATAAGCAATAGACGGATCCGTTAAGTCCCGCCCAATATGTTTTAACCAATCACAAGCCGCTATTTGAAAACTAGAGGACTGATATGAACGTACGTTTCCAAATACCAATGTTGCAACTTGAATTGTCTGGAAAATCATGGCACGAAATTCATAATAAATAAGACGCAGTCCTTACCCTCATTTCGGAATCATATTCACCGTCAGATGCTGTGACTACCACTGAGATTTCTGTCTCGTTCTCTCGATCAAATGTACCATTAACGATGATTTGTCCATCCTGATAGTTAGGAATGTGAACAAACAGCTTTCCAGTAAATTGGTTTGAATAAAATATGTACATTTAAAGAATGGATCTTCAGGGGTTAGGAAGTTATTGCTCAAGTAAATATTATCTTGATTAAGACACAATGCATCCAGTACTTCATTAGCTTCAGTTCTTTACCTTGCTGTCCGGAATTTGGAATCTCTCATCTGCATTTTCTTGTAAAGAATACGATATGATTGAACTGCTATCGAGATCCGTTGCCATGACCTGTAAAGAATGGATTTATGTAGTTGATGTTTTATGGATTTACTGACCCCCCAAAAAAAACAAAAACAAACAAACACTGCTGGAATTTTCTGAGATTTTGAGTCTTATTTAATATATCAGTAATTTTGTGTCCATCAATTTGTTTGGAGAAAGTACACAACATTTCTTTATGATGTAGACCCAATTCGGAAGTGCTGGATCAAGAAATGGTTTTCCTAACCTCAATATAGCAATGTTCCAATGAAAAGGAAAATTACCAGAAATTACAAATAAAACAACCAAAACACAGGCGACTTTAAAGGGACAATATCGTCATGATCATAGCAGACTTTCAACAGGGCATGGAATCAGTGTCCTAGTTTAAGATTAACAGTGACTAAAAATTACTGGCTCATTTATGCAGCAGCAATGGTAATGACCTTATCATGTGGGGCATTAATTTAAGTCACTATGTTAATTTAAAACTAGCACTCCGATTCCATGCCCTGTTGATCGTGACGATATTGTCCCTTTAACCCTTCTGCTATAGCTGAACTTTAATGGCAAGTAGCTATAGAGGTCAAAACCAGTCAACTGCCTGTTTTGACTGTTGACCCAAATGTGCACACAGGGGCATTTTTGACTGGTTTTGACTGTCATTTTGACCAACCTGAACAATACCAGAAAATGCTTTTACCTGTCAAAACCGGTCGACTCATTTTGACCTGTAAATGTACATTATTACACATAAGGTTTGACAGTGTTCGACTTTTAAGTGCACTAGATATATCTTGGCAAGTAAATCAGCATTTTGACCCTTGCAGTCACAGAAGAGTTAATAATCATAGGTATATAATAATAGAGGCATTTTTAAAGCGCTCTTACACGAGGTATCACAGCGCTGTACATTATTAACCCCTGCTCATCAGGCGCATAAATCATTCCTGAAATCATCTCAGCTCCCTGGGGAGTATACAGCTCAATTGCTGCCATTTCGGCGCATATCGGGCTAATCAAACACAACAACCAACTCTGCCCTCACAGGTACCCATTTACCCCTGGGTGGAGAGAAGCAATTATGGTAAAGTGTCTTGCTCAAGTACTACGGTCGTGGTTGGGATTCGAACCACATTATGACGACTCAGCCATCAGAACACAAATCCGATGCACTAAACCACTCGGCCATGGCACTCCATAATTACTATTATATGTAATAATAGGTTAAAGAAATCAATTCTGACCTTAAAATCTTCACCAGCTACTGGCACTTCTTCAGGCAATTCCCAGGTATACATGTCCTTTTCAAACATAGGCGGGTTATCATTAACATCAGTCACAGTGATGGTTACATTGACTGACTGATCCTGTAGTATTCACAGAGAAAAATCAACCCACTGTTACAGCAATGTAAATGCAACCTGTGGTTAAATGTGAATTTTGTATAATGCAGGGACGATATTGTGAGAAAATGAAAAGGTAGGAATGTTTGCTATTATAGTACTAGCCTATAGCTTTTTACCTCTATAGCCATGTATAGCAAGGAAACCGTTTTTTATCTTGGTATTTACAATAAAATGATACACAAGGAAAGTTTTCATGTTAGTCGGAACCCGGTTTCATGGTAGGATTTTAAAAATCAAAAAAGGTAGGATTTCCTACAAAAGTAGGAAGAATATCATGCCTGATAATGCTTGTGCAATCTTACTTGTTTGATGGTATTTTTTGTATGTTATTTTTAATTCCATCTTGATGTATTTTTCATATAAGAGGGCCCTAAATGATCAGCTGTGCTGGATGGTTTACCATCTGTAAAAATCCATAATATCCATAAAATCCCAATAATTTTTTTTTTTTAATTAAAAAAAACCAATAAAAATCAATAAAATCAATAAAATCAATAAAATCAATAAAAACAAAATAGTACGTTTTGCCAATTTCAAGGTAAATGTAGAGAGAATAAGGGAAGGTACAAAACTTGGGCCAATCTCTTTGAATCAACGTTTCGATCAGTATACTCCAATTGTCTTCAGTATACTCTGATAGTCTTCTGAAGACCATCAGATGATACTGATCGAAACATCGAGTTTCTCACTCCTGGTTATTCCCAGGACCAACAATTACTACATCACCTAAGAGATTGTTTGCATGGTGTTACCGCAAACCTTACTTCAGCAGTTGTCACTTACATGAGAAGGCATGCCATCTGAGACAGTAACAAGAAGTATGTATTCTGACTGGCTGTTGGTAGAATTGTCTACATCAAGCTGACCCACCACAAACACTTCCCCTCTGAAAGAATAATTATCCAAGCATGGAATCAAACACAAATTTAAAGACGCCGGTGTTTTTTGTTTTTTTTTACTATTTCATAGTTAATTGTGTGTAAAAAAAAATTTAAACCTGAAAATGTATATTTTCCTAAAAAACACACCACAGCTATACCTAGATGTAGAACAAAAAGTTATACCAATAGCTTTTTTCCCCCCGTGCTGCATCTCTTTGGAATTCCTTGCCTGGTGCATGTTTCCCTCCATCCTACGATCTATCCTGTTTCAAGAGATATCTCAATTCCCACATTCAGCTCCTCTGAGTCTATTTACTTTTTATTTTTCTTCTATTGTGTAGCCCTGTACCTTGAGTGGCTTTTAGCCTTGTTTGGGGCAAATATGTATTTAAAAAATGCAATGACTACAACACAAATTTCAATCCTCTGGCTGCCCTTCTTTCAAAAATCATTTCTCCGCCCCCGAGTAAGTTTAACCCTCCTACTATTGCTACACTTTAGTCAACTGCCTGTTTTGGCTGTTGACCCAAATGTGCACACAGGGGCATTTTTGACTGTTTTTTACTGTCATTTTGACCACCATGAACAATACAAGACAATGCTTTTACCAGTCAAAAACTGTCGACTCATTTTGATCTGTGAATATACTTACTACACATAAGGTTTGACAGTGTTCCACTTTTAAGTGCACTAGATACACCTTGGGAAGTATATCAACATTTTGACTGATTTTGACCCTTGTAGCAGAGGGTAAATTAATCAATATGAATAAGATTGTGGTAAGTAATACTGATGTGACTAAAAATGCTGATTAATATATTTATCACAGTTAATCTATTTAAGTAATTTACAAAATGACTCACATATTATTGATAATTTTGAACGGTACATCCGCCGTCACCAGCGAGTATTCCAAAATGTCACTGGCATCTCTATCCTCGGCCTGTGTGAAAGGGGTAAATGGTGAAATGAAAGCATTAAAGGAAAAAACCTTCGAGTAGGCTAACATTAAGAATACATCACTCGCGTTTGGCTATGACGACTCACAAAATAAAATTTATAAAACGAAAAAAAAAAATATGAAATTCAGATGTCGGAAACTGTAAATGTGGAGTGTCGTGGCCGAGCAGTCTAGCTTACCGGACTCAAGTTCTGGTGTTAGCAGAAGAATGTGGGTTCGAATCCCGGCCGTGACACTTGTGTCTTTGAGCCAGACACTTAACCATAATTGCTTCTCTCCACCCAGGGGTTAAATGGGTACCTGTGAGGGCAGAGTTGGTTGATTAGCCCTATATGCGCTGTAATGGCAGCAATTGAGCTGTATACTCCCCAAGGAGCTGAGATGGTTTCAGGAATGATTTATGAGCCTTATGAGCCTTATGAGCCTTATGAGCAGGGGTAATGATATAATGCACCTTGAGCACCACTTAGTTGGTGGATACATGCGCTATATAAGTCCACACATTATTATTATTAAATAAAAGCAATATTTCAAAATGCGCTTGATTCTGATTGACAGCCGCGCTGGCCAATCAGAAGACTGCCCACCCCATTGGCTCGTTACATATAATAAATTGTGTGGTCACGCCCAACGCGAGGATTAAAATGCGTCGTCCCGCCTTTTTATTAATTTCAGTTTTCAATTTACTGGTTACTAATCCACGACAGATATTTTCGTTCAATGTCCCAAATGATAGCTTATAACCTTCCTTAACCCCAGAAAAAAAACAATTCAACATCTAAATCTATTTTTGCACCATCAAATCAGCCCAAATACAGGCGATACATATTTAAACAACCTTTAACAGTTTCACTTTAATACCTTTAGTGAATGATGAGAAAATAGTTTTAATGCATTCATTCTATTAAACGTGAAATTCGAACACAATTATTTCACTCTTCTTAGCATAAGTGACAGAGAAAGTGACAAGTAATTTCTTTGCAAGTCAAGTGACAAGGGGTGTTAAAAAACACCAGTGGTGTTAACTTCACAAGTTTTCAAAGTCATTGGGAGGGAGAAGGTGACAGAGTGTGATGTTCAGGGGCAGTTTTTGCAATTGGAAATTTTTGAATCGGCCTTTGACATCAAAATTTCACCACTGAACACGGGGACTGTTGGAGCTTACAAGGGTCAAAATCAATCAAAATGTTGATATACTTGCCAAGGTATATCTAGTGCACTGTCAAACCTCACGTGTAGTAAGTACATTTACAGGTCAAAATGAGTCTAACATTTTTGACTGGTAAAAGCATTGTCTGGTATTGTTCAGGGTGGTCAAAATGACAGTAAAAACCAGTGAAAAATGTCCATGTGTGCACATTTGGGTCAAAACGGGCAGTTGACTGATTTTGACTTCTATAGCGACTTGTCACTAAAGTGCAGCTATAGTAGGAGGGTTAATATTTAACAAGGCTAGTAATCATTCTTACCTCGACTGTTAGAACCGGGGTGTCATTTCTGTAGGTCTCGGAGATACTTATGTCGTAAGGAGTGTTTTGAAACACCGGCTTATTGTCATTTACGTCATACACGTCTACATACACGTTGGCGAACGACGGGCTTCAGACATGAAAATAAAACAAGCTTCAAATAATGACTTTCGTCTCCGATATAATCCCTCCCAGACCTATCCTCTTCGTTAAACCCTCCTGGACCGATCCTCTGAAACCATCTCAGCTCCCTGGGAAGTATACAGCTCAATTGCTGCCATTTCAACCAACAACCAACTCTGCCCTCACAGGTACCCATTTACTCCCGGGTGGAGAGAAGCAATTATGGTAAAGTGTCTTGCTCGAGGACAACACAAGCACCATGGTCGCACCGGTTGGGATTCGAACCCACATTCTGATGACTCAGCCATCAGAACACAAATCCGATGCACTAAACCGCTCGACCATGGCACTCCATATAGCAACGTTATAGCACGTTCCACTTGTGATCTTGTAGCAGAGCCAACATAATGTGGGTTCGAACCCAGCCACGGGATCTTGGTGCTTGTGTCCTTTAGCAAGAAAATCACCACATTTGCTCTATCCTTAAGGAGGATGCAAAGCTGCAGATCCTGTGTACTAGAAAAATCAGTGCAAGTAGAAGAACCCATAACGAAGAACCCTGGTGTCTCTGGTAGCAAATTCATGGTATGGCAATTCATGGCAATGATCACTTAAAGCAGTTTGTAGAGTGGTACAACTATGGGGTGGGATATCCCGCCAATGAGCGATGTTCGAAATCCAGTACATAATGCAAACAAATTTCAATAGCATCCCCCCACTTTGACACGGATTTACGCCACTGCTTTGAAAACTAAAATATATTACCGTGATGGGTCCCAAGATTTATCCTGTGCTTCGATGAAGAGGATGTATCTCTCCACCTTCTCGGCATCAACCTCAGCTGAGGTTAACTTTATTTCTCCCGAATCGCGATCGATGTCAAAGAACACTTCTCCTCCGTCTGTGGCAGATTTCAAAAAGTAATTGATCTTCCCTGGATTGCCCATGGAGGTAGCCGATACCTTTTTTGGGAATTTCAAAATGACATACAAAAGAGTGAAAAGATGCCGGGTAGCAAATCCATCTAAATTCAACACTTTTTTCTGTCACCGATAACAAAACGTGTCAAAGCAGTTACCCTTTATAGAGAAACACTCAAAGCCAATTTTTTGTTTCTTCCTGGGTCAAATATAAAATTTTACATCTAGTAGGTTGATGAAATTCTTCGCGTTGGGTGATAAACAATTGATTTGATTTTGCCTTAACATTGCGTATGTATGATGAATCACTACTCAGTGCTTTTCAACAACCCACAAAATAGAATTTATCAAGCAAACGAATTTTGGAAGATAACATTATAAAATTCGGATGTCAGAAACTGTAAATCAAAGTGATATTTCAAATGCGCCCGATTCTGATTGACAGCCACGCTGGCCAATCAGAATACTGTCAACACCCTCAGCCCATTACATACAATAAATGGTGTGGATGCATGTAATATGAGGATTCAAATGCAGGATCCTGCATTTGATTAATTCAATTTTTTTATTTCCACGTACAAATCCTTGACAGATGTTTTCATTCAATGTCTCAAATGAAAGCTTGTAACTTCCTCAACCCCAGAAAAAAAAAGCAATTCAACATTTAAATTTATTTTTACTGTCAAATCAGCCCAAACATAGACAAACATCTTTAAAATGCAAACATCTTTAAAATGCAAACCAGAAATATAACTTTTCCAACTGCATCCTATCCTCTCACCCAACTCCTTTTCAAATTCATACCTTTTCCAACATTTTGCTGGACTTATCGAGTATACAGAGTTTGTTCTCCAGAAAGGAAAACTATACAACTTACCGTGGCTATCTTAGAATTTAAATCCGCATCCCCTTCAGTAATGTTAGTATTGTATCTGATCTTCGTAAACCTAGGCGCAAGGCTTTCAACCACAACAGTGATGTTTGCTTCCGTTAATGAGCAGTTTTCACGGGTAACTGTGACCTAAGGTAATGAGAAAAAAAGAAGCTTTTTTTTCATTCAAAACATGTTCACAAGATGTTACAATAAAAACTTTGTTTTAAAGTTGATTAGGCCAAATAAAAAAAATACCAGTTGATCGTCCCCGCCCGCATCCTTTTTTGAGGCCGCATCCTTTTTTGAGGCCGCATCCTTTTTTAAATTATTTTTTTTATACTTGTCCACAAAAAGAGTAAATTTTTCATGTATTTTTACTTCGTCTTGGCACCATTCTTTTGACTTTTGATTTAAACTTACCGATTTTAGTTGGCGGTGATTTAAAACTGAAAAATTGGTGGCCATTTTGAATTTAAATGCTTGGCGGCCATCTTGGAAAAAAATAAAAAGGCCCTCATCCTCCTCTTTTTGAAAAAACCAGGACGATCAACTGGTATTTGTTTTTACTTGGCCTTATGGTTTCAAACATTTCTTTAAAAAAAACGTCAGAGGTGATATCATTGATCGTAAAATATCACATTTCTCCATGGATTAACATCTTAATAATTTTAATATTCCACGTCAGACCGAATATAAAATATGTTTACCAATTGAAAAAATATGAAAACATTTTCACAAATTTCTTGTTTAAATGACGCAACATGTTCACTGGTTGGTTATGTAGCCTGTATGATGCAATGTAAGTAACGGTATGTAACGACTGTTTGCGGTGACACCATGTAGAAATTATCTATTGAGTCGTAGTTCTGAAAAGAACGATTGGTTACAACTCAACGCGTCGATCAGTGTGCTCTGCTCATCTTCAGTATGCTCTGCTGAAGACGATCAAAGCATACTGCTTGAAACGTTGAGTTGTATCCACCAGTCCTTTTCAGAACTATTTACTCAAAAGAGAATTTCTACATGGTCACCGCAAACAGTCTTTACTTATCCTTTTCATGCACCATGCAAAGCTACGAATCTTAATGTCAGTATGTATCCATGTGGGAGCAGTTTTGCCAACAATAGACCTTTGTCACCTGCAGACATCTTGTTTTTTCTATCAATACAAGTCCACATTACTAAACCGAGGCTGGATGGGGAAATAGTCTGGTCCCTCTTCATGCAATGAGAGTTAGCCCTACCATCTTACTTGCGTATACAGGGAACCTGACAAAGGTGGCCGCAATGTGAGGTCTTTTTACCTGTAGGATGTACGTGTCATTGATTTTCAGTTCCGCTGAGTCAGTGACGTTGAAGTAAACAGTTGGTGGTCTCGTCCCGTCAGACTCCATTTCAAGCCTGAATGGTTGCTTTTCCTCATCGATAAGAGTTATTATTCCAAAATAAGTCTACAGTTGGTAACAAAATCAAACAGAATCTTGTATAAATTAAAAACCTAGAGTTGATTAATTTGTCTAATAATAGTTCAGGAAGTTTTTTTTTGGGGGGGGGGGGGGTTATGGATGGACATAGTTCACTATTGATATTTGGTAAGTACATTCTACAGGGAAGTCGTGATTTTTTTTTTAACTCTTCACGGTACTGTAACTTCATTGATTCTACCATATAATGACATGAAATATGGAAACAATTTATCACTCCGGCGATATTTTAACTAAAAAGAGCGATATAAATTTTATATCGGCTATATTTTGGAATATCGGCTATTTTTTGGAATATCGGCGATATTTTTTAAATATCGTCAATATGGCGATATTTCGATATCTTTAAACCATAATCGATTTAGCCAATATTTTTTTGAATATCGTATCGTTATGATATTATCACGATATCGTCCACCCCTACACCCTAGTACACAAAGGTGAAAGTCTAATCGTCCACCCCTACACCCTAGTACACAAAGGTGAAAGTCTAATCGTCCACCCCTACACCCTAGTACACAAAGGTGAAAGAACAATGGAAAGAACTGGTAAGACTGCCGTCATCAAGCGTCTTTAAAAAAGTCTCTCATTGTATTGACAATAATTGGTAGTGAGTGGCTTACCGCATCACTGTCATTGACTCGTAAGGCTAGTTTGTCCACTCCGTCCTTAAAGTAAACGTAAGTGTCTTCAGGATCTACTCTCCCGGCGAGTTGGTCGCGTTCAAAGCCAGGGCAGAAAGAATCAACATCGGTGATGACGAGTTTAAGATTCGCCGTTGCACTGCGTTGATCATCATTGACCTGCTGGGCCTAGTTTTTGTTTTCATTAAATAGAAGGTACAACATTGGTATTTGGTTAGCTTTGTTCCTTTCAACCCTTTAGTTTTCAAGAAATAATTATATCATAAAAACAACCTGTACACAATTCATCGGGGCGGAGCTGGGGGCGGAGCTGGGGGCAGAGCTGGGGGCAGAGCTGGGGGCAGAGCCAGGGGCAGAGCCAGGGGCAGATCTACGGGGCACACACACAAAAATGTATGGTAAATTTACATGAAAAAAGGCAAGACATATGCTCCTCCCCCGATCTGCCAATGCACAGGTATAGGTCCTGGTTAAAATTTCTGATTTAAAGTCAAAATTCAAAAGGCCTACCGTTAGCCGAATATCACATTCTCCTGCTGAGAGTGCGTAGTTCACATTGATTTCTCCCGTTCTTGAATTAATGTGAAGGCTGCTTTCTGGACACTCATCATCAGTAACTGAAAATGAATGAAAATACGTAGTATGAAGGACAACGCCGTACAAATACAAAGATGCCTGTAACAAATGGATTGCCATTCGCCTTATTCATGATAAATATGTATAAATATGTATAAATATTAAGTGAGGATGAAATTTTCACAACCACATTTTATAGCTTAGGAAGGAGGGTCAAAGTTGTGGTACAGCCAAGCCTTTGAGAAGCCTGGCCGGGCCCAGGCTTTGCCCACTCCATTTAGCTGAGCACAAAAGACCCTTTACTTATGAATAGATCTCAAATTGCTCTTACTGTTAACACAGACTTGACTGATACCTCAGCTTGTTCACAACTGCAGCCACGAGCTCTACTTGGCTGGGCTAGGCCCTCCAGAAGCCCAGGTTATGTTGATTGGCAGGTACTGGAAAGCCAAAGATGTCTTGATAAGTTTACTCTTCACTGACCGTCAGAAATATAGCAGTACCTTATAGTTTCCATTAAAAATTAGTTTTCCCTGTCAAATTTTTTTTGGGAGCTTTTTGGAGCTGATGTCTCTATATGGTCCCAATACATAAAGTTTGGCCTTGCACCGACCTCCAAAATCAGCTTTCCAACACAGTGGTTACACCCCCACTGGGGAAAACAATTTTCCCTACCTTTGAAACTGTAAGAAACATCTACATCCAGGGAGTCCTGGTCATATGCCATAATGGCCTCTGGCATCACATCCAGAGTTCCCGTTGACCCTTCTTTGATGGTCGCTGTGTAATCGGTTTGGTTAAAGACCGGGTCCTCGTCGTCCAGATCCTCCACCGTTATATTCAGGCTTGCTGTTGACACGCTGCCTTTGAAGGGACCATCCTGCATGTCCTGTCATGAAATAATACAAAAATATCGAAATACATAAAGATTCACTTGGCAATTTTTTTACAGAAAATGACAGTTGATCAAAAGTGAAACTTTTATGTATTGATCGATTATCTATTATCGATTTATAGGCTGTTACGTTGAACATTTTGGTCGGTTTAAAAAGCCATTTTAAATAATGACATCATGCATAAATATATTAAGGTGTATTCAATTGGTATGATATTCCCTTGGGATGGCGTAACAATTCGACTGCAATATACAATGTGACCAATGATCACACCACATGTTTACCAAACAGGGGCAAACAATGTACACTGGTCTACGACAAGAAACCATAAAATCTGATATTTTGAGATACCAGCAGAAAAAAAATACTAATTTGATTTATTTTTTAATAAGGCACTAACATTAATTCTCAAATCTTGATCAACTGATCTGAAAAGTACAAAATGCACACTTTTGCCCGGTGGGAAATCACACTGGTACTCGCGCAGTGTAAGTCACATGAGCTATATCAACTGCTGCTGTGTATAAAAATAATACTAAACAAAGTATATACGTACAGTAACAACAAGAGTCAGGTTGTAGCTCTTACGCCTCTCAAAGTCAACGGCAGGTGGGTTCTTAACCACAATCGCAAATTTAATAATGCCATCAACTTCAAAGCTGTTAGGTATAAATGCTTCATAATGAAACGGTATGTCCTCCTGCAATGAAAATAGCCACAGCATTTTGGTATCAATTGGTACATGTGTGGGGACTAAGTAATCCCACGTTGATGCGTTTCCATCAATGTTGTGTTTCACATGCGAGTCTTATTCAAGAATGTTCACATGGGCACAAACATCTCTGAGATACCAGGTCTGTTGGATTGTTGGCAAGGTTGGACTATAGGCCTATAGTCTAATAAAAAAATATGGTTGCTAAAGCAAATTGCAAAGGTCGTCGTCAGTTGGGTTGCATGGGATATTAAAAGTTAGCTCTTGAAACGAATCAGAGAGTACGTATAATGCCCATGCCTCCTGGCTGTGCAAACACCCCCCCCCCCCGCCCCCTTCAGAATTCTCATCCCCAAGAGAATTAATAGTACCTCAAATTCTCCCCTGAAATTCCTGAAGCCCCCTTCTACCCTACCAGATGTCTGTTACCTTATGTACATGAAGTGTGCCACTCATTTACTAACCTAGTCCACGGCATAGTCAGAAGTCTATGAAGTGTGCCACTTGTGTACTAACCTTGTCCACGGCATTAGTATTTCAAGAACAATGGATTTGGCCACTTTGTGATATTTTGTTCCACAAACTGACATGCTCAAAAAGAAGCAGTGCAGTCTGGGAGACTTGCCCGGCACTGTATATCACGCACTTACTTTATCGTTTATTGGATCGACTTGCCCACTGTTCACCCCACAGATGGTTCGCCTGCATCTCGTTTAAGATTTCGTCTAGTTCTCTAGGAACGTAACTTGCTTCACGTGGAAATGTCTATCCCATGATGCCCAATGGCAGGTACGGTCGGGCCGGGCAGGGGGAGCAAAAACCAAGCTCACTGTGCATGCGCGCATTTATAATGCCATGGTATGGATTACAGCAGGCTGGCACACTTTGTGTAGGTAATAGAATTCTGACCCTACTAAACCCAGTAATGTTGCCCGGTGTAGAACCATGATAGTGAACAAATAATTACAGTTGTATCACTTTGCAATTCGAAAGAAAGTTCGTTTCGTAACCGGTCCATGTCTGTGAGTTTGATCTCCTGCCCAAAATCAAGTACAACTCCGGGTCTCGCCAACTGTGAAAAATCATAAAGTGTACAAATTAGTGTCGTGAATGATTATAGTAATATGTGGTGCACTCTGACACTATGAACAACTTCACCTTGAAAATACCCTGAAAATCCGTTTTGCCTTGAATTCACCGTAATTTCACTGCAATTTCACAGTGTCTCTTCCTCTCAGATATTGGCAATAATGTCCACGGTGATTTCACGGCAAATTCATGGTGCTCTCAATAATTAATGAGCTGCCCCAAAACTGCCACGAGAAGTTCATGGCATTTTCATGGCATTTTCATGGCGAAGGAATTCCAAGAGTATTTCATGGCAATTTCACAGTGTTGTGTCGTCACGGTAAAAAAGATTTTCAGGGCATTTTCTGGGTAAAGTTATTCATAGAGTGATGCATACAAAAACAACACCCAAATTTGTTTTGGCAGGGAGAGTCAGTCAAGCGGATAAGAATGCCAGACTAGATAAGTTTCTTCACTGCACCGTTTGACCCCCTGATGGTCCGACCTTAAACACCCTCCTTGTGTTCTCTTTTGGCTTTTCTGGTCCGTCTCCATTTTCTGGTCAATAAGGTAGAACTTACAATGAGACTAACCCAAAGTTCTGACATCATGCTTCAAGGCTCGTGAAAGATGCCAGATACTGGCCTCTCAGTTTTGGGGGAGATTCAACTTTGACCTTGGTTGGTAGCTAGCTAGCTAGCGTGCGAGCCTTGAAGCGTTACGTCAGATCTTTGGCACAACATATCCAATGAAACTCCTCCTGGAGCCTGTCTTTATTCTTGATAGGATAAAGACAGGGGATCAGTCTAAAAAGTTCTCTTTTCTTACCTCTGGGATGGATGCTGTGTACATTGAGTTTTCAAAACTCGCCTTGTTGTCATTAATGTTGGTGTTTGTAACGACTAGTATCAACATTTTTGTCTGTTTGGGGAAAATGTACATCCAAGAATAATGTAAATCATAGACAAGAAATATAAACAGGAAATGTATACTGTCATAAGAGGTGCTCACTTTCTCCAAAGAAATGACGAAAAACTGTTGCATGTTAATTTAATTTTGTTTATGTTTTTACAAAGGATGGTAACCTTTTTTGTAAATTCACAACAATTTCCGTTTTCTCTTAAATGAAAGCACTTCAGAAGAAATAAATTATCAGGATAATTGATGCATGTGGAAACTGAACAAGTTTTTAGATGAAAATCTTTGTCAAACTGATAATCTGGTAATTGCCAATGTTGTAGCTGTTGAGGGGCTGATGGTGTGGTATGAGTTCCTAGTGTCAGGAGCCGACGATAACGTAGGGTTTGTTTCTGTATCTCTCGCAACGGTATTGTGAGGGACGACATCCCTAAGAACTAGCCCCGGGAATCTGTAGTGAAGTACACTGACAAATAACTGTTCTCATGTAAATCAAAATCAATAGACACCCTCTGTTGAGAACTAGAAATAAGGAGATTGAATAAACCAGTGCTTTATAGGTTATCTAATTATATTTCTGGTGTCCTGTTGTCCCTCATTTCGGAGCTGTTGGTTGTAGATTTGTATTGGCTCCAAACGAAGACTCAACAAATCATTATTAACTAATACGGATGCGTTCTCAGCCACAGTCTGGGACGTTCTGGTCAGTGCCGTCCGTACCACACCCTGTGGAAAGGTTGTATCCACGTCCACTTAGAGAGTGTAATGTCACAATACTTACAACTGAGCTGGAGGTGGTACACTTGAATTCAAAAACTTCAATATCTGTCGCTGATAAACCATTGGGTTCAGACTACAATAAACATACAAAGTAAACGTCTTATATTCATATATACTCATACATATTCATATATACACATATTTACACATAATCACACATATACATACATACTTTATCAAACAGTCTTGGGAACTTCAGATAATCCCCCCCCCCCGAAAATGGGCGGGGGGAACACTACGCTCAGTTGACTACGCTTGCGTCAATTCGAAATGCTAGTGCAGCCCACATTTCTGGTTCTGGTGCTGTTGAGTTTTATTTTATGACCATTTTTAATTATGTGTTTTAGTTTACAGAGGTTACCTGATATCTGGAAGACCTCATGTATTGTCCCTATTCCAAAGAAGCCTGCCATTGAATGTATGAATGATATGAGGCCTATTGCTCTTACATCTGCTGCCATGAAAGTATTTGAGAAAATTCTGTTGAATCAATTAAAGCCTCTTGTCACTCAATTTGTTGACCCACTGCAATTTGCATACATTAGCAACCGCAATACTGAGGATGCAATTGTATACAAGTTGGAAAAGTTGTATTCTCATTTAGAGGGCTCTAGAAATGGTAACTCTAAGGATAATGTACTATGATTTTTCCTCTGCATTCAACACAATGCAACCCCATCTCCTGATCCATAAGTTGTTGAATATGGACGTTCCCCATCAGCTGGTTAGGCTTATATACTCGATTTTCTTACGAATCGCAGTCACAGGTGCTCCACAAGGTACAGTGTTAGCTCCATTCCTTTTCACGGTGTATACATCGGACTTTCGATCCAGTCACGCTGACTGTCCAGTTATTAAATTTGCTGATGATACTGCTTTGCTAGGACTTATTAAACAAGATGATGATAGTCATAAGGCTGAAATTGACTGTTTTGTCAGGTACACTGCGAAGATAATTACTCAATGTCGCTAAGAAAAGACTAAAGAACTTGTCATTGATTTTCGTAAAAACAAGCATGAGCCTACTACTAATAATAATAATAATAATAATAATAATAATAAAGATTTTTAGCGCGCACATATCCACCCTGCTGTGATTAATAACAACTGTGTTGAAAAGGTAAAATGCATATAAATACCTTGGGGTTAAGTTCACTTGGATTACGTAATGAAAAAGCTAAACTCACGCATGTATTGTCTCCGTAAAATGAATGCTTTTAGGGTCAGTAATGAAATTCTTGTGACATTCTATTTATCAGTGATCTGTGGGGTATGGAGTTATTGTTTGACGGGCTGGGGTGGGAACGCTTTGAAAAGGGATAAAGATATGATTGATTGTTTGGTGAGGAAAGTAGGGAGGATGACGGGGTTGTGTTTGACTCTCTTACCAGCAGCTGGTGACTGGTCTGTTCGTATTTTGGATGACAATAGCCATCAGATTTGCGGCGAACTTACTAGTTATAGTCAAGTCATTCCTAGAAATGGAAGATCGAAGGAGACTGCCGGCTCGCACTAACCATCATCTACACTCTTTTGTCCCAATGGGTATTACGTTTTTTCAATGCTAAATATAAACGATGATTGCTGTTCCATAAACTTTGTATATTTTTATATTTTTTATCTTGTTTGTATGGCTGGGCAAGGCGTGGATAAGTAGGTTTTTACTCCCTGTGTACTGTTTATCGAGCAACGTTTTATCTGCTTTTTGTAATTTTGTTTAAACTTTTTTTTTTTTTGTATAGTGTTTTTAACTTGTGGGCAATGTAATTTCTTCTTTTTGGAGATTAATAAAGTTGTCTTATGTCTTATGTCATAAACAATAATGGACTGCCGTGTTCACTGATCAACAAGTTGTCGTTTATGCGCGTGTGCACCAGAAATGTGGACCGCGCTAGCATTTCAAATTGACGCATGCGTATGGAGGGAGATTTACGAAGGGGGAGATTTACGAAGTTCCCAAGACTGTTTTTGATAGCAGTTCGTGTGTGTGGTAGTGGTTGGTGATTGGAGCATCGTGTAGTGCCGTCGGATCTTGTATCAAAAACATACAAACACAATTCAGTTTTACTAGCATTATACTGGAAGTGCAACTAAATGTGCGATTAGGCTGTCACCTTTTTACATTGTTTTGTTTACTTACTTCCATGTCAGGGGCATTTTCTTTTAAGGTCACATTCTCATAGTCCCATTCAAAAAGGTTACAATTCTCATATGCATCGGTACATAAACAGGTAATGGAGCCGGAATCGACTTCAGCTGTGTAGACAATCCCTGCATAAGTTATAGTAAGAAACAGTTATAGTGTATCCTCAATTTACCCTTAATGACACACCTAAGGTTATGTCATTAACTGGACAGTAATTTACAAATGAAATTAGAAGTTTGGAGTTTCAGTTTGTTTTAGTGAACGATTCTCTTGTAAAATGCTGAATTTCAACGCATGATCATACGCGTGGATGTTTTGAGCGCCGTTTTTTGAGACGCACAGAATTGTGGTCATCAAAAAATTGGTGTTGGTATAATTAATGTTGGTAAATAAAAATGGTATAATTTGGAGAAGCTCTCAATGCTTTTAATCAATATTCTTGAAAGACCAATAAAATGAAAGGTTGTTAATTTTTTTGCAAAAAGTACTTTGAAATACTTTTTTAATACTTTGAAATGTGTACAGGCCTACAGCAATTTTCCTTGCAAAAAATAAAACAAAAAACAAAATAAAAACAATAACTGAATAATATACTCTGTAGACAATGTGTTTGCATTTGGTGGATTTTTGTATTAATATTTATTGAGAAAATATAGTCGCTTATAATATACTTGCCTGCCTGAGATTGTTCCTCCAATAACACTTCATCCAATAACACGCCATCAAACGTATCACAAGCTGTGCCATTGCATGTGAAGTCGCATTCTAACAAATTAATACAATTAGAACAGTTCTTTAAAATGCTGGTATTTTTTTTACTTTTAGACACAAGTTAGACAGTACAAAAAACCAACGTATAATGCTAAGGCCTAAGTTACAGTGAACGATTTCCCCTGTATCGCATCGCAAAATGCGACGTAATTTGGACAATCTGCGATGGAATTTATCTGCAAATTACATCGCAGATTTTGCGATACAAATTTCGATTTTTTTTCACTATTGTTTAATAATAAATATTTTTGAAATCATATTCACAATCCTTTCCCGAAATAACGTTTACATGTATATTTCCGACCACAAATTATCAAGGATCCGTCCCGACTGGGTTTGTTTTCATGTGTCCAGACCATGCTGGGGGTACGTCCGTGTGACGCACGTGGTCAACGATGACATCACGACGCACGGTGTTGATGCAACAGTGAACATGTGCACTGGTTTCCGCTGGCTCATATTCGCCAATTCCATGGTTTTTACGGCGTTATATCGCCGTAGTATTGCGATATATCGCCGTACTATTGCGTTATATCGCCGTATTTTATTGCGTTTTATCGCCGTATTTTATATATAGGACTGCTCGAATAAGCAAAACGAATTAACGAATAATTAAATAATTAAGTAAATAAAACAAGGTCCCAACTCACCTGAGAAGAAAAGAGGCCCTCGGGAACGGCGTGCCTTGTCTTTTCGCCCTTTAGCCAAATGTGTTTTGCGCCGTACTATGGTACGGCGATATAACGCAATAGTACGGCGATAAAACGCAATAAAATACGGCGATATATCGCAACAAAATACGGCGATATAACGCCGTAAAAACATAAGTTCTCTAGGAATTGGCGAATATGAGCCACCGTAGGTTTTACCTATGTGCATCCGGCCGTACAGTATACAACTTTATTTACCAGCAATCCGTAAGGGTTTTATCCGCAATGCCTAAAATTCTATGTGCATGCAATATTTTCCTGCTGACGAATTAACTACGGGCGTAATTCCCGAAATGGAAAACATATAACAACCGCCCAGTTTTCATTTTTCTTCTCCCGAGTTTGGGGGTTTGGAACATTGAGCAATTGAGCCACCCCCTATACACAATAGTACCGTGTTCAGTTCACACGTGCACCTTCAAACGATCACTATGGCCGTATCCCGGCAAAGAAATCTAGAAAGCTACTAACTTCGTTTTATAATAAAAGTTTTTGAAAAATTAATAAAATGAGCATTCATTTATATATGTAGTGGTGAGATTTAGAATAATTTCGGCACACAATACGATTGCACTCTCAACCACTCATTTTCCGGACGAATTTTTAATAATCAAAATCAAGCTTGATCATACCACAAAGTATGGTAACGTTACACTCGGCGAAATTCACTTTGAAAAGCACCCAAACATGTCGCAGTCGGTAATTTGTTTTCGTGATATTGCCTCTGCTTTAGCGATCGATATAATAATGTAAACAAAAAAATAGATGGAGGACTAATTACTTTCATGAATGACTGCAACTTGGCGAAAATAATGAAGAAATTTGCCTAGAATAAAGAAACGTGTGAATTTTTTTACCACATGTGGCTCAATTTCTTGACACCAGGCCTAATAATTTGGACATTCATACTATGAATCAAACGACACTAAAGTAGTTGAAAAACCACACCTGTGCACACTACATACTGTAATTTTAAGCATTTTAAATTTGCTACACAAAATTCACAGATTGCTTTTACAAAACATTATTTTGCTATGCAAATTCATTTTTTGCATCGCAGTTTAAGGGCTTGAAGGAATTGATTAGAACTAGGGTATTTGATGGCAAGGATAATCATTAACCATACCTGCTTTGGTGACTTGAAGATTTGTAGTCGGATTTACAAGGACTAAAAACAACAATGCGAGGACTTTCATCTTAGCTGTGCTAATCAATTAGCCAGGCCAGTCATCAAGATAAGATGTTACAAAATTGCATCGGTGTGTCAACCTGAAAATGTTGAAAATTTTCGAAATACGCACAATGCCGTCACGATCAGAACAGACCTTGAACAGGGCATGGAATCGGTGTCCTAGAGATGAACACACAGACTGAAAATTACTGGCTCATTTTATGCAGCAGCAACGGTAATAGGCTATGACCTTATCATGGGGTATTGTTTTCAGTCACTAGCTAATCTAAAATTAAGACTCCGATTCCATGCCCTGTTGATCGTGACGACACTGTCCCTTTAATTACAATTAATGAGTACAGAGGGATTTCAGGCCGAGGAGACATGATTGAATGTTGTTGACACAGTATCTCTTCAAAAGCTGCAATTCTCGCAACAATACTTCCATTTTATGGTCCCTGGATCCGATATCGGCACAATCATGGTTGCCATGGCATTTGTTTATTTTACCTAGGTATAAAAAGTTAGAAAATCCACAATGCAGTGATAAATACAAAAGGCACGTACATATTATTTCGACAGCAATATGTGACTAGGAGGTGCACTTATCATTAAAATGTGAGAAAGATTCAAACATTTCTAATAATTAACTTTGTAATGTACTTTGTTCAAATCCACACTAGCATATAATTATAGATCTTGCAGGTTTACGCTCATATCGTGGGAACCAGTGAATTTAGAATTTAATTGTAGAATCGTCTAATTTTAATGTAAAACTGAATACTTGGTGAAAAGTTAATTTGCCATTTGGCCAAGATGGATACATCATCAACATTACACCAGGACAGTTTAAAGCCCGTTTCAAACGTCGCGCTGCTGCCGTGTCGAATTCAAATAATTATTTTGTCATATATATATATATATATATATATATATATATATATGACCTTGATCTTACCTTGATCTTGATCTGACCTTTACTTCCGGTCCAAACATTTCAAATTCAACACATTCTACAACGCAACATTGATAAGTCTTTTGAAGATTGAATTTATATTGTTATGATAAAACATGTCAGACATTTAAAAAAAATATGATCGCACGTCATCGATGACCATTTCATTGAACCGGAAGTTAACCCGAACACCTAGTGTTTCAACAAACATTTTACCTCTCGTTAAATTTTGTTTCGATTCGACACGGCATGCAGGAGCGCGACGTTTGAAACCATTTTTTGAATTCGGCTCGACAGAGGCTCTTGGCTCGACAGGCTGTGCGGGTGCGGCTACCCGTAATGCGGGATGGTTTCGGCAGTAGCACGACTTGGTTTCAAACGACGTGCCATTGCCGTGTCGAATCGAAATAAATTCAAACCTGGCGCTACATTTCTGGTCTCGTATGGTCCGCCATTTTGGATGTGTTTCAAACCAATTGGAACTTGAATAAAGAACGATGTTTGAACCAGGGTGCACCCCACTAAATAGAGAGGAATTCATGCGCCAAGCTGTTTATCATAAAGTGTATGTCCTCAAATTTTTCTGAAAAACAAAGATCTGAGGCCCATACATTTGATGGATTGTGTAAAAATGGCCCAATATCATAACCTGGGGGTCCTTGGCTTTCAACTTTGAGTATTTTGGACACACTAGGCCCTGCAAAAGTGGTCCTAATTTGATTTCAAGCGTAAGGCCTTTTTCCAAAATGGCCGTTTTTCAGTGTGGACGTTTTCACTACTGTAGAGGGTGGTTTTCATTGGGATGAGGATAACTTCCTGGAAACCTGGACTTTAGACAGTAAATAGAGAAGAAAATAAAAGGTTATATATCGATCAATATTTTTTCTTTTGGTTTTAAAAACTGTGGGACTTTTAAGTATTTTTTAACGATTTTTGAATATTTTGTGTTTAACACTGTTTACTATGGAAGTTTATTTAGTGGGGTGCACCCACCACCGCCACGCCATTGCCGTGCTATTCGACGGGGCAGGAGCGCGACATTTGAAACAGTCCCAACATTCTTCAAGTAACATTTTTCAATTCTTTAACTATAACAGGTGAGCATCAATTAACTTTAAATTGAGTTTTGTTGATTTCATCAGTAAAATTAGTACCGGTAACATACAGGCCCGACTTGTCACGAATCGCTTGATGAATAATCTTTTGTAGTATCAATGTTCATATCAATAATTGTTGGTGTTAAAAGGTTATTTTACAATGGCAAGTTAATATTAACTTCTTTTGACAATACACCGCACATTGAACAGAGACCTAGGGTCAGCATAAGACTGCACTGTAAGAAATATTGGGCAAACACGGTTGATATGTTGCCGAACATATCAACAGGTTACAGTTGGTTTACCATTGCCCAATGTTGGATAATTATTTGCCAAAATATGTGAACAGTTGTGGTAAATACTGACCAATTCTGGGAGAAATAACCTTACCCAACCTTATGTTGCTCAACATATTTTACAGTGTGTTACAGTTTATTTATGCATTCTTCATCTGGTTGTAGTTCATCTGGTTGTAGTCCATCATGTTGGCCCGTCCTTGCCCGCGTCCAAATTGTGGTAAGAGCGCTATAATGTCGATGCCCTGCAATTATTTTTCGTTCTGGTTTGTTCATGTCACCGACTTCTACATGGAATGTCTTAGTCTTTCTTGACAAACACATTATTCCTGGTTACAAACATTAATAATGTTCCAAGGCATTTCGCAAAGCATGTCGAACCTGGCCCAACCGCCACTTGTGCACAATGTCTATAATAAGCATGCGTTTTTGGCAGACGACAAAAATGGCCAACATTTCAATGGCGGGATGTGCATACAAGTTCATTGCTCAAAAATCTCCCAAAATATCGTTTCCAATCCTCACTTGACTATACTTTCCTCTCCGTAAGTGTGTCCTCTATCATCTTTTAAAGGGAAATCTGTGATATTTGTCATATTTGGACAGAAAAGCGGCGGTTTTATTTTACATTTTTCCCGACATTTCGCCACAAGCTTTCGTCTTTTTTAATAACCAACATAGCCCGCTTCTCTATGCCTGTAAACAATTATTTGCTTGTACTTTTGTGTGAATTTTGTAATCAAACCGTCTCGAATTTAAAGATGTGTCGCCCGTGCTTTTGCTACTTATTTAAACGGTATTTTCCGGGAATCAGATTTTTCATTGGAACGTTGGTATATATTGTTTTCCCTCGAGGTGGTGAAAACAAATGTTTGAAAATTATACGTTTCTCAAAACAATCGTGAAAAGCATGGTTTTACAGTAGGGTTAAATATGTACCAAAATGAACTTATGTTGGGTCCCGTCATACATTAATTTCAAGTTAAACTTAACTTCAGCTGGTTAGGGCCTATTTTGTTTGTAATAATATCATATCAAAGTATATGTTTTCCTTTGTAAAAAGGAAATTAAAAATGTTCCACTGAAAACATAAATTACCAGTTAAATACGGGCGATAAATTTATTAGTCAGCATGATTAACATCAGCTTAACATAATATTTAATTTCTGATAATATTATAATGCGGTTCTTTTGTTATCAGAGAGGTATTTCCATAACAATACAGCTATATTCATTTAAGCTTCAAAAAACGGGTCTTGATACTTTTTGGTTTTATAACACGAGGTAGGCCTATGGCCCGGCTATAGGGCCGAGTAGAGCTAGTAGCGCTACAATCGGTATAGCAATGGCAAGTATGCTAGGCACCAATGTGAAATAAGAACTCAAATTCTCTGATAATTCCGCCATAGAAATACTAGACAAAGCCGTAGGATTGCCAGGATAACTAGCACCCATTATGTTGAATTTCACAATTTTTGTAACTTGCTTGTAATCCTGAACTCCTGTAGCCTTGTGTATATCTTGAAATAATATTTTACTTACGGGTTTTCCCACGATCGCTCCCGATTCAGCTCAATTCAGAGAACCGCAAACGACGGACTTACACTACAGAGCAATTCTGTCAGCGTACGTGTGCTATTTGCATAAAATACCTGCGTGATACCAGGTTTCATGTCACACAGGAATGAAACAAACATGGTGTTATTTACACAGTGATGTTTGTGAACACGGATCCCGATATAAAACGATTGGAATTACAGATAGGAATTGGATGTTGACCCTCTTGTGTTTACGAACAACACCCACCGCAGCTAGGGCGTTGAGTTGAGGGGGCAGCAGCAGCGTAGCCACGGGGGGGCCTGGGGGGGCCTGGGGGGGGGGGGGCCTGGGGGCGGGGGGCACATTCCCCCCCCACAAATTTACAGTTTACCCTCAGGTGCCCCCCACGAAAAATCCTCATAATGCCCCAAAAAACAGAAAAGAAAAAGAAAAGGGAAAAACCCATACCCCTGGTGCCCCCCACTGAAAAGCAATGCCCCCTGTGCCCCCCCCCCCCCACTAAAAAAGTCCTGGCTACGCCGCTGGGGGGGGCAGTCGTAGTTTAATCGACACCAAATACCCGTAGGTCAACAATTACGCCGATTAAAATACCGGTGTCTGGCACAGTCCGGTCCAACATTAACAATAAACAATACCTAAAATAACAAAAGTAAATTATAGAAAGAACACTGACTGTGTTTATTTCACATTCCCAGCAATTTAAGACAATCTAGGAAAGGAAAATATACAGTTTATCACATAATTTTAAAAAAGCAGTAACTACGAAATTTTTACTGCTTTTTTTAAAATCCATATGTCACCTGTGATTCCCGGCAACAATTTACCGTTGGATCAGAAAATTTACTGACAAGAACATTATAAGAAATGAAAAAAAGAAAATGAAAGTTTATAAACAATTGTCAAAAAGCGGTAATTAGGTGATTACATTTTGGAACTTTATGGGCCTAACTGAAAATTTCCTCTAGTAAAGACTGTTTGCGGTGACACCATGTGAAATTGAGTAGTAATTAGTTCTGAAAAGAACTGGAGTTCACAACTCGACGTTTCGATCAGTACGGTATGCTTTGATCGTCTTCAGGAGAATGCCAGACTCTGAGACGCTGCTGCTTAATTATTTTATTTATTAGTCTTTGGCGAAATTTGTTTTCCCCTTTATAAAGGAAAATAATAATGTTCAGATTAAAATGGAAATTGCCGTGAATACAGTTAACAACACGACTGTGGTCTTTCGTTTATTGGACTTTGCGCACCCGATATGAAAATCATACGAGCACCGTTTCGTTTCGTTTCGTTTCATTTCGTCAACAAGGAAATATGTGATCCACAGTGGGAAATTTGGTCCCCGCATATAAGTATGGTGGCTAAGAGAGGCCTCACAAATTTTGGCTGCAATTGGACATCGTTTCATAGCAAATAAAAGGAAAATTAAAAATGCCGACGCGCGGGTCTGAAGCGACACCTTTTGTCATGGTTTATCTCGAATTCAGTTATACCTGATGACCGAATTGCATGCAAGTGGAGCCGATACAAGTTAAATTGCCTTCCTGATGTCACACTTGCTCAAAGTCAACCCAGTTTTGGCGAAAATATGTTCGATGCTCTACCTCAAAAAACTAAATAATATGACACTCAATTGTATCAAGTGGCATTTAAGTAATTTCCGAGTCAAATTCAATCGACTAACTGAGGGCGGTATTTAAGGCAACGAGAAGGGTTGGACGTGTCAGTGATGGACGTGTCAGCTGTACATTACGACAGTCGTCGTCTCTTGAATCCTACAAACAGTAACCACAGCTACCCTTTGAGCCAACATTTCTTTTGGACCAAGGTTTCTATCTTCACCTTTAGACTTGGGAATTGATATTTCGCACCTATAAAAGGTCATGGTTTTGCGCGGGGGGGGGGGCCAAATATGGACGTAAATCGCAATTTAAAAATGGGGAGGGGGCTGCAAGTTATAAGCCTATACGAACATTCATTGTGGGTTTTGCACCTGTATAGAAACTCACAAGGTATTCCATTGATACACGCATGAAATGCGACACCATAGCGACAATACTAAGACTTGCCACAGCTACAGAAGTGGTATGTGTGTGCATACTGAACATGAGATCCGATACCATGTTTACTTCGCCAGTATAAATTACTGTGACATGCAGTGATTATTGTAGTCCAGTGTTCAACAGTGTAGTGTTAACGCAAGCATGGAGGAAGTTTTCCTTCCTCCATGACGCAAGCAAACAGCCGAGCCTATTTTTGGATCCGGATCTGTGATTTATAAATGCCCAAAACAGTTTAGACAATCTGACTGGACAAAACGTAATCACGTGAGGCGTAAAGACATGTGGCTTATCAAATTCAGAGCAGCGCGTATGTACTGCGGCAGGTGTTTTATGCGACGCGCGACTCTGATTTAAACCAATCAGAGTGACGAAGATTGGCATCACGCGCCCGACTCATGTACTTTGAGTATACGTGAATTTGCTAATTTGTATTTGGCTTAATTCAACAAAATTTCATTTGTTTTAAAATGAAAAACGGCTCGGTTTTCGCCCGTGACCACGTCCAAAACAGGTCATTAACCTGCGGTAACGACCGCGTGACAAACATTTATTCCCTTATTAATACGCTAGGCTTCATTTCGGCATTAAGACTGGCGATGAGAGATTTTTTTTATATAATTTGTCTTCATTCTAAGTGTAGAAAATAGATCACAGCCAGGATCCATTTCAAATTCGTAATGACATTTCACGTTTTTTTAATCAAAAATTGCTGCATATCGGACGGAATTATTTCTCAGATCTCGCTTCAAATAAACTTTTCAGGAATGTTTTGATCGAGTCATTACCAAAGGCGTGCCCCTGTAATAAACCAACAGGCCACATGGTTATAACCATTAGCGCACATTTTAATTAAACGACCAACCCAATGAGATTTAAACTAGTAGTCAAATATGGCTGTGCCTTTATAAATTAACTGTTCCGAGTCTTTAATTAAGCCAGCCATGACACCTCAAAAATGCTGTATTTTCACAGAGGGCTCACTGGTTCCGTAGAAACTGGAAGAATATTCAACCAAAGTCTTGGTATCAGTAAGAAAATCGTAAAACCCCAGCCCCCAACTTAATTAGGCACATTATTGGCAGAGGCATTTTTAACATAATTGCGATTTTAAGACGTTAGTGTTCGGAATTATTGGTGGATCCAGCAGGGCGAATGAGGGCGAAATCACCCAACTTTTTGGACAGTGCTCCCATATTGTTACCATGTTCCCCACCCCCAAGACCCTTGTATCCACTATACAATGCATTGTATACACCCTGTGCCATTCAGGAAGTTCCGTTTCCGTATACTACCCAGATATAACAAACAATCTATTTCAATGTTAACAACAAGGTAACAACAATCATACTATAGGCCTATAGACTTTTGCACCTGCAGTGAATGCATACAATATAAATTGTTCAGAAAATATGTTACCATGATGGCAAGTATGGAAGCTACACGAGGCTTTTTACTTTTCCCCCTTCTAATATACAATACAAATTACTTTACAATTACAGTTGCAGAATGTATGAACAAAAAACAACAAAAAGTTAACAATGTTCACCAATTGAGTAATATGTGCAATCTGCACATGTAGTTTCCGCAAGATCCATTTAACATAAAGTCCCTCGCAAAAAGACTGCGATCACAAAACGGAATGAATCACAATTTTCCTGGTTAAGAATTATGATTCATCCTTGCTGGTCTAACATAGGTCCCTGGAGCGTCTGACATTTAACGTTCAGGATGTAAATTGCCCAGAAGACTCACCTTTCATTCAATGAAACTGGGTTATGGGCAAGATGCCAGAGACTGTGCAAGTTTAGGGTTGTTCTCAAAACTACTCAATCAGGAAAATATTTTAATAATTATCACATTATTCATCACCAATCAATTCTCTTTATTTTACCATTGTCCAGTGCTAAATCGTTTGTATCAAATAATGGGCCAGTGGTTTTGGGGATGTTTTGATTTTAGTATCAATTTATTTATTTATTTATTTATTTTTGTGGTGGAGGTGTTTTGTTGTGTTTAGAGTTTGTGTTGTGTGATTGTTACGCTTTGCTTTTCTATTTTTCTCACTTGGATTAATATGATGGTATTTTGTTTACACGTTTACATGTATTCTGTTTATAATCGTATATTATAAAAACAACACTGAGGTGCCTGGGAAATGTTTTAATCCCTAAAACTAGGGATACCATCAACCCAAGTTTGATGACCGTTTCTCGAATTTCGCCTCATGTTTATTTCCATTTTTCCCGCTTGTTTGTTCATTTCATTCCTATACGCTCCATTTTCAATGCTTAATATTTTCCAAATATATTTTAAAAAATTAATAAATAAAAAATAATAATTCTCCAAACATTCACATAAATGTAATATTCACTTGTGTGTTGACTCACGGATAAACAAGAACTTAATCTAAAAAAAAGAAACCACAGCATTGAAACAGACGAAATTCGTTGTTACTTAACTTCTACAAACAATTCACATAAATCGTGGTTTTTGTGGTCGGCCAGAGCAGTGCCCTCCCGCGGTACATGATCCTTACGCACGCAGTAGAGGCTTTGGTTTAATAATATTGATCGCCTTAGGCCAAACAATACATTAATAGCTGCATACATGAATCGAACCGTCAATTCGCACCGTGCCGTTAGCCGCCTTTCCAACTGAGATGCTATCATATATCACAGAGTAAGGACCTTGCTTTATGGATATTTAAAAGAAATGTGGCTTAAAGGAACAGCTTGTCATCAGGGACGCTAGTATCAAACAGTACAGTAACACACATGATATCAATACACCGGGTATAACGGCCATATCATGCCTAAGCAGCGACGTCGACGCTTATTCGTTCTAGGGGTAGCACTGTCGTCAGCACTGTGGATCACTTGGATTGTAGCTGTCTTCATACATACACAGATGACTTCTCCACACTTATCATCCACATCAACCTTGAGCCGTCTTAAATTACAGATGAGTGCGACTCCCACGGAGGTTTTATCGAATACATCCATCCGCAGACCGTTCGGGGGGAATTCGGTTAATTCCAGACTGCCGGCACAGCTTGACTCGACTCGAGACAGAATCAACATTTTAATATTGGCTAGTATGCGAACTGGCTCCTCCTTTGTGGGGGAACTTCTCGGTAATAACAAAGACATCTTTTATCTGTTCGAACCGGGTATAATTCTTTCGAAGCGTCTTACTCGCATCAAAGGAGGGAGGCAAGTCATGGAGAACGTGTATCTCAGAATGCTCCAGAGGTTGTTCCAATGTGACTTCGAGCATCTTCATTTCTATCTAAGGTGGTTGTCGAAGCTGGAAGACATACAACTACTTAAGATTGCGCCAAGATTGTACGATTACTGCCAGGCCTGGAGTTTCCTGGGAAACTACTCCAGAAGGAGATGTAAAATAACGGAAGATATGGCAAGGGACGTCTGTTCAGGCAGTAAATATGTTGCTATTAAATCGATACGCATTCCAGATATTAGCCTGGTGCTTCCCATCGTTGAAGATAAGGCAACCAATCTTCGTGTGGTACACTTGGTGCGTGACCCTCGTCCCATGACTGCATCGCGAGTTCTAGCTATGACGGGTCAGCCTTTCAACTTAAGCGACGATAAGTCCCAAATCCTCTCAAGCAACGCTCAGGAGTTTCTCTCCATCTACTGTAAGTACAACTGGCAGAATCTGGAACTTGGAACGCATAGCCCGTCACTGAAACACAAATATATGCTCCTAAGGTACGAGGACGCAGCGCTAGATCCGCTGTCGGCAGCCAAGTGGATCTACAACTTTCTAGGTGACTCCGAGGTGCCCAAGTCGGTATATAGATGGGTGGACCTCAACACAAAGTCTGATAGTCCCGGGATGTTTTCCACCTCAAGAAACTTGTCGAGAGCGTACCAATCATGGCGCCTAATAATCCCATTGACCATTGCCAAATACATCGAGGAGGTGGGACAATGTAGAGGTATGATGGAGCGAATGGGATATCATCTTGTGGAAGATGAGAAACATCTAATAAACATGACGCTGCCACTTATCGGCGAGGTTCCGATTGCTAATATCGACAAAAAATACAATTGGCTGTGGTTTTGACGAGATTTTTTTAAGACGAAAAGTGCCCCTATAAACTATTGGTACAGCCATAAAAAGGGTTTCTGGTCTCCGTGCGCATTTTCAGTTTTCTCTGCTATGAAACGATGTCCAATTGCAGTCAGAATTGCTAGATCAATTGGAATTCTGCCGTGCCGTGTTGTAAACGACGTTTTCATATAGGGGATTTGAGAGACCTCTCTTAGTCACCATTCTTATACATGTGTCACGTATTTCACTGAATGGTTGGCGGGGGAAAAAACAAACAAACAAAACGAGTCACCGCACCGATTTTGAAGCCGACCTATGACCAGAAACTGGAAACTTTTTTGGCTCGTTACGAAAAAGGTACTTTCTGCCTCCATACTTCCGTCAGAAAATCATTTTCTTTTCTAAATCTTCAGGTTAACTGCAGAGAGAACGCCAAAGAAACGGGGAAAGCCTAAATGGCTAAATAGGACATTTTAAAAATTTCAAATGGTTATAAACAACCAACTCGTGGATGCACGCAAATCGGTATCGGCTTTACGAGCCACCATGCATAAAATGCAGTTTATGATATACATACGTTCATCCCAAGTTAGATTCATCTTACTTTCGTCGTAAATTCGGAAAAATCCCAGGAACCATGTGCAACAAATTCAAAATTCAGAATGGCAAAACCCGGTGTTTGAAGTTCGTGGGTTGCGAGAAATCAAATCTTAATGCCAGACACGGAAACGGGGGCGTGCTTGAAATACTGAACTTGAACCCAGGGAAGGGGGGGGGGGGGCTATATTCATTAATCTCCAATATACTATTCTGGAATCGAAGTGTATTCCGTCGGGACAAATGATTGGCCAGAATGACGATGTGCGCCAATTGGGTATTACCAAAGTGCCGGTTGATGAATATGCGTTTGAAACAAATAAATAAAATATTATTTTATTTATTTCGTTCCCTCGAAATAACATTTCGTGGGAATGAAATAAATTATTTCGAGGGAACGAAATAAATAAAATATTATTTTATTTATTTGTTTCCATCTGTCCCTTAAGGGGCTCCCAGTGCTACGGCGACCTCGGAAATAATTGTCATATCGCAATAAATTAAATGGCATATCAAGGATTCCGTACAGCTCAATTATTTCGAGGTAACGAAATATTATTTCGAGGGAACGAAATTATTTCGAGGGAACAAAATGATTTCGTGGGAACGAAATGATTTATTTCGTTCCCACGAAATGTTATTTCGAGGAACGAAATAATATTTCGAGTGAACGAAATATTAATTCGAGGGAACGAAATACATTTCCCCCTTTTTTTTACCTTCCCGATTTTTTTTTACCTGTCCCCTTAGGGGCTCCGTATTTAACGACTTGTATTATCAGGGAAGTGGGGAAGAAATAGTTGCTCTTGTTTGACCAGTTTTGGCAGAAGGTGTCTACGCCGCATGCGCCCTTACAACCAGAACCTTGCGTTGAATTGTCATAACTTTGCGTTATGAAGTGATGCGAAGCGATCGACCAAATGGGGTCCCCACAGCTGCCACACAGAATGTCTATTTCGCTGAAACATGCAGTATCGATGGCCCAGTCCTCATAATCGCGAAATTTACCGATTTGATCCGCGAGTTTGTTCGTTTCTAGGTAGCCATACGGGCAATATTATGTAATCTTGTGTTAAGGCCATATTGAATATGTTCAGAGCGAGAGAGTAGTTCGGGCTTAGTTCTGCCGTATGTGATAATTCTTGGTATGCCATTTGATAACTTCGTGAGAAACTAGAGCCTGCAATTTAAAAAGCATGTTTTGGACTGCGGCTAGTTCTCGCCATGTTGAACTCATGCGTATCTCTGAATCGGACCAAGTGCCGTGAAGTTTTAGATCTAGTTGGTTTTCGACGTAACTGCCGTAACCTAAATCGCTGGCGTCAGAGTGAATGGTCATGGAAGGTGCTAGTTGAAAACGGATGGAAAAACCAATCAATGAGGCATGTCCAGAATTCGAGTTCGACAATGGTTATGTCCGGCAAAATTACCCAACTCGGACCAGGAATTTCTGGATTCGATCGTTCTGTATGAATCGCGGGTCATTAATCTTGCAACTGGATCGAGGGCTGGAGACATAGAAATGATCTGACTAGGAACTGTGCCGAATAACCGAATATTCGATCGATGGTTACGTTTTTGTTGATTTTTTTTATATTGGCGCTTCCATGATTATCCCCTCCCTAATCATCCTCTCGTCTACATTTGGTCGCCACCTAGCAAGTCCATTTAAGTCTAGGCGACATTTATGTTTAGTACATATATATTTTTTAGCGGTAGGCGCAATTTACAATCGGCGGCCTTCGAAAATCGAATATTCGTCCGAAATCAAAATCCGAATATCCGGTTACCAAATTATTCGAAAACGCACAGCCCTAGATCTGACCTGTAAAACATGCCAAAAGTTTCACTGGTACGCGAATATTTGTTTTATGCATTGATACGATTGTTGAAATCGTCGAGATGAGTTTGTTCAATTTAACTTGCGGTATGTAGAATTGGAAAAATTCGGAATCGATAATGAGACCTAAACACTGTATTTTCTTGGTTGGGCTCCAAATGTACTTAGATTTACCGAGCACGAAGCCACTAGCGAGCTATATGTATGGTGTTTTGCACAATATATTTTTTAATGGTTGTGGAGTCGTGATATACGCCACGTATCAACGGCCAAGTGAGTTTGGTGAACAGGTGGCTTGCGCTGCTTGACCAACTGTGCATACGTACCGGTAGTATCTAACAATGGAATCGCGGTGCTCCCAAGAAAATCCTATGTATTTTTGATGCCGCGGGAAGGGAAGAATGTCGTATCCAACCGCCACTTTTTTTCTCATTCATTATAACTAATAATGCAATCTTACCTACCCAGTAAGGTGGAGAACATTATGGATGACGGATATATACTTCAAATTATATTCCAGGATATTTATTTCATGAAAAAAATTAATAAAATCTGGCAATTTTACACATTTATACAATGAGTTCCTCAGCTCATTCAGGTCAGTCTGATCTTGTCAACTCCCCTGTTAGTGACCAACGTGGTCACTGTACATGCGCAGTTGCGACTATAATAGGATTATTCTATTTTCTGAAGGAGGGATTTTTTAGAAGGGAAATAAAGTCCGAAAACCATCATAAAAGTGGATTTTAAAAGAAAGTTTTCGTTTCTGTACCCCCCAAAATCGATAGAATCATTTTTTTAAAACTGGTTAGTGGTTGCAAAAATTTTCCAAAAACCCTTAAAAAGTGGCGGTTGGATACGATATTCTTTCCATCAACTCAGCAATAGTGGTATCGACAAAGTGCGAGTTATCTGAATTAGATGAATTATTCTTCAATTTAACTGGTGGGGGATCTAAATAAAATGGAATCTTATAACCTGAATCTGTGACATCTAGTATAAATAACTAGCTTTGAGAAAATCTCTCCAATATGAAATACACTAAAGATTTCAGTTTACCTTTCACTCCTAGATCCTGGTGGTACGTCCTTGGTTTCAGATGCATCCCAATCTCTAGCCGGTTGTGTCGGGGAATCCAGGGGTTGCAGCTGGTGCTCGACTAGGTTGTCGGAGTACCCGCAGGGTGGGGCAGTTGGAGCGGACGTGGCCGATGACCCCACAATGAAAACATGTGCGGTATTTGTGGGTCTATGTGCTGCTGAAGAAGCGAAAAGAATAAGGAGCAGAAGGTTGGCGTGCGGGAATTTGGCGGGGCCGAGCCTCGGCTTTCTTCGCGTTTTCGGCCTTTTTGGCGGCTGCTGATTAAACGTCGTCGGAGTCGTCTGCGAGGTCGTACCCTTTAACTGTTGCCCAGCATTCGGCCAGTTTGATGAGCTTTTTACGTTGTCTGATGGCATCCACGATGTCGCGGAGTAGCCCTCTGGTCAAGTCGATGTCGCCAACAATAATGGCCGTTTCGGTCAAAGCGCTATTTTTTTTCTTTTTTTTCTGATTCTATTTTGGGGTCGATTGAGCTGGACAAAGTTTGTTGCGAGTAAGATGTCTTGATTTGAAGCGTGATCCGGACTAGACGTCGTGATTTGTGCAAGTCGTATATGCTTGTGTGCAAACCTTCACTTGCAACAGCAACTGCTCGACCGAGAGTGAAGTTGAATAGGCAAAGCTCTGTATATATCTACAAATTGTAACAATGCGTTACGTAACGAAAGCGCGCTCTAACGAGCGCGCCACACATGTCGTACGATGACGAAAAGAAAAATAACCTCTAAAAACGATTGGTAAATCTCGAAAAGCCGAACTTGATGATGGTATCAAACATCCAAGAAGGAAACAACTACTGCCAATCCTTTACTGTACATTTAAATAATAATTTCACATTATTAAGTATATTTCTATTTAAATTATTATTATATGCTTGTATTTGTTTTTATTGTCTTGTGCAATTCAATCAATTAAAATTTTCTTTGAGGACAATTGTTGTAAATTTCGTGAATTTGCAAATTTGGCCGATATGTTTACGTTAATTAGCACGACTGTCTGGTATTTTAACTGGATTTTATTTATCTTGTGACTTTTTTGCTTGTAAGTTTTGTTTGATGAATAAAACCGCAATGAAAGGAAATATTAACAGAAATTGTCAACTTCATAAATATTTCATTGATGACCTTGAACACAGTGGCGTAGCTAGCGGGGGGGCAGGGGGGGGGGGGGGGCGGCCGCCCCGCCCTGGCTCCAGTTCCAGAATAAGTGGGCCCCCCCTAACACATGCGAATTTTTTTCACATGCTTATGGGACTGACTCAGTGGCGGACCGTCAGGGGGGGCTGGGGGGGGGCAGCCGTCCCCCGGCCCGGAGGGGGGGGGGCCCGGACCCCCTCCCCAAAGAAAGAATTTTAATTTTTTTTAATTTTTTTTTTTTACATTCTGGTGGAGGGGGGTGGGGGTGGGGGGGTGGGGGTGGTTGGGGGACCGGGCCCGAGCTGGAACTTACACAAATCAACCGGGCCCTTTCTTTATTTTGAGCTCCCCTGAAAACATGAAGTGTAATCATGACGGGTCTCTCGGAAATCACGTGTGGTTAGGGAATGATGCCTGGGGGGGGGGGGGGGGGCCCGACCGTGCGCTCTGCTGCCCCGGCCCGGCGGTAACTTGTTCCGCTACTGGACTGACTGACGGGCCCACCAGCAGGCAGGACTATACAGGCAGGGCCGGATTTAGACCTTGAGGGGCCCGGGGCACTTCAGGTTCGGGGGCCCCTCGACATAGAAATTAAATTACATGACAAATAAAAAATGAACTAAAATGAATGATAAACCGCATTTCTTCGAAAAAAATATAAAACTAATTTTATAATTATTACATTTTTTTATATATAAAGGAAGTCCTTAGTCTGGGGGGGCCCCCTGGCAGGGGGCCCCGGGGCAATTGCCCCCTTTGTCCCCTTATAAATCCGGCCCTGTATACAGGGCCGCTTTTACATAAGGTGGGCCCCCTGGGATCCGATTCGCCCCCCCTGGCGAACATAGCCAGCTACGCCACTGCTTGAACACAGACAAAAATATGAAGGACAACTAACAACCGTACAACCATAGAGAAAGGACACTCTCTATGGTACAACTAACCCGCTGAGCCACCAACGATTCTTCAAACTTGATGAAAACATTAGTTTATAAGTAAACAGTTCATAAGTGCGCCCCCTATCGGTTCTACTTATTAGCTCACTGATCCCCGATAACGTAAAGGCAAAAAAGTCTCCGGTTTCTGGTCTCCGCCCGCGTCGCCTCAGACCCGCGCGTCGGCATTTAAAAAAAAAATTGCAATGAAACGATGTCCAATTGCAGCCAAAATTGCTGGATCGATTGGAATTCTGCCGTGCTGTGCTTTAAACGACTTTTTCACATAGCGGTATGAACGTTTGCCCGATTTGTGAGGCCTCTCTTAGCCACCATACTTTGTATTATGGGAAATTTGGTCCCCGCGTATAATGTATTACGTATTTCCCTGTTGGCAAAAAAAAAGATGGCCTAAAAAAGTGCGTCAACGTCCCGATTTTGAAGTCGGCCGATGACCAGAAACCGATTTTTTTTGGGGGGGGGGGTCTAACGTTAGAAACGTTAGATATGATCCTAAAAATCTAATCGATTGGTCCGTGTAGCAAGCTCAACATATTCAGCAAATTTCATCCGAATCTGTGGAGAACTTTTTGAGATATCTTGTACAGAAGTACATATACACACACATACACACACCCACACGCCCACGGGTGAAAACATTACCTCCGCCGCAATAATGTACCCTTCCTAAAAGTGATTACTCATACTGCTGGCGCAATATCCCGCTTTCAGAGAAAAACGTGTTCAGAGAGCAAAATGTACCGACCTCGTCCCCAGGGTGTCTACTACGCAATTCGTACGACGCTGCTCAAAAGCCTGGGGACGAAGTCGGTACGTGTACGTGTACACTTTGAAGCTCCATGCTTCAGTATACTGTATGTGTACATGTATATTACGGAAGCGTTACTTAAAGGGAACAGTAAACAAAAAACAATACTCAGCTTGCCATGACTTAGTCATAATTATGAATTAAATGCTATTAAGTCATAAGTCGAGTAATATTGTTTTTACGATGTCCCTTTAACGCTGCCGTAGTATATAAATCCGTACCATGATTTCTGTAAGATTTCTGTAAGATTTAAGTATGTAAATTAGGTGATAAGTAAGACTAATTGCGGTGATTAGTTCTGAAAAGAACTGGAGGTGATAGTCTGGTACCGTTACCAACGGCGGATCTAGGCCCAAAGTTTAGGGGGGGCCAAATGCTCAGTGGAGGGGCGTATTTGCGAGCGCAAAACGTTTCTGGTGGGGTTTGTTTGTTTTGTGGGTCTAGACGTTGATACTTACTGCTCATATGACGATGGAAGACGAATCTTTCAAGTCACTGCTCCTGCTCGTACTCACAAGATTGAAATGCGTTTTATGCACGCGATGTTCGCGCCAAGTCTAAACGTAGGCCTACATTGCGGACGTTGCATGGCTTACCTAATATCCAGGAAACCCCACACAACCAGTCGCGTGTGCATAAGCCATGCATACAATCACCGTGTACGCCTCGTCTAATGCAGCTTGGCTTAACTGCACAAACTACCATTGCAAATTTTGTGGCAATGTTGGATCGTGAGTAGGATTATGAACACATTCATGTAGCCAATCAGTGTGTTGTAATTTGCACACTTTAACAAAAGCTGAACGTATAAGCAAGACTTAGCTGCACAAGGAGGGGGCGTAAAGTTGTGGGGTTTTGTTTTGTCTCTCTTTTTCCCCCTTTTTTTTCTTCTTTTCTTTTCTTTTCTTTTCTTTTTTTTTTTTTTTTTTGGGGGGGGGGGCGTACAGCTTCGGTTTTTTTTGGGGGGCCATGGCCCCCGTTGGCCCCCCCCAGGATCCGCCATTGACCGTTACTAAGAATAGCGTGTGCTGCAGTGGGGAGGCTGGGACTATGCTATCCAATTTATTTCATCATAATGTCGGTAAAATCACTCATTCAAACATTTGATGTGTTAAACAAAATTCATAATCATAATCATTATAGTATGAAGAAGAAAGCAATTTAAATATTTTATTCCCTCGAAATAAACTGTTTTGCGTATTTGTTGAAGTAACCAATCAGCACTGCGGAAATCACTTTTCCTGCCAGGGTCTTGTAGTAAGAATGGGGTAGACCCTGGGAACAAGTTTGAGAAAACCCCCTCTGTTGGCCGGAACGTTTTTATCGGTGACGTCATTGAAATGTGACGGGAACGATTATAATGAATATTCATGATTAGGTTACTCAGCGTTGGTGGGGATCGTGAAATCGTGGCGCTCGATACTACACATACCGGTAACTCGATATCGATACCGATACCACAAATAAATGCCCATAGTAAAAAGTTCATTGAAGCATGGTCGCAAAACATAAGATATTTAGACTAAAGACGATTATGACCTGTTCTAATTGTTTATTTCTAATTTATTTATTTATTTATTTATTTTTCTTAAGTTATCATCTTTAAGATATTTTTTTAATTAGTCGATTGTTTTTTTTAATGTTTTTTTTAACACTGTCATATTTAATTTTTTTTTTCTTCGTCATCATTTCCCATACATGTATTTATTTATTTAATAAATCGAAATAATAAAAATTAACTAAGAGGCCGCCTGGGACCGGTTAGGCATGATCGAAAGATGTGCTGTTTTGACTCCATCCATAAACGTAAACATCAACTTCTCAACTGGTATAGCCCTATACTAGTAATGACCCACATTAAACAAATCTTTAAAACTGAATCATATTTTAAGAAATTATATGTAAGTGGTACAAATTGGCAAACCATAATAATATGTCGAAAACCTCGTTATGTGTAGTAATGTAATTCAAAAGAAACATCTTTTCGTATTTCACTTCGATACTTTTCTAAAATATTTTAGGTATCGTCTGTATCGAGACGCTTTAATCGATACTAAGCATTCGAGAGAGGCATGCAACTGCAAGTACCGTGAAAAAACGAGCAAAAGGAAAGCAGAGAAGGAAGTCAAATTCTTCATTGTTCCAACCCTTTACATACTTCTACTAAAAATTAAACACATTTAAAAGATATGGCGTTAAAGAGAATAACCAAGGTAATGATTTAATCTTCGTGTGTCGTAAAATAATGGCTGATTGGTCGGTACATTTTGACTACGACATGCCGATCAGTAATGGCCGTGAATGTTGGAAATGCTGCCCGGCATTAGATATGTGTTGCCTGTCCGTGCATGGCGCATGACGACGTTGTGAATCATGACCGCCCTATCCGTTATTGTTCATTTCGAAATAATGTCAAATAACTAAAATGAAAATGTATCCATATGATATACATGGCTTGAGTTTATTCAATCTCTAGCCGTAAATAAGTTGGCAAAATTGAGGATTTGTTTCCCATGATTTTCCCACGATTTTCCCACTCATTGACATTGTCACTGGTGTCAATGCAGCCAGTGTGTGTCAACCATTTTGTATTTGTTACTTTGATGATTTCAAATGAAAACATGCATTTTCATTGTATCCAAATAAATTTAGGGGTTTTAATACACTTTGTTTGAAATATACGATGGTTCTTTTGTGAAATTTCATTGAAAATCTTTTAAGTGTATGCAAGAGCTAACATTAATGTTACATTTGTCATGTTCATTTGTGTTTAGAAATAAACAATTGTCTGAATTTTCACAAAAGGACTAGAGCCTTGCCCTGGCCCTATGCCAATTCTCACGTTTTGTATATGTCATAAGGCTGTGCCGGGTATTGAGGTACCCGGATACCCAACTGAAACTGTCATTACCCAGTTCCATGTTTCGGTTCCAATTACCTGTAACGTTAAATGACTTTTGAAAATTTGACTAAACATTTAAGCCACAAAATGGAAGTGGGAAATTGGGATGCTACAAGTCGTTTTTAATATAGAAGTGGGAAATTATTACAGTAAGTCCACATTTATTATACAAAATAGTTTACGGGTACCCGGGTATCTGAAGATTTCCAATTTTGGGTATCCAGTTCCCGAAATAACCGAAAACACTCGGCCTTATTCGCCATTAATAAGCTACAGCTGGTTGTGGTGTTTGAACAAGTAGGATTAGATGAAAATACAACAAGAAAAGAAGATTGTTAGTATTTTTACATGTTGTTGGAGGTTAACCAGTTCGCGTCGTGTATACATGCAATTTTTTTTTGGACAGCGGATCGGAGAGCGTCTAAACACGCCACAGGATTCTCGGGAATATTTGTATAGATTCCCGGTCGACGTGGCAACGAGCCATAAGCATACGGTGGAAGACGCGGTCTCCCCGGTCACGCTCTGGTGAGCACCATTGGTCGTGTTTGTGCGGTAAAAATAAACCCGCCACGGGGTTCGGAAAAACTTTTTTATTCCCGGTGCGAACTGGTTAAGTTAAGTGTCATTTTATGATGTTATTGGTGTTACTGTGGATTGTCAAACATGGATGAATGGATGAATACACAAAGATACATAGATGAACATGTACATGTACACATGTAATAATGAATAATATAATGATGGACACTTGTATTCCGCCAAGTTTGACGCTCATGGCACATGAACATTATTACCCATGTTCGGCGCATTTTGCTGCCATTTCCATAAACACCGGGGCAAGCCCCTTCTCTTTCACGATAAGTGTCCTGGGTTCTTTTACGTGCATTACACAACACACGGGACCTACAGCTTTATGTCCCATCCGAAGGACAAAGCAATTATGGTTAAGTGTCTTGTTCAAGGACACAAACGCTGCAACCAGCCATGCCGGGATTCGAACCCACATTCTGACAACACCAGAACTTGAGTCTGATGCACTAAACCGCTTGACCACGACATTCCATATGTGCGGGGACATGACAGAGAACTAGGGGACATGTTGATAAGTAACCTTGGGCAATATTGTTTTTTTTTTCATCCACGATATATCGTCAAACATATATCGCGATTTTCGATAGTACACCGATTATTTTTTCATTCACGCATGATTGCTTTAGAGCCGATAACCACAGGTATGTACCCCTCTACAAGCATCACACTAAATCACCAGCGCTTAGCTGAAAGACACTTGCAATCATGCCATTCCTGCGTGCACCATGGAAATTGACAAATTCGTTTGCATAGTGTGTATGTACTTCTGGAAGTCATTTCTGAGTGCCAAAAGCTGAAAAGATAGACCTAATTTTGTTTCCATGGAATTTCTGATTTGACTTCTAATAGTAACTTTTTTATCACTATATATTTTTTAATCGTGATATGCCGATATCTCGCTAACTTGAAAAGGTTCTCGATATAGTAATCGAATAAAAAGGTATCGCGATATTTGATATTATCGTGTTATTGCTAGGCTTGGAATTTTCCATTTAATTTGCAAAGCGTGTACACGTTTTGACACAAATCGTGTACACATGTAAATGAATATTGTTATCACCAATAAATGGCATTATGCAGACAGATTGCCTGTATTTAGTTTGGAAAATAATCCAAAATATGGCAATATGGATTTAGAAAAAATTAGTACAGATTTGAACAAATGTATCAGTTGAACGTCCAGGTAATCATGGTCGCACTTCGTGAAATAAAAAAGACTGGCCATTTTTTTAACCCTAACGCCTTGGGTATTTTTACTAGAAAGTATCCTGAATCCACCAAAATCCACCATTTTTGTCACACACAAAATGCTGGTGTCCTGAATCCATCAGAATCCGCCAGTGTAGATATTGGACATATCCTGAATCCGCCAAAATCCACCACTAAATTTCTGGCGGATTTTGGCGGATTCAGGATACCATGCTCACATGAAAATTTGTATAGTATGTTGCTGCATAGAATCCATCAAAATCTAACACATACAAGTGTTGGCTGTACATGTACAGTACATGTAACTATAATCCATCAAAATACATCAACCAACATGACCAAGCAGTTAAAAACTATTGAAATCCTGAATCCATCAAAGTCTGCCATATGCTCAATGTGGAGATATCCTGAATCCGCCGAAATACTCCAAAACAGGGGGATGGATTTTGATGGATTCAGGGTGGTTAGGGTTAATGTAGGAATCGTTTACACGTTTCAGGAATTTGAAAACGTTTAGTTATTTATTTTCGTGTATACGTGTAAATATCTCACTCCAATGGCTGCCAAAAAAACCGAACACCACTTCAGGAAGGATAGACTAAGTAATTTTTTCTCTTCTGTTGTATTCTTCCCAGGAACTTCAAGATTTAGGGCGTGACCCACCAGCCCAGTGTTCAGCTGGCCCAGTAGGAGACGACAGTAAGTTGAATATAGACCTCCATCATGCTGTGGCCATCTTTGATTAGCTTCCCGGTACACAATTACATTTTTAGTGCTATATCTCAGTACATAAAAAGGAACCAGCCTATTTTCCTTCAAGCCTCGCTTTGGCCACATGGATTTGTATGGGGAGACATTCAAGATAGCCACAGCTTGATAATTGTATGTTCATATATGATACATAATAATAATAATAATAATAAAGATTTGTAGCGTGCACATATCCACCCTGCTGGGCGCTCAAGGCGTACAAATAGCAGTTCTGTAATTTTAAACCAATGATTAACTGTTGGTAAAATCAGAAATCTATTACCTGTGTACACAAAGTGTGCCACGAACGGGTAAAAAATACCACTGATTGAGGGCACTCTCATATTAGAGTGTCCTTGATTGTACACGGATTGACACACCAATGATTCATGGCTCATTGAATGGCAACCAGAAGTTTTTGTTTTGTTTTCCCCACCACCTTCGCGAATTTGCATGAAAATTTGCAGGGGTAAGGAGGGCTGGGGAAGTGAGTTACGACAAGGATAATTACTGTACACTAATATGCGTTGCATGCACGGATAGTCAACATAAAGCCGCTGGACTCCAAGCATTTTGAATTTGTTTTTTGAACCTTCGGGAATTTTTGGAAGGCGATTTTTAAAATTGTTTTCAAAATCTGAGACTTTGGGGAAGTGGGTCCGTAATCCAAGTTATTAAAAAAAAAAAAATGGCCGAGTAGACTTCTGGTAATGCAAACAAATAACAATTGATCAGTTTTACATCAAACTTATTTAGTGTTCAGTTGATGATGGTATAGAATATCCCTTAATTAAAAAAATTCTGGCTGAGGAGGTATACATCATTTTTATTGATATTAACCCTAACCACCCCAAACCATTCAAACTCCAACAGCAGTGTTGGATTTTGATGGACTCAGTACTGTGTAGCCCAGACAGGGTGTACTTTACATGGGGCTGGGTGTCCCAATTCCAGCTAAGTCCAACAGTTGGGTGGTAGTGTTTGTGCATGGTGTTGGATTTTGGCAGATTCAGGAAGGTTCTTAGTCAAAACAGCTACGGGGTTAGGGTTAATTAAATTGAATTTTCCCACAGAATGTTCAACTGTATGCGATAATAACTACACATAAGTCTGAACAATCTGAACGCACTGTGACTGTCCTCTCATGAACTGCACAGAAAACAATTTTGAAATTTCCATAGGTTTGTTTGTGTACATGTACCACATTACATATCTTTATTCAGATTACTGGCTTTCAAAGTGAAACTAGTTTCCTATGTCATGTATCCAGTGCGGAATCGATGCAGGAAGCATTTATCTGACTATTTTTACTACACTTGGTTTAATGCTCGCCTCACATGAAGTATCATTTTAAAACCTTTTCAATCTTACATTTATTTCCATACAAACGTAGTCAATATACATATTGTGTAATACAGTATTCATCACAATTGTGTATGGATAAAAAAAAGTGGGGCATGGTCAGTTTCAATGCTTTAACTGTCGTTAACCCTAACCCCTTGATATTCTTTGTGGGTAACAGCCTCAATCCTTCAAAATCATCCAATATGAGTTTTATGGAGGATCCCTACTGCCTCAATCCTTCATCATCAACCTGAAACCAATGAACCATGACTGTATATAACCCACCTAGCACACACATCTCTACATGCACAAGTAAGGGATTCACACTATGTAAGCTTACAGCATCCCAATCCTCCAACAATTCATTGCTTTTTTTCTAATAGCATCCTCAATCCTCCAAAATCCTCTAGCGTCTCATTCAGCGTCTCAAATTTATCTACGTGTATGTACAGCATAATCAAATATGGTAATTGATGACTACTAGGAATTTTTTTTTCTCTGAAAAACTCTACTTGGCGGAGGTATGTGCTCTAAGAGTGCTTTTCTAGTTTATTTTGTTAATAATAATAATGACAACTTGTATAGCACCGGTATCTGCCGTACAAAATGGCGCTCATGACGCTTGCACACAAAACAATATTAACTGTTAGCAGGAGGAAATACATGAACAAAAATTCAGAGTCAAACAAATATAAAAACAAATATAAATATTGTTATGGGGTAATAACCAAGTTTGTGCCGTTCCTTTTACAAGAAAATACTGGCAATCCATTAACATGGTTTGTATTTACAACAACCATTAAATTGGTGAAATTCTTGCTTCAGGTTATAAGCAATTGATTTGATTTTGTGGCTCGGAAAGCATTGGGTATACAGTGCTTCATACATACATGTGTATGTACAGTACTTTGCTGTAAGGGGGAAAAAACATAATTTGCAAACTAGAAAAGCACTCTTAGAGTGCAAACCTCCGCCAAGTAGAGCTCTTGATGTTCAATACCATCATCAGCCTTATACTGCATAAGTTCCATTTTAATCTACAATAATAATAATAAACGCTTTATTTAGTGATGGTAACCATGTCACATACATGTAGCCTAGATAATTTTCAATGGGTCATCAATTAGCTGCCAGAGACACCAGGGTAAACCTTTTTGATGTGCACTGATGTTTGTAGTACACGGGACCTACGGCTTAACGTCTCATCCGAAATACAAAGCAATTATGGTGAAGTGTCTTGCTCAAGGACACAAGCTCTGTGACCGGCCAGGCTGGGATTCGAACCCATATTCTGACGCCACCAAAACTTGAATCCGATGCACTAGACCGCTCGGCCATGAATCTCCACAATGTACAATCATCTTTGTTTTTTCAAGAACACCAATAGTGTATATGGGCTTTAACCCTTCTATGACTAGGGTCAAAATGTTGATATTGCCAAGGTACAGTATATCTAGTACACTGAAAAGTCCAACACTGTCGAACCTTACGTGTCAAACCTTACTGTACATTTACAGGTCAAAATGAGTCACCCATTTTTGACTGGTAAAAGCATTATCTGGCATTGTTCAGGGTGGTCAAAATGACAGTAAAAGCCAGTCAAAGATGCCCCTGTGTGCACATTTGGGTCAACAGTCATAAAGAGGCAATTGACTGGTTTTGACCTCTACAGCAACTTTCCACTAAAGTGCATCAATAGTAAGAGGGTTAATAATAAACGGAAGACTAACAAGCATTGTAGAATATGAAGTTTCATATAATTTCTGTTTGCGGTTGCAACACCATGTGTTTGTATCAACTATCGCCAAGTGAGGTACAACTCATCGGGCAACTCCTATCTCAACTGTCCCAGCAAACTTCAAGGACTTCTCCACACCCACAAGGATAAACTGGATCCCAACAACAGAGCAGGAGTATACCAGATCCCCTGTGAGTGTGGCATAGTCTATATCGGCGAAACAGGACAGAATCTCCCAACGACACTGAAAGAACACCGAGCACACGGCCACAGAGGAGGTTTTGAGAAGTCGGCCATTGTCAAGCACTCCTACACCAAGGACCACCAAATCAACTGGCAGGCAGCTCAAACCATCACACCCAGTGACACATGGCACCCCAGACGCATCAGATAGGCCATCGAGATCATTAAACACGATACTGTTCCACAGGACATCGGTTTCTACATCAGCAATATTTGGCGACCACTACTACGCACGGGTTTGGTTGTCTGCACTATGGTAGTCGATGAAACTCTGCAAAATGGATCTTTAGAACATCCTGAACAACATTTTGGCTGTTCCCCCTTGCAAAAGTGGCACATTTTTGAGTAAATTCATCTCAAAGATTTGTTTTTTCGGGGGCGAATTGGGTTTTCTTCGTGCAAATTAAAAAGATATTCGCTCCAAACCAGTTCACCCCTTAGATTTTTGAGAAAATTTTCGCCCCAAAACCAAATCACCCCCCGCTTTTTGAAAGATTATTTTTGCTCCAAAACCAATTCACCCCAACACAAATTCGCTCCATCCATCAGATTTTTCAAATATCAATTTTTTTCATACTGAAAACTGCTATTCATCGGAGATAATAGACTATTTTGTTTATATTTTAGTCTCTTTTTTATGACTCCCTCCACTATTTTATTAAAGGATATAGGACACAAGACTTAATTTTTAAAATAAAAATAATATTTTTGTATTATCATGGGTTTATTATTCTTTAGACCTTTCAGAAAAATACCCCTAAAATAAGTTAGATGTACACACATTCTTCTTCTTTGTATGAATTACATTTTTGTATGTCCATACCTTTATTCTTGTTCAGCAAACATTCTCATTGTATTAAAATAATCATAATAATAAAAGCGACATTCAACTAAATAAAAATTATTGTGTACTCTAGTTATTAATGTTTCTGATGCAAACATGTTCAAGGTGGTGCAATGTTTATACTTGGTTTAAAAATACAAAATAAATAAGTTTAAGAATAACCAGAGTGTTGCAATGTGTGACTAACATTTTGGTTGACACAAAAATATAGTACAGTAAAGTCAATTATTTTCTAAATTACTGATATTGGCATTGGTGAACCTGTCAAAATGGTAATAAATTTTGGCAATATTGTAACCCTCCAAAAGAATACTGTTATAATAAAACAGCAGTTACAAATCATAAAGTGTCAGACTTGTTATCTTGCAATTTTGTTGTCATAAATTGTTGTCACTTAACCAGTTCACGTCGGGAATATATATTTTTTTCCAGTCCCCCGTGCAGGTTTATTTTCAGTGAAAAATCAGAAAAAATTTCTAGCCATTAAAATTTTTTTTTGTCAATGAAACTAAGTCCGGACACCCAAATAAACACCTTTACTCATTGACATTTCGAGAATTAAATGGCTAGTTTTTTAATTACGGTTGTGTTTGTTCAGCACAATTAGACCGTTGGCAAGCTCCGATGCAACGGCCTATTAGCGACCAGTGCCCGGTCGAACAGACGGCATACCGGGAGAGAGAGGAAAGGCCTCGTAAACAATGGATATAAATCCGTCTTTACAAATTCTTGGCTGGTACGTCAAAGGAACAGTTCTTGGATAAAGGGATTACGCAGAAATCAACAAAAAGAGTGAACTCATTCATTGTTTGCAGTGCCTTTTGTCCGGGGACACCGAACCGTGACCCCATGGACTCCGAGAAACGATTGCGTGTATACAAGTCAGCCTTCACGACGGCATGCCACGTGTGGCGTGTTGACAAGTCTCCCGGTAACACACACAAAAATCGGAATGCGTGTTTAGACGCTCTCCGACGCGAACTGGTTAAGGGCCTGTCCCACTTGGGCGACTTTTTAGGCGACTGCCGGCGACCGTCATAGTCGTAGCAGGTCGCCGAAAAACTGGCGACTGGACCCCCCTATGACAATGTCTGCGACAAGCTACAACAACCTACCACCTCGTCGACGTCAAGCTACGGCAAGCTACCGACAACCGGCGACCCAATCGTCACGACTAAGGACGACCACCTACGACAACCTACAACCACACGGGCGACATCCTACGACAACCGAAGTCAACCTACGTCCACCCGTGACAAGCTACGACAAGCTACGACAAGCTACGATAAGCTACGACCCTGTCGGCGACAACTGAAGACAACTGAAGACAAATGAAGAATGACTTCTCTTGACGCCAGTACCTGTCGCCGGTTGATGTAGGTTGACGTAGTAGTCGACAATGGAATTCACCGAGGTCAGCACCGGCGACAACCTACGTCACCTGGCGACAACCTACGACAGCACCTACGTCAGTAGAGGTCAAGCTACACTCATTGGCGTCAAACCCACTGTCGGCGAAAATTTTTGAACATTTTGAAAATCCCGCGGCGACCAGAAAGAGGCTACGACTCTTTGGGCGACTGAGGAGACTACTACCGACCATACAGGCGACACCCCGGCGACCATGTGGCGACAGCCTGGTCGCCTGTAGTCGCCTAAAAAATCGCCAAAGTGGGACAGGGGCATTAATAAGCAAACTCTGCATACAAGTTACAGTGTATATGCATAATTACTTTTCCCTTCAAAACCAGAAATGAATACACCCAATGCTAAATCATACCCTGGTACATGATTTTCACTTAAAAGAAAAATATTGTCACAATCAACAGGGCATGGAATTGAAGTGCTAGTTTTAGATTAACTCAGTGACTGAAAATAATACCCACCACATGATAAGGTCATGTTACTGTTGCTGCTGCATAAATGAGCCATTAATTTTCAGTCACCATGTTCATCTTAAACCAGGACACTGATTCTATGCCCTGTTGAAATTCTGCTCTGATCATGATGATACTGTCCCATTAAGAGATTTTTGGACTGAATTTACAAAGGATGTCCATTACTGAGATGAGGCACATTTTGTTTAATGTAATACAATTTTCAATTTATAATCTAGCCAATAAAAATAAACCTTTGCACTTGAACATGATATGTTTGTTTGTCATGTGTAATCTGTACATCCTTGGTAGCAACACAACAAGCCACCATTGGGATAAAGGGTGCTACATGTAGATATCTCAATTGCCACACAATCCGATTGACCAATGTGTAGCAGTAAGTCCGTATTGTTTTTGTCTGTGGCTGCCTTCTGTAACCTTTCAGCTTCAATTGTTGTGCAGGCTGCGAGAGCGTCTTTACGTATACGACCAGAATGATGTTTTCTACTAGTCCATTTCTCTTTATGACAAATGATACACATGGCAGGAAGAACATACTTTGAGCGTTGTTCTTGAGACGGAAGGCCAGACCTGGATTGCAGTAAATGCTGCTTCTTTGATGGAGGTTCATCATCATCACTGCTCGTATCAGGATCAGCAGCATGGGACGTTAATGCTAAGTAGGGAAATATGGGAGGAAAAAATATATTAATTACATAACATTAACAGGAAGTCAGTGACATCCGGTTACTTGGTCTCGATATCACCAATAAACTATCCTGAGACAAGTACATCTGTGGAATTGCCAAAAGAGCCTCTCAGCGCATAGGTTGTCTGTACCGTGCTCGGAAATGTCTTCCCCCCTCTGCCATTCTGTACCTTTACAAAACTACAATTCGCCCTGTTATGGAGTACTGTTGTCACATCTGGTCTGTTGCTCCAGCTTGTCACCTATTCCTGCTAGACAAAATACAGCGGCGTGTTGTTAACCTGGTAGGTCATGAACTGGCAGCTTCATTGGAACCCCTTATTCATCGTCGCAATGTATCCTCACTTTGTCTCTTCTATAGATACTATAATGGTATGTGCTCCAACGGTATTTCGTCGGTCGTCCCTCCAAACCGTCCTTTTGGTCGCAATATACTCGCTTCTCAGTCCATTCACATCCTCATACAGTCACAGTTCCCAAATGCAATTCTAAGATGTATTCAACAAGTTTCTTCCCACGTACTGCTTCACTTTGGAATTCCCTTCCTTCATCTTGTTTCCCTGTTGCATACAATCTATTTAAGTTCAAGTGTAATGTCAACAGGTTTCTCTTAACTTGACTTATTTTCTTGTTAGCCCTCACCTTGAGTGGCCTTTTGGCCTTGTGATGGGCGACTTACATAAACAAACAAAAAAAATTTTAAATTTAGAATGGCTATCAATGGGGGAAAAACCAGTTGCTGGTGCACTGCCTCAAACAGAGGATCTGTGTTTTTTGTGAGTTTCAGTTATTACAAAAAATACAAACAAAATCCTAAAATTGGTGGGGGGGGGGGGGAGTTTATCTTCTTTTTTATAAATATATTTTCAAACACACCTTATGAAAAACATACAATTACAATCACATTCTTTTTGTTTTGAATGTGTTTTAAAATGTAATGTCAATAAGGAACTTCTTAAATCCAATTCCCAAGGGCAAGCATGACCCTTGAGAACAAAATAATATGTGATATAGGTTGGGAGGGGAGGGGGTAAACATTCTTGAAACTCTATCAACCATCCAGTAACAGCTGCGAGGAATAATACTGTGCACATGGATTTTTTTTTTTCATGGGATAGTGTTATTGGTAGTGTTATCGGTATAATTTATTTATGTTTTATTTGATGTAGCTGTTAAATTATACATTAATTAATTAATACAGCTCTGATGCATGGTGGTAACCGCAGCTAGCGTAAGTTCTGTAACCCATTCGTTACGTTCATTATGTTTGACGTCAATGTTCATTTCAAATAAAGTTTGTGACTAATGCCTACCAGTTTCTGAGATGTTCATTTGTCGTCTCTCATTTGGCAGCCCACTCAAACTTATTTTTGTCTGTGAAGCGTACATAGCAAGATCGATGATACCCGGCAATTACTTGTCGGTCTGCCTGTCGACGTTTGGCCTTGGTGCCTTGTGTCACGTTTGGCAAGAAATTCTCTAGCTGTATCGGACTGTACGCCCCTCAAAACCTTCCATTTCTCTGAATTCAATAAATCTAGACCAGCTTTGGTCTGCAAACGATGATTGTGTCGATACTGCCCCTTTAAGGAAACTAAGCAAATTATACAATGTGTGTAATTATCTAAACTCAGTCAAATATTTTTTTCCTCATAATATACAGTACTTGACCTCGTGTTAACCTTTAGATTTATAATAATTCTTATTTTGTTTAGTTTCCTTATGATATAGCCTCTAAAACCATAGGGAAAGGTCAATTATAGGGAAAGGTCAATTATAGGGAAAGGTCAATTATAGGGAAAGGTCAATTATAGGGAAAGGTCAATTATAGGGAAAGGTCAATTATAGGGAAATGTTAATTATAGGGAAATGTCAAAATAGGGAAATGTCAAAATAGGGAAAGGTCAAAATAGGGAAAGGCCAACCAGACTGAAAGAACACCGAGCACATGGCCGCAGAGGAGATGTTGAGAAGTCAGCCATTGTGAAGCGCTCCCACATCAAGGACCACCAAATCGACTGGCAGGCAGCTCAGCTCATCACACCCATCGACACATGGCACCCCACTGTTCCGCAATCCTCCAGCAGTCTACTAAAGCCCCAGTCACACTGGAGGATACGACAACTTACAACAGGTTACGATCGTCTGCGACTGGAAATTACAAGGAATCGTAGAAAAGTCCTGCGACAAGTCCCGGGTGGTTGCGGGTGGTCTTGGGTAGTCGCAAGACCGAATTCGGTCTTGGGGAGGTTTTCGATCATGTTCAAAAACCTGGCTGCGACCAAACTGGTCGTAGCTGGTCGTAGCTGGTCGTAGGTAGGTCTTCAATAGTCGTGCGATGGTCGTGCTACAATTCTTTGGTGGTCTTACGTAGTCGTGGTTCATCGTGGGACTATCCAGTCGGCCAACAGTCGCACGACTATGCACGACTATTCGCACGACTTGTCGTGCGAATGCACGACTAGTCACACGACTATTCGCACGACTTGTCGAATGCACGACTAGTCACACGACTATGCGTGACTAGTCTTGCGACTGCACGACAAGTCGTGCGAATAGTCATGCATAGTCGCACGACCAGTCGTGACTAGTCGTGCGACTGATCCTGACAATCGTAGATAGTCTTGGGTGATCGTACGACAAGTCCCTCAAGGTCTTGCGACCAGTCGTGCTATCAGTTGGCTACAAGTCGCAGACCAGTCGGGGACAGGTCTTATTGTGTGACTGCTAGGCCGACATCGCAGAAAAAACCTACGACCGGGCCAAGACCGCCCTAGGTCGCACGACTGACATGGTCGTAGGCAATCGCAGCTCCAATGTGACTGGGGCATTAAGCAGCAGCATCTCCCAGAGTCCGGCATTCTCCTGATGACGATCAGAGCATACTGATCGAAACGTCGAGTTGTAACCTCCAGTTATTTTCAGAACTAATTACTACTCAACTGAGAATTTCACATGGTGTCACTGCAAGTAGTCTTTACTTACTTAGGTCAATTATTGGTACATGTGTTTGCTTAAAAGCCCCATTTTTAACTCGACATTTCAGTCCTGTGCTCTGATTACCCTCAGGAAAAAGCACCCTCATCACACTGACCAAAACGGCCAGTTAGCGGGTCCACCAATTGTTAGTTTTTGTATTTTTCTGTGGGTTTTTACATGTACGTCGTTTTATGATGCTGAATAAAACAATACGTACTTTGAACAAATGCTGAAAATGTTTCACAAATTTACTCTTGGAAAAGGTTGAAACATAAAAAGATTTCAGAAAAACTTTCCCCATATGAGCTGTGACTGGGATGCTTGTCTACTTCCAAGTGGTGTACACAGTATCCAGAGTGTGTATTATCTACACAAAGTAAATGTATGCCAAACCTCTTATAGTCCGAATGCTCGCGCACGCACAACAAGCACGGTGACGAGTTTGGCTCCCCTGCTTGAGAGTATCATGGGAGAACCCCTCGACTCCGCTTGCTTGTTCCGGAACACCCTCGGGGGAGACATTGGCGTTTGTCAATTTCCAGCGCTACCCTTAAGGTGTATAAAATGCTAAAAGTAGCACCCCCTACAGACACGAGCCATTTTATAATAATAATAATAATAATAATGTATAGATTTATATAGCGCACGTATCCACCAACTAAGTGGCGCTCAAGGCGCATTATATTATTATCCCTGCTCATAAGGCTCATAAGGCTCATAAATCATTCCTGAAACCATCTCAGCTCCCTGGGGAGTATACAGCTCAATTGCTGCCATTTCTAGCGCATATAGAGCAAACCATCTCTGCCTTCACAGGTACCCATTTAACCCCTGGGTGGAGAGAAGCAATTTTATGTCTGCATCTTTGTATGTTATGTCCATTTGCTCATTTTGTGTTTGCTAAATTGTGCAGTGATGGTTTTCACATGTATGTCTTTCTCATCCTCTGGAAGATGGACAGAGCAACACTGTCACATCAAGAACTATCCACACCACCAGTTCTTTTCAGAATCACACCATTTCGTCCAAGAAGAGATTATTACACATGGTGTTACCTGTAAACCTTATTGTCTTTCTGTTTCTTTCGCAGTGTTTCACTGGCAAGCAACTATTATGGGTCCAGTAAGTATTCCTACAAGTTCCATTGTTCTCCCTTCAGCCTGATCTGCTTGCCACATGTCAGCTTCGTACTAAACTAGTCTGCAGGCTAGTCAAAATATTCTACAGAAATACTGAGTGCAGGGCCATAAGACGATAACGCCAGCCAGTTCCTTTTTTTTTTGTATATAAGGAGCAATTGTGAACAATAGCCCAACAGACATTAACGAGGTCAATGAACAGAATGAAATATAGAATGAAACTGAAGGCTCTTAATAAAAGCTCTGATGGGCCAATCAATGGTTCACTGCAACTCAGAAATGCTTGGCAAAAGAACAGAAAACAAAACCAAAAAAAAAAAAAAAAAATGGGCAGGAGATAACAAAATGCCAAAGGTAAAATGATATTAGAGCTTGTTTAGCGCCTTAGAGCTTGTTTTTCATGAATTTGCTATATAAATTTTGTATTATTATTTATTATTATCATCTTGTGCTGGACTTGTTGCTTAACCCTTTAGAGACCACGGCCCAATTTCATAGAGCCGCAAAGCAGCCGATTTATTGCTTACTGTACGTTTTTCATTTCATAGCGCTTCTAACCGTTAAGCACAGAGAAAGGCATGCTAATTTGATGGCCGTTATTGCTAGCAAATGAGGGACGCATGAATGCTGTTACCAGTCTGTTATGTGGTCTAACGTTTTTCTTTATATATCGAGAAATGGTAATGCATAATGCATTAGGTAACTAATCTGTTATGACATCACCTATTAAAATATAGACAAGTCCACCATTTGTCGTATGGTGATTGGTTGAAATAAATTTGCATACATAAATTATTCATATTGCTGGACTTGCACTCCTTAAAATGATGGACAGCCTGCTGTTTCTGGACTGGCAGCAAAATGCACCAAAGTGCTTTGACGAGTAATTTAAATTACAGAATCAATTTATCTTCACATGCTTATTGTTATATTGTTTGTGTCTTTACTCTACAGCCTGACAGTCCATATCAAGGAGGTGTTTTCTTTCTGACCATACACTTTCCCACAGATTACCCCTTTAAACCACCCAAGGTGAGTCAAACCTGCAACTTCTCTTCATATTTTCTTGCAAAAATTCCCACATTAACCCACCTACAATCAGTGAAATTTTTGAAACAACGTTGAGGCCACTCCAAGCCATTGCTATGGTAGGCAGTGGCTCCTCATAGCTATACTGCATGGTAACATAATGCCTCATATGTCTGTTGGTTTTAGTGGTTTGTGATTGTGGCTGGTGGTAGGTTACTATGGAGAGTCTGTGTTTACAAAATAACTGCTGAAAATCCCAATGGATGATGGAGGCTTGGTATGGTTTATTGGTCTCAGTGGCTGATGGTGATTTATTATTGGGAGTCTGTTTACAGTATAACCTGCTGAAAATAAGGTCAACTGTGGTATACATGTGTCTTTGTATGCATGTATGTACATTGGAGATTACTTCAAAGGGTCAGTGTGGCTTATACATGTATGCACAAACAATGTGTGTACAACATTTAGTGGTTTACAGTGGCCTCTATGTGTAGGAGGCTTAATCAGGGATTGGAATTCCCATTGAAGCTCCTTCAAAATATGTTCTCAACATTTTCCATGAAGTACAGATAGTACTTAATATAAAATAAATTTAAATAAATTAAAAAAAAAAAACACTTCCCCCTCCTCCATGAATAAGTACTGCAAAATCAAAATTTTAAAAGACAAACACAATTTGCAACCCCCTTTTTCTTCCAGTGGTACTCTTTGTATTACCTAGAAAATGTTGATAGTTGTGGACAACCACCTAGTCTGACAGTTTGTTGTAAAAGTTATCCAAAAGTGTAAAGACTATATGCAACTAGGTCACATGTAATAATAATAATAATAATAATAATAATAATAATAATAATACTAATAATGTGGACTTATATAGCGCACGTATCCACCAAACTGGTGCTCAAGGTGCATTATATTGTTACCCCTGCTCATCAGGCACATAAATCATTCCTGAAACCATCTCAGCTCCCTGGGGAGTATACAGCTCAATTGCTGCCATTTCAGCGCATATGGGCTAATCAAACACAACAACCAACTCTGCCCTCACAGGTACCCATTTTACCCCTGGGTGGAGAGAAGCAATTATGGTAAAGTGTCTTGCTCAAGGACACAAGCACCATGGTCGTGGTTGGGATTCGAACCCACATTCTGACGACTCACCCATCGGAACACAAATCCGATGCACTAAACCGCTCGACCATGGCACTCCATTGGAATGCTTATGAAATAAGAAAAGCGCATTGTTTTACTGTATATGTACACATTCAGAGCTACAATACTGAATAGTTAGCAGGCCTGTGATTTTGCAGGATTTTTACAAATCTCCCTTTCCCTCAAAATGTTCTCGAAAGAAGAGCAGTAGCCACCAAGTAGCCTGTATTGTGTCCAAACCTCTAGTTTCTTGTTTGTGAGGATGTGAAGAGTCTGGAAATCCTCTAAAATTAAACATCCACGAGGTTCAGGGGGCTTTGTCCTCGAGACCAAAGGGAGACCCAGGCCCGCTACCCATTTTTTCAAGATTTTTAACATTAGGTTTGACGGTGTTCGAGTTTTAAGTACACTAGATATACGTTGGCATGTGTGTAGAAATTTTGACTGATTTTTACCCTTGCAGTCATAGAAGGCTTATATACTACTCAAAACAATTTAGGGAACACCGGATTTTTAACATCAAATAGGTTTGAAATGTTCCATGAACCGGGATTTTCATTTGCAACCCCCTCTCTTTCAGTAGTCATGTCATGAAATGTGTAATCACTACATGCATCCTTTATCATCTCTTTCATTGTGCAGTTGTTTCTCATCAATTCTGTGAAATATTGTGTTTATCTGAAATAAATGATCTTGCTTTAACTGAGATTATTCCGGTGTTCCCTAAATTGTTTTGAGTAGTATATCAGAACTAATTCTGTATGTTAACTGTTTTTTTTCTTCTTTTTTTCCCACAGGTGGCCTTTACCACAAAAATATACCATCCAAATATTAACAGCAATGGTAGTATCTGTCTAGATATCCTCAGGTCTCAATGGTCACCAGCTCTAACAATCTCAAAAGGTAATCATTGTGCCATTTAAAACAAATTGCTTGATTTGATTTTTGCCTTGACACCAACGTTTATATAAAGCACTGTATAGGTCGAGAGGTTAAGATGTCTGCACTAGTAAGGAGGTTGTGGGTTCGAATCCTACCCGAGTCACCACAGACTCTCGGAGAGCACCGAGTACACAGTGCTTCATACATACGTCGGTGTGAGGGCAAACAAAACCAAATCAATTGTTTATAACCTGACGCAAGAATTTCATCAATCTATAAGGAGGACATCTTCCCCCAACCACAAATTCTCCCCAGTTTCTGGCCTGGTCCCCCTGGGTATTATAATGAACTCATTATCTATGGGTTAATGCACCTTTCTGGACTATGTCAGAAGAATATGCAGGAGTTCTGCAAGACTAAAGTGGGTCTAGTAGACAAACGAAGAGACCACTTAACTCCCTGGTCCTTGTGGATACACAAAGGGACTCCCATGGGTTGCTTATTCCCCGTATAATCTTACCCTCTTACTATTGATGCACTTTAGTGGAAAGTTGCTGTAGAGGTCAAAACCAGTCAACTGCCTCTTTATGACTGTTGACCCAAATGTGCACACAGGGGCATCTTTGACTGGTTTTTACTGTCATTTTGACCACCCTGAACAATACCAGACAATGCTTTTACTAGTCAAAAACAGTCGACTCATTTTGACCTGTAAATGTACTTACTACACGTAAGGTTTGACAGTGTTCGACTTTTAAGTGCATTAGATATACCTTGGGAAGTATTTCAAAATTTTGACTGATTTTGACCCTTGTAGTACATTTGTAGTAGGAGGGTTAACTAAGCGAAGATTTGGATAAGAAAATAGTTAGCAAATTGAACAAACTGCAAAAAGCTCAATAAAGAAACTCCCAAAACAGAGCCAATCCTATAATCTCATGACAGTAGCTATCCTCAGACAGGTGGGTGTGGGAGGACACTAATCCCCTGGTAGGCCATGGACGATTCTTAACCAGTTCGCTTCGGAGGCCGTGTATACACGAAAAAAAAATTTGGACAGCGGATCGGAGAGCGTCTAAACACGCATTCCGATTTGTGTGTGTGTCACCGGGAGACTTGTCAACACGCCACACGTGGCGTGCCGTCGTGGCGGCTGACTTGTATACACGCAATCGTTTCTCGGAGTCCATGGGGTCACGGTTCGGTGGCCCCGGACAAAATGCACTGCAAATTCTGAACGAGTTCACTCTTTTCGTTGATTTTTGCCTAATCCCTTTATCCAAGACCTGTTCCTTTGATGTACCAGCCAGGGATTTGTAAAGAGGGATTTATATCCATTGTTTACGAGGCATTCAATCTCTCCAGGTATGCTGTCTTTTCGACAGGGCGCTGGTCGCTAATAGGCCGTTGCATCGGGGCTTGCCAACGGTCTAATTGTGCTGAACAAACACAACCGTAATTAAAAAACTAGCCATTTAATTCTCAAAATGTCAATGAGTAAAGGTGTTTATTTGGGTGTCCGAACTTACTTTCATTGACAAAAAAAATTATTAATGGCTAGAAATTTTTTCAGATTTTTCACTGAAAATAAACCCGCATGGGGGACCGGAAAAAAAATCAATATTCCCGACATCAACTGGTTAATGAGCCACTGGGCCCAGGCTTGACCTCGTGTATATTGAGATATTCATGACGTCAGTGTAGTCTTTTGTAAATGTTCAGAGAGTGAAAACCCGGGGGATAATTTGCAGTTGGGTGAAGATGGCCTCCCTAAATTGATTGGTGTTCTCTTAAACTTCTTTCACTTCAAGATGTATCATCTTTTGTTTCGCCATTTTAATAGCAATATCCGGGATAATGTTTTGTTTTCATCGGAACATTGCTATTTTATTTGAAGAAATTATAACAAATGCTTTAAAATTACAAGCACTGGTTAACAATTATAATTATGTACTGAAATGATTTATTTCCCTTTCTAAAAGGTAATTATCTATTTTCCAATGAAAACGAGTATTAAAAATTAATATTGTGAGTTTCTCTCTGTACCCTGCTAAAGAACTGCCTCATGCCTTCAGAAATAAAAATAAATCTGAAGGTTTTTGTTTTGTACCCTAGCCTGCCGGCTTATCAAACCGATGTTGTCTTTCATCAACAGATGTAGGAGTCCTTTTAATTCAAAAACCTATGGCTAGTGGGCTGGCGGTAATTTTGATTCCTGTGGATGGCAACATTTATTGGTATTTCCTCTCCCCCGCCCCCAGGCCTTGAATTCCATTGATGCCATGGCCTCTGTTGCCGTGGTCTTGACCTTGGTGTGCCTTAAAATGTTCCCATAGACATTCTGATATATTTTAATGGAAGTGCCCTTGACTCGGGAAAAGTGGCCTTGCCCCTACAACAATAAAATTCCAGGCCTTCTCCCACACCCTCAAAAAAAGACCTGTGATTTCTCAGGATTTTTCCTGATTTCAGGAGTTTTACAAATCACCTTTTCATTAAAAATGTTCTTGAAAGAAGAGAAGTAGCCACCAAGGAAAGAAAGAAGTAGCCAGTATTGTGTCCAAACCTCTAGTTTCTTGTGGAGAGTCTGTAAATCCTCCAAAAATTAAACATCCAGGAGGTTCAGGGGGCTTTGCCCTCGAGACCAAAGGGAGACCCAGGCTCACTCCCCATTTTTCAGGATTTTTTGACTTTTGTCAAATCACACCGCTGAATAATTTGACATCTCGTTTTGTTCCCAATACAGTGTTACTGTCAATCTGCTCACTCCTCAATGACCCTAATCCAGATGACCCCTTGGTTCCTGACATAGCCCGCATATACAAGACGGATAAGTGCAAATACAATGGAACAGCAAGTGAATGGACGAAGAAGTACGCCATGTGATCAATCAAACTAGCTCCACACAGAATCCCCCCTCCCTCAACAGATGTTTGGCGTCTCTGTGACTGCTCATGAAGGTTCAGCAGTCAGTCCCATTTATTACACCTTTCAAAAAAAAAAAAAAAAAATCTTTTTTGTTTTACATTTTTTTTTATAGACGCTTAAAAAGTTTTCAATAATCAGTTTGGCTTTTATTTTGATCTGTTACAGATGAAGAGACATTAATTCCCAATTGTTTTTTTTGTTTTGTTTTATAGTAATGTCACCCCCTTAGAAATACATGTTGATGACATTTCTGTTGCCAGCATGCATTCTGCAAGAGGTTTGCAAACCCTCTTACAGAACGCAGACGTTCCCCTCAGATGAAGCTACAAAATACCCTCTGGGGGTAACATGATCACAGCTGGAGACTTCAGCAAATTTAATTTGTTTGATTTTTTTTTTTTTTTTAACCAAGCTAGCGAGATGCTGGCGACACAAATAAGCAGCACACTGTGTTTGCTTCCCTTGAGATGCACATGTATTTCTATGCCCAAGACTTAATATCGTTGCTACCAATTACTGTTATTTGTTTTTCTACGTAATTTTCTTTTAAAGATCTTCTTTTGCCATGTCATCAGAAAAACAGAATAATCTTGCTTATTACTGTGTTAACAGTCGGTCCGTTTTTAAGGACACAGAACATGAATAGTTCCAAGGTTCCTGATTTTATGAAAGTAGGTAATGTAGGGGAACAATTGGGTTTTTGGAAGGTTCAGATATATAGGGAAAATCCATTGTAATGGACCGAGCTCTTCGGGAGATTTTTAGGGGGGAGGGGCTCTTGCATCAAACATTTTTGTGATTCAGTACAGTATATTATTAGATCCGCAGAATTAAAATTTCTTCTGAAGGCGGCATAATTCATCTCCCAGTTCTAAGTACACGGTGACCCGGAAAAGTCACTAGTTTTAGATGTTACATAGTTTAAAACTAATATTATCCATATTTCTGCTGCCAGAAATATGTCAAATTCTATATTAACTTTTGGTGAAGATTTGGTTGACTGGTTTTGAAAACACAAGCAAACATGTAGGACTACTACATGTAATAATTGCTGCTTTTCAAAGATGAGGACAAGAACAAACATTCTGTGTTTCCCATTCACACCATGTCAATTTGGTCACATTGTCAAACTTAGAACAGTGAAAAGAGCATTAGTCTAAGATACTTTACTTTGTTTCCAATACCAGTGAACCAAATCTAATAGTAATTCCACATAAGATGGGGAAGTAATCAGGTACGACATATATGGCAACAAAATGAAGGATAATCTATTGGTTTTGAAATATTTAACCCAAAAATTTGACATTTTGGGACAACCTGTACTATAAAACGCTTTATACACCATAAACATATAATCTTTGAATAAGTTGATTTTACTCTTAAAAATTTGATAAAAATGTTTGCTTTTTTGTTGTGTTACCGAAACTATGAGATTTTGTAACGGGACATCGTCTGAAAGTAATCTAATGCATGATGTTATACTTATTAAAAATGTGACATTTACATCATGGATTCATTTATGTTTTAGTCTGTTATTATGTTCTGTTGGATTGATGTCTCATTTGATTGTCCATAGCATTGGTGTCACAACAAAAATGGAAATCAAAATTTCAATTAAAAAAAAACAGAAAAATAATAATTTACTTGATCGCAAGTTGGATACTGTTGGATAAAGGGGTAATGTCTTCATTATAGCAATTTTAGCTTATATCAAAAATGGTGTGGACAGCCTTCAAGTTCAGCTGTCTGATTGGCCTCAGTTTGTTACGATGGATTCAGTTTTCGGCCTTCCCAAACTCTAAAAAGGGAGGATACAACATCGGTAATTACAAGATCATCAAATTCACAAATTATTATTTTTTGGAGTATTGATCGTCCTATTCATCTGAATAGCTTTCATCTAAATAGAGAAAATAGTTTTGTCGAATCAATGAAAAGTTGTTAAACAAAAACAGTTTTTTGTCTTTTTCAAAAAAATTATGAAACGTTCGCAGGTTAGTTTTGTAATATATTTCGTGGAAACCAGAGAGTTGAAATACCAGTGTTGTACCTTCCCTTTAAACCAACACTTTTCTTAGATACTATTTGTTAACAAGCCAAAGTTTAAAGCGCCATCACGATTGCTATCGCTCCGTAATTACAACGCACCGAGACAAACAGAAACTGAACGTCTGAGCATCCCACTGCCCATGTGGGTGGATCCAGGAAATGACCAATGGAGGGAACACTTTGCCCCAAAAAACAAGGTCCCCCCCCCCCCCCCCCCCATTTTTTTAATACCACCTGTTGGGTAACATCATCCCTCCATTTATTCCTCATTTTGGGATTTAAAAAGTGAGTTTAGTCACTTATCATCAGGGTGGGGAGGGGTTAATGTTAAAATTCAGGGATTGGAATTGGTGCAAGCATGTGTATCTAGACCCCCAATGCTGCAATTGCCACTTAAGCTATTGTTGTTGGGTTGTAGTCTACGTTCATCAGTGGTGATGCTCGACCTCTATGTATAGTGCTGGACTACAGATGTCCTATGGGCATGGAAAATTAATTCAAAGAATGGATTTTCCCGACTAGAGTTTCCTTGGACATGGAAATCCCTGGAAAGTCATGAAGGAATGGATTTTCGGTTTCTGTAAATGTAAAACTCTTTCTTTTTCTATGGAATATCCTAACTATTTGATGGAATTTGTTATGTTTTCTCTGGCTATTGAAAAGCTGGAAAATTATGAAATTTATATTTCTGTGATTTTTGTAGCCATGGAAAGACCCTAACAAGTCGTGGAATCTAATTCTATAGTTTTTGTGGCTATGGAAATGCTTCAAAGATTTCCATGTGATTTTCCATTCCTAGGATTTCATTGGTCATGGAAACTCCAAAAAAGCCATGGAAATCTCCAAATCTCCTGGGGTTTCCTAGGCTGTGGAAATTTCCTGAAATTCAGAGCAAAAAAAATTAGTGAGGAATGGTGGCCTTTTAAACTTGACAAGTTATTGTAATACATGATTGTTATTGACGGTGTGATTATATTGTTTATGTACGCTGTGATGCGGTATGCGTATGAATGTACCAATACCGGAGTTCTTAGTCCTCGGTTAATATATCTGCGTAGTTTATATGAATGCACTTCAACCTTCTATCCTTAAAATAAATGTAACATCTAAAAAAAAGTTTTAAAATGATAAAAAAGACTTAACGACTGGTTTCTGTGTGTTATTTCTCATACCCCATTTTACTCTTTTATTTATTTGTTTAAGCCCTTGTACACTTTTGGTGAAAGGGTAATTTTGTGCATTCTAACTTCACAAGGATAAATAAATGTGCATAGACAACCAATTGGGTGAATGTCTCTGCTCAACTGGTTAAAGGGACCATCGTCATGAGCAGACTTTCGACAGGGCATGGAATTTCATTATCATGCAGCCACAGTAATATGATCTTATCACTCACTGTTTATCTAGACCAGCGCGCGCTCTTGGGGTATTAATTTCAGTCACTGAGTTTATCTCTGATTCAATGCCCTGTCAAACGTCTGCTCTGATGCTGACATGTTTGCCCCTTTAAGAAGAATATTGTTAAAATGTTAGTATTCGCACATGCCAATATTCTCTGCTTAACTGTGAACCACACTTTAGAAAGGGAAGGTACATGGTAATATTGGCCAAATGTCTTCCATGAGTATGCTTACTTTCTTTGAATCAAGATGTACATTGAAGGGAAGGTACAACATTGGTAATGTTGGCAAACTGCTTCTATGAGTATGCTTACTTTCTTTGAATCAAGATATACATTGAAGGGAAGGTACAACATTGGTAATGTTGGCAAAGCTGCTTCTATGAGTATGCTTACTCTCTTTGAATCAAGATATACATTGAAGGGAAGGTACAACATTGGTAATGTTGGCAAAACTACTTCTATGAGTATACTTACTCTCTTTGAATCAAGATATACATTAATGCATTGGTAATGTTGGCAAAGCTGCTTCTATGAGTATGCTTACTCTCTTTGAATCAAGATTTACATTAAAGGGAAGGTACGGCATTGGTAATGTTGGCAAAACTGCTTCTATGAGTATGCTTACTCTCTTTGAATCAAGATTTACATTAAAGGGAAGGTACTCCATTGGTAATGTTGGCAAAGCTGCATCTATGAGTATGCTTACTCTCTTTGAATCAAGATTTACATTAAAGGGAAGGTACAACATTGGTAATGTTGGCAAACTGCTTCTATGAGTATGCTTACTTTCTTTGAATCAAGATATACATTGAAGGGAAGGTACAACATTGGTAATGTTGGCAAAACTACTTCTATGAGTATACTTACTCTCTTTGAATCAAGATATACATTAATGCATTGGTAATGTTGGCAAAGCTGCTTCTATGAGTATGCTTACTCTCTTTGAATCAAGATTTACATTAAAGGGAAGGTACGGCATTGGTAATGTTGGCAAAACTGCTTCTATGAGTATGCTTACTCTCTTTGAATCAAGATTTACATTAAAGGGAAGGTACTCCATTGGTAATGTTGGCAAAGCTGCATCTATGAGTATGCTTACTCTCTTTGAATCAAGATTTACATTAAAGGGAAGGTACAACATTGGTAATGTTGTCAAAATATTTATGAGTATGCTTACTTTTTTGAAACGATATTTACATTAAAGGGAAGGTACAACATTGGTAATGTTGGCAAAACTGCTTCTATGAGTATGCTTACTCTCTTTGAATCAAGATTTACATTAAAGGGAAGGTACTCCATTGGTAATGTTGGCAAAGCTGCATCTATGAGTATGCTTACTCTCTTTGAATCAAGATTTACATTAAAGGGAAGGTACAACATTGGTAATGTTGGCAAACTGCTTCTATGAGTATGCTTACTTTCTTTGAATCAAGATATACATTGAAGGGAAGGTACAACATTGGTAATGTTGGCAAAGCTGCTTCTATGAGTATGCTTACTCTCTTTGAATCAAGATTTACATTAAAGAGAAGGTACTCCATTGGTAATGTTGGCAAAGCTGCTTCTATGAGTATGCTTACTCTCTTTGAATCAAGATTTACATTAAAGGGAAGGTACTCCATTGGTAATGTTGGCAAAACTGATTTTATGAGTATGCTTACTCTCTTTGAATCAAGATATACATTGAAGGGAAGGTACATCATTAATTTGTAATGTTGGTATTGACTGCTTCTATGAGTATGCATTTAGGATTTTCGTATTCATTCTTATGTGGAGTTTAGGAAAAGGAAAGAGTAAAATTTGAAATTATTTAACTTTTTTCAAAGGTTTAATACACACAGCACCTCTGACAAAATCGTTTTTAAGAATGATTAATACCATTATCAGCTATAAATGTATAGCTATAATTCCACAATTTGTCAAAAAATGTGAATTATCAATCCTTTCCTCGGGTAAACAGAGCTATTATGTACGAACGAAGACTATTAAGTTTTCGTTCATGCCCATCGATTTGTCCAATAATATTCGCTCGTCCCCGCCGCCTTTGGATCCAAAAGGCGTTGGTACACGCTGTTGCCCCTGAGCTCTCATTGGGTAATATTTGTGACCACCATGTGACCCGGGGTCGCTACTTCCTGTTTATGCTTGTTTTATGCGTGTTTTTAGAAACGAGTATTATTATTAACTGGTGGCTAGAAAGCGATGGGATCTTTCCTCCATGGTTTGGATGAAGGATAAATGTGCCTTTTTAGCTTGTATAGTCAAGTACAAGTGTTGATAAATAGCTTATCTTCGATCCAATTTCACTTTTGTCCAGTCTCGCTTGCACCCAATTCGCCCTCTCCTCGGCAGTTTCTCATGGGGTGCCAACTCCATTTGATTCCTGTTTTTATCATTTTGGACAAACAATCTCGTTAAAATGGTCCTATGTTGCTATCAAGCGGAGTGATTTTTCCGAATTACTGTGGAAATTAGCATTTATTTATTTATTTTGGGGGGTGATTTATTTTCGGAGGGGTATATTACCGAATGCTCCGATCCGCGAACCAGGATTGATCAATAACGTCTTGAGTCAATAAGCGCAAGCCTTATCTGAATTGTGCGCGCAATAAATTATGGCAGTTGGGATTTGGAAATTTGTAAATATATTTATGCACAAAGTCAATGGAGGAGAGGTGATCGACAAGAAGTGGGAGGTTTTTACGTAGCAAAATTATGGTGAAAAGTATTAAGAATCAGTTAAATTACATACAGAACATTTTTATAATTAAGAAAATAATCATTTTATTATTCCCAGAAACCATGCAAACAGAGGAATTCTCAGCTGATTTCTGGATGGACAGTTATTTTATTTTAGTCGTCGACGTCAGTCATGAACAGGATTTGCAATGTACTTTTTTAGGCGAACTCAACGACTGAGAAGCTCTTCGCTCAGTTCGGTTTCCAGAACATATTTTCTTTTAGAAATATTCTCCCTATCGCCAAAAATAAATAAATAAAGGATGGCAAAAACGAGAAAACAGTACCTTGTGCCTCGTGCCATTTTATACAGATACACAATTATTATTTTGTATACAATCTGATTAGCGGTAGGAACAACAATTTATTGGCATTTGACAAAACCTATATTTACTACAACATTTCACCCGAGGGTATTAAAAATAATAGCCAAGTCTCGTTTCACTCTGATCTGATGGGCGGCGATATATCATGGCCGGCGGCCAATATGTACGAACCTGGAACGGTAATGTCAGACGGCCCCAAAAAGTCTCCAGCTTCTGGCTACGTCTCCGGCCGCGCGCGTCGCCTCAGCTCACTGGACCCGCGCATTTTAAATTTTCTTTTCGTTTTTTGCTATGAAATGGTGTCCAATTGCAGCCAAAATTGCTGGATCGATTGGAATTCTGCGGCGCTGTGCTTTAAACGACTTTTTTTTTTACATAGGGGTATGAACGTTTACCTGATTTGTGAGGCCTCTCTTAGCCACCATACTTTGTGTATAGGCAATTTTGTCCCCGCATATACAATGTACCGGTATTACGTATTTCCCTGTTGGGGGAAAAAAGATGGCCGAAAACCGATTTTGAAGCCGACAGATGACCAGAAACCGGAGACTTTTTTTGCGGGTTTGACCATAAAGCTTAATTTGTTTTTAAATTATCAGCAACGTTTCCCTCCTTTTTTGAAAAAAAATGCAAAAAAGACTAAAATGCATGGTCGTCGCACCCGGGGATCAGAAATCAGCTGAGAATTCCTCCATTTTGCGTATGTTTTCTTAATAATTTTCTCCAAAATTTTCATTTCTTCCATTTTCTGGCCGGCTGAATACCTTTCTCCTCCATTGACTTTTGCACAAACACATGTGCGTTTGTTTGCAACTTTTTTTCTCCAAAAACCCAATTCCCATAATTCATTGCGCGCACAATTCCGATAGTTATAAAATATTTCAGACTGTTCCCTTCTCCGTTGAGTATAAGATTATGCACGAGTAGTCAGGGAATGTGATTGTGTACACACAAATTTCATAATGGCACAGCGGCTGTCGTCTGCTTGCGTATCGTTACGAAGTTCTTCAAACATGTTGAAAAATTCAACATTCTTCACTACTAATTTCAAGTAAGTAACCTTGTTTCGTTTCAGTGTATAGTTAGACAACACAAGGATGATTTATAGGTCAATGGGAAAGGTTTTCGGACTGTATTTTTAAGGTTTTTAAATGGCTCACGTTTCAACTGAACAACACAAACGTTATTGTCGTATGTCAAATGGTAGCTATGTGACAAAAAATGTCAAAATTAACAGATTCCAATACAACTGGTATCATTGTCAAGGTCTTGAATAGACGATTACAATGATATAAGGATCATCTTCCTGTGACCAAAAATAAGGAAGTTATGACATGTTGAATCCGGCAATTTTAGGCCTGTAAATGGCAAATATTTTATAAGGAAAAACAAAAGAAATGTAAATTTGACTTGTGACCCGTTTCCTAGATTTTCTCGGATTCCATATCATAACTTTCAAAATTCTTGTCCGATTTTCAAAAGGTTGGTATCACTGGAATGCTTGGGAAAAGAGGAAGAATAATAACCTATTTCCAGGCTAATTCAATGATTAGTTTGTTTTGTAGTGCTGATTTACAAATAAGAAATACAAAAAAAATGTGTTAAAAAAAAATAATAATAATTTAAAAAATAATGAAAAAAAAAATTACTCAAATCTGAGGACTATTTTTATATTTTTACACTGAAATCTTCGAAAGATTCTCATCCCTGATTTAATTAAATATTAGAACAATTTGTAAATTATATTGAAAATAATGAAAATAAATAAAAAAATTAAAAAAACATTCAAATTACTCAAAATATGAGGATTTTTAAATATTTATACTGAAATCCGCGAGAAATTCTTATCCCTGATTTAATTAAACATTAAAAAAAAATAATAATAATATTGGACTGGAAAAATGAAAAAAATGAAATAAGTTATGAGAACTAATAATATTGTGTTACGCCGATGTATATAGGTTTAAACGGACGATTTATCGGACTGAAAATTCGGCCGATTGAACGTTCGTTTTGTTGACATCAAAAATGGTACACAATGTAGCGTGCTGAACGCGGCGCATTACAATCTTTGGTTGACATCGATTTCTTCATCAAAAAAACTAACTGCGCATCGTCCAATCGCCGTCAAAATTGGCCAAGATGTAGAAAACAAGTATAGAAAAATTAGTAGTGTGGTTTGATAAGGTATACTAATCACCTTTGAGTAAATCGTCGATGGTTTTGATGAGCAAGAACAAACCCAAATTTCGAGAATTTTTTTTGGAAACTTCTAGATGCCGCATTCAGAAAATTTGAGAACGAGGTTGAAGTAGAATATTTGATCTACATCTTCGAAAAAAAGCTCCTGGGTATGTTAAAAAGAACGGCCACAGCGAAACGTTACAAAGCGCTATCTCCACGGTGTCTTCGCCACGGCGATTCAACCCGAGATTGAGGCCGCGGCCAAAAAGATTTGCGACAATGCGTGGAATACGCACATACCTACAAATGGTCAATCGATGGGGTAGCCCCATTCTAGGCCCAATACACTGGACCCCCTCCGTATCCTTGGCCCTAACACCACATGTAAAAAAGGGCAATTTTTCAACTTTTGATCTGCTAATTATTAAGCAGACACTTTTGGCATAAACTTTAAGTTTACAATTGTGAGATCGGTAATTTTTCGAAAATTTAAAGACAGTGAGACATCCCAGAATAATGGATTTTATACCAAAGGTGCCTGCTTTGGCAAGGTAACCTAATTACTAAGTTTTAGGTTGTAATAATTTGCAAAACTTGGGGGGGGGGGGGAAATTGCTCCCGCATGAGGTGCTCGGGCCAAGAATACGGAGGGAGTCCAGTGCAATAGCCCTAGAATGGGGCTATCGATGGGGAGGCAATTAGGGCAATATTATTTGGAATTGAACATTAGCAAAGAAAATATCCAGGAATGAATGAATGAATGTCCCTCATCATGCTCATTGCTTCACTCCATTGATTTCATGTGTTCCTTCCTTCCTTCATGATCAGTGCTCACATAAACAAATAATACATACACTGTTACAATCTTCAAAATCATGTAGTAGTACTCTTACTCTATGTTAACACTAACAGTCAAAGACTTGTACTTGTGCTTAGTCCGAATGTCTCTTCCGTTCACAGTCTCCTATTTTTAGAATAATGATGTAATTGTCGCTGTGTATGTCAGAGCATGGCTCCTACCACACATGCTAAATAACATGTTGAGCAAATTCTCTAACTCGTAAATCTATGATTTCTCCTTTCCAGAAAATCCCTCCGCTTTCAACTTTACATATAATCATCTTCAATTATCGGCCATTACTATAACTGTTCACTTACTTTCAAAACATATTTTTAATGGGTACTTTTTGCTTGCCAAATGTCAGTATCTTTGACATTAAAGGGAAGATTGCTATTTGATGCCTATAAATCATGAGCATTAATGAGTATCAGGTACAACATGTTGGCAAAATTGCTTATTTAGTTCTATAGGTATGCTTACTCTCATTGAATCAACCTGTGTAGCTGGTTTCAGCTTATTATGTTGTGTTGTTCACAATGCTTTGGACATAAACCGGGTAATAAAACAAATAAACAACCTTAAAATACTTGATAATTTGTACCCATCTTAGTATTTTTTGGCACTTAACCTTTAAAGAAGTCTTCACCTACCCACCTATATTTTTCATTTGACACACAATTTTTTATTTTTTGGCCTCATCAAACTATTAATTTACCTTGATACAGAACATTCTCGCGTGTCTCTCTTTTTTGACATACATGTGTCCCTCCTCTTTCTGCCCTTCTAGATCTGCCCCTGATTGATCTTTATGCCCCTCCCTTTTTTGTCATCTTGGATCATCCCCCAACAGACAGATATTTGCTGTTTGTTCCCCCTTGCTCCCACTCTGCATCTGCCCTGGATTGACCAAGTTTTTCTTTATGCCCCCCCCCCCCCCCAGCCTAGATTCACCATTTCACCAAGCTGACTGTTGAGATTTCAGGGTTTGCTATTGTCAGGCAAAAAAGGGCGGAGAATTTGTTTTCACCTTAAGGAGGTACTGGGTAGTATATTGGCCCTGGAAATCGTTAAAACTACTATGATAAGTATAGATGCAACTTTTTCACATCAATCATTGCTTGGAGTGGCTTTTGTTACAAAAGTTGTCAAAACAAATTGACAATAAGTTCTTCAGTTCTAGGGACAAACCCAATTCAACCATGCTGAATTTGTTTAGATGTGCATGCCCCCTGCTGTTAGGGAGAAGTGATACATTTGCACCCCTTATTATTTTGATATGGAATGAAAAATGCCCGTTTAACAAAATTTTCTCCAAGTTGTTCATAGTGCAGAGTATAATAATACCCAATTTAAAATCTGTTTTTTAATTCACAGGATGTTATCAACAAGCTTCAGTTTCCTAATGAAAGATGGACCAACTCATTCAGCATATAATCAGAATGATTATGTTTGGAGCACCTTGTGTCTGACCTCATCATGGATTCATCTATTTATTTCTACCAATATCTGCATCAAGCTACCCAAGCTGTGTATCTATAGGAATATTCAGTAATTACCTGGTTGTGCAGGTATGTTTATATATTTTTTGAATGGTGGACGAACGATCTAGGAAGGTTTGTGGTTGGTTTCCATAAATTAAGTATGCTCAGATTGTCTTCAGGAGAATGAGAAGATGATTAGAGCATACCGGGCCTGGAATTTCACATGGTAATGCCCTGGTCTTAGCCTTAGTGCCCACCCCTTAAAAATGTTCCAATAGAAATTCCAATACTGTAAAGGAAGTGCCCATTACTCAGGACAAAGTGGTCTTGCCCCTACAAGAATGAAATTCCAAGCCTGCATACTAGTAATTGAAAGGTTGAGTTGTCAAACCAATGATTCTTTTAGTCTCAAGACTATTTACAACTCATAAAATAATTGACATGGTGCTACCAAAAACCTTCCTGGATTAGGTTTGCTCAAGGCGCATTATTATAGTTTATTACCCCTGCTCATCAGGCTCATAAATCATTCCTGAAACCATCTCAGCTCCCTGGGGAGTATACAGCTCAATTGCTACCATTACAGCGCATATAGGGCTAATCAAACACAACAATCAATTCTGCCCTCACAGGTACCTATTTACCCCTGGGTGGAGAGAAGCAATTATGGTAAAGTGTCTTGCTCAAGGACACAAGCACCGCAGTCGCGGCTGGGATTCGAACCCACATTCTGACGACTCAGCTGCCATCAGAACACAAATCCGATGCACTAAACCGCTTGACCATGGCACTCCATAGATGATATTGTCCCTTTAATAGCATTTGTTGTGAGCTGAATAAACCACAATGTTAAATGAAAATTATAATTTTAAAGATTTTAAAGCCTGAATTACCAAGTGAGATGGTACAGACAATTAAATGCAACACAGTTATTGATTGAAATCATATAAAGTGAAAATTGTACATGGCTTTTGGTCCAAAAACATGTTGCATATTCTTTACAAAAAAGAAATGCAAAGAGTCATTTTGAGAATTGTCTGAATTTGATCACTGAAGCCTCTTTATAGTACTTTTAGACTGGGTGTACATGTACATGTATAACTGACATGACCAATGATATTTACCCATAGACATAAGTGTTCGTATGTTTAAGAATGTTTAAGATGGGGTGCCATGGCCGAGCGGTTAAGTGCATTGGACTCAAGTTCTGATGGCTGTGTCATCAGAATGTGGGTTCGAAACCTGGCGGTGACCGTGGAACTTGTGTCCTTGAGCAAGACACTTAACTGTAATTGCTTCTCTTCACCCAGGTGTATAAATGGGTACCTGTGAGGGTAGAGATGGTTATTGTGTTTGATTAGCTGTAGCGCCAAAAGGTTGCACATTGGCTGTATACTCCCCAGGGAGCTGAGAAAGATTATAGGAATGATATTGGCCCAGTGACCAGGGGTAATAATGTAAGCGCCTTGAGCACCACTCAGTTGGTGGATACGTGCGCTATATAAGACCACATATTATTATATTATTATTATATTGAGGTCTACAAATGCCACAGCCTCATTTTTGTTTCTTAGTTGTTATGCAAAATAGCAATATATTTTCTCAAATTCTCAAATTTGTAAAATTATTGACACCATGTAGTATGTACATATACATTGTATTGAAAGGAAAGGTATGGATTGGTAAATCAAAAATAACGAAACTGTTGAATTGTCAATCAGTCAAAATGTTGATATACTTGCCAAGGTATATCTAGTGCACTGAAAAGTCGAACTCTGTCAAACCTTACGTGTAGTAAGTACATTTACAGGTCAAAATTAGTCAACCGTTTTTAACTGGTAAAGGCATTGTCTGGTATTGTTCAGGGTGGTTAAAATGACCAGTAAAATAATGCCCGTGTGTGCACATTTGGGTCAACAGTCAAAACAGGCAGTTGACTAGTTTTGACCACTGTAGCTACTTTCCACTAAATGTATATCTTGATTCAAAGAGAATATGAGCATATACTCATCAACAGTTTTGTCAACATTACTAATGATGTACCTTGTCTTTAAGCTGTTATTGCAGGAGTGCATATTTCGAGGGCTTAAAACCAGAACTGGGTATGTCCTTTTTTGGTGTTTTTAACCCACCCAGGGTGGAAAGGAGTCCCAATGATAAACTCTTACAAAATATTGGTTAGAGAAATTTTGAAGATGATTGTTTGTTTGGGGAGTTTCTGATTTTTCAGAAAGATTCAAACTTTTAAACTCATTTTTTTTCAAAATGCCGATTTTGGACATAACCAGTTCTTGTTTTAAGCCCTCGATTTATTCTACTTTAATTGTAAGAGTGTATTTTGTTTCACACAAGACAAAATCCTGATCACGATCATGTGAACGTATACAAAGCAAACAAATAGAAGACATCTTGTCTGTTGTATGTGATGATACATCAGGCAGTCTGTACCAGAATACAGCTGAACCATTTCCATGACAAAATCCATTTATTAAACATACTCAGTTGGAAACATTTGATGTGACATTCTAAACATATATTAGGCATAGTGTTTGATTGAGATGATATGTTGACACAGGCTTACACAAATCTTTCATCCATCACCATCTTTGATCTCATAACCCACCTCGCGAGAAGCTCAACACCTAGATGGGTAGACTTAACTGTACAAATTATCTTGTGATCGAGATCAGGATGTATACATGTAAATCTCATCATTAAAAAAATATTCTTGTAAGTAATTATAAATGGTTTGTTTTATCAAAATCACAGTAAGAGGCTACATTCCCTTTAAAATCAATGTTTTGACTCTTGAAACCTAAGTAAAAAATTTAATGGCCTATTATTTTTTTTTATTCTGCAAGACAATTTGTTTCCAGTGTAGGCATTTAATGGTTCTACTTTAAGCACGTTTATGACTAAAATTTGCATAAATCTCATTTTAATGTAGTAAATTCAGAAAATGTGAATAATTATATAACTGCTAAATAGTGTTTTTTAATGAATGTGACAAGTTGATTTTTTCTTTTCTTTTTTTAAGGCCGATTTCTGCAATGTAATTCTGCTAAATAGTGTTTTTTACACTTTAAAGGGGCAGTGTTCATCTTAAACTAGCACACCGATTCCATGCCCTGTTGAAAGTCTGAATGTGACGGTACTGTCTCTTTAAAAGATTATGTAAATTTTCAGAATTTTTAAGTGCTTTCCGCTAAATTGAAGTTTTGCAATGAATTTTTTTTTTTTTTTAAATTAATTTTTTATGTAAATTTTCTGAATTTCACATTAAAATGCATTGTAATGCTGTAAATGTAGAAAATATGCAATTTTAAGTAAAATTTAACCATGTTACCACAAATTTTGTAGCTTATTCAGCGTTTGGGCTGATCATTTTGCAGTGCTTTCCGCTAAATTACAGTTTTGCACTGCCAAAAAAAAATGAAAAAAAGATTTTAATGTAAATTTTTAGAATTTCAGATTTTAACCCATTGTAATGCTGTAAATGTAGAAAAATGGAATTTTAATTAAAATTGAACCACACGTTTTGTAGCTCATTTAGCGTTTGGGATGATAATTTTGCAGTGCATTACCGCAAAATTACGGTTTTGCACTGCAAAAAAAAAAAAAAAATAAATAAATAAATAAAAAAAATAAATAAAAAATTAAATTATAATTTTGTCATCCCTCTCTCATTCCTCTCCTCCCTCTCTCCCTCTCGTCCCTCTCTCCTCTCGTCCCTCTCTCCTCTCGTCCCTCTCTCATCTCGTCCCTCTCTCCTCTCGTCTCGTCACCGCTCCATCTTCTTATCTCTGTGGTCGTCATCTTCTTCTTTTCCTTTCATCCACGGTGTGTGTCCAATCCAGGGATCTTGTATCCTTGTGTGTTTCTTGACTTGTGGTTCTTGTCTTGTGTCCTTTCTTGCTTTCTGTGATCTCAGCGGGGTTCGAACCCTTGTGGGGGCTTTGGGTCTTGTCTTGTGATTCCAGTTGCATGTCTCCAATCCACTACGCCACCGATGCTCTGGGATTGGTTAAGGATTTTTGGAATGATGAATATTAGACACGTGCTTATACATAGTTTGAACATATACAATATATAAATAGCGCCCTCTGTTGACATTGAAGGGCGCCCTCTCTTGACTATAAAGAGCGCCCTCTGTTGGTCATAATTTAAAAAATAAAGGGCGCCCTCTTTCTGATCATTCATCACATCAGTTTACTGGTACGACGTTATTTACTAGCAGTATTTTTTCAGTATCTTATAATAATTTTGAGGGCGCCAAATTGAAGCATTTTCGAAGTCGATGTTTTTTCCCTTTCTGTTTCAGTTTGTTGAAGCTTTATAATAATTATTCAAATGTTATATACAATGTATCAATATTTTTTACAGAATCTTTCACAAATTTGACACATGCATTTTATATAGTTTATATAACTTTGCAGTGTATACTTTTATTGGTAAACCATCATAAAATACAATGTTGTATAATATTACAATTTAATTTGTCCTTTATACTAGTAACATAACAAATAATGCATCACCTTATTACAATGAAGTATGTTGGAAATAATAAACCATTACAACAAATTACAGTAGTTTCATATGACTTAATTATTATTATGTTTGTTGTGACTTCCATTAAAGATGTCTGTTTCTACTATTGATATAAAAACTAAATGATTTGTCCTGTATGTGTGAAAGGCTTAGGCCAAAAAAGTCTTTATTTAGTCTTGTCACCTATTGCCATAATTATATTCTGACTGATAAAATTCATTTTCAAGTAGTCAAGAAAGAATCAACTTATCCTTAATTTATTTTATAATAAAAAGATACTTTAATATTGCCACTTGCATGTACAGTAGAGTTAAATTTACTTTGCCCTTTTCTTCTCAAAATTACAAACTATGGCTCTGCTCAATCCGTACCATGTACTTCATTTCATAAAACATTCATTATTTAACATAAATCAGATTAATAGCAAAGGAAGGCGTGTCTAGCTTGGTTGTTGTACATGTATGAGACACATAATTTTAACAAGAAATACAATTATGTCAGTTGATATTACACATCAGTCACCATCAATAAATTAAAACTGGATAATAAGAGCCAAATAAATATTTACTGTAACATTATTTACTCATACTCATTAACATTCATAAGCATGACTACATGTAAATTAATATTTTATCTACCTAATGAATTATGCATAATGCATCATAAGGAGCTCCAGTCATAGGTTTTTCCCAAGCAAGCTAAAAAGCGATAATTATAAAACAAAAACGATTAATCATGAATGCAGTAAGCAAAAAAATATTTGATTTTGAGTTCCTTAAAACTGTATCATTTTTATTATTAAAACAATTTCAATTTCACCCATTAATCATATTAGCAGCAGGACAAAATATGAAAGTATTATGCATTTAGAATGATAGTTTCATCAGACTGATTATTCACTATTTCTGCTGAAATATTCAATATGTATGACCAGTTGGCCACCATCTAAAAGAAAAAAATCAACAAAAACCCCTGAAAATGTTATTTGAATTTGATGCAACTAAGTAACCACATACCAAGAAACACCAGAAATGGCTTAAAACCATCTTGAAACAAAGTGTAACCCAGCTAGTTCAAGTTTGGTCGGAAAAAGCAAGTGGTTCCAGAACAAATATGTTTATGATTACAAACCCCTGGTATCAACTACAGCAAAACAAATACATTTGCTTTGTATTAAGACAATGTAAGATCTACATATCATTGGTGTCTTAATCTTCATATATATGCTTGTCTATACCTGCATTAACCCTAACCATCCTAAATCCTTCAAAATCATCCAGTGGATTTGAATGATTTTGTAGGATTGAGGTAGGATTTGAAATTCTATTGACTGGGTTGATTTTTGAAGGATTGAGGTAGCAGGGATCCTCCATAAAACTCATATTGGTTAATTTTGAAGGATTGAGGGCATTACCAATGATGAGTACCAAGGGGGTTAGGGTTAAAACATATCATACATTACAGCATCAGAGTGGACTTCAGTCAATAAACACTCAGTTTGCATTCTGTAGGCTCAGCTGATATATTTGTATAGTCATTCTTTAAAGATGCCGTCTCGTTTTAATTTCCCTAAAATGTTCCTCATGTTCCCTCACACTGCTGTGTGCTCTGGCTGATGGTCAATCCTGGCACGTGTGTACAGGATCACAAGAGTTCAATCTGATCTTTCCTAAGTGGCTACTTCTCTTCTTTTTTGAGGCAAAGGGCCGGAGATTTAGGAAAAATCCTGAGAAATCACAGACCTGAATTTATTAGAGTTTTTGGAGAGTTGAGTCTACAAGGAGCCCTACCTAGAATTGATTTCAGCGCCGTATCTCAGTAATGATGCTGACGAAGCCTCCCAATGCGGCTAGGCTGAGCGGAGTGTAGTTAGAGATGTTACGGTGTTCCTTGTTAGCCCCACGGGCCAGCAACAGGTCAACAACCTGAAGAACAAAAACAGTCAAAATAGTTGGGTTAAGAGAGGCGTACACCTTCTAAACAAAAATTAATGATCAGTTATCCATTAAACTATCCATTACATCAGAATTTTAAATGAACAGTTTAAAAATTCCATGCAATTCTGTATCAGAGCCAAAGCCTGAGTAGAGATAGAGTGTGAATCTGCGGAAGAATGTCGTATCCAACCACTACCTTTTCTCGTTCATTATAACTAATAATGTAATCTTACCTACCCAGTAAGGTGGAGAACATATGGATGATGATGGACATATACTTCAAATTATTCCAGGATATTTATTTCATGAAAAATCAGGCATTTTTGGTATACGATAACTTCCTCAGTCATGTCAGTCTGTTCGCTTTCTGTACCCCCAAAAAAATCGATAGAATCAATTTTTAACTGGTTAGTTAATAATAAATAAAAAAAACTTAAAAAGTGGCGGTTGGATACGACCTTCTTTTCTGAATCTGAACTGACACAAGTTGGGGGTCTATCTGACTGAATTCTTAATCAAGTAATTCACCTTGCAATCCGTCCAGACGCGACGAGTCCCGTGTTCAACAATGCCACACTCATGATATGGACCATATCGTACTGTAACTGTTGCATTTTTAGGTATACCGGCTTTTATTATCTTTCGTCGACTATTATTTGGACCCAAACATCAACTCAATTTAGCCACAAATCAGCAAGCTCTTCAAGTACGAAATCTCAATCTTTTAGTGTACTGTTGTCTAGATCCGTATACGGCCTGGGTTTGTTTACGTTGTGAAAAGTGTACTCAACCCTAGATAGACTGGTCCCCTACGTCTATATCCTATCGAGCTCAAAGCGTGACGTCAGATCTTCAGGCTAACTCACCCCCGTCGAGGAACTGGCAACCCTTCAACGAGAGAGGGCGTTGCATACAAATAGTAAACATGGCAGCGTACAGAGCAGGATTTTTGTCGCAAACTCTGTGAAGGATTATACTGGTAAATTCTAATAAACTGTAAGTATAATCAATCAAATATTTTATAAACTATGAATTCAGGGTATTTGGGATCTAACTCGTAAATAATGTCGAACCAATTAAACCGCAACTTGTCGTGCTTGTGCACAATGTCTAAATTTAGTATTTTTAGCAGACGACACAAAATATGGCCAACATAGACTAACGTTTTTTGTGCTACAGTTCATTGCTAAAAATCTCCCAAAATATCGTTTCCAATCCTCACTTGATAATACCTTCCTCTCTTTAAGTGTGTCCTCTGTCATCTTTTAAAGGAAAATCTATGGTATTTGTTCCCTTTTTGTCATCTTTGATCAACCCCTGACTGATTATAAAATATAAGTTTTATAAGACACACACACACACACCTAGCTGTGTTGACTGCAGCCATACTCCTGATTTCTAAAACTTCTATCATTAACTACCATCCCTTAATGACAGAAGTAAAAATCATTTAGTAGGGCTGCGGTCAACACAGCTACCTCCAACCTTAGATCATCCCCTGACTGATTAATGTTTGCTGTGAGCACCTCCCACCTTGGATCTGCCTCGGACTGATCTATAGAATTTGTCTTTTCAGTAATCTTGGATCATCCCAACAGATATATATTTACAGCTGTGTTCTCCCCCTCTGCCACCCTAGGTCCACCCTTGACTGATAAGAGTTTTTCTTTATGCCCTTCCCCTTTTTTGTCATCTTAGATGATCCCCTAACTGATAGAGTTTTGCTGTTTGCCTTCACCCTTCTACCACCCTGGCTCTGCCTCAGATTGATAGAACTTTTCTTTTTACACCTCCCTTTTTCTGTTGTCTTGGATAAACAACCATTTATACCAATGCTAGTATTTTTTTAAATTAAACCTTTAAAGAATTTTTCACAAACCTACCTACCCTTATTTGTAATTGGAAATACACATTTGATTTTTATGTAGTTGGCCTTATCATCAAACTATCAATTTACCTTGGTACAGAACATTGCCCTTTTTTCACAATATATGCTTCCCTCCTCTTTCTGACCTCCTAGATCCGCCCTTGACTGATATAGTTTTTATTTAACCCCCTCCCCTTTTTTGTTAGATCATCCCCTGATTGATAGAGTTTTGTTGTGTACTTCCAACACCCCACCCCCACCCTCTGCCAGCAGCCTAGATTCATATCTGACTTTGGAGTTTTCAGACATTCAAGAGCAATGTGAATGTAAATCTTTCAGTCAGGTGGGAAAGCTCCAAGTATTGACGGAAAAGCGTCAGGTGACAGCAAATTTCAACTTTTGAGAGTACTTTTATTTGGTTTTTTTTCCCCCCCCCCCCCCCATTCCATTAGTTCTAGCCTGCACTTTGAGTGGCATTTAAGAGCCTTGTGTCTTGGCAACCTTTCATAAAAAAAAGAAAAAAGTTGACAGGGAATGTTGTATTGCTAAGGTGGACAAATTTGTTTTCAGCTGAAGTAGTTACTGGGTAGTATTTTTGTATCGGCCCTGCAAATTGTCAAAACTACTATAATGAGTATAGATGCTACCTTTTCACATCAATCAACTGGAGTTTTTTTTACAAATATTTGTCAAAACAAATTGACACCAAACTACTATCAGTGGTTGGCTTCAGTTCTTCAGTTCTGGGAACAAACTCAATTAAATTTGCATTAATTATGGATAACCATGCGGTCTGAATTATTTTAATGATGTGCATGTCCCCTATTGTTAGGTTGAAGTGATGCATCTTCATCCCTTATCATTTTGATATGGAATGAAAAATGCCACTTAAACAGAATTTTCTCCAAGTTGTATAATAATCTCCAATTTAAAATCTGTTTTTTAATTCACAGGATGTTCTCAACAAGCTTCAGTTTCCTAATGAAAGATGGACCAACTCATTCAGCATATAATCAGAATGATTATGTTTGGAGCACTTTGTGTCTGACCTCATCAGGGATTCATCTATTTATTTCTACCAATATCTGCATCAAGCTACCCAAGCTGTGTATAGGAATATTCAGTAATTACCTGGTTGTGCAGGTATGATATATTTTTTGGAATGGTGGAAGAACAATCTAGGAAGGTTTGTGGTTGGTTTCCATAAATTAAGTATGCTCAGATTGTCTTCAGGAGAATGAGAAGATGATTAGAGCATACCAGGTCTGGAATTTCACATGGTAATGCCCTGGTCTTAGCCTTAGCGCCCGCCCCTTAAAAATGTTCCAATAGAAATTCCTATATTGTAAAGGAAGTTTCCCTTACTCGGCGCGGGCCTTGCCCCTACAAGAATGAAATTCCAGGCCTGCATACTAGTGATTGAAAGGTTGAGTTGTCAAACCAATGATTCTTTTAGTCTCAAGACTATTTACAACTCATAAAATAATTGACATGGTGCTACCAAAAAACCTTCCTGGATTAGGTTTGGTATATTGTACATAAGCAGTGTTAAAGGGACAATATCGTCACGATCAGAGCAGACTTTCAACAGGGCATGGAATCAGTGTCCTAGTTTAAGATGAACACAGTGACTGAAAATTACTGGCTCATTTATGCAGCAGCAATGGTAATATTATGACATTGTCACGTGGGGTATTATTTTCAGTTAATGTGTTAATTTAAAACTAGTACTTTGATTCCATGCCCTGTTGATCGAGATGATATTGTCCCTTTAATAGCATTTGTTGTGAGCTGAATAAACCACAATGTTAAATGAAAATTATAATTTTAAAGATTTTAAAGCCTGAATTATCAAGTGAGATGGTACATCTCAATTATATGCAACACAGTTATTGATTGAAATGATATCAAGTGAAATTTGGACATTTATTTACATAGGCTTTTAGTCTAAAATATGTTGCATATTCTTTACATAATGTTTTTTTTTTTTGAAAACATTATGCAGAGTCATTTTGAGAATTGTCTGAATTGATCACTCCTGACTAAAGCCTCTTTCAGACTGGGTGTACTTTTAGACTCGGTGTACTTTTAGACTGGGTGTACATGTACATGTATAACTGACATGACCAATGATATTTACCCATAGACATAAGTGTTCGTATGTTTAAGAATTTTGATATTGAGGTCTACAAATGCCACAGCTACATGTATATGTTGCCTCATTTTTGTTTCTTAGTTATTATGCAAAATAGCAATATATTTTCTCAAATTCTCAAATTTGTAGAATTATTGGCACCATGTAGTATGTACATGTACATTGTATTTAAAGAAAAGGTATGGATTGGTAAATCAAAAATAACAAAACTGTTGAATTATAATTCTGAAACTTTCTAAGTGTGAAGTTGGTGATGGTATCAAGAATCTCTAAAAGTTTGAAAATGGTAGATTACACATTCATGAATTCCACAACAGAATGAATTCAAAAAGTCTAATGCATCATTCTCATTAACCCTTCTATGACTGCAAGGGTCAATCAGTCAAAATGTTGATATACTTGTACAGGTCAAAATGAGTCAACCGTTTGAACTAGTAAAAGCATTCTCCTGACGACGGCCAGAGCATACTTGCCGAAACGTTGAGAACAAAACCGGCTCTTCTCAGAGCCAACACCTCTACTTTAGAGATTTGTTACATGGTGCTTCCGAAAACGTTCCTAATTACCATTTCCCACCATGCAAAACCTTAAATCCTATATAGTAAAAGCATTGCCTTGTATTGTTGAGGGTGGTCAAAATCACAGTAAAAACCAGTCAAAAATGCCCCTGTGTGCACATATGGGTCAACAGTCAAACAGGCAGTTGACTAGTTTTGACCACTATAGCTACTTGCCACTAAAGTAGGAGGGTTAACGACAAGATATACATTGTTTAATGTATATCTTGATTTAAAGAGAGTATGAGCATATACTCGTCAACAGTTTTGTCAACATTACTAATGATATACCTTGTCTTTAAGCTGTTATTGCAGGAGTGCAAATTTATATTTCGAGGGCTTAAAACCAGAACTGGGTATGTTTGAAGCCCTCGATTTATTCTACTTTAATTGTAAGAGTGTATTTTGTTCCACATAAGACAAATCCCGATCACGATCATGTGAACATTTACAAAGCAAACAAATAGAAGACATCTTGTCTGTTGTATGTGATGATACATCAGGCAGTCTGTACCAGAACTGGGTATCAGAACTGGGTATGTTTGAAGCCCTCGATTTATTCTACTTTAATTGTAAGAGTGTATTTTGTTCCACATAAGACAAATCCTGATCACGATCATGTGAACATTTACAAAGCAAACAAATAGAAGACATCTTGTCTGTTGTATGTGATGATACATCAGGCAGTCTGTACCAGACTACAGCTGAACCTTTTCCATGGCAACATCCATTCATTAAAAATACTCAATGGGAAACATTTGATGTGACATACTAAATATTTTAGAGATCGTATTTGATTGAGACGTTGAAACAGGCTTACAAAAATCTTTCATCTATCGCCATCTTAGATCTCATAACCCACCTCGCGAGAAGCTCAACATCTAGATGGGTAGACTTAACTGTACCAATTATCTTGTGATCGAGATCAGGATTTATACATGTAAATCTCATCATTAAGAAAGGGATTCTTGTAAGTAATTCTAGTAATTATAAATGGTTTGTTTTATCAAAATCACAGTAAGAGGCTACATTCCCTTTAAAATCAATGTTTTGACTCTTGAAACTTAAGTAAAAAATTTAATGGCCTCTTATTTTTTATTCTACAAGATAATTTGTTTCCAGTGTAGGCATTTAACACCTGATGGTTGTACTAAATTTTAAAAGATTATGTAAATTTTCAGAATTTTTAAGTGCTTTCCGCTAAATTGAAGTTTTGCAATGAATTTTTTTTTTTTTTTAAATTAATTTTTTATGTAAATTTTCTGAATTTCACATTAAAATGCATTGTAATGCTGTAAATGTAGAAAATATGCAATTTTAAGTAAAATTTAACCATGTTACCACAAATTTTGTAGCTTATTCAGCGTTTGGGCTGATCATTTTGCAGTGCTTTCCGCTAAATTACAGTTTTGCACTGCCAAAAAAAAATGAAAAAAAGATTTTAATGTAAATTTTTAGAATTTCAGATTTTAACCCATTGTAATGCTGTAAATGTAGAAAAATGGAATTTTAATTAAAATTGAACCACACGTTTCGTAGCTCATTTAGCGTTTGGGATGATAATTTTGCAGTGCATTACCGCTAAATTACGGTTTTGCACTGCCAAAAAAAAAAAAAAATAATAATTTTGTCATCCCTCTTTTCTTCCCTCTCTCATTCCTCTCCTCTCGTCCCTCTCTCATTCCTCTCCTCTCGTCCCTCTCTCCTCTCGTCCCTCTCTCCTCTCGTCTCGTCACCGCTCCATCTTCTTATCTCTGTGGTCGTCATCTTCTTCTTTTCCTTTCATCCACGGTGTGTGTCCAATCCAGGGATCTTGTATCCTCTTGTGGTTCTTGTCTTGTGTCCTTTCTTGCTTTCTGTGATCTCAGCGGGGTTCGAACCCTTGTGGGGGCTTTGGGTCTTGTCTTGTGATTCCAGTTGCATGTCTCCAATCCGCTACGCCACCGATGCTCTGGGATTGGTTAAGGATTTTTGGAATGATGAATATTAGACACGTGCTTATACATAGTTTGAACATATACAATATATAAATAGCGCCCTCTGTTGACATTGAAGGGCGCCCTCTCTTGACTATAAAGAGCGCCCTCTGTTGGTCATAATTTAAAAAATAAAGGGCGCCCTCTTACTGATCATTCATCACATCAGTTTACTGGTACGACGTTATTTACTACTCGCAGTATTTTTTCAGTATCTTATAATAATTTTGAGGGCGCCAAATTGAAGCATTTTCGAAGTCGATGTTTTTTCCCTTTCTGTTTCAGTTTGTTGAAGCTTTATAATAATTATTCAAATGTTATATACAATGTATCAATATTTTTTACAGAATCTTTCACAAATTTGACACATGCATTTTATATAGTTTATATAACTTTGCAGTGTATACTTTTATTGGTAAACCATCATAAAATACAATGTTGTATAATATTACAATTTAATTTGTCCTTTATACTAGTAACATAACAAATAATGCATCACCTTATTACAATGAAGTATGTTGGAAATAATAAACCATTACAACAAATTACAGTAGTTTCATATGACTTAATTATTATTATGTTTGTTGTGACTTCCATTAAAGATGTCTGTTTCTACTATTGATATAAAAACTAAATGATTTGTCCTGTATGTGTGAAAGGCTTAGGCCAAAAAAGTCTTTATTTAGTCTTGTCACCTATTGCCATAATTATATTCTGACTGATAAAATTCATTTTCAAGTAGTCAAGAAAGAATCAACTTATCCTTAATTTATTTTATAATAAAAGATACTTTAATATTGCCACTTGCATGTACAGTAGAGTTAAATTTACTTTGCCCTTTTCTTCTCAAAATTACAAACTATGGCTCTGCTCAATCCGTACCATGTACTTCATTTCATAAAACATTCATTATTTAACATAAATCAGATTAATAGCAAAGGAAGGCGTGTCTAGCTTGGTTGTTGTACATGTATGAGACACATAATTTTAACAAGAAATACAATTATGTCAGTTGATATTACACATCAGTCACCATCAATAAATTAAAACTGGATAATAAGAGCCAAATAAATATTTACTGTAACATTATTTACTCATACTCATTAACATTCATAAGCATGACTACATGTAAATTAATATTTTATCTACCTAATGAATTATGCATAATGCATCATAAGGAGCTCCAGTCATAGGTTTTTCCCAAGCAAGCTAAAAGCGATAATTATAAAACAAAAACGATTAATCATGAATGCAGTAAGCAAAAAAATATTTGATTTTGAGTTCCTTAAAACTGTATCATTTTTATTATTAAAACAATTTCAATTTCACCCATTAATCATATTAGCAGCAGGACAAAATATGAAAGTATTATGCATTTAGAATGATAGTTTCATCAGACTGATTATTCACTATTTCTGCTGAAATATTCAATATGTATGACCAGTTGGTCACCATCTAAAAGGGAAAAATCAACAAAAACCCCTGAAAATGTTATTTGAATTTGATGCAACTAAGTAACCACATACCAAGAAACACCAGAAATGGCTTAAAACCATCTTGAAACAAAGTGTAACCCAGCTAGTTCAAGTTTGGTCGGAAAAAGCAAGTGGTTCCAGAACAAATATGTTTATGATTACAAACCCCTGGTATCAACTACAGCAAAACAAATACATTTGCTTTGTATTAAGACAATGTAAGATCTACATATCATTGGTGTCTTAATCTTCATATATGCTTGTCTATACCTGCATTAACCCTAACCATCCTAAATCCTTCAAAATCATCCAGTGGATTTGAATGATTTTGTAGGATTGAGGTAGGATTTGAAATTCTATTGACTGGGTTGATTTTTGAAGGATTGAGGTAGCAGGGATCCTCCATAAAACTCATATTGGTTAATTTTGAAGGATTGAGGGCATTACCAATGATGAGTACCAAGGGGGTTAGGGTTAAAACATATCATACATTACAGCATCAGAGTGGACTTCAGTCAATAAACACTCAGTTTGCATTCTGTAGGCTCAGCTGATATATTTGTATAGTCATTCTTTAAAGATGCCGTCTCGTTTTAATTTCCCTAAAATGTTCCTCATGTTCCCTCACACTGCTGTGTGCTCTGGCTGATGGTCAATCCTGGCACGTGTGTACAGGATCACAAGAGTTCAATCTGATCTTTCCTAAGTGGCTACTTCTCTTCTTTTTTGAGGCAAAGGGCCGGAGATTTAGGAAAAATCCTGAGAAATCACAGACCTGAATTTATTAGAGTTTTTGGAGAGTTGAGTCTACAAGGAGCCCTACCTAGAATTGATTTCAGCGCCGTATCTCAGTAATGATGCTGACGAAGCCTCCCAATGCGGCTAGGCTGAGCGGAGTGTAGTTAGAGATGTTACGGTGTTCCTTGTTAGCCCCACGGGCCAGCAACAGGTCAACAACCTGAAGAACAAAAACAGTCAAAATAGTTGGGTTAAGAGAGGCGTACACCTTCTAAACAAAAATTAATGATCAGTTATCCATTAAACTATCCATTACATCAGAATTTTAAATGAACAGTTTAAAAATTCCATGCAATTCTGTATCAGAGCCAAAGCCTGAGTAGAGATAGAGTGTGAATCTGCGGAAGAATGTCGTATCCAACCACTACCTTTTCTCGTTCATTATAACTAATAATGTAATCTTACCTACCCAGTAAGGTGGAGAACATATGGATGATGATGGACATATACTTCAAATTATTCCAGGATATTTATTTCATGAAAAATCAGGCATTTTTGGTATACGATAACTTCCTCAGTCATGTCAGTCTGTTCGCTTTCTGTACCCCCAAAAAAATCGATAGAATCAATTTTTAACTGGTTAGTTAATAATAAATAAAAAAAACTTAAAAAGTGGCGGTTGGATACGACCTTCTTTTCTGAATCTGAACTGACACAAGTTGGGGGTCTATCTGACTGAATTCTTAATCAAGTAATTCACCTTGCAATCCGTCCAGACGCGACGAGTCCCGTGTTCAACAATGCCACACTCATGATATGGACCATATCGTACTGTAACTGTTGCATTTTTAGGTAGGCCTACACCGGCTTTTATTATCTTTCGTCGACTATTATTTGGACCCAAACATCAACTCAATTTAGCCACAAATCAGCAAGCTCTTCAAGTACGAAATCTCAATCTTTTAGTGTACTGTTGTCTAGATCCGTATACGGCCTGGGTTTGTTTACGTTGTGAAAAGTGTACTCAACCCTAGATAGACTGGTCCCCTACGTCTATATCCTATCGAGCTCAAAGCGTGACGTCAGATCTTCAGGCTAACTCACCCCCGTCGAGGAACTGGCAACCCTTCAACGAGAGAGGGCGTTGCATACAAATAGTAAACATGGCAGCGTACAGAGCAGGATTTTTGTCGCAAACTCTGTGAAGGATTATACTGGTAAATTCTAATAAACTGTAAGTATAATCAATCAAATATTTTATAAACTATGAATTCAGGGTATTTGGGATCTAACTCGTAAATAATGTCGAACCAATTAAACCGCAACTTGTCGTGCTTGTGCACAATGTCTAAATGTAGTATTTTTAGCAGACGACACAAAATATGGCCAACATAGACTAACGTTTTTTGTGCTACAGTTCATTGCTAAAAATCTCCCAAAATATCGTTTCCAATCCTCACTTGATAATACCTTCCTCTCTTTAAGTGTGTCCTCTGTCATCTTTTAAAGGAAAATCTATGGTATTTGTTCCCTTTTTGTCATCTTTGATCAACCCCTGACTGATTATAAAATATAAGTTTTATAAGACACACACACACACCTAGCTGTGTTGACTGCAGCCATACTCCTGATTTCTAAAACTTCTATCATTAACTACCATCCCTTAATGACAGAAGTAAAAATCATTTAGTAGGGCTGCGGTCAACACAGCTACCTCCGACCTTAGATCATCCCCTGACTGATTAATGTTTGCTGTGAGCACCTCCCACCTTGGATCTGCCTCGGACTGATCTATAGAATTTGTCTTTTCAGTAATCTTGGATCATCCCAACAGATATATATTTACAGCTGTGTTCTCCCCCTCTGCCACCCTAGGTCCACCCTTGACTGATAAGAGTTTTTCTTTATGCCCTTCCCCTTTTTTGTCATCTTAGATGATCCCCTAACTGATAGAGTTTTGCTGTTTGCCTTCACCCATCTACCACCCTGGCTCTGCCTCAGATTGATAGAACTTTTCTTTTTACACCTCCCTTTTTCTGTTGTCTTGGATAAACAACCATTTATACCAATGCTAGTATTTTTTTAAATTAAACCTTTAAAGAATTTTTCACAAACCTACCTACCCTTATTTGTAATTGGAAATACACATTTGATTTTTATGTAGTTGGCCTTATCATCAAACTATCAATTTACCTTGGTACAGAACATTGCCCTTTTTTCACAATATATGCTTCCCTCCTCTTTCTGACCTCCTAGATCCGCCCTTGACTGATATAGTTTTTATTTAACCCCCTCCCCTTTTTTGTTAGATCATCCCCTGATTGATAGAGTTTTGTTGTGTACTTCCAACACCCCACCCCCACCCTCTGCCAGCAGCCTAGATTCATATCTGACTTTGGAGTTTTCAGACATTCAAGAGCAATGTGAATGTAAATCTTTCAGTCAGGTGGGAAAGCTCCAAGTATTGACGGAAAAGCGTCAGGTGACAGCAAATTTCAACTTTTGAGAGTACTTTTATTTGGTTTTTATTCCCCCCCCCCCCCCCATTCCATTAGTTCTAGCCTGCACTTTGAGTGGCATTTAAGAGCCTTGTGTCTTGGCAACCTTTCATAAAAAAAAGAAAAAAGTTGACAGGGAATGTTGTATTGCTAAGGTGGACAAATTTGTTTTCAGCTGAAGTAGTTACTGGGTAGTATTTTTGTATCGGCCCTGCAAATTGTCAAAACTACTATAATGAGTATAGATGCTACCTTTTCACATCAATCAACTGGAGTTTTTTTTACAAATATTTGTCAAAACAAATTGACACCAAACTACTATCAGTGGTTGGCTTCAGTTCTTCAGTTCTGGGAACAAACTCAATTAAATTTGCATTAATTATGGATAACCATGCGGTCTGAATTATTTTAATGATGTGCATGTCCCCTATTGTTAGGTTGAAGTGATGCATCTTCATCCCTTATCATTTTGATATGGAATGAAAAATGCCACTTAAACAGAATTTTCTCCAAGTTGTATAATAATCTCCAATTTAAAATCTGTTTTTTAATTCACAGGATGTTCTCAACAAGCTTCAGTTTCCTAATGAAAGATGGACCAACTCATTCAGCATATAATCAGAATGATTATGTTTGGAGCACTTTGTGTCTGACCTCATCAGGGATTCATCTATTTATTTCTACCAATATCTGCATCAAGCTACCCAAGCTGTGTATAGGAATATTCAGTAATTACCTGGTTGTGCAGGTATGATATATTTTTTGGAATGGTGGAAGAACAATCTAGGAAGGTTTGTGGTTGGTTTCCATAAATTAAGTATGCTCAGATTGTCTTCAGGAGAATGAGAAGATGATTAGAGCATACCAGGTCTGGAATTTCACATGGTAATGCCCTGGTCTTAGCCTTAGCGCCCGCCCCTTAAAAATGTTCCAATAGAAATTCCTATATTGTAAAGGAAGTTTCCCTTACTCGGCGCGGGCCTTGCCCCTACAAGAATGAAATTCCAGGCCTGCATACTAGTGATTGAAAGGTTGAGTTGTCAAACCAATGATTCTTTTAGTCTCAAGACTATTTACAACTCATAAAATAATTGACATGGTGCTACCAAAAAACCTTCCTGGATTAGGTTTGGTATATTGTACATAAGCAGTGTTAAAGGGACAATATCGTCACGATCAGAGCAGACTTTCAACAGGGCATGGAATCAGTGTCCTAGTTTAAGATGAACACAGTGACTGAAAATTACTGGCTCATTTATGCAGCAGCAATGGTAATATTATGACATTGTCACGTGGGGTATTATTTTCAGTTAATGTGTTAATTTAAAACTAGTACTTTGATTCCATGCCCTGTTGATCGAGATGATATTGTCCCTTTAATAGCATTTGTTGTGAGCTGAATAAACCACAATGTTAAATGAAAATTATAATTTTAAAGATTTTAAAGCCTGAATTATCAAGTGAGATGGTACATCTCAATTATATGCAACACAGTTATTGATTGAAATGATATCAAGTGAAATTTGGACATTTATTTACATAGGCTTTTAGTCTAAAATATGTTGCATATTCTTTACATAATGTTTTTTTTTTTTGAAAACATTATGCAGAGTCATTTTGAGAATTGTCTGAATTGATCACTCCTGACTAAAGCCTCTTTCAGACTGGGTGTACTTTTAGACTCGGTGTACTTTTAGACTGGGTGTACATGTACATGTATAACTGACATGACCAATGATATTTACCCATAGACATAAGTGTTCGTATGTTTAAGAATTTTGATATTGAGGTCTACAAATGCCACAGCTACATGTATATGTTGCCTCATTTTTGTTTCTTAGTTATTATGCAAAATAGCAATATATTTTCTCAAATTCTCAAATTTGTAGAATTATTGGCACCATGTAGTATGTACATGTACATTGTATTTAAAGAAAAGGTATGGATTGGTAAATCAAAAATAACAAAACTGTTGAATTATAATTCTGAAACTTTCTAAGTGTGAAGTTGGTGATGGTATCAAGAATCTCTAAAAGTTTGAAAATGGTAGATTACACATTCATGAATTCCACAACAGAATGAATTCAAAAAGTCTAATGCATCATTCTCATTAACCCTTCTATGACTGCAAGGGTCAATCAGTCAAAATGTTGATATACTTGTACAGGTCAAAATGAGTCAACCGTTTGAACTAGTAAAAGCATTCTCCTGACGACGGCCAGAGCATACTTGCCGAAACGTTGAGAACAAAACCGGCTCTTCTCAGAGCCAACACCTCTACTTTAGAGATTTGTTACATGGTGCTTCCGAAAACGTTCCTAATTACCATTTCCCACCATGCAAAACCTTAAATCCTATATAGTAAAAGCATTGCCTTGTATTGTTGAGGGTGGTCAAAATCACAGTAAAAACCAGTCAAAAATGCCCCTGTGTGCACATATGGGTCAACAGTCAAACAGGCAGTTGACTAGTTTTGACCACTATAGCTACTTGCCACTAAAGTAGGAGGGTTAACGACAAGATATACATTGTTTAATGTATATCTTGATTTAAAGAGAGTATGAGCATATACTCGTCAACAGTTTTGTCAATATTACTAATGATATACCTTGTCTTTAAGCTGTTATTGCAGGAGTGCAAATTTATATTTCGAGGGCTTAAAACCAGAACTGGGTATGTTTGAAGCCCATGATTTATTCTACTTTAATTGTAAGAGTGTATTTTGTTCCACATAAGACAAATCCTGATCACGATCATGTGAACATTTACAAAGCAAACAAATAGAAGACATCTTGTCTGTTGTATGTGATGATACATCAGGCAGTCTGTACCAGACTACAGCTGAACCATTTCCATGGCAACATCCATTCATTAAAAATACTCAATTGTAAACATTTGATGTGACATACTAAATATTTTAGAGATCGTATTTGATTGAGACGATACGTTGAAACAGGCTTACAAAAATCTTTCATCCATCGCCATCTTAGATCTCATAACCCACCTCACGAGAAGCTCATCTAGATGGGTAGACTTAACTGTACAAATTATCTTGTGATCGAGATCAGGATGTATACATGTAAATCTCATCATTAAGAAAGGGATTCTTGTAAGTAATTCTAGTAATTATAAATGGTTTGTTTTATCAAAATCACAGTAAGAGGCTACATTCCCTTTAAAATCAATGTTTTGACTCTTGAAACTTAAGTAAAAAATTTAATGGCCTCTTATTTTTTATTCTACAAGATAATTTGTTTCCAGTGTAGGCATTTAACACCTGATGGTTCTACTTTAAACACATTTATGACTAAAATTTGCATAATATCATTTTAATGTAGTACATTCAGAAAATGTGAATAATTAATGAATGTGACAAATAGATTTTTTTTCTCTCCTTTTTGCAATGTAATAGTGTTTTTACATTTTAAAGGGGCAGTATCGTCATGATCAACAAGGCATGGAATCGGAGTGCTATTTTTTGATTAACTCAGTGACTATATTACCATATTACCGTTGCTGCCACTGCATAAATGAGCCAGTAATTTTCAGTCACTGTGTTCATCTTAAACTAGGACACTGATTCCATGCCCTGTTGAAAGTCTGAATATTATGTAAATTTTTCAGAAATTTTACATTAAAATGCATTGTAATGCTGTAAATGTAAAAATATCCAATTTTAAGTAAAATTTAATCATGTTACCACAATTTTTGTAGCTCATTCAGCATTTGGGCTGATAATTTTGCAGTGCATTCCGCTAAATTGCAGTTTTGCACTGAAAAAAATGTAAAAAATAATTTTTAATGTGAATTTTACATTAAAATGCATTGTAATGCTGTAAATGTAGAAAAAATGGAATTTTAATTAAAATTTAGCCATATTACCACAGATTATGTAGCTCATGCAGCGTTTGGGCTGATAATTTTACAGTGCTTTCCGCTAAATTGCAGTTTTGCACTGCAAAATTTTTAATTTTTTTAAAATTTAATGTAGATTTTCTGAATTTCACATTAAAATGCATTGTAATGCTGTAAATGTAGAAAAATGGAATTTTAATTAAAATTGAACCATATAACCACACATTTTGTAGCTCATTTAGCGTTTGGGATGATCATTTTGCAGTGCATTACCGCTAAATAACGGTTTTGCACTGGAAGGAAAAAAATAAAAAAAATAAATAAAAAAAAAATAAAAAAATTAATCCACCTCTCTCCTTCTCTCTCTCTCTCCTTCTCTCTCTCCTTTTCTCTCTCCTTTTCTCTCTCCTTCTCTCTCTCCTTCTCTCATTCCTCTTCTGTCGTCACCGCTCCATCTTCTATCTCTGTGGTCGTCATCTTCTTCTTTCCTTTCATCTACGGTGTGTGTCCAGTCCGGGGATCTTGTATCTTTGTGGGTTCTTGACTTGTGGTTCTTGTTTTGTGTCCTTTCTTGCTTGTCCATTTCTTGTCCTCGGTGATCTCGGCGGGGTTCGAACCCTCGTGGGGCCTTGGGTCTTGTCTTGTGATTCCAGTTGCGTGTCTCCAATCCACTATACCACCGATGCTCCAGGATTGGTTAAGGATTTTTTGACTTGATGAATATTAGACACGTGCTTTATACATAGTTTAAACATGTACAATATATATAAATAGCGCCCTCTGTTGACATTGAAGGGCGCCCTCTCTTGACTATAAAGAGCGCCCTCTGTTGGTCATAATTTAAAAAAAATAAAGGGCGCCCTCTTTCTGATCATTCATCACATCTGTTTACTGGTACTACTTACTAGACTATACTCACAGTATTTTTTCAGTATCTTATAATTTAATTTTGAGGGCGCCAAATTGAAGCATTTTCCAAGTCGGTATTTTTTCCCTTTCTGTTTCAGTTTGTTGTAGCTTTAATAATTATTCAAATGTTATATATATATTTTTTTTCTTTCTAAAAGACAAAAATACAAGGTGGCAATATTTTTTACAGAAACAGAATAGGTGCTTAATCTTTGACAAATTTGACACATACATTTTTTATATAGTTTTGGGGCAAAACTTTGCAGTGTATACTTTATTAGTAAACCATCATAAAATACAATTTTGTATAATATTACAATTTAATTTGTCCTTTATACTAGTGACAAAACAAATAATGCATCAGCTTATTACAATGAAATATGTTGGAAATATAAATAATAAATCATTACAACAAATTACAGTAGTTTCATATGACTTAATTATTATGTTTGTTGTGACTTCCATTAAAGATGTCTGTTTCTACTATTGGTATAAAACTAAATGATATATTTTTTTTTAAATAATATCAAAATAAAACTAAACTTTGCAGTGTATACTTTTTATTGGTAAACCATCATAAAATACAAATTTTGTATAATATTACAATTTAATTTGTCCTTTATACTAGTGACATAACAAATAATGTATTACAGTGAATAATGGATTAACACTCCTCCACATTGAAGCCACTCCCAACCACTAAATTCTGTTCTTTAGCAACCTTCAGTACATACATGTACAGGCCTGCTGTCCTTTCCAAGTAATCTTACAAAATCAACTGTGTGCCACCCAAGGCTACTGTAAATGTTTGAACATATTAGTATGGCCTACAATGTATCGATGGGAGACCACTTTACCCTGCAATCTCAGTGGTGTGACAGTGCACAGAAGAGTAACCATAGGAGGCCACTGGCAACAGCTAATGGCTTGGAGTGGCCTGAATGGGTTGTTTAAAAAATTGCACTGATTGTAGGAGGGTTAAATATTGATAAAGATATCAAATGGACATAGATGACCAATGAATTTAACCAATCAGAAAAACCTCATGTCAATATTACCTATTTATTTCTGATTGTGCCATTAAATGAAAGATGTATTTTCATTTGACTAAAGACCGGTTCATACTTCACGCGAAGTGAATTTTACGTCATCAAATTCGCGGCGAATGATTCGCGCAAGTTGAAATGTGTTCAACTTTTGCGAACCTTCGCCGCGAATATTTGCCATGAACCATTGTCGACGTCACGAATTTCGCTTCGCATTCGCTTTCGCGTGAAGTATGAACCAGCCAGTTAATATGTTGGAAATATTACTGCGATTTTTTTGTGGATAACAATGCAATACTCACTGGAAAATAATAAATTATTAGAACAAATTACAGTAGTTTCATATGACTTAATTATTATGTTTGTTGTGACTTCCATTAAAGATGTTTCTACTATTGATATAAAACTAAATGATTTGTCCTGTATGTGTGAAAGGCTTAGGCCAAAAGTCTTTATTTAGTCTTGTCACCTATTGCCATATACACTGACTGATAAAATCCATTTTCAAATAGTCAAGAAAGAATCAACTTATCCGTAATTTATTTTACAATAAAAAGATACTTTAATATTGCCACTTGCATGTACAGTAGAGTTAAATTTGCTTTGCCCTTTTCTTCTCAAAATTACAAAATATGGCTCTGCTCAAACCGTACCATGTACTTCATGTCATAAAACATTCATTATTTAACATAAATCAGAATAAATCTAAGAAAGGCGTGTCTAGCTTGGTTGTTGTACATGTATATGAGACACATAATTTTAACAAGAAATACAATTATGTCAGCTGATATTACACATCAATATGTCAAAATAGAGCAACCTTTTACATGAAACAAACATTTTGATCTCCTTAATCCGTGTCCATTGACATGTCACCATAAATAACATGCTTAAATTAAAACTGGATAATAAAAGAGCCAAATCAATATCTACTTTAACATTATTTACTCATACTCATTAACATTCATAAGCATGACTACATGTAAATTAATATTTTATCTACCTAATGAATTATGCATAATGCATCATAAGGAGCTCCAGTCATAGGTTTTCTACAATCTAATAAAACTCATAATCAATGGATTGATTTTTGAAGGATTGAGGTAGCAGGGATCCTCCATAAAACTCATATCGGTTAATTTTGAAGGATTGAGGGCATTACCAATGATGAGTATCAAGGGGGTTAGGGTTAAAACACTATATCATACATTACAGCATCAGAGTGAACTTCAGTCAATAAACACTCAGTTTGCATTCTGTAGGCTCAGCTGATATTTTTGTATAGTCATTCTTTAAAGATGCCGTCTCGTTTTAATTTCCCTAAAATGTCCCTCATGTTCCCTCACACTGCTGTGTGCTCCGGCTGATGGTCAATCCTGGCACGTGTGTACAGGATCACAAGAGTTCAATCTGATCTTTCCTAAGTGGCTACTTCTCTTCTTTTTTGAGGCAAAGGGAGATTTAGGAAAAATCCTGAGAAATCACAGACCTGAATTTATTAGAGTTTTTGGAGAGTTCAGTTGACCTAGAATTGATTTCAGCGCCGTATCTCAGTAAGAGCTTAATGATGCTGACGAAGCCTCCCGATGCGGCTTGGCTGAGCGGGGTGTAGTCAGAGACGTTACGGTGTTCCTTGTTAGCCCCACGGGCCAGCAACAGGTCAACAACCTGAAGAAGAACAAAAACAGTCAAAATAGTTGGCTTAAGAGAGGTGTACACCTTCTAAACAAAAATTAATGATCACAGTTATCCTTTAAACTTGATACCCCAAATAATTTACATCAAAATTTTAAATGAACTGTTTAAAACTTCCATGTTAGAATGTTAGTTTGGTTTGACAATCAATATTTCTGAGTGCCATGGTCGAGCGGTTTAGTGCATCGGATTTGTGTTCTGATGGCTGAGTCGTCAGAATGTGGGTCTCCCTTTGGTCTAGAGGACAAAGCCCCCTGAACCTCGTGGATGTTTAATTTTAGAGGATTTCCAGACTCTTCACATCCTCACAAACAAGAAACTAGAGGTTTGGACACAATACAGGCTACTTGGTGGCTACTGCTCTTCTTTCGAGAACATTTTGAGGGAAAGGGAGATTTGTAAAAATCCTGCAAAATCACAGGCCTGCTAACTATTCACAGTGTTGTAGCTCTGAATGTGTACATATACAGTAAAACAATGCGCTTTTCTTATTTCATAAGCATTCCAATGGAGTGCCATGGTCGAGCGGTTTAGTGCATCGGATTTGTGTTCCGATGGCCGAGTCGTCAGAATGTGGGTTCGAATCCCAACCGCGACCATGGTGCTTGTGTCCTTGAGCAAGACACTTTACCATAATTGCTTCTCTCCACCCAGGGGTAAATGGGTACCTGTGAGGGCAGAATTGGTTGGTGTGTTTGATTAGCCCTATATGCACTGTAATGAGCTGTATACTCCCCAAGGAGCTGAGATGGTTTCAGGAATGATTTATGAGCCTGATGAGCAGGGGTAATAACATAATGCGCCTTGAGCACCTGTTTGATGGATACGTGCGCTATATAAGTCCACATTATTATTATTATTATTATTTTCTCGTAACGAACTGTACAAAAATTCCATCTTAGAATGAATATGAACTTCTGAATGCATTTTTATTGAATGGAATGCATGTATTGAACGGAAACTCTCACAGATTATCTGTTCAGAGAATGCTGCTCAGTGTATGAGGCACCTTCCATGATTATGAAACTAGGCACACAAAATGAAACTGATGTTGCACACATGACAGAGACTCTTCTTTGTTACCTCATATCTGCCACCGGAGCAAGCAACGGAGAGTGGCGTATCTTTGGTCCTCTCCGACTGAGCTTCAATGTCGCACCCTTGGTTGATCAGGATCTCCACTGTCTTGCAGTGGCCACCAGCGGTGGCGGCTAGTATGAGCGGGGTGAAACCTGAAAGAATAAAACAGGTAATACGATCATAACGGATTCTAGTTGTTATTAGAGACGTCAGAAGTGGAAAGATTTTAATTTCGAAATATAATTTTCCAAACTTTTTTGTAAAAAAAATACCACATTTAATTATTATGAAATTCATGCATTTCTAAGTTGTTTTTGTGTTTGTTCACTACACATATAAAGGTGAAGTCCAACCTGGGCTAGGTGGTTTACAAGTCTTTGGGTTAAGTCCTAAGCTCACCTTTCTTGTCCCTTTCATGTTAGCGCATTTCTCCAAGAGCATCTGGACAAGCTCATCGTGACATCCAGCACACACAACCGTCAATGCCGTGTCGTGATTGCTCTCTGTCTGGGCGTCCACCTCCACTGGGGAGTGCGGGGTGAACTGGGGCATGTAGTAGATCCGGGGGGAGGACGGCGAGGGGTGGTGGACCACATCCGGGTTGGGGACAGCGGCGGTAGTGGTGAGAGTGAGTGGGGAGGTGACGCGGCAGGAGAGAGAGGAGCCACACTGGGTGCCGACGGATTGGGTCTGCAGTGGGGCCTTCCAGGGCTTTGGTGGTAGCTCGGGTCCTGAAAGAAACAAGGTAAATGGAAAATGATGATCCCATGATTAAACACTCCTAAATACAGTAGTCGGAACGTTAAACCTAGACATATGTTCTTGGGTATTTTTTTTTCGGAGTGGCGAACTTTGTGACTAAACATGTTTAAAACACAATATTGGTGTACTTGGATTAATATGCAAACAATTAAAATATTTTGAGAACATTCCATAAAGTTCAGAGTTTCTGTGTTTTGAATAAATGTTGAACACTAAATTTCTAGAATGGACCAAGGGGATACTGGTCCTTAACTTCATGGAGGCAACAGAGGCAATTGCCTGCATACCCCAGGTCATGGCCTTGGTGGCCCATGAAATATCCATGGACATACATTTTGATTTTCTAACCAAGGAAAGGAAATATTGCCTTGCTCTTTCAAGGATGAGGTTTAAGGGGGAACTGCCACCTGAAAACAACTGATAACAAAGCAACTGATCCCCCCCCCAACGGCCCTGATTCAACCCAGGGGTGCAAACTTACTGAACTCTCAAAATATATAACATTTCCTTTTTTCACAATACTACAAAGCCTTAGCCATCAAAATACACATTAAAATCTTGAATTACACCTATTTTCTTTTAAAATGTGTTTCTGGTTGTCATGGGGCTTGTGGTGGAAATTCAACCAACCGTGTAGACAAGAATAAAATAAACCACTGTTTGTCACTATTTTCAACATTCATATAAATGTTCAACTCTTTAATTTATTGTGATCTCAATCCCCAGAGCAGTGGCACAAACTTCAGTCCTAAATCTTCACTCCTCCAACAAGAGATCATTCTTGTTGTGTAGCTAGATGGCACAATATACTGTTACATAATAAACATGCAATGTGTGACACATAATCCCTATATACCGTGTAATTGTTCTGCACGTGTAGTTTGTATCACAACAAATATTGATTTCCACAATTACGTATCACAGCAGTAAATACGACATCAAGTGTACGTTAAATTATATACGAGTTAAACAGTTCAATGACAACAATCATTAGTTCGCAGATCAAAAGTACAAAACAAAAATGAATCTCCTTACAGTTTATTCCACCTAAACCGCACACAGCAAACTGTAGAGGCCCTTTCTGTCCTTTTAGAGCTGTCCAAATGGCTTTAGTTAAAAGAAACTCTCTTAAAAACTCACAACAAAAATGTAAGCTTTCGAACAACGCAGCACACACCAACTTAATTTCATGCTTCAACCCTTATGCCACAGCGCCCTCTACCGCCGGCACCCACTACAACTGAATTATGGCAAATGCGCAACAAAATAACTGTAACTTTAGACAGTGACTGAAAATAATACACTGCACAATAATCTTATGTTATCGTTGCTGCTGCAAAAATTAGGCGTTTGCTGTCTACAAAGGCAGCAGAGCAGCTCATCCACGCTTTCATCACCTCTAGACTTGACTTTTGTAATAGCTTGCTTGTTGGTCTTCCTCTAGAATACACTGCGTCGTTTACAATCAGTACAAAACGCTGCAGCGCGTCTCTTGGCAGGTACCAAGATATCAAATCATATAACTCCCATCCTGTACAAACTTCACTGGCTACCAATTAATCAGCGTATTCGTTTCAAAATAATCCTTGTAACATTCAAGGCACTACATGGTTTTGCTCCACTCTATATTCAGAACATGCTGAGGCCCCGCACTGTCAGACCAGGTTTAAGGTCAACCAACAACATGCTCTTTGTTCCCCGGACTCGCTTAGCCAGTTACGGGGACAGGGCATTTTCCTGTATCGCACCTAGGCTGTGAAACTCCCTACCAGAAGACCTCAGGGACAGTGGCGCACCCAAGGGGGCTTGGGGGCCTGAGCCCCCCCAAGGGCCCGCTGATGTTTTTTTTAAAGAAGGAGCCAGGAAAGAGAGCAAAATCTGAGCCCAAGTCTTGTCTACAGAGGAGTTCGGCAAGGAGTATAGGGCAGTGGTACAAGGGATGGGGACTCAGGAGACTCAAGCTCCCCTCCAAATTTTTCCATTTATTCCACTCACTATTATATTTTACGGCGTTGCGTATGCATGTGCATGTAAGCTTGAAGGGCCACCAGTATATATAACAAGCATTTTTACACATTCTCCCCCCCCCCCCTGCCATGGTGCACCCTGATCAGGGAGCAGCTTTACTTAATTTTATTTTATTCTCCTGAGGACGATCAGAGCATACTGATCGAAACGTCGAGTTGTACCCCCAGTTCTTTTCAGAACTAATTACTACTCAATTGAAATTCTTACATGGTGTCACCGCAATTAGTCTTACTTAATTTTATTTTCATTTTCTGTTGTCCGTTTCTCTTGTTGAGGTCGTTGACTGTCGTTGAGGTTACTCGTAAAATTTAAACACGCCCGCATTACAATCAACTCCTTTCCAGTTTGTACACAATGGCCCAGGATTGGGTTTTAATTTACAAAGATTATGTGACACTCTTTTAGCAAACACCGATTGGATAATATTGGGATTTGGTTTTGCCGCCAAATTCGTGTTTGAAAAAATTGAGCTCCGCCCGGAATGATCACAAACTTTACGTCCACGCAATGAAAGTATTTAACTATAGAAATCTTGCAGACGAAACAAGCTCAAGTTCTTTACATCAAGAGGAGGAAATTATATGGAAGGTAAAACCCTACGAGTCCGAATCATGCCATAATGTCTTCTTTTTATGACTAGAAACCACCAGGAAACATTTAACATGTGCCGTAGGTTCACTGACGAGCACGACTAGGGACATGGCTGCAGCCGCGCCAGCGGTTATGGTTTGGGTCAGCCATGTCTCTCCCCATTATTGGATTTCAAATAAAAATATTTTGAGCCCCCCCCCCCCCCCCCCCCAATCAAATCCTGGGTGCGCCACTGCTCAGGGAAATACAAAATATCTCTCTCTTTCAGCAGCGACTCAAAACATATCTGTTTACACTTGCTTTTACATCTATTTGAGAATTTTCATTTCCTTTAGACCGGCGCCTTTGAATGTTTTACAGAGTAAGTGCGCCTTACAAATGCTGTGATATTATTATTATTATTAAATGAGCCAGCAATTTTCAGTCACTTTCAACTTAAACTAGATCACTGATTCAATGCCCTGTTGGCTAGTCTGCTTTGATGATCGTGACGATACTGATCATCGGTCAGCTTCAAAATCGGTGTGGTGACGCTTTTTTTTGGGGGGGGGGGGTAATGTTTTTTTCCAACAGGGAAATACGTTACACAAAGTATGGTGGATAAGAGAGACCTCACAAATCGGGCAATCATACATAGCCCTATGTATGCAGAATTCCAATCGATCCAGCAATTTTGGCTGCAATTGGACATCGTTTCATAGCAAAAAGGAAAGAAAATTAAAAATGACGATGCGTGGGTCCGAGGCGACGCGCGCGGAGACCAGAACAGAAACCGTTAGGTAATATTCCCCTCCGAAAACAAATTACCCCTAAATAAATTAATTTCCAAAGTAATTACGCAAAAATCCTCCGCTTGATAGTAACATAGGACCATTTTAACGGGATTAAAATGATATCTAAAAACGGGAATCAAATAATCTAGAGACACATGTATACAACATTGACTGATACGAGTGGTACATATAAACTAGCCTCCTGAGGTGTTCCCTGGAGCATTCTATTTTCCCGCGGGAAAATAGAACTCTCCAGGGATCACCGAGGGAGACTAGTTTTACTGTACCACAAGTGAAAACAGTCAATATTTGTTTTATAATACCTCATTGCACAGATTCTGCAAAATTTATTAAGAGACCTACTACTAAATCAAACAAATACATGACTTTCATTAACTTGACAACACTCCGAAATTAATTGACGCGTTTAGACCAATTTCATTGATTGCATGCTATGTGCTAGTTTATTGGTTGCCATGGGCTAGTTCATTGGTTGCCATGGGCTAGCCTTTCCTTGTTTGCTTGGCATGACAGTAAAAATAGCGAATATCATGTGACACGCTCTCAACCAATTACAAGACAGAGGTGTTATAATTATACCGTATTTCCACAATTCCTGAATTGAATAGCCCTAAAATCCTTACTTACTTTTCCACATAAACAAGTTGGACACACACATCATGTGGCTTTCGCTCGTCCCCATTACCTTTAGCCAAATGTTCTAGTGTACACGCTGGTACCCCTCAGTAGTTAATGTTTGTGATCTGCGGTCAGAAACGATTGGTGGGTCAGGTTTAACCCTGTCAAACCTGGGACATAGTAAAAACAAATTACAAGGGGTAAGCCTTGCTTTTCTCCTAAGGGGTTAGCCTTGCATTTCTCCTAAGGGGTAAGCCTTCCCATGGGCGGATCCAGAACATTTTTTAGGGGGGGGGGGGCTGAGAATCAAAAACAATTATTTTTCAGTACTACAGAAAGGGGTTAGCCTGGATTTTTTCCTAAGGGTTTAGTCTTGTATTTTCTCCTAAGGGATTAGTCTTGTATTTCCCCTAAGGTAAAAAAAGTCTGCAATTTCTGGTCATCGGTCGGCTGCAAAATCGCTGCGGTGACGCGCTTTTTTTTCTGGCCATCTTTTTTTTTCCAGCAGGGAAATACGTGATACATTGTATATGTATACGGGTACCAAATTTCCCATAATTAGGCCAAAAAATTTTTTTTTGTTGAGTTGCCCTCCAGTGAAAATATTTGAAGGGGTCGGTCGGTCGGGATTTATTTTATTTTATTTATTTTTTTCCTCCTTGACTGTCATTTTAAGATTGAAATGCATTGGAACTGAAACCACATACCATGTTTTTCATTTGTATACCTATCAGCAAGGAATTTTGCTTCAGAATAAAAGTATCCCAAGCATTTTTGTTGTACTTTTCGCTGTGATTGACACAGCAAATTCATCCATATTGCGTGCAATGCTCAACATGCAACATGTGAGTGGCCATTCGATTTGAAAACGTGTAGATCGCGAATCGAGTCGCAATCGTTGACACGCGTACAGTGCGGGGAGCCAGTGCACAACGTGTGAGTCATTTGATTTGAAAACGTGTAGATTGAGTCGCAATCATTGATACAAAACAGTGCGCGAAGCCAGTGGGAAAACGTGTGAGGGGCCATTCGATTGGAAAACGTGTAGATTTGAGTCGCAATCGTTGGCAATGCGAAGGCAGTGCACCATGTGTGATTAGATCGAGTCTTAGGTACCGGTAAATTTACCGGTAAAAAAGTGGAAAATTTCACAAATCAAACGTATTATGTTTTATACAAAGAAAATTGGTAAGTTTCATTAATAAATAGGCCTATGAATGACGGGGAAAAAAAAAAAAAAAACCCGACCCGAGATTTCAGCACTTTTGGGTCGGTCGGTGGAGGGCAACTCAACATCTTTTTTTTTTTGGCCTTATACAAAGGCCTCACAACTCGTTTAACCCTATCAATTGCCTGGGCTTTTTTCCCCTTCTCAGACCTGGGGAAGGGCTCATTGTGCCTTTGTAGGCATGTTTTGTTTGGCGAGATCTATCTAATGAGGCAATGAAAACTTTCATAGGTCACCGTTAGGGGGAGACATACCCATTTCTTGGTAATTTTTCCTCATTTTTGGTCAACAATAGTATTTTTCCAATAACTTCCTTAATGTTTATCCGACGGCTATGAAATTTGGCACAAATGTTCTCTTCAGCAAAAGCAACAATCTGACATCATTTAAATCACCACTAGAGGGCGCGATAAGCAATATTTTGGGTCATTTTGTTCCAAAAAGTACACTGTAAAGGCATGTATAATAACATCCATGGTACTATTGATGACATAAATTTATACACTGAGCAAAATATTCCGAAGAAAACCTTTAAAAAAAATCATGTTTGTGCCCCTCCCCCCAGGCCTGGGTTAAAGCACAGCATGGCAGAATTCCAATCGACCCAGCAATTTGGCATTCAAACCGGGGACCTATAACAAAACGGACAATACGTCCCCGATTGCTATCACAATAGGGAACAATACGTCCCCGTTTGCCAGGACAAAGAAATGGGACAAAGAAAGTCCCCAATTGTAGGCAAAAACAAACTTGTGTGTGTCTGTGCGTGTATTTCTTTACAAGATATCTCAAAAGGTTCTCCTCGGATTCGGATGAAATTTGCTGAATATGTCGAGTTTGCTACACGGACCATGTACACCAATCGATTAGATTTTGATGAAGATCCGATTTCAGGAAAGCGTATTATAAGGACCATATCTAATTTTAGGACCATAACCTAATGTTCTCATCAAATTGCAAGAATCGTCGGTGGCTCAGCTGGTTAGGAGATCAGAGAACGGCTGTCACGTCGGAGACCCTGGTTCAAATCCTGGGGATTTCTTCTTATTTTTTTACACAATTTATCTATTAATCAAATAGGGTAATTGACGACTTATAGGATTTTTTTTTCTCTGAAAAAGCTCTAGCCCCACATGTACAAAAAATGGCGATTTTTCTCCGTTTTCAACTTTTGATCTGCTAATTATTACTATCTAAAAATTAGTGCTTAGGTAACCTTGCACAAGCAGAAACTTTTGGCATAAAATCCATTATTCTAGGAAAACTCACTTTCATGAAATTTTCTAAAAATTAAAAAAAATTACAATAAAATTAAAATTTCACCAAAATAACCGATCTCACAATAGTGAACTTCGTGCCAAAAGTGTCTGCTTGGGCAAGCTTACCTAATCACAAAAATTTAGATTATAATAATTAGCAGATCAAAAGTTGAAAAATAAATCGCTCCTTTTTTTTGTACATGTGGGGCTAGAGCCAGGGATACAGAGAGAGTCCAGTGTTATTGGCCCTAGAATGGGGCTAAGTGGAGGTTTGCGCTCTAAGTCTATAAGGGTGCTTTTCTAGTTTTAAATGTAATTTGGTACAATCAACCTCGTTTCCTAGTTTTGTACATGACTATGTAAGGTAATTTAAGAATTTATACATGCCTTGTTTTTCAAATTAGCTTCATTATCTCGGACATTAAGCACCGACTTTGACCCCCCACCCCCAGGGTACAACAGACCACACCCATCAAGAAATTATGACACAACTGTTTTTTCTTCCTTGCTCTATGAGCTGTTTTTTACTTGTTCTTTTGCAACAAGCGTATCACTGCACAATGAGCACAACAAACAAGTACAACATTTCCTTCTCCTTAAACCCACTTAAAATATTCCTTACTTTTAAACATCCAAATTACTGAAATTAATTTACAGTAATAGTACTTCAGTTATCAAAGAGAAGACTAAGGCCACATCCGAATTGATGGCTGCTGCTATATCATCCCATCTGCCTATGCTTTAATGGTGCAGTCAAATCTGTCAATTCGGATGCGGCCTAAACCTTTTTGTCAAAAGTGCAGCCATTTTTTGTTCATTCTTCACTACAAATTCACATGGCCAAACAGGCTGGAAGGGAAAATAGTCTGGTCCCTTTTACAAATTGATAATTAGCACTATAAATCATACTTCCGTTCAGAGAACCTGACAAAGATAGCCGCAGCATGCTATAAAGGTCAAATACATCGTAACCACTGGTCTCAGTTATACTGACTGGATAGAAGATCGTGCAGTTCCATTCGAAGCCACTGGATTCCATGTTGGTGCTCACACAAACCACGTTTAGTAATGTGCGGTCTTTTGCATGTGAATTTGTTTCGCGTTCCTTTGTATAGTAGATGATCAATATGGCGCTACAGTGGATGCATTTATTTCTTAGGCACCAACAGGCAACCCTCTATCCAGTCACAATAACAGAGATAATAATAATAACAATAACAGTAATAATAACATCTGAAGCCGACTGGAGGTTTTTCCACCAATACTTACTTCATGACTATTTTTTCTTAAAGCACCGAATAAATATTCTTAACCCTAACCACCCCATATCCTCCAAGGGACACTTTTTTGGACAAAAATCAGCACTGTTGGAAACTGGTACTTTCACCTCTTCAAATGGGGCAAAATTACTACCTGGCAAGAAGTACAGGCCATAAGTGCTGAATATGAAAGATCAACGAAAATGCACGGTGCATTTTGAAGATAAGCGCATGTTTCCAAAAGTGCACTGATGGATTTTGGAGGATTCAGGAAGGTTCCTAGCCAGAATACCTAGGGGGTTAGGTTTAAACCTCCAACAGATACCTATCATGCATATAAAAATTAAGAGCAAATGCCTTTAATTAATTTACTATTAACTAAGAATACGTACGCTGAATGAAAACAAAAGTTGAACGGCTTGTTTCTTAAATTAATCTGATGATGCTAGTCAAATTTAACGCAGAACTAAACTTCACACACAAATATTCAAATGGAACTTTTCAGAAATAAAATTTGCAAAACAGTTGACGTGGCCACAATTTTTTTTTAGTTTAGAGTAGTGTACACTTATTCGCATGGGTTCTACAACACTGGCAAGGAAGTGTTCACTAAAACTGATATCATAATACACACAGCGTTTATACTTACCCTCCAAGACTGTATTAATTATTCCAACAACACATTACAGGCTGTTTAATTTAATAGTAAGCTCTAAATAAGAAAAACTATTTTCTTATTTCATGTACGAGAGTTCCTGAAAGCCATTACACACTCATCGGTGAACTCAACTGAAATAAATGATCAGAATTTAACTTGTAACTTACTTGCCGTTCTGTAGATGATTGCATCTTATTGAGGAGACATTATTTTCGTTAAATTATTAAACATTTGAAAATAATATGAAGGCAGTTTAAAATTCCATTAATTCTACATTCAGCAGGGTGCAAATTATAAATGTGTTGACAAACGGAGCAGCTAAACTTCTGGTCGTTGTCGTTACATTATTTTCAGATTTGTATAAAGTATGGATGCATGTACAGACGTTTTACCAAAAAGTGTGTGCTACCTTTTTTTACACATTGCTTCAATTTGTACAAGCCAGCTATCTGACTGCTCAACACATTTTGTGAAACACGGTTTTCTTTATGCCATATATATATATATACACACAGCCATTATTGTGCATTTTATCCGTACAAAAAAAAAACGTGAAAAACTTCCTCTGTCCACTCTGCACCGAAGAGTTTCTTAATAATCTACAAATAGCAATTATTTATCCTTTTCACCTCTCGGCCGATTTACACAATAAATTTTTAAAATTGTTCGATCCAGTAACATTAGCATGTTGGCAGAGGCTCTATGCAGGACCGCATAGACAAATATAATTTGCAATAAATTCATTGCATTGCTACTTTAAAAAAAAATTACCATTGAAAACCCCACAAAATGTTCTTGCAAGTGGTCTTGCATTATCAGCGACACAACACATTCAAAATAATGAAAAACAAAATAACAATATGCAAATACATCAATCATGTGGTGTGGGCAGCCAACCAATCAGAGACACTCTTTCATAATTCATGGAAGAGGTTACACCAAATCCATAAAAACCTTAAAATCTAATAAATAGTCACCAAAAAACACTATTATTTATCTGTATTTTACAAAGTACTGAATTAAGAGCGGTGTGATTCAATATTTATTTCATTCAGTGGCAGTAAATTACATACAAGGTATTTTTAATTTATAATTGTTTTAATTTTTTTTTTACACATATTGAAAAAAACTCAATTTGCAGACAGGAAGCTTAAATATTACTTCACTTATTTTATGCTGTGTTGGAATCTGATTAATTCTCCTTTTATTTTTTAGCCAATCTCTAAATTGATGGAGAAAAGTTACATATAGAAAACTGCGACACATGATTCGATGAAGAGTGAATACCAACAGAAAATACAATCTAAATGCTGTAAATAACAAGGCAGTTTATATTTGAATCATGCAGTCTGGCGCCCTCTATATACACAAGATTCAGGCAATGGTCAGAATAGTGGAGTCTGTGATGATATCACAACACATTTTCGGACACTCATGGCGACGCAAGTACAGAATGCATGTGCAAACAATCATGTCATTTGCCCAGGGCAACCCTTTGAGAATGCATGCATAGACGCGCTGCGCGCGTCATGCATACACGACCAATGAGTTCCCTTCTTTTGCACATCTAGACGAGGGCGCCCTTCGACTCTAAGGGTTAGTAACATCATATGCACAAGGTTTATTCTCAAGTTTCTGCATCGTGCAAAATTTTGCCAAATGCAGTATGGGCATCACACATCATAGCGCTCTAGTGCGTAAAACACAAGAATCCTCATGATGTTACGCAGGCTGTAAATGCACGTGGTAACACATGTGTCAGCACGTGTCTCACACGCCAATCGGTGCATTTCATTTTCCCGAACAGAATCCGAGTGAAACCAGGCACACAGACTATGCCCTAATGATCAGGCATGCAACTGCAGTTTGCCCAAAAGAGAGGAAAAAGTGCCAGCCACAGCCAGACTAAAAAGTTACATGCCTGAATGATGCTGTACAAATTCTTTGCAAAATACACAGTGAAATACTTGAAGCCTTGAAGCCACAAGTTAAAAAAATAAGTGTGTGTCCCGTGCGTATGACGCATCTACTCACAAGGAGGTCAGACCCTTATCACACTGCTTCACATGTGCCTGGCACCCTGACCACTAAGCAAGAACAACCATTTAAATGTTTGATAAGCACCAGACTGTTTGGAACAAGAGCCTCACTCTGAGACCCACAGACTTGTGCAGTGGAAAAATCAAGATGGCCACCAGATGATATGAACCAGCGAGCATCGATATACAAGACTACTGCAGTGTACGTACAGATCTAAATAAAATCCTTTGATGGGCAGGGCTACAGCAGAGATATTGACTGAACCCAAACGGTCTTGTGCTGTTCCTTGTCGATGACCTTCTTGACTTTGGTGCAGACACTCGCAAGATTGCCTCCAACAACAATATCTAGGTAACAAAAAAACCAAAAAAAACAATGAAGGTTTGCCAAAAAAACAACATATAATCAAACCAATAACATAAAACAAATACGAACCAGCCATGTTCACATTCCAAAATTAAGTACAGTAAATGGCTTAAAGGGGCAGTATCGTCATGATCAACAGGGCATGGAATCAGAGTGCTTGTTTTAGATTAACTCAGTGACTGAAAATAATTCCCCACATGATAAGGTCATACTACCGTTGCTGCTGCATAAATGAGCCAGTAATTTTCAGTCACTGTGTTCATCTGAAACTAGGACACCGATTCCATGCCCTGTTGAAAGTCTACTCTGATCGTGACGATACTGCCCCTTTAATTTACATTTGATTACCCAAACATTTGGCAACTTACAATACGGATTTGAAAAGCTGACGCCCCCTGTACACTATTTTATCCCCAAAACATATTTAAATGATCACAGTTTTACAAACTTACTTGTGTGTACAGTTGATGATGGTACCAAACATGAAATGAGTCGAGTACAATTACAAATGAGTCGAGTACAATGAGTCGAGTACAATGAGTCAAGTACAAACTTCAGGAGGCACAAAAGTCCATGTTAGAATGTGTTCAAATAATCTGAATGCATTTTCACTACGGCAATGGATTAAGCCGAAACTCAGACAGGTTGGTTTAAGAATTAAGAGAAATATCTGTACTTCACTCTTGATACATTTACAGATATTCTGCCAAAGGTGTAAACTCACTATTAATAATTATGAAGTCATGAATCTTACCCGAGAACAGATTCCTGCATTCTTGCTCTAACTTCTGGGCCTGCTCAAACAGCTCCTTGGCCAACCTGTGCGAGACCCGCTCCGGGATGTAGTGAGGATCCTTCTGATCTCTATCAAGAGCAAACATGTAGTAAGATGCATGAACAAACATTTCAGAAACGAGGATTTCAAATTGTCTTTATTTTTTTTTTATGACAAGATTTTGGTTATTATTATTTTGACAATGACTTCTTACTAGCGCTTCTCGAACCAAGATATAATAAGGGAGACTGCCAACATAGGGCAAGATGGCTCAGTTGGTAGAGCTCTGGGTTCACGTCAACCCAGAGGTCACAGGGTTAAATCCCACACTAGTACATTTTTTCTTTGTTCACTCCAAAACAATGTATTTATGTACCTAGTCAGTTTCCATCATAAACTTATTTGATCTACTACTGAATATTCATATAATTTATAGGATCAAAAACTGAATATTTAGATAATTTATGATATACTACTGAATATTCAGATAAAATATGATCAATTACTAAATATTCAGATAATTTATATGATATACTACTGAATATTCTGATAATTTATACGATATACTACTGAATATTCAGATAATTTATACGATATACTACTGAATATTCAGATAATTTATACGATATACTACTGAATATTCAGATAATTTATACGATATACTACTGAATATTCAGATCATTTATAAGATCTCCAACAGAATATTCAGATAATTTATATGATCTACTACTGAATATTCAAATGAAATATATGATCTACTACTGAATATTCAGATCATTTATAAGATCTCCAACTGAATATTCATCATAAACTTATTTGATCTACTACTGAATATTCATATAATTTATAGGATCAAAAACTGAATATTTAGATAATTTATGATATACTACTGAATATTCAGATAAAATATGATCAATTACTAAATATTCAGATAATTTATATGATATACTACTGAATATTCTGATAATTTATACGATATACTACTGAATATTCAGATAATTTATACGATATACTACTGAATATTCAGATAATTTATACGATATACTACTGAATATTCAGATAATTTATACGATATACTACTGAATATTCAGATCATTTATAAGATCTCCAACAGAATATTCAGATAATTTATATGATCTACTACTGAATATTCAAATGAAATATATGATCTACTACTGAATATTCAGATCATTTATAAGATCTCCAACTGAATATTCAGATAGTTTGACTTACTTGATCTGCTTGGCTGACTTGTAGCGGATGAATACGACGATCGGGAAGAGCTGAAGTATCTGTAATCTCTCACTGACGTACGGCGACACCCCATCAAGTATGCAATGACAACCCTGCAGAGGAAGACAGTTTGTACATGATAAATCACACACATTTGTCGTTGCATAAACTGAAGAGCAGTGATCAAATTCCATACAGCAACTGCTATGCAGAAAACATTGCTTAGCAAAATTTATCCGCTAAGCGAAATGTAGCCGAGAACCAGCCAGGACACAATATAACATTACATGGCAATTTGGCTGGTTACCTATTTTTGCTAAGCACACATTTTCTGTGCTCAGAAAGTGAAAAATATCATTTTGGTTTAGGGGGAAGGGCCAAAGTCATGGTACAGCCAAGCCTTTCAGAAACCAGGCCAGGCCTATATAATCCTCTGAGCACAAAAGACCCTTTACTAATGAATAGATCTCAACCTATAGATCTCAAATAGCTCTTATTTTTTAACACAGACTTGACTAACAAGTCAGCTGTCTTTTGTTCACAATGCAGCCCTTATAATGAGCTCTACTTGGCTTGGCTAGGCACTCCAGAAGCCTAGATTTATGTTGATTGGTAGGTACTATATTGTTACAGGATTAAGACACACAAGAAGACGGATTAGGAGGCCAGGGAGTCAGGGCCTGGCCAGGCTTCTCAAAGCACTCCTTCCTTACCTTTTTAGTGATTTCTTTGACTGTGGCTGAATGGATGCACTCAAAGTGGCTGTCTCGTCGTTGGTAGTCAACATAGACATTGTCAGCAAGGTCTTTCAGCATGATTTCTGAAGACGTCCGGACTATTTCTGCAGGACAACGGCAGACAAAAAAAACCATGACATTTTTGGAAACGTACATGTAACTTGGGAGTAGATTTCTACAAGGCATTTTGATTTTTTAAGAGGGTAGGTACAATATTGGTAGTTACCAGATCAATATCATCACAATCAGAGCAGACTTTTAACAGGGCATGGAATCGGTGTCCTAGTTTAAGATGGACACAGTGCTGGCTCATTTATGCAGCAGCAACGGTAGTATGACCCTCTCATGCGGGGTATTATTTTCAGTCACTGAGTTAATCTAAAACTAGCACTCCGATTCCATGCCCTGTTGATCGTGACGATATTGTCCCTTTAATAACTGACCTAAACAACTGAAAACGTACTTGGTTGTTGGTACACATAGAAATTATGTTGAGAATTTACTTTGTCTGAAGTGCTTTGTATCTTAGTGAAAACAGGAATTGTTTTGTCAAATTTACAAAAAATTGCCATTGTTTTTTGTCATTTTCTCAAAAACATAAGCAGCTGTGATGAAAATTTCACAGGCCAAAATGTTGATATATATCATGAAAAATATGTACGTAGTCGAGAGAGTAGATATATTTCTTGAAAACTACATATGTAGTCAAGGGAGTAGATATATTTCTTGAAAACTATGTACGGAGTCGAGGGAAAGATATATTTCTTGAAAACTGTACGGAGTCGAGGTACACATTTTCTCAAAAACATAAGCACCTGTGATGAAAATTTCACAGGCCAAAATGTTGATATATTTCATGAAAAATATGTACGTAGTCGAGAGAGTAGATATATTTCTTGAAAACTACATATGTGACCCGCTCCGTCGAAATGAGACTTGTCCCCCAGATCTGACATTCATAGATATGTATGCTAGGTTAACAAGTAACTCACGGGCTTCCAATGATACAAATGTTATTTCCGTAGCTTATTCCATTCCGGAATTATCGAGCGATGAAGACAACCATCACTTTGCGGCCTGTTTCGTTTTTGAATTTCGCGTTTCGGAGAAAATCAACATTAAACTTGGTCCACACACAGAGCAAGCGCGCGAGCTATCGTTCGATGTACAACTCATGAATAATTAATCAGCCCTTGTACCAAACACCGGTTGTCCACACCGGCCCGCGTATTCATTCCGCCTGCTGTGTGTGGAGTCGCGGCGTACACAGTGCATGCACTAGGTATGGGCTAGGTGTATGCAGATAGCCAGCTTACGGAGCGGCGGGGCCCAGGCATAGACTCTGGTCTGTATAACCGGCTAAGCTGGGCCTAGAGTTGGCGAAAGATCGACGTCATTAAGGGTGACGCTATTCATTTTCTGGTAACCGCGCATGCTCAGACAACTGGTTGCTTACTGTTGTCCAATCAAAGAGCTGTATTTCTTCTACCTTGCCGATGATTCGCTGCATAACAATTTATTTTATGCGGCTTAAAACTACTATTAGAGCTCCATACTGCTTAGTCATTGCCACAAAAGTGCGCAGTTGAGGTCATGACCTTTCTTTTGATACCAAACACGTACGCTTAACGTTAACGGAAATACTCGTGTTGCTGTCTCGAAAACAAGGATATTTTGACCTGTTTGGATTTAACGGAGGCCACATGAAAGACAAACATGATACAGACATTGTCCAGAAATCGTCCTTTTTTATGGATTTATTAATATTTTTATGAAAAGGTAAGACCACCATAAGATTGATCGAGATTTTATCAAACTAAAAATATAAAAACCTAGAAATCGATATGCAATGTTTTTCGAATTTTTTTTTTGGCGAGCACAAGTTCAGAGTCGAATTACACGGAAACCTCCGTTGGGGGACAAGTCTCATTTCGACGGAGCGGGTCACATATGTAGTCAAGGGAGTAGATATATTTCTTGAAAACTACGTACGGAGTCAAAGGAGGTTGGAGAATAATCAATTCCCCCCCCCACAATAAAATTTTTAACTAACCAGATGACAAACTGACCAAGAAACAAACCGAAATCAAAAATATATGTAAACAAAAACCAAACTCTGGTGACACTAAAGTGAACATTTCAGTTGGAGAGGCACGACTTACTTGGCAGGCATCTGTTGAATTTGTCCGGGGATTCATCCACCATCTTAGCGGCAACTCTGTCTGCTAGAGGTCCCAGGAGTATCACCGGTCGCTTGATGTGAACTACAGGATACAAAAGAATTCACCAAAAAAAAAAAGATTTTGACTGGTGTTTCTCAGTAACATACAAAACGTAAAAATGAGAGGCTTGCAAAATGGTTGCAGAAGTCAAAAATGTCAAACCCATAGATGTTTAGATTATCACCAAACCATTTTGTGAGTATTCCGACATAGCAGACTTGTAGTCGAGTACTGTTTCATGAGTACGAAAACGAGAAAAATATATGCGAGTATGAGTACTACAATATGAGTACAGTAGGGGTGTGATTTGACAAAAGTAAAAAATCCTGAAAAATGGGTAGCGGGCCTGGGTCTCCCTTTGGTCTAGAGGACAAAGCCCCCTGAACCTCCTGTGGGTAGCGGGCCTGGGTCTCCCTTTGGTCTAGAGGACAAAGCCCCCTGAACCTCCTATGGGTAGCAGGCCTGGGTCTCCCTTTGGTCTAGAGGACAAAGCCCCCTGAACCTCCTGTGGGTAGCGGGCCTGGGTCTCCCTTTGGTCTAGAGGACAAAGCCCCCGAACCTCCTGTGGGTAGCGGGCCTGGGTCTCCCTTTGGTCTAGAGGACAAAGCCCCCTGAACCTCCTATGGGTAGCAGGCCTGGGTCTCCCTTTGGTCTAGAGGACAAAGCCCCCTGAACCTCCTGGATGTTTAATTTTGGAGGATTTACAGACTCTCCACATCCCCACAAACAAGAAACTAGGGGTTTGGACACAATACAGACTACTTCTTTCTTTCCTTGGTGGCTATTCTCTTCTTTCAAGAAATTTTAAAGGCAAAGGAAGAGTTGTAAAAAAAAAATGAAATCAGGAAAAATCCTGAGAAATCACAGGTCTGGTCCAAAAAAAAACGTCTTGAGTTTGAGAACGAGTACTCCAATGAGTCATAGGATGCAAGCGCCTTCCTTAAATCCTTTCTCCATGCCACACAAAGGGTGTTTACATAACGGCCGGTTATAAGTCTTGAGTTTGAGAACGAGTACTTCAATGAGTCATAGGATGCAAGCGCCTTCCTTAAATCCTTTCTCCATGCCACACAAAGGGTGTTTACATAACGGCTGGTTATAAGTCTCGAGTTTGAGAACGAGTACTTCAATGAGTCATAGGATGCAAGCGCCTTCCTTAAATCCTTTCTCCATGCCACACAAAGGGTGTTTACATAACGGCTGGTTATAAGTCTCGAGTTTGAGAACGAGTACTTCAATGAGTCATAGGATGCAAGCGCCTTCCTTAAATCCTTTCTCCATGCCACACAAAGGGTGTTTACATAACGGCTGGTTTATAAGTCACAAAGGGTCACCATGAATTTTGTTTAAAATTGTAGGGGCTCTTAATGATAATACTTACAGTCAAGGGGATCCACTCGCAGGTATGTTGGCATGACGGCCTCTGTTGGAAGATTACACATGACAGTTTGTGTTAGAGCAGTGGGGCACCCAAGGGAGGAGTGGGGGAAAAAAAAACCCACCCCCACAACTTTTGTTTTCACAAGAAATATTTAGTACCTTTATTTCATTATCAACCCTCCTACTGGTGCTTATCAAACATTTAAATGGTGGTTCTTGCTTAGTGGTCAGGGTGCCAGGCACATGTGAAGGGTCAAAATCAGTCAAAATGTTGATATACTTGCCAAGGTATATCTAGCTATATCTAGCGCACTTAAAAAGTCAAACACTGTCAAACCTTACGTGTAGTAAGTACATTTACAGGTCAAAATGAGTCGACCGTTTTTGACTGGTAAAAGCATTGTCTGGTATTGTTCAGGGTGGTCAAAATGACAGTAAAAACCAGTCAAAAAATTCCCCTTTGTGCACATTTGGGTCAACAGTCAAAACAGGCAGTTGACTGATTTTGACCTCTATTGCTACTTGCCACTAAAGTGCAGCTATAGTAGGAGGGTTAATGACTTAAATTCTAAGAAGGGTTGTGATATACATGTGTTTGGTGGCAAACAATTGTATAGTGACAGCATTCTCTTTATAAAAACAAGTTTAGGATTTTGGCCCTGCAAAAACACACCTTCTTGTATGGGTACGTCCGACACCGACCCCTCGCTGTGTTCTTTGCTGTCAGAGTTATTACGCTGGTGTTTCTTGCGTCTGAAGAGACTACGCCGGGCAGGACCAGCATTCCGTCTTGATGAGGCACTGCGGAGTTCCTCCTCCTGTAGACCCTGGGAGATGCTGCGCTTACGAGCTTGGTCCTTCTGAAGTCTGCGAGAGGATGGGACAGATAAGATGTTGGAAGAACAGTGGGTGTGATTTGAAAAATGGTTAGCAGGCCTGCGTCTCCTTTTGCTCTAGAGGACAAAGCCCCCTCAACCTCCTTTAATTTTGGAGGAACTACAGACTCTCCACATCCCCACAAACAAGAGGTTTCTTTCTTTCCTGCTATAAGCAGAAATTATTGCTAAGCAAATTAATCTCCTGAGTGAAATTTAGCTGTGAACCTGCCAGAAGCAATATACATTATGTGGCAATTTGGCTGGTAACCTCTTTCTGTGCTAAGCAGTTCTAAGATGTCTAATCATTTTACTTACAGAGTCTTGCTTGGGATCTGACCACAGACAGTCTTCTTCCCCGTTGGGTCCAGCAGCCAAGCGTTCCACACACCCAGCATGCCGTTATACATGGTGTCGTCCACGTACAGGATGTCGTCCTTCTTGAAGCTCAGCTGCTCGTCCGATTCCGTCTGGTGGTCGACCATGGCGCGGATGTACAGGGAGTCGCCGTGCTGATCCTGAACCTTGTTGAATTCTGTGTCGCCATGGAAATAAGTAAGTAGAAATTACATTACAAGTCTGATTTTGTGATGAAAATACAAACAAAATTAATTTTAACTCAACTACCAGTCAAGGTGTGTAAATTATGCATAAACATTTCACTGGTAACCAACGAAAACTGCTTAGCAGCGATATGAAATTGACATCATCGCCGTACTTACTTGCGATGTTGTACTGGGCCAGTATGGTCACTTTCTCGGTAGGTTTCTGTAATTCCATAGCCGCTTGTTCGGCTGTAGCACAACGCAAATCCACTCCATTGAACTGGGTAGGGTAAACAAATTACAGAAGCTATAAACCTATTCATAATGTTCAACATTAGTGCTCAACAACACCACATTTACACCAAGTTTACATTGGATTTAAACTATGTTTACACAGTATCTACCCCATGTTTACACAGTATCTACCCCATGTTTACACAGTATCTACCCCATGTTTACACAGTATCTACACCATGTTTACACAGTATCTACATCACGTTTACACCGTATTTACACTCATCCTGAATTTGACATTATTCTGAAACTTAGCCTAAGCCTGTGACAGTAGTTTTGAAAGCAAGACAAATCTACACATCAATTTGTTCCCCACAAAAAAAAAAAAGCATTTTTACCTCTAGTATCTGGTCGCCGACTTGCAGGCCATTGGGTTTGGCTGCCACGCCCTCCGGTTGAACCTCATACACAAAAATGCCGACTGCGTTACCACCGAAGACACCCACGCCGAGGCTGTTACCGCTCTTCTCGAGGAACACAAAGCGAGGCTCGCTGGGCGAGGGGAGGCTTTCGTCTTTTGGAGCACTATGGCTGGGAGTTTTTGAAGAGAAAGGATATGGAATTTCTGGGATTGTATATTTTGGGAATGTAGTTCATTTCATATTGGTTGGTCAACCTGAATTTAATAAAATGCAACTTCTAGGACAGTAGTTGTGATTGCATCATGAAAATTTTTTTGTGAGTTGTAAAATGTGTTGGTTTGGAGAAAAATCAGTGATTTGACAAATCAAGGTTTCAGTCAGTATTCTTTGATCGTCTTCAGGAGAAGTAATGGTCTTCTTTTTTTCTCCTGTAGACGATCAGAGAATACTGAGCGAAACGTTGAGCTGCAAAAACCACCGGTTCTTCTCAGGTCCAACACATTTCAGAAATAAGAGAATTACATGTAACATGTAACAATTTTCATGACTTTTGGTGTATTAACCCTAAACCCCTAGGTATTCTGGCTAGGAACCTTCTTTAACCCTAATCCCCTAGATATTATGGCTAGGAACCTTCCTGAATCCTCCAAAATCCATTAGTGCACTTTTGGAAACATGCCCTTATCTTCAAAATGCACCATGCATTTTCGTTGATCTTTCATATTCAGCACTTATGGCCTGTACTTCTTGTCAGGCAGTAATTTTGCCCCATTTGAAGAGGTGAAAGTACTAGTTTCCAACAGAGCTGAATGTTTCCAAAAAAGTGCCCCTTGGAGGATTTTGATGGATTTGGGGTGGTTAGGGTTGAGAGATTTTCATGAGTTTTCCAGGCACAGAAATCCCTCAAATGAAATTCTTTTCCAGGATTTCTATGACAACCCTGCTTTGACTAAAAGAAATACCCACCTGTAGATCCGGCTGGCCCTAGGTGTTGGCGGCGTCATGGTGCCTGCATCGGAGCAGACCTCTGATTGGGGTCGGCTCAGCATTGGGGAGTTGGTACGAGTGCTTCCTGGCGTTGAGGTAGGCGTAACCTCCTCACTATCACACACGGAATCTCTCTGCATCTCTGGAGGTGGGATAAGTGATCAAATCAATTTCTTCAATGCTTTCTGAAACCTCCTGGGGTAGAGAATTTTGCAAAGCAAATATTTTCGCTAAGCATTATAAACCAAACTACCAGCCAAAGTACACTTTAATTATATGACAGTTTGGCTGGTAACCCAGAAAATCTGCTAAGTAAATATTTCTGGTAAGAATTGTTTTTCTGCTTTTCCTAAACAGGTACCCCAAAAGAGCGTCAGTTAGCAAATGAAGCATCAAAGGTACTAGAACAAGGGTTGGTCCAGAATAAATTTGCAGTCGGCAAACCTAGAGCTATGGGTTTGCCGACTGCAAATGTATCGTGTTTCTAAGCCCTGAAGGTTTGCCAAGTTGTTTATGGGTAATGTCAGTCGACAAATTGGCTTCCACACCCCAAGAGAAAATGCCATTGCCTTGCCCCTGATCACATAACCCTGGAAAGCTTGATGGACAAAACGGCGAACGGCAACAGTTGTCGGGTACAGTGTAACCTTAGTGGTCAATCCATGCCGTTTATTGAAACAAAACCTTAAGTGTTTGTGAGTTTATCTGACTTCAAATCTATCTATAATGTTTTTTTTCAGAAGAGGATAGACTTACTTTGGATGTTGTACATGACCTTCATGCTGATACTGTTGCCACCCTGACTCAGAATAATGGCGGCCTGGTCGTACGTTGCCTGCCGTAAATTCAATCCATTAAACTGCGATATATACAAGAAACAAAGATTACATTTCATTACAGAAATGGCCAGCAGTGTTTCAACTCATCTATTACAAAAGTGGATGTACATTTTAAGCTCACAAAATGCACGATTAAAGTGCCCCTTTAACAAAAATGATGGAAGACCCCACACAAAAATAAGCACCTCAAGAATTTGGTCTCCATATCTCAGTTCAGCCCTCGCTGCCAGGCTGCCGGGGGTGACTGTATGGACAAAGATACCGCCTCCGATGCCGCGGATGATCCTGATGCCAAGAGGTTCCATGCTCTTCTCAATCTCGATGATGCGGGTCAAGGAACTGTTTCAAGCATGAACAGGGAGACCAAATTATGATAAACATATATGTGGAATAGTTTTTCACTTGGCATCACAGCATGCAAAATCAGCCATAGTTACAGGTAAATTGTTTAATGCACAATTATGCATCATGCTTAATAATGTATTTATAGAGCGCCTTTTCTACAGGGTACAAAACGCTTACAGGGAAAAACAAACAAATAAAAAAAGCAATTTCAATGTATGACTACTAGAAAACAAGTGAGTCTTTAGGAGTCCATTGAACCGTTCACAGATGAGGCATTCCGGATGGCGATGGAGAAAGTGCAGTTCTTGAGGACCAGCAATGCAAAAATGCCAAAAGTACAAGGGATGGCCAGATTAGCTTGTGGGCTAAATATTTTGCCATGCAACAAAATCGTTTCCTGTCAATTGATGTTCAGAGACAGATATGGAACTTCTTACCAAAAACTACTTTTAGCACAATATTTATTACTAACCACAAAGGAAACTTACCCAGCACATCCTCGTGTGACGCTGACCCCTGGCTCTGCGAAGGAGCTGACTGAGCTACGCCCGGATGAACTCACCGAGAAAGTACTGTGGAGGCTGAGCGAGATGGGGCTATCTCTCCCGCCAGAACTGGACAACGACACGGATCCTGAAGGCAAAAGAGGCAAAAGAGGCAAAAGATTAAAAATGCGTGTTTAAACCATTATTTATCCAAAGTCCACCATCCTACCTCATAATGATCCATGATGATGTTCACATAGCGTTTGTGCATGAGAGCCTTGGTTTGTATTCACCTTAATCATGAGTTAGCTATCTTATGTCTTATTCCCTGAATACAAGAGGTTGTGTACCTGTACATGCTCATTATAGTAACCTGCCTAATTTTGTTTACAGGAGCAACCTCGCCTTCAAATTTCATTGCATTTTAAGTAAATTAACCCTAATCCCCTAGATATTATGGCTAGGAACCTTCCTGAATCCTCCAAAATCCATCAGTGCACTTTTGGAAACATGCCCTTATCTTCAAAATGCACCATGCATTTTCGTTGATCTTTCATATTCAGCACTTATGGCCTGTACTTCTTGCCAGGTTGTAATTTTGCCCCATTTGAAGAGGTGAAAGTACCAGTTTCCAACAGTGCTGAATTTTCCCCAAAAAATTGCCCCTTGGGGGATTTTGCAGGATTTGGGGTGGTTAGGGTTAATGGAAATAGTTACATCCAATTATTTATTCCTTATGTCAGGAATGAACTTTTTTGCGGAACTATCGGATTATTGGGCCTTCTCGCGTGGCTGTGAGAATTACAGTCTCACTTTCGTATTTATCGTGAATATGGCAAATTACACAGTAACAGTTTGATAAGGCCACTGTGTCAAAAACACATCTTAAATACTATTTCTTTTGATTATTACAAAATTACAATTACAACATTTCTTGATGATGACATATCTTACCTTTTTCAACAGAGCTAGTGGACAGACAAGGTCCTGGGCTGAGACGATAATTTGGGGTCATCCAAATTCTCTTCTCTCTCTTCTTTGGAAATGTGTCGTACCCTTCCTGTACATTATGGAAGCCAGGGCGTGTCGGTTGCTCAAAATCAATGCTTTGGTTGGAGTCACGCCTACTATCACTCTGGAAGCTCCGTGGGGTTGCCGGGAGGGATGCCCGGGATGGCGATCGCTCATCGTCCTGGGATGAACCAATCGAATGATCGGATGAGGCGTAAGGCGGCATGTAAATCGGGGGATGGGCTGGCCGCCCCGGCCGGTTGGAATTGTTCAGGGCCTGACTGTGGACTTTGAAACAGGGCACCGCGTTGGGCAGACGGACCACATGCGTCACGGCTGGCTGTGATCGGAACTCATAGTGTTGCGACATCGATGGCGGGGGATTCTCCCAAGTTCTGGCCCCGGCGCTGTGGGGCGGGGGCGTTTGGGGCGAGTAGGAGGCAAGTTCTAGCTGGGTGGGACGTTGGATACGTCGGCGTATTGCACTTTTGGGTTCTGATGGGTGGTGCTGGGTGTGGGCGATAGACGGAGTTGATATCGGTCTGAACTGGGTGGACACCTGAGCAGACCGCTGTGCACTCACCACGGTATAATCCACGCTGGTGTCTGGGAGGGACCCCGCAGGGTAATGCATCCCAGACGACTGACTGTCTCTGTTATTGTTCTTATTTGCACCATCGTTGAAATCGCAATTGGGAGGCGGCGCCCCACGAGTTTGATTCTGATTCTGGGGCGGCGGGACTGATTGTCCGTGCGACTGGGGGTTTGTCTCAGGCATCCCCTGGCCCCTGTGTTCAGTTCCCGTCGACGAAGACGAAGACCTCTTGTGTCTCATCGAGGCTTTCAATGAAGAGTTGCGACTTGGAGGAGTCGGAGGTACCATCTCCATATCCCCCTTCCTATCGCTTTGCACATTCTCGTATGAGGGGTTCATCACTGGAATGGTAGTTTCACGTTTCTGTTTCTTCCTGTTGGCCAGGTAAACCTCTGGGGGGCCCCTGGATTTGGGCCACGTGCTATTCTCTTTATGTTGGTCTGCATGACCACCACCACGGTAGAATTCCCCATGCTCCGTGTACGGGTCCACCCGTGGACTTCCGTCACGCTCCCTCCGAATAATGTTCATGGCTGGGGAAGTCTTGTACTCTTGAGGGCCAACTGATGTGGGTTGAGGTGGTGGATAGTTTTCCTTAGAGTCCTGTTTCTTATGACTGCCGTGTTTTGATGGCAGCGGTGATCTGTATGGGTTTTCTTTGGTACTGTGTGAATTGTGGGGCGAGCTGTGGCTCTCGTGTTCTCTCACTTCGTAGGAACCCTGCCGCTTGTTCTCCCGGAAGCTCTCATGGCTGCTGTGCGAGGCGTGGTGACCGGAATGCCGTCCCGACGACTCTCGAGAGCTCTGTCGGGAGTGGGAGGACCCTGCGAACGATCCCTCCCGTGAGTGTCTGACACTGTCACGAGAGTCCTCCACATGAGATGTAAAGTCCTGTGAGCTCTGACACGAATGTGGCTGAGGCGAGTATGCCCAGGTCTTTTCATGATTGCACTGTTGCTGGGGGGCCTTGGCATTTTCCCAACCGTTCAGGACCTCCGGTCTCCGACCGGGTTCGCTGTTAGCATGAGCCCTTTGATTTGAGTACTGTACAGGTTCTTTGACGATCTGCCAGTCAGGAGACGAGGGCATGACTCCCTGACCCCTTGTCGTTGTGGGGGGATAATCCACACTCTGGAAGTGGGGATTCTGAATCACCTTATCCTCAAAGGGGATCTGATCCGGAGGATGTCGCATCGGCGACACAGGCGAGAGGGGCAGATTGGTTTCTGTCTGGATGCAGATGTTCCTAGCGCTCTTGGCTCTCTCCTGCTCCTTGTCGGTGCGGTCCCTGAGCTCGGACGGGGACAACAATGGGGTCAGACTGGACTTTGATGACAGGGTCTCGTGGCTCTTGATCGACTCCACGGTAGGGCTGGCATTGGACGGTAGTCCAGTGGACGAGGACGGGGATGAGACCCGCATCACATTGAGGGTGATTGCATCGCCGACGGTGTCCAACATCTGCTCCACATCCTTGGCCTGTTTGTTGACTACAGATTCTCCGTTGACCTGAAAAGGAGGTGACCATGGGACATGTTAGCATCAAGTCATAACCATGGTAAAGTTTTTAGTAATTTTTGTCTGTCTGTCCCGGTTTCGGTTTGTCACAGATCCACTGAAATTCTACTTTTGTGATATACACGTATTATGCATTTACAAATATAAAATTGTGAGATCAACTTCTTTGGGACTTTGGCAAATTCCAAATTTGAAAACGTTTTCTTGAATCAGCCTAAAAAGTGTCATCACTGTAGCTCCCCCTTGAGTTAAAATATAAAGCCTATAGATTATTTTCACTTCACACCATGCAAAATCAACCATCTTTACAGGGCAATGACGAACCATTTTAGAACACACATTGTGCTTTACGCATAAGCACTGCGTGTGACACGCAGGCATTTCAACAAATTTCGTGCATCATTTGTCGGTGAAGCATAGAAAAAAATCAGAATGCCTGACCAAATCCAAGTTGCCTGTAAGGATGGCGTCTATCAGGAACAATCTCTTGAACTTACCGAGATCAATCGATCGCCGACCATCAATCCACTCTCCTTGGCAGAGATGGAGCCCGGCTCGATACGGCTGACGAACACGCCCGATTCCACAGTCACCCCATGATCCTTATTGGTCAGGAAGAGCGTGACTGGGCAAAACTTAGCTCCCGAGGCACGCCGTCTCTTAACGACCTGTTGAAAACAATTACAAGATGAGTTCATTTCCAAATGCTCTGTTTGCGAAGGGCAAGGGAAAACAATTCTATTCTAGGGTGCCATGCAGGGAAAATTTCTTGCAGAAATACACGGATCCAACCTGTCAAACAAACAGCACAGATTTAACCAACAGGAATTGTTTGGGGTTTGAATCCTGCTTGAGTGGATTTTTTTCAACAGACACTTTGGAACGCACTGGGTATACAGTGCTTCATGCATACGTTGGTGTAATATGTGAGCAAACACGTACTGACAACTTTCAGAACTCCCAGTACCTAATCTAACAAATGTAGGTTTTTAAGCAAAATGTAGGTTATTATAGGTTTACCAAATGCCAAAATATAGGTTTTTATAGGTTATTTCCCGTGATTAGGCAGTGTTAAGTAACAAGTTTTGGGTAAATTGCCTACCTTCCGAGTACTTTTTGCAACAAAGCACATTACCCCATACTCTGTCCGTCAGAAAATCTAAGAGCGGTACACATGTTACAGTTTGGCTACTGTTTTGGCTTCACCTCTTTATACTTAGGAAGTAATTTTTCTTCAAAGCCATGAGGATTTTATAATGTGTTGCAGGAGATTAAAAATATAGGTTTTTATAGATTAATATAGGTTTTTTGGGGGGAATCCACCAAAAACTCACCAAAAACATGTAACATTTTTTGGTCATTTTCTCAAAAAAAACTTTCACAGATTAGTTTTATATAATTTCTTGACAACTAGAGGGTTAAAATGAACATATGATTACCAAATAGCGATGTTATAACTTCCCTTTAAAACTAAAATGGAATTTTACGTATAGGCAATCTCATTTCACAGTTGCAATGTGAATACATACTTTGGGAGCCGAGGGTCATGTACCGTAAGCCGCACTACCCCAAAATCACCAAAACAAGATTCATGCGTCAACATATAAGCCGCACCACGTATAAGCCGCACACACAGAGGCCCGCCGGACGCCACTCACTGTCGGTACATCGCCACAAAGTGGGTCATTGTGTTGCGATCGAGTCAAAATGTATTGAAAGAGACACAATAGAAGTCAATACCTTTTTATTGAGATTGTGAATGAATATACTCCGAAGCTAATTATTCCTTTTGAAAGGGTTTAAGTGGATATTTACCGATGGTCCGTATGGAAACTCGAGGGCCAGTTCCTAGACCATCAGACGGGGCCATTCCTGCTCAAATTATCCCCATTTAAATAGTTACATAACGAGAGCCGTTTAGCCTATGGTGTACAAGTGAATAACCATGAGCGTTGTAGAAATCGGATCATTCAACCAATAGGGGACGTTCATTTGCCTGTGTACCAGTCCTTTGTAATTGTATACCTGTTCCGTCAATAGTGGTAATGCATGTTTGAGCTGACACGAGTGCCGCTGCCTGTTCATGGTCCGTGCGGTCAGCTGTAGACTGTGTGCAATGTGTGCAATGCATGCAATGTGCACGTACATTGTAGTTCATGGTTATTCAGGACCCAGTATCACGTGCCATTTCCGCACGTAGTAATTGGCTATATTTGCCTAGTAACATTTTTATATTCATTTCATTGGCTGTTTGATCGAGTGTCATGAATATGTTCATTATGTTACATATTCATGTTTTTTTGGGGTTGATGTTTCACTGTGGTTTCACCGGTGCCCATCTTTGGAAAAGTAATGCCTTTCTGATGGGTCTGGGAAAGAGAATCAGTTTCCTAATTGAATCATTGTATAAATATGATGGCGATACGCGATAACTGAGTATAGTATAGCCCGCCTGAGCTGCATATATATGGCTCATGGGTTTTCTGTGGACCACTAAAACTGTGACAATGACCAGACAATTTTCGCTACGAACGATAAAGGTTTTTAGGTTTCTGTTTCTGTCTGTTTACCAACGATTCTTGCTTAATTGTGCATTGTGTTTTGTTCTTCAAGATTCATACCTCAGCGTATAAGCCACACCGCGTATAAGCCGCAGGCAACTTTTACCGGGTCAAAATCAACGTATAAGCCGCAGCTTATATTCCGGAAATTACGGTACAGTACAACAAAATGTACCAGCAAGTGTTTCACATCGGGGTCAAAAATCGTGCATGTACCTTTTAAGCTCACAGAAAGCATGACTACCAAGCATCCTTAATTACTTTTCCTCATTACACTGTTTCAATAACCACTTACCATGTTGATAACACCTCGTGCTTTCTTGACAGCCTGCAGGGCCACCGAGCGATCACCGTTGGTTAAGTCGATGTCATTCACTTTCAGCACGCAGTCATTAACCCTGCCATCCAATAAAAACAAAACACACACACGAGAGAAGTATGAGGGATTATTTAATAATGCAAATGCATGTTGCGTGAGTCAGTATCACAAGCTAATAAACACGATTACAGCCTGGAGTAAAAACAAGCTTGATACCTGGATTTAAGAACAAGAACAGAGACAATCTCACTATCATGGAGCTAGTTTCAGAGAGCTTCTAAGCAGTGTAATTTTTCTTAGATAATATATGGTCAGCAGTCAACATGTAAAAGAAAACAGTCGTTGAATGCAAATTCAGCTGGAACCAACAAAACCACCTATTAACCCTAACTCCCTAAGCATTGTTACTGAACAATAAAAATCCTTCAAAATCCTCCAACTGCCTTTGTTGTCTAGGGAGTTAGGGTTAAGGAATTTTCAGCTTTTTTGATGCCAAAATTTGCTCGGCTTTTGCATTCTAAAGACATACCTTATCCCTAATTCCCTAGGCCCATTTGCTTACACATAACCCGAATCCTCCAAAATCCTTCAGTAGTAAAGCAAGCACATGACATGTATGCACACATGTGTTTCTAATCTGTGATACATGTACATTGGCAGGGACCCTCCCTGCATGCATGGAGCAATAAACAGTGTCCACTGACCCAAGCACTGACCTTGCAATCACTACAACAAACATGGATGTACATGTACCATGGAAAGGCAAGTATGCCTAATAACCTCAATCCTCCAAAATCCTTCACTTTAGCAAAGAGCATGTAGCATGCAACCTCAATCCTTCAAAATCCTTCACTTTGGCAAAGAGGATTTTGGAGGATTTTGGAGGATTTGGGAAGGTTAGGGTTACATTTTCATAGGCCTGCTAAAGCACACAAATTAGATGAGTACAGACAACTTGTGCTAAACATAAAAAATGTTACCGGCCAAACTGCCACGCAATGCATATTACTTCTGGCTGGTTCTCGGCTAAATTTTGCTTAGCGGATTAATTTGCGAAGGAATACTTTCTGCTTAGCATCTGTATATTTCATGGCTTAAAACATCAGTGCTTACTAAAAAACAGAACATTGTGTGGCAAAGTAGGAGGGGGAATGGCAAAAACTGGGCGCGCTGCACTCCACAGATATAACTTGACATGCGTGACGGCCAACAAGGGCCAATTTCATAAACTGCTAAGCAGAGAATTTTGCTAAGCAATATAAAACAGACTACCAGCCAAAATGCATACATTTTATTTTTAACCCTAACCCTCCTAAATCCTCCGGAGGATTTGGAGGATTTTGGAGGAATGAGGCACGTTCGAAAATCACCAATTGGAGGATTATGGAGGATTGAGGAGGGTCGTGCATTTGATAGTGGAGGATTATGGAGGATTGAGGAAGCATGGTTCAAAGAGATCCTGGAGGATTGTGGAGGATTAAGGGCATAATGGAAATTTACTTTGGATGAATGTGGAGTATTATGGAGGATTGTGAAGGATTGACAGAAACATAATCTTGTAATCCTCCGGAGGATTTGGAGGATTTTGGAGGAATGAGGCACGTTCGAAAATCACCAATTGGAGGATTATGGAGGATTGAGGAGGGTCGTGCATTTGATAGTGGAGGATTATGAAGGATTGAGGCAGTGAGCTTCATGCATAAACTCAAGTTGGAGGATTATGAAGGATTGAGGCAGTGAGTTTCATGCACAAACACATTTTGGAGGATTATGAAGGATTGAGGAAGGTACCTGGTACTTAAGGCTAGGGAGTTAGGGTTAATGAACATTTGGTTGGTAACCAAAGAAATGCGCTAAGCAAATTTTTCTGGTAATTTATCTGGTAATTTTATCTGCTTAGCGGCTCTGTGAAATTGGCCCCAAGAGTGGGTGGGGGGGGGGGGGGGATCATGCCCGACTTCAATGGGTAGAAGTAGGACGGACTTACTTGAGTCTACCGTCGGCAAGGCTTCCCTTGTCCACCTTTGTGATGATCAGGGAGCAGTCATCGGGGATCTGGGTGTGGTCCTTGCTATCACCAAAGTCAAAACCGAGAACACTGACGTCACCGTCCTCCTATGAAAGAACATTTTGAGTGTAAAGTGGCGCAACAACGAGAATGTAATACAGAGCTCGGGTGTTGTTGAAAGAAAATGTGAATCTTGGGTTACGACAGGAACCAAGTGGTTGACACACTGTGTGAACTTTGATACTGATATTTATTTCCTCAAAGGATCAAAACAAGCATTTATCTGGATCAACATTTATCAGGATCAAAAACAAGATAACTCCAGCATTTACTTGTATTTACTTGTATTTGGGTAAAAAAATGCCACTCGTGTACTAATCTACATGTAGTCCAATACATAATAACAAAGATACCAGACCTTTCCAAGCTGACGAGTGCATCTAGGCTGTATCCAAAATGATGGCTTTGGCTGCGGCTATATCACCGTTTCTTCCTATACTTTCTCGAAATCACTGCTGGCCATTTCTGGTGAAGCCGCATATACCAAAAAAATCATTTTGATATAACACTTGGTAAAACTTAATCTGTTTCTAAATATGCCAATGTGCTACTCACTTGTTCTGTTTCTATGGCGACCGTCTCCGTCTCCCATTCTTGCGAGTCGGCATCGATGGCGGAGTCGTGGCTGTGATGTGTGATCAGTTTCTTCATGCCGGCGTGCATCTCCTTCTCGGATTGTTTCTGCATCTTATCTCTGTGAGTGAGGAAACGACGAGATCTTAAGTCTTTCTCATTGTGAGAATGATGTAGCGGTACGTCACTCACCTTCAAGCTTACCAGAAAAATTAGCTTAGCGTATTTCTTTGGTAACCAGCCAAACTTTCATACAAAATGCATGCAGTTTGGCTGGTAGTCTGTTTTATAACGCTTAGCAAAATTCTCTGCTTAGCACCTTATTAACCCTAACCAGCCCAAATCCTTCTATATATCCTCTTTGCCAAAGTGAAGGATTCCGAAGGACTGGGACTATTAGGACTTTTCAGTGGAGGAGGATCCAGAAGGATTTGGGCCATAGTGGGTTTCTGCTATGAGAGGATTTAGAAGGAATTGGGCTATCAGGCTGTATTTGACATACATGTAAGAGGAAAGAGAAGGATTAGGGTCTTATGCAGCTTGGCCAAAATGGGATTCAGAAGGATCTGAGCTGCGGGGGAGGGGAATGTGATGAAGCCTAAACAATTTTTTGTTTGATTATTGGCAAGGTAAGTGTAGCAAGTTAAGTGGGTCTATTGCAAGGTCAAGGGGGGGGGGGGGAAACCAGGGGATTTAGAAGGATTTGGGTACTTTGAGCTTTTGACTCTCTAATACTGAAGGATATAGGAGGATTTGGGCTATGTGTAAGCAAAAGGGCCTAGTCCTTTAGGATTAACCCTAACGATCCCCATCCAGCCAAACTCCAACACCAGGGATTGTTGGAGTTTGATGGGTTGAGTACTGTGTACTTCTGATATGGCATGTGTAAAGTGTTGGAATATGGCTGGATGAGTACTGTATGTGTGCAGTAACAGTGTTGGATTTTGATTGAGTGAGGACGGTGGTTCTACTAGCATGCAACATTGTTAGACTTTGAGTGGAGAGAGTGTGTGTATGCAACCTGCTGTAATAAACAACTGATAAAGGCAAATATTGTACTTGGGTATGCTTGGCATTGTGTCTAACATCATACAACTAGAACCTACCATTTATTCCATAGGGTGTTTTAGTTTTTGTATAGTTAAGTTTTTTTAGCATGAAAACAATTGTTGGATTATGATGGGTTGAGTACTGTGTGACTCCAGTGTTCAAACTTTACTTTGGGCCATGTGTCCCCACTCAATCAAAATCCAACAGCTAAGGGCCTGTTGGAGTTTGATGGGTTGAGTACTGTAAACCAGCAACAGTCAACCATGGTGTTGGGATTTGATAGGTTGAGGAAGGTTTCTAGTAAAAATGCTTAGGGAGTTAGGGTTAATGAAATTGGCTCCAGATCTGGGCCCAATTTCATAGAGTCACTAAGCAGCCAATGTTTTGCTTACTGCACGTTTTTCATTTCATAGCGCTGCTAGCCGTTCAGCATAGAGAAAGACACGCTAACTCGTCGGTTGTTATTGCTAACAAATGAGTTATTGCTAACAAATCCACGGTGAACGCGCATGCGCTGCTCTGAATTTTCTTGCTAACCTATGAAATACACTTATGCTTTAAGCAAATTTTTCTGCTATAGTTAGCACAAAAACTTGCTAACCGGTAATAAGCAGTGTTCTGAAATTGAGCCCTGCTCTTGGTGCCCCTGATATCCTAATGGAAGTTGCCCTTTACAAGAATTAAAATATTCCAGGTGTATGCAAACAAAGGATAATGGACCAAAATATTTATTTAAAAAAAAAAAAAAATTAAAAAAATGTTCTCTTATCCATTCTTCCATCCGTTAAAGCAGTCTAGACAACCCATTAAAAATCTTAATTAACCCAATTTTCCCCATATATTTTCATCCAGACTGTACAGAATGGCTTCCTCTCTCTCGAGGTGGCAAAGCATTATCACGGCCCAGTTCCGCCCGCGACGAATCCCCACAATTTACATCAGATCAACACTGCAGACATAAACCTGCCGTGCTGTTCACCGACTCGACTAACCCCATTACGCGACAGCGATTTAGGAACTAATTTGTGGACATCTCTCCATTAGACTCTGGGTCCTTGAGGGAAAGGAAATCACACAATGTTGTCCCCGAGTTTATCGGGGCAACTCGAGTAAAAAAAAAATTGATCGCAGGACGAGAAAAGCTAGGGGATTTAGTATCCAGCATGAAATTGACATTTCCAATTACAGGCTTCTGATTGAGTAAAACTATTTCTCTTGCATATTAAGAAAGAGATTGTGTCTTTACAGTAAGGGAATATCTCCTTGTGTCCGTTAGTTCCAATTTGTATAAAATAATTTCCAATTTTCTATCAGATTTGCTTACCGATCTTCCATCAATCAAACTCAAGTAATAATAATTATGTCAAACCTGAGATTCGTGTGAATCATTTGCTGTGAATTTCTGATTAAAAAAAAAGCCTCTGATTTCCGGTCCCGGCACATTATCTCAGACCCTCACGTCAGCATTTTTATTGTTCTTTTTTGGGGGGCTATGAAACAATGTCCAACTGCAGCCAAAATTGCTGGTTCGATTGGAATTCTGCCGTGCTGTGTTTTAAATGACTTTTTCACATAGGGGTATGAACGTTTGCCTGATTTGTGCGGCCTCTCTCAGCCACCATACTTTGTGTATGAGAAATTTGGTGTGGTTCCACTAACCGCGTATACCATGTATTTTACTGGTTGGCAAAAAAAAAAGACCCGCACGTCAGCATTTTTATTTTTATTTTTTGGGCTATGAAACGATGTCCAATTGCAGCCAAAATTGCTGCATCGATTGGAATTCTGCCGTGCTGTGCTTTAAATGACTTTTTCACATGGGGGTATGAACATTTGCCCCATTTGTGAGGCCTCTCTTAGCCACCACACTTTGTGTATGGGAAATTAGGTCTGGTTCCAATAACTGCGTATACGGTACATATATCACTTGAACCCCCCCCCCCAAAAAAAAAATGTGTCACCGCACCAATTTTGAAGCTGACCTATGACCAGTAAACAGAGACTTTTTAGCCTTATGCTGTATGTTGGATTATGAAATAGGGTATCCAAACTGGTTATTCATTGAGATCCAGGGCAACTGAATGTTCAATACTAAATTGCATATTGTGTATTTACTAAAAATTACTGAAATTACATGGTTTCCATTTACAATATACATGTACATGTACAGTGTATTGTCCAAAACGACACCCACATAGTACATGTACATGGATAATGCTATGCACAACTACATGTAACACAGGAAATTTCATCATCAAATTGTAGAGCGGTTTCTGCAAACCATAACTGGTGTGTTTTTCCCCTGGGTGGAAATTTGTTACATTCAATGAACATTCTATATTTTGTTCAGTAATGTACATTAGCCAAATTGGACAGCCTCAGTGAGATACATGTACATGTACCTCCATTTGTGTCATGTTGTACTGTGCTTCTCATATAGATATTATCCACCTCCCTCTAATGATCTTACTCACAGATGAGCAATTGCTCAAAAGCCGATTATGGCCAACAGGAAAAAAAGAAACATTATTTGTCGTCATTTTCATCTTCATTTTCATGTTTGTTTCTGTCACCATGGGAACAACAAACAATCTTTTTTATCACTGAGGGAAAAGTATTTGGTGCAAGTATTACACACAGCACACAAGCTGGAGGAGGGAAGTGGAGGAGTAAAGTGGGGGGAGGAGTAAAGTGGGAGGAGGAGGAAAGTGGGGGGAGTTGGAAAGTGGGGGTGGGGGACGGGGTGGGGGCAGGGGCGGGGTGGGGGTGGGGGAGGGGGGGTGAAGCGGGAGGATGGAAGTGGAGGAGTAAAGTTGGGGAGTTGGAAAGTGGGGGGTGGGGGAGGGGGTTGGGGAGGGGGTTGGGGAGGGGGTTGGGGAGGGGGTTGGGGAGGGGGCATGGGGAGTGAAGCGGGAGGATGGAAGTGGGGGAATCAAATATTTTGACATTACCAAAATCCACTACAGTTTTACCATACAAAATACTGCAGATTAATTGTAGTATTATTATAATAAAACTACTATTTGTGAAGTTTTACTTCATTTTTATTTCAAATTTACTCATATACATGTACATGTATGAAGGAAACTATATTTTGAGTACACTTATTATATAGTAAAACTTTACATGCATACTACACTAAAACTGTAGATTTGGAATACCTGTAGTAAAACTACAGTCGATTTGTATTAGGGTAGATATTTCATTATAAATAATTGTCAGTTAATTGGTTAAAGAGTTAAAATGCTTTACTGAATGTACATGTATGGCTGGACCTACATGTACCATTAGTTCAGGATATACATGTATTTACAGTAAAACCATGTTTTTCTTACATGATTATTTTCTGATTTTAACCCCTTCTCAAAGAAATTAACAATGGTCTGATAAAAAAGAAAATTGCCAGAAATTTTAAACAGCATAAAAAAAACATCTTTACAAAGTGCAAAACAGTCAACAATTTTACTGATTGTTTTTTTTTTAGTTGTCAGGTTTTGATGGCAGATGCCCTTTGGGATCATGCTGGGGCTCACTGAAGCCTGGCTATGCGTTTAGTACGTTTTTCCAGCTCAACGATTCATTTAACTTGGACGACATCTGGTTATTTTCTGTTACGTATAAATTGTGTCTGTGTGCATTTATGCGCGACGCTATCAAACACTATCTGGAATCTTAACAGTGTATTCTCATACTATGGTTGGACGATATTGGATAGAGCGAGATGAATCACTGAAATACTGTCTTGGAGAACGTGTTTGTAAGATAACTTTTTACTTCCCTAATGGCATGCACTTGAAGACTAATTTGGACGCTGCCCTACTGTTTCTATCTGAACATGTTTAACCCTAATCCCCTAGGTATTCTGGCTAGGAACCATCCTGAATCCTCCAAAATCCATCAGTGCACTTTTGGAAACATGTCCTTATCTTCAAAATGCAACATGCATTTTTGTTGATCTTTCATATTCAGCACTTTATGGAGTGTCGTGGCCGAGCGGTCTAGCTTACCGGACTCAAGTTCTGGTGTTAGCAGCAGAATGTGGGTTCGAATCCCAGCCGTGACACTTGTGTCCTTGAGCAAGACACTTAACCATAATTGCTTCTCTCCACCCAGGGGTTAAATGGGTACCTGTGAGGGCAGAATTGGTTGATTAGCCCTATATGCGCTGTAATGGCAGCAATTGAGCTGTATACTCCCCAGGGAGCTGAGATGGTTTCAGGAATGATTTATGAGCCTTATGAGCAGGGGTAATAATATAATGTGCCTTGAGCACCACTCAGTTGGTGGATACGTGCGCTATGGCCTATACTTCTTGCCAGGTAGTAATTTTGCCCTAATTGAAGAAAGTACCAGTTTCCAACAGTGTTGAATTTTTTCAAATAAAGTGCCCCATGGAGGATTTTGATGGATTTGGTGTGGTTAGGGTTGATGGGACAATATCATCACGATCACAGTCCCTGAGACTTTCAACAGGGCATGGAATCAGTGTCCTAGTTTTACATGTAGATGAACACTGTGATTGAAAATAATACACCATGAGTGCATGCTAGCCTAGATAAGGCGTGATACAATCATATTACCTTGACTGCTGCATAAATATCATTATTATTCAGCCACAGGCCCATTATTTATATATCAGCCATGGTAATGTCAGGTTAAAGGGAAACATCACCCCAGTTTTGAAATAAAATTATGTGAAGGGTGTGATGTTTCATGGAGACTGTCTTTTAATTTTTTTATGATCGGTTGTTGTAATTGCAGAAAATGATGATTTTATTAAAAATCACTTGCCGCCTGCCGCCGCCATTTTGTTGCGATGTCTATTCATCCGGGACATTGTGACGTAATGACTGCACCAACAACCCGAAAGCGTGCTTTTTTAGCTGTATGTGTACGCTAGCACAGGAGCCCGCATTGTACACGTAACCCATAGCGTGCAGTCGGTCGCCCACTTGACCCAGGCAGCTGCACGTCCTCGATGTTTTCCACGTCCATTGCGATATCGTTATTTCTGTTTTGTAGCTCTTCGTCCGTAAAACTTGGTTCAAAATCGTACGGAGATGGCCCTGATTCCATAATTTTGATACCCAGATTTCGTAAAAGCAAAGAAAAATACGTCGAAGGTGAGAGTAAACACGGGAGCTTGTGTTTGACCGTGAGAAATGATCGAGCACAATCGTCGGTCATCTTTCTACCCTGAGCACTATGTATGCTGATAGGTGCGTCTAGGCGCGATACTATCGCCACATGTCAGCTGTACACATACGCTTTTTCATTGAGGTGCAGTCAGTACGTCATAATGTCCCGGATGTGGCGGGATTTTTAAACAACATGGACGCGCTCTATGAACAAGAATTTAAGAACACAATAGACCAGCATTTCGTTCTCGATAATGAAAATCGATCATTGCTCTGTGGATTATGTTCTTTACAATATGTCCTTTCAGAATAAATAAAATTTTGGCGGGCCTGAAATTTTCCTTTAACATAGATCTATATTGTGCCCTGTTATCTAGACCAGTGCGTGCTCATCATGGGATATTATTTTCAGTCACTGAGATCATCTGAAACTAGGATACCGATTCCATGCCCTGTCGAAAGTCTGCTCTGATCGTGACAATATTGTCCCTTTAAAGAGAGTGTACACTATTAGCAATAACCAAAGTACAAAAATGACTGAATTATAATCTTAAACCTTACTTGAAGTGATGTCTGAGATGGTACCAAACATCCCGAGAATTTACTCCATCTGATATGCTGTTATAAAAGTGTGTATTACACATTAGAAGTGCGTATTACAAATTAGAAGTGTGTATTACAAATTAGAAGTGCGTATTACAAATTAGAAGTGTGTATTACAAATTAGAAGTGCGTATAACACATTAGAAGTGCGTATTACAAATTAGAAGTGTGTATTACAAACTAGAAGTGTGTATTACAAATTAGAAGTGTGTATTACACATTAGAAGTGTGTATTACAAATTAGAAGTGTGTATTACAAATTAGAAGTGTGTATTACAAATTAGAAGTGTGTATTACACATTAGAAGTGTGTATTACAAATTAGAAGTGTGTATAACACATTAGAAGTGTGTATTACAAATTAGAAGTGTGTATAACACATTAGAAGTGTGTATTACAAATTAGAAATGTGTATTACACATTAGAAATGCATCACAGCTGTGATCCATTTTCCACAATCAACTGCATACAAACAAACAAGTCGAAATACATTTTCTACTATTTTCTTTGACTATACGTAGATGCAATTACTGACATTTTATCAATGGCGTCAAGAGTATATTACCTACATGAAGTGTGCCAAATGCACGCACGCACAATAAGCTTGGCTACGGGTTTTGCTACCCCTGCCTGGCATACCGTGAGGCATCATGGGATAGGCGTTTCCACGCTAAGCTAGTTCCTCGAGAACTAGATGCAATCTTGAATTAGACGCAGGTGAACCATCAGCTGTGGGAAGAACGCACTTAATGCTAAGGTGCGCACGCAAGAGGCTGTTCTCTCACACGCTGGATAAGTCTTCCAGATTGCACTGCTTCTTTTTGAGACCTTGCGTGTCACGAATGGGCCAAATCCATTCTTCTTGGAGTACTATGCCGTGGACTAGGTTGGTACATAAGTGGCACACTTCAAGTAGGTAATATACTTTTGACGCCAAAGTGTAATACACACTTTTATATCACAGCATATCAGATGAAGTAAATTCTCAACCAAAATTTGAACATTTTGTAATAAGCAAAATATACTCACTTTATTTCCTTGAGCTGCTTGGCCGCATCATTTCGCTGTCGTTTAACATCGTCTAGATTTCGCAGGGCCTCGGCAAAATCACTGACGGCTCTGTCCCGCTCCCGCCTGAGTTTATCACACAGCGTCCTGATGCTTTCTCTCTCCATCATGATCTTGACGCGCTCCTGGAAGGCACGGTCACGCTGTCGTTTGGCGTCGTCCGTCTCCGACTGCACCTCCTTCAGTTCCTTCTCGGCGGTGTCTAGATTCCGCCGCAGGACCTCGGCTTCCCTGTACGCCAGGCCGTAGTCGTAGCTGATGGACTTCTGCTGCTGGACAGCATCGTAGCACTGTTGGAGGAGCTTGTCCCGTTGGTCCAGGGCTTCTGTCCGCTCCATTCGCGCGACGTCCCTCTCCTCTTTGAACTTTTCAAACTCAAACAGGGCCTTGTCACGCTCCTTTTGTGCCAGCGCTGTGCTGCTAATGATGTCTCGATAACGATCACTTAGTTCATTGTACTCCCTCAAGGCGTGGTCACGCTCTTTGCTCATTACATACATCTTACCCTTCAGGGCATCGTTGATGGCCAAGATGTTCTTGTACTTCTCCTCGATGGTCTTCCGACGGGAGCCCTCCGTCTGTGCTTCCTCCTGGAGTTTCTCCATCTCCTTGTGCACGTCGTCGCGCTCGCTCATCACCAACGTGTACTCGCGCACGGCGGCGTTGCGCTCCTCCGACACGCGCTTCAGTTCCTTCTCCATCTCGTGCTTGATGTGCTTCATGTGGTTCAGTTCCCGCTGACTCTTCTCATATTTCTGATTGGCAAGCTGTTTGCTCTGAAGGGTCTCGTCCATCTCCCGCCGGACGTTGTCATACTTGCGGATCACCGCTGTGCACTGCTGCTTCATTGCGTTACGCTCACTATGCACCCGGTCCCGCTCCGCATAAGCAGTCTCTAACTGCCCCTTCAGTCTCTTCGCATCCACTTCCATCCTCTCGATATTGAAGTTTGAAACGCTCTGCGCTGACGTCAAGTCTGCGTTCCTCTGCTTCAGGATATCGTACTCCCTCTTCAACCCCTCGTATTTGTCCCATGCAGTATCGTACATCTTATTCAGGACCTCTGACGATCCGCGTTGGTTCATTGCTTCCCGATTCTGAATCCGTAGTTCCGACAACTCCTTCACGTCGTCCTCATGAGTCTGTCTCAAATCAATAATTTCCTTCTTGGCCTGGTCCCAATCAGCCCTCAGCTCGGCACACTCCCGCATCTTCCCCTGAAGTTCCATCCTAACCTGGTCGGCAGTGTCCACTGAACCTCGATACTTGTTCCTGTAGTATTCCGCCTCTTTGAGAGCCTGGTCGCACTTCTCCACCACGTCCGAATGTTGCCTCTTCAGTTTCTCCAGTTGCATGATGGCCTTCTTGCACTCGCCCCGCAGCTGCTCATAATTTCGGTGGCTCCGGTGGTGACACCGATCCTCCGCCCCGGGACTGTTCTCATGCACTTTCATCACCATGGCAACTTCGGTATCTGTCCTGGCATGGGACGGGGGAGAAGTCCTTTCACTGCTGTCCTCCGCATGCTTCATGCCAAGTTCCTGTTTGAAAAACTCCAGGCTTCTGTTGCCGACGCCATGGCCATTTTGTTGGACTGATGGTAGTAACAGCCTGGGACCTGTAAATAAAAGTAAAAACATTAATAGAGTTCATTACCACTAAATACTGTTACACTGTTACTCATGTGGAGTTCATATTTCTCAAGGTACTCTGCTGACGAGGTTGAAGGATTTTCACTGCAGGAGTTGATCTTCAGCTAATGAAAGAGATGCACATAATATATTTATTAAGAAAGATGAAAGGCATACAAACAGAAAACCCGTGGACAAACAGAAAACCCGTGGACAAACAGACAGACAAGGAAGGGAAGGGACATGGAGAAAATGGCAATTAGGCAGGCAGATAAACAGAAAGACAATCCTATAAACAAACAGACAAACAGGAAAGGGAAGTGGAGAAAGATGACAGGCAGACAAATAGACAAAAAACCTACACTGTATGGCCAAACAGACACACAGTGAAGGCACAAATAAACAATAATGGGACAGACGGGAAAGTCATGGAGAAAAAGACTGACAGACAAGTGAACAATGTACTATTTATGTACACAAACATAAAGAGTAATGCTAACACACAGAAAGAGAGTGATGAAAACAAATTGCAATACACTGCATTGACTAACATACATCTACATGTAGGTTAATCATCAGATTGAGTGAACAGCATACACAGACAGACAGACAAACAATGAAACCAACTTTCTATCACCTTTTCCTTACTTACCCGACAGGCTGACAAAGTCCCCCGTAAGTTCAAGATAATAAAAAGGCTGAGCCTTGCGTAGGAACAGCTTCACGAGGCCTAATTTCCCACGCCATGTTCTCAGTGGCGGGGAGCCGCTCTGTGAGCTCGTACTCGCCTTGCCCTCATCCTTGGTGGAGGACTTGGTGTCTGTTCTTAGGCTACTGTTAGCAAGACAGAGGGCCCATGGATTGGACAAAGTCAGGGCCCGACATGGCGGGTCGTCGCATGACTTGGACGTAGCTTGGCTTGTCATTGTGTTGGCTCAATATACAGGAAATTCTTTTCAATGAAACCGAGACCAGGAAACAATATGTACTCAGACTCCCACCATTCCGCAGCAATGAAGCCAAAACCAACTTTTCGACTTTGACTGGAATTCCCAGATGTTATTGTCCAACAATCCACACTAGAGCGCTGCTTGAAGAGTGGGGGGAAAAACATCAAAGATTTACAAACTAGTGTTTTGGTGCCCTCTGACACCTAGACAAAACTGTTGTGAAGAGTTGTCAGAACGAGCTAGGGAAAACTGAGACAGCCTCGACTTCATACACATACCAACACCTGGAACTGTTCAACCGTTGAAAATTCTGGCACTGTTACTTTCAGTGCAAATCCAAAAGAAAATTTGCCAAAAAAAAAAAGAAAGAAAGAAAAAAAGAAAGAAAAGAAATTAGGATATAGGTATGTTCCCTCTTGCATTAACATTCAAATGCATACAAAGCTGAGAACAGCCGTCAGAAATGCCAGGTGAAAGAGATGTGTGGTTGACTGAAATAGAAAGTACACGCAGATCATTCATAACCTTACTTTACGTTGCTCTTAAGTGTGTGCCAGAATTGCAAAGAGATCAAGCAGTTTCAAAGCACATTTTTTTTTCTTTTCTTTTTTTCTACTGCTCAATAGCCCTCGGTGACTTTTCCATTTGATGGTACAATGCATTTGTGGAGAGCTGTTAGAATGGGATCCGACAGATCAAATCAGTGGAAACATATCGAATCTTATCATAGTCCTATAAACTAGCATCGTTGCTTCGTATCATCACCGGATGGAATACAGATATTACCGGGCCTTGATATAAACCCACAATTGTATTCCCTTTGGTGGTAGAATTAGTATCAATGTGGGAATTCCCTTGACAGAGTTTCAAACCAGTCAAATCAGAAAACACATGAGGTATACAAATGTGGATAGGCAGCAATATAGCTGTAGAATTGATCACACAGACATCACCAAAATGGTAATAGATCATCAGTGGATCACCAACTGACAAAGTCTATACTTCCTATCAATGTTACCCTCTGCGACCTTTGTAAAACTTTAAAAAAAATAATTGTGAGAACTGATTTGTAGATTGAAAGCCAAAAGACACACATATCCCCTCATGCGGGATCACAGAGCTAAGGAACGGACAATTATGTCTCCAATCGGAACAGCTGTGAAGTGACAGTGCCTCATTGTACACACCGTGAGAACCGACTTCAAGCGGCAGGAAGACTCAAAGATGATCTACAAGGGGTTGGGGGTGAACTTGACCTTATTCAATGCACCAGATTTGTCTGACATTAAAATCCAGATGTAAGTCATGACCCTACAGAATAAACCAATCCCTTTTCCCCATATCTGATTTTCATTGATAACAGAAAGTACAGAAAAAGTGAAAACTGTTTGACTGCAGCAATTGGAGATAAACTAAAGCTTGGGGTCACTAAGACAAAGATGGAATGGGCCTTAAAAACCCTACCTTGGTTATTTTTTTTTCATCAGGAAATTAATCAGCTGTAATTGCTTTATGATTGAGTTGGGATGAAAATGTTATCAAATAATAATAAATAACTTATTTATTGATTTACATCTAAATTATCTGATACTGTATGTGTACAACAAATACAGGGGTATGTTTTGACAAAAGTCAAAAATCCTGAAAAATGGGTTGCGGGCCTTTGGTCTCGAGGACAAAGCCCCCTGAACCTCCTGGATGTTTAATTTTGGAGGATTTACCGTACAGACTCTCCGCATCCCCACAAACAAGAAACCTAGAGGTTTGGAGATTTACATTTAAGATTCAGTACAGAAATAAATAAACCTGAAAAAAATGACCATGAATTATGAATGCTACATTGAATATCTAATTTCTATTAATAAATTTGTTAACACTTTCCTATAAAAAATAAAATTACGAAATTATATTATACGAAAGTTTATATACATGTATGTACAATATGCATACATGTACATTCATTATAGCCAAATAACTACAAACATGTACATATGTACATTAATTTTACTTTTTTCTTTCTCTTAAAAGAACATTTTCTGTTAAATCCAAACATTACACACTGGACCAATTTATGTATTCCACCACTTGAAACTTCTCGTCTATTCAACTTCTCTGGATCCCCCAGGGTACCGGTTTTTAATACTGGTTTACAGCCCCAGCCAGTCCCACACAAACATGCCCAAACTCTCTTCTCCTCACAGCAAGGATAAAAATCAATACCGCTTAAAGTTCAACACTTTCCAAAGATGGCCCAAATGATTCTTGTGCAAAGCTCCCACAGGCGATATTATCGTGCTGCCAGCATACATGCACTGGGAGAATTAGAACAAGTTCCAAGTCTTACGACGCGTGCTTAAATTACTAATGCCGAGGACCTGGTATTGAATTTCTTCCCCCGGTTGGGAGTGATATTTCTCATCATTTTTCTTAATTTTTTCTCTCCTCCCCCCCACTGATATCTCTCGCTAAGGAAACTGATGGCACGCCACTTGCCGTCAACTGTCCACCGGTGAGTCATTGTCTTCAATGAGGTCATGCACAGTGACAATAAGGCTCTTTCGCTGGTGTAGTCATTTTTATTCATTTGTTAGCATTTGATTTTTTTTGGGGGGGGGGGGGATGTGCCAGGGAAGATGAAATATGACCGCAGTGTAACTCATTTCACAAACAAGTGTTACCATACAAAATGATATATGCGGTCGTGCTGTGGAGGATAAAATATTCATTTGTTATGTACTGCATATCATTTGAGAATCCTTTTTCTAATCAGTACTTCCCCAGCTCATTCAAATATTAGACAGCCCACCTCGTTGATTTAATAAGGCACCTTACATTGTTTTCCACTAATTTTGCTACTCTAACATGTTCAGTTGCTTAAAAATATATAAAAACTACAAACAACATACATGTATTTTGCGTTACTACTTTCTTTCTTAATTCTAGGTACTGATGGCTCATTTTTTTGTATAGCTCATGTACTTTTTTCTTACTACCACTAACCAACAATTAATTTCGCTATTTGACAGAATTTCAGAAAAATGTTTTCATTCAAAAAATTTCTTAATTTGTTATTAAGAAAGTAGAACTATTACATTTTGAAATGAAAATATGTATTTCACAAAAATAATTATCAAAATCTTGGTTTATCAGTAATTACATGCCAAAATATTTTCAAGATGGGACTCAACATACATGTAAATAAATTTTGGAACATATTTCCTATTTTCCTTGGAGTAAAATAACACTATCAATGAAAAAAAGGAAATTGCAGAATACTGCCAGTGACATAACAAAAAAACAATGGCGATATACATGTACATGTATTCTTGAAATTTTTGTGTGTTGACATAACAATTCCTGCTTTCTCTAAGATGAAAGCAATTTAAGAGGATAATTGCTCAGAAATGATATGTGTACTTCACAGATCTGGATCAAATTTTGGTAATTTCTCAAAATATCGCTTCAACCCTAACCACCCTTAGTCCATCAAAATCCACCACCTGGTTTTGCTCGATTTTGGTGGATTCAGTATTGTATAGAGCATGTAGCCGTGTGTACCAAATCCATCAAACTCCACTGGCTCCTTTTGTTAGATCCAGGACTGTGTATGACCAAGCCATGGATGCTTTGCATTTGCCATTGTACCAATTCCATCAAAATCCAACAACTGGGTTATTTTTTAGACCATGTAGACTGATGTAAGTGGATTCAGGAGGGTTATTAGTGAAAATGTTTTGGGGGTTAGCGGGTAATGCATGTTTTATAGACCCACACGCTAGCTTTGGAAGAGGTTTTTTTTTTCTGCATGTATGAGGCGGCGGTCTGTAAGCTTCTTCAAAGGTTTGAAGCACATTCAGTAATTTCTCAAAATATCACCTTATTAAAGATTCATGATGTACACACGCTGGCTCTGGGCAGAGTTTTCTTGCCTGAACTATAAGGACGCATGGCGTCAATAAGCAAGTTCATGCTCAGCTGGCTTCTAATGTGGTTAACTTGGCTGTGTTCTCAGTCAGACACAGGATGACACAATACAAATACATATATACGTACAGTTTGGCCGGGTAAGAACATGTTTTGAAAACACACATTGGGTATTAGAACAAAACACTCGTTGTCCTAATTGGACCTGCACAGTTTTCATGGACGGATGACTTTTTGCTTTTCCTTTTTAAAACATTGAAAAAAATAAATGAAAATTGCCGTTAAAATTGTGAAGAAAAATAAATAAATAGGTGATGCATATTTCAACCTGTGCTTATATTTTTGTTTATATTTTTGTTTATATTTTTGCTAACAAACAATCAATCTTACGAGAGCCATCTCCCAACACTCTTCAATCTCCTGACGATGACTAGAGCACGCTAGTCAAAATGTCGAGAAGACCTACATGTATACGGTTCTTATCAGATAGTTGAGATTTAACCCACATGTTACCGCAAACCAAACCGGTAACAATAATCCATCATGCAATGCCTCAAATTTTTCGAAACAAACCAACAAATATCAAATCATTTAAAATCATTACATCATTCAGGGCAATTCACTTTTTTGAGGTTTTTATATTTCACTCATCAGTTTAATTTTTTTTAAATTTTTTATACAGTACATAGTAGTTGCATTATACCCAGACCTTACTCAGCACAAAATAAGAATTTCAGAAATTTGTTACATACATGTACATGTACATGTATGACCGCGATATAAGAGAAAACGTGACATTTAATTCATACTCGGAAAATGTAATGTAAGTAACCAGCATTTTTCTGATAACTTATATCATACATACACTGTATCACAAATTTCTAAATTATGAGTGAAATATATATTATGGCATATAATAATAATAATAATAATAATAATAATAATAATAATAATAATAATAATAATAATAATAATAATAATAATAATAATAATAATAATAATAATAATAATAATAATAATAATAATAATAATAATACAGAAGATTTATAATGCGCACATATCCACCAAGAAGTGCTCAAGGCGCTTTACAGTAAACAAGATAATCATACAATAGCAAATGCAAGATAAAAAATGCATAAATGAATGTTAGTAGTCCTTATAGGCAATACACATAAGATGAGTTTGTAAGTTTTTCTTGAAGGAGTCAACAGATTGAGATTCACGAATGTACAGGGGTAAATCATTCCAAAGGCGTGGAGCCACAACTTCAAAAGATCTGTCACCCCAAGAATGTTTCGACTTTTGTTCAGCCAGCAAAAATTTTGCACTGGAACGTAACTTGCGAGAGGGGGCATAACATTTCAACAAGTCAGATATATAGATTTGAAAACGATAAGAAATTATGGTATTAAGAGTGGGTTCAATACCTCAAAACGTAATGTGAGTAACCATGGAATTGCCCTTCAGAAGAAATTTCAGCCCTCCTATTGCCCACATATAATAATAATAATAATGTGTGGATTTATATAGCGCACGTATCCACCAACTAAGTGGTGCTCAAGGCGCATTATATTGATGTAAAGTACATTACAGTTAAGTACATGTACATATGTACATAACATGTAGATTTCTTTTCCTTAATTACACTGTCCTCACGATGATAATACTGTATGTAATCCACAAATATTATCGATTAGAGTTTCTGATGAAAGAATAACAGTGTTTCCGATGAGGAACAATCCCCACTAGACCATGGGATAATATCACTGGATTACACTGCATATGACTCAGTCAGTCTACAAACAAATACTGAGGGAGGAATCACTAATTAAGGTTCTTGAGTTTTGTTGTTGTAACATTGTTGGCTTAACTACATGTACCTCATGAACGAACGAACGAACGAACGAACGAACAAGAAGATTGACTTCACCTTTGTACTTGTTAAAATCTTGTGAATGAAACACTGTTATAAGCTGAAACTTACACAGGTTGGTTGGTAAATGTTAACTTGATTCAAAGAGAGTAAGCATACTCATAGAAGCAGTTTGCCAACATTACCAATGCTGTATCTTCCCTTCAATGTATATCTTGATTCAAAGAGAGTAAGCATACTCATAGAAGCAGTTTTGCCAACATTACCAATGCTGTACCTTCCCTTCAATGTATATCTTGATTCAAAGAGAGTAAGCATACTCATAGAAGCAGTTTTGCCAACATTACCAATGTTGTACCTTCCCTTTAAATCCCCAACCTTGTTTCTTCCCTTGAATTTGGAGTATGGTGTCGCCGGTCCTTTGTAAAAAATCAATTTATGGTAATTAGTCCACTGTCTGCGCTCTCATTCTAATCATTCTCCCCTTCAGATTAAAACGGGCGGCACTCTCAACAGTGTGCTTTTACCAGAACTCTTGGCATCGATAATTCAGCACTCAAACCAACCGTTGCTCTTCATCCTTCATCTGGGCTCCACGCTGTAATCCAGACCTCCCGCTGGTATACCTGTATCCACTCCCTGGGCCCCATCAATTACTCCGGTTGTTTCAGGGCTCCCATTATCACTGGATCTCACCCAATAAGCACCACTCTCTTCCCTCCCAGCACAAAGCCATCACCTGCTCGCTCCTTCGCAATCAATTCATACCGCTCAATCCAAATTCAATTGTTGGCGTTTCTTTCCCCTCCTTCCCTAGATCCATTTGAGTAACATACATGTATGAGTAATGTCATAGTGACATTTTATTAAAAGGGATACATCATTGGTACAGTAATTATCCAAAAAATAACTTAACGAATCTTTTTTTTTTTAAATCCTATACATATGTACCAACAACCTGATAATTTATTGTCCGACATACTGTCACTTTTGAGAAAATGTGAAAAGTATGTTAAAAAATTCCAATCCATTTTAGAATACATATCCAGATAAATCCCACTGTATTTTATTATTTTTCTTATTATAGACACAACATGAGCTGAAACTTTCACAGGTTGGTTTTTATCCTGGGTGTGAAGTACAAAATCCTGACAAATGGGTAGCGGGACTAACTAGGTCTCCCTTTGGTCTAGAGGACAAAGCCCCCTGGATGTTTCGTTTTTGAAGATTTACAGACTCTCCACATCCCCACAAACAAGGAACTAGAGGTTTGGACACAATACAGGCTACTTCTTTCTTTCCTTGGTGGCTACTTCTCTTCATTCAAGAAAATTTTGAGGCAAAGGCAGATTTGTAAAAAAAAAAATCCTGAAGTCAGGAAAAATCCTGAGAAAGCACAGGCCTGTTTTATAAATATCTCTTGATTCTTATAAACTATGGATGCATTTAAACCCCTGTCACACCAGGGCTGCGATCGGGCTGCGACCACAAAATCATGAAAGCGCAGAGGTGAGCGCAGTAAGGTCTCCTAGAACGGATCGATGACGCAGTGGAAACTCGCTTGGTCGGGAGAGGAACGCCATGGTCGCCCTGGGATGCCTGACCGCGGCGACCGTTTTGTGCATGCACAAAATGGTCGCCGAGGCTCGGCGCTCTGATCAGATCGCTGTAAGGACTCAGTACGGTCGCAGCGGCAGCGCAAAGCGAGCGGCATGAGCGCAGCGGCATGGCGCAAAGCGAGCGCAGTAAGGGCGCACACGAGTGTCTTGTGGTCGCAGCGGAAATAAATCTTGTCCGCTGCGTCTGTACTGAGTTCTCACTACGTCCATTGCGATGTCGTCGTCTCTCTCCTGTCCTTGTTGCGCTGTTACCGCGCTTCTACAGAGCGTTATTGACTTCTTCCCGCTCGCATAACGTCCACACGGAGCTGCCGCTGCGACTATGCCGCTCCTTATACGCCCATGCGCGTCCAATGGCGATCTTCCGACGTTTGCAGTAGGCTCACAGTACGATCACTTGTGTGTGTGTGTGCTGTGCCACACACACAAATGGTATGTGCCCTCGTCAAGCGGGAAAGCGGACTGATGACTGGCGGTCGCAGCGGGGTCTATTTATGCTCGCCGTGCGGGACGTATCGAACGTTTCGAGAACATACTGCGGACGTCATAAGGGCGTAGCAGCGGCGCTTGGTCGCGTGAGCGCCGTGGGGAGCGGCGTTCGAACTCCACACTGGACGAGATGGGAGCGCAGTGGGTCGCAGCAGGAGCGCCGTGAGCGTGATGGGAGCGTACTAAAATCTCCGTTGTTTGACATATTCAGAAATTTCGGACAGTTTTCCGCGATCGTAATGCGTTTTGCAAAAAATTTAAGCGCACAGCGAGCTCCGTCCCGTCGCAATAGAGTGTGACAGGGCTATTACAGACATTCTACCAATGGTGTACAATCCATTTAAAATAAGGAATTGATATTTAAATCTGAATAGCGTTTCATTTATGATGAGGAATGTTGAGATGGAACAAACTTGACTCAAAACTCTCAAAACGTCTCACACATTACACATGTACTTAGGATTCATATAAAAATTCAGCTTGATAATTACAACGGTCCAAATTATTTTTCGTTACTTGTTATTGCTTTCTGATGGAAATGTGTTGGCCAGGTGATTAATTATTAAGATGACAACATACGCATGACTCTTAATTAAAATTGAGTTCATAATTACATGTACGTATTCTCTCTTATTTGCCTATTCATGTGTAGGAGTCATTATATTCCCTTGATGTAACATAGGAAAAAATTAATTACGACGTTTATAATGATTAATTATTGACCAGACCAGACATCCTCCTTGTCCTTACCCCCACCCCCCCCCCCCCCCCCGACGATTTATAGATTAGCATGTTAAAGGTATGGTATAGGGTCATATGCAATTCTGACATAACACAAATTTTGAATTTTAATTAAATTTTACTCGGTATAAAATGCAATTTAAAAAAAAAAAATTCAGTTAACATTTAGGAAAGGGTACTCTTTTTTCACATTATAGAAATAATTTGGAGTCTAAAATAGGATTTGGAAATAATGCGTCCAAATTTGTTATTCTTATAAAAACAGGGACAATCCAAATATTTAACTTAGAAAACTTTTGAATGTGTATGAAAAATATTACAGGGTGTCCATTTAGCAAACAAGGTGTCACCCAAAGGTACTGCTGGCTAATAATAGCAAGAATCCGCCTTCAGTTGGCTAGAGCTGGGAATAATTTAAATCTGAAAATGAAGGTTTTCAATTTTGTCAGATGTAATTACTTCTCACGATGGGAAAGAATGTCAAACCCAACCGCCACTTGTGCACAATGTCTGAGCATGTGTTTTTAGCAGACAATAAAATTGCCAATATCTCACTGGATGTGCATACATTCATTGCTCAAAATCTCCCAAAATATCCTTTCCAATCCTCACTTCACTACACTTTCCTCTCCTTAAGTGTGTCCTCTGTCATCTTCTAAAGGAAAATCTGTGATACTTGTCAATTTCTGTTCAGACGTTTCCATGCAATTCTTCACAATGTCCATCAACAAGGCCCAGCAATGGCAAACCGCTGAAGTTGCAGGACTTTCAAAATCTTTTCAAAACCCGACTTCTCCCATGGGACACTTTTATTTTGCGTGCTCAAGAGTCACATCCCAAACTCCTTATAAATGTTTCTACAAAGAGAATGCGCACAAGTACTCACATCATTCCCACAAACCTCATATCAACCAGACATATTTTATTTCACATAATCATAACCTACTTCACTATGTTTACAGTACATGCTATCCAAAACTCGATCATGATCTGGTAACTTAGCTTGTTTGTCATATTTGAAAAGAAAAGTGGCGGTTGTATTCTACATTCTTTCCTTAGGATATCTGGCACAATTTCTATCTTGAAAAAAAATTTAAAAAAATAAATAAAAAAATTAAAAGTAAGCTTTTACATGTAGTTAATCCACTGTTTTTTGTTATTTTAAACATTTTTGGAAGGGGGTAGGGTTAATTCCCAATAGCGTACGCCCCCTCTAATCCCCTTAACATTGATGAATCATCATGAAAAGCCGCTGTGTCAACATTAATTAAGAATGTGCCATTAGCTTGTAAACTGCTGCAAACCAAACCAGGGCTGGTACCCATATAATCCACGGTTCCCTAAGGGGGAGAGACAACAGAGCTTTAATGTGCTGGTATAACCATGGCAACAAAACCATCCAATGAGCTGTACACATATCAATATCACTTGGTAATACTAGCTACAAAAATGTGGTGTACAGATGTACATAACAGAACACAACAGAAAAATAATGTCATATGTTTACACTGGAGTGTACATTTAATTTATGTCACATGTATTGAAGCATGAGTGCATAAACATATTATGTCATTAACTTTGTGCACAGTGTAGCTTGGTAATCGATCAATATAAAATATTAAACATTTCTGCGTAACAGCTGTGCATTAATTGCTTTCTCTTTAATGGGGTCCAGAGTCCATTAATTTGTGACTTTCACTCTCTGGACAGTTTCACTCTCGGCACACATTCAGGTCAAAGTCTGATTGCTCATTTGCAAGTTAATTACCCCCACCCACAACCACGCTGATTACCTATTCACTATCATTCAAATGGTCTTGAATGATAACAAGACCATGTCAGCGTGTGTAATGCCTGCTAAATAGTGAATGCACCATAACTGTACATACTATGATTAACATGTACTCCATATGCCAGTGTTACTTAGCCGATAATGATCACAAAATGGTATTAAATTTTGTGTGAGCGGCCATAAGAATAAAGGACAAGCGCTAAAATATAACACCTGTCCGTGCCTAGAATCGAGATGGAAAGGACAAAAAAAAGCTCCTGTTTTTTGTTTTTATTTTATTCTTTCATTCGAAATTAGTTAATTAAGTTTGAGGTGGTCAAACAAATCAGTGAGATGGGCCACCCTGCATTTGAATGGGTAGGAGAAACATCGATTCCACCCTACAACTCACTGGCATAATGAACCGAGGGTAGGACGGTTTGAATAACCCAGATCAACAGGAAAAAAGCAACAAAGTGAATTGGAATCTTTCTATTGAAAGATAGGTATGGTAATTCGAAACTAACCAAATGATCAAGTGGTTAATGTGCTGGGTATTTCTTCCCTAGACATAATTTTGTATCAGGTCCTGTCCGCTAAGTTTGAATTTACATGTAGGAAAGAGTACTCTTAATTTATTTTCGTGTTAGAATGAATAGACCTTATGTATATGACGTCGCAAACGGAAGGTCGCCCTCTATCAGAGGCTAGAGAAGGTCACTCATTGGTTCATGTATGCACGCTGTGCGTATATGCATGCACATGCACAGCGCGCATACATGAACCGATGAGTGACCTTCTCTAGCCTCTGATAGAGGGCGATATTCAGTTTGTGACATCATACATGTATGCATAAGGTCTATACAAGAAATCTTACCAATCTTTGTGCACATTTTGATTCTGTTTGAATTATGATGAGTACAAATTATGCAAATGACTTCTTTCTGAAATAAGAGTTAATTAAACATATGTGCTTTACATATGTGCTTTACATATGTGTACCTGTTAAGTGATGTACTGCCCTTCTTAACTAGGGCTGTGCATTTTCGGATATTTTTGGAATCGGATACCCGAAATCAGGAAACTTCGGATACCCGGATACCCGTTTTCATTTTTGTTGAAAACATGCCTCCGGTGGTGTACAAATACATGTACTGTAAATGGTAACAAAATTGACTTTTACAATGCAGAGGATACCATACTTAACCCTAACTCCCTAGACAACAAAGCCAGTTGGAGGATTTTGAAGGATTTTTATTGTTTTAATACAATGCCTAGGGAGTTTTGGGTTAATGTAAATCGATCTTTTCTTTATTGGAGTGCAATCTCTTGAATTTAAAGATAATTGTCTGTAAAAGTGTAAACATTACATTGTTCAAGAGTCACAGATTTCTGTTCACACCGCTCAAATGTCCGAATTTTAAAAAGTCGTTTACAAGTAATTGGAACCGAAAAATGGAACCGGGTAATGACCGTTTCGGTCGGGTATCTGGATACCCGGATGGGTTTTGCAGCCAAAGGAATCGATTTAGGTTATTTCTGACAGTAAAAGTTTGCCTAGAAATAGGAGTTAGGAATAAGGGAGACAGTTGTAATGTCTCCCTAATTCCAAGTATCCCCTAATTCAGAATTATTCAGCATAGTGTGTCTCCCCAATGGCCCAATTGTGCTTAAACATATGTATTTATACAAATTTATGTACATAATGAGTGAGAAGAATATAGGTAAAACTTGTAGCTTTGCATGGTGAGGATGATAAGTACATGTAAGACTAATTGCGGTGACACCATGTGGAATCTCAATTGAGTAGTAATTAGTTCTGAAAAGAACTGGGGGTACAACTCGACGTTTCAATCAGTATGCTCTGATCGTCCTCAGGAGAAGAATATATGTATAAAAACCTGAGTATATTGTTCTTCTCAAGCAGAAATACATGTATTATTCACAACATGTGTTTTCAGATAACAAATTCAAGTGTGAGATTTGATTTGTTTTTAGGTGTTCGTGCAACAGCGCGAACACCTCTTGTTGTTTTTATTTTTATTTCTCCTGCTCGACAATCAAAGCATACTGATCGAAACGTCAAGTTGTAACCACCAGATCTTTTCAGCACTAATTACTACTCAAAAGGATTTGTTTTCATATGGTGTCTGTCAATGTAAACAGTCTTTACTTATTTTTATTTGTTATACAAAATTCCTAAAGTGCATAGGTGCATTAAAAACACTAACTTATAACAAAAATTACTGCATTCCCGCGCATGTAAAACAAATTATGTATGAGATCCTGATCTCAGTAGCCACCAAAATTCTTACCGTAAATTATAAATGTCCTTCAATAATCCTGAAAGTCAACCAACCAGAAAACAACCCCACTGAACCATCTTTGAAATGAATCAAGCTTACGAACCCATGACGGCTACATCTAAGCATCTTCTTGGTAACACTCCCCGGGCAACAGACACAACGGAGAAACAAAAACAAAATTTGCCGAGCAACTGCCTAGAATATCAAGCGACACGACTCCAATACCGATGATTCATAAGCCACACAACCGCTAACTCCTAGCTCCAACACACACACACAGACCTACTAAAGATTGCGCTAAGAAACTCTGTAGAGCATCCAGGCCGTCTGCCGCATGCAACCTCAGGCCTGCTCCATCTTCTCTCGAATGATAAACATCCCTCCTGCGTCCGTGCAGAACTTTAATGAAGTCTGGCTCAGGTGTGTGTGTGTGTGTGTGTGTACTGCATGGAGTGATAGGGTAGCCTCCAGTTCTAGTGGTGGAGCGATGGTCTTGGCTTGTCCCAAGTGGGCCATTGATTTTCATTATGACGCACCGCCTGCTCCAGTTGCAGTTCAGTAAAGTGCTATGATGGATCAGTCCGTCACGGGTCGAGCATACTGTTTTTTGCTATGATACATTTATATCACGGCCGAACGTGTACATGTAATACCATATGAATATAAATAAACAGCACAATATGCAGGTTGGAAATATTGCACTTGGGTTCATTAATGAGATGAATTAATGAGTTCATAAAATGTGTGTGTGTGTGGTTTGGAAGTTGGGGGGGGGGGGAGGGTGGACTACAAATACAGTGATTGTTCTATTTTAATGACTAACATGGGGAGGTCATTGTTTATTCTTCATAATGAAATCTAACAGTTTTAATTAAAGAGATGGATTCAAGGATTTTGAAGGATTGCGGTTACATGCTACATGCTCTTTGCTAAACTGAAGGATTTTGGAGGATTGAGGTTATTAGGCATACTTGCCTTTCCATGGTACATGTACATCCATGTTTGTTGTAGTGATTGCTAGGTCAGTGTTTGGGTCAGTGGACACTGTTTATTGCTCCATGCATGCAGGGAGGGTCCCTGGCCATGTACATGTATCACAGATTAGAAACACATGTGTGCATACATGTCATGTGCTTGCTTTACTAATGAAGGATTTTGGAGGATTCAGGTTATGTGTAAGCAAATGGGCCTAGGGAGTTAGGGTTAAGCTACATTTATGTGTAATTTAAGCTTACTTTTTTTTTTTAAGATGTTAACTGTATCAAACATAGTGAGAAGTAAAAGTAATTCTGTCAGACATGTTGTCATTGTTTAGAAAACCTGAAATGCTGAAAAAATTCACATCTGAAATGGATCCTGAGCTCATGATCCACTTCCACGCTAGAATGACAAAAACTAAATAGAATTTTACTAATTTTATTTTCTCGTAACATACACATATAAAATGTCAAAATAAGCTGAGATTTTAACAGATTTTGTTTCTGTACATATTTTTCTCCAGATATTTTCTTTAAAAAAAAAAATAAGCTGATACGTTCACAATTTATTTTTGTACATATATAATGTAAATGTATATCTTTGTTAATTCTTACAAAGTATGGATGCATCAGCAGACACACGTGTACATACATAAAACTGCGTTTAAAGGGACAATATTGACACGATCAGAGAGCAGACTTTCAACAGGGCATGAAATCGGCGTCCTAGTTTAAGGTGAACCCAGTGACTGAAAATTGCTGGCTGATTTATGCATCAACAACGGTAATATGACCTGATCATGTGGGGTATTATTTTCAGTCACTGAGTTAATCTACATGTAAACTATCATTCTGATTCCATGCCCTGTTGATCATGATGATATTGTCTCTTAACCCTCCTATGTACAGTGCAGTTTGCCATAGAATTGTCAGACCTTTCAAAACCTTTCAAGTTTGCTGTACTGAAGGGTTTTGAAAGGTGAGAAAACTGTCTGACAAAAGGGACCTATGAAAGGTTTCGAAAGGTGTAACAACTCTCTGAACAAACTGGTGTTGAAATGCTTCAATACCTTTCAAAGGGTATTGAAAGGTGTGGTTGTTCAGTAGCAACAAATTCTGGAGGGTTTTAAAGGGTTCATAATTATTGATAGCCATTTTGGCCCGTAAGCAGATTTTGAAAGGTTTTGAAAGGTCAAACCATAGGAGGGTTAATAATACAATATGCATACATTACGATACTGTATAGGACTATCTCATTTTTAATATTCTTGATTCTGATAAAGTATGGATACATTAAAACCCTTGTATACATGCAGTCTCCAAAATGCCACAAAAACTTGTGTCTGCTACATAAGTACACAATGTGTGTATGTGCATTACTTTAATAATCTACCCCTTGTATACTGCAGTCTCCAAAATGCCACAAAAACAAAAACTGCTACATGTGAGTACACAATGCTTTTTCTATGCATGCCTTAAAATATTGCATACTGTACACAAGAGTGGTACATGGATACCCCAAAATTCCCCTGGGACAAAAACAGTGTTCTGACCTTCACACAAACCGAGTGTGCCCCAGGGTGCCACATGGTATTTTGTGGATAACCCCTGCGAAATGTACAGTGTATTTTGTTGGTTGTGACATTTTGAAGTATGGGTCGACTTTGTTAAGAACAACACTGATAGTAGACATATCACCCAAAAATGTATACTACCCTTGAAGGGACAATATCGTCACAATCAACAGGGCATGGAATCAGAATTTTAGATTAATTCAGTGACTGAAAATAAAACCCCACATGATAAGGTCATATTACCGTTGCTGCTGCATAAATGAGCCAGTACACTGTAATTTTCATTCACTGAGTTCATCTTAAACTAGGACACTGATTCCATGCACTGTTGAAAGTCTTCCCTGATCGTGATGATGCTGTCCCTTTAATTAAGACTGCATACAATGAGATACTGTAAATGACTACCTCATTTTAATGTTCTGTTATTTGCTGGTGGTCCATTTCAGCTTGGAAATGTTTATTCATGGTTTCTTGGAAATGTTTATTCATGGTTTCTTGAAAATGTTTATTCATGGTTTCTTGAAAATGTTTATTCATGGTTTCTTGAAAATGTTTATTCATGGTTTCTTGGAAATGTTTATTCATGGTTTCTTGGAAATGTTTATTCATGGTTTCTTGGAAATGTTTATTCATGGTTTCTTGAAAATGTTTATTCATGGTTTCTTGAAAATGTTTATTCATGGTTTCTTGAAAATGTTTATTCATGGTTTCTTGAAAATGTTTATTCATGGTTTCTTGAAAATGACACCGTGTCAGACTGAACAACCTCTCAGGATATTTGGTTAGACAGGAATTCTGTCAGGTTCTGTTTGCAGTAATTACCAATGATGTACCATTATTTATATGTGCACTGTCATGTCCTCACCATGTAGTTCATCTGAGTACTTGCGGCAAACCACTCTAAGTCAAGATGCATTTTTTTACACCATGTTCAGTCCATCTACATCAGGACAATCCTTAACTGTTTAGTGCTGATTGCTTGGTGGATGTTACGAGGGACCCATCTTCGATCGTCGAGAGACCTGGAGGGTGCCGGAGTACCGGTGAAACAAAAGATGCAGTCAATAGCAAGGTGTGGGAGCTGGTGACTCATCTTCAGGAGAGAGAGGATCTCATCACCTTCACTCGCATCAATCTGGGTAATATCGCCCTGTTCCTGGAGGGGAAAGCACTAGAGGCGACCCATCTTGATCTAGTTCTTGAATGATGAGTGGGTCCTAATAGACCAGATCGAATGGCTCAAGGGGGTCGGGTGACAATAGCAAAGTCACGGGGTTGGATTACCGGTGCCCTGAATATGATGGTTCCCATAGAAAATGACAGGTGTTTGCTAAAGAGTACATATGACCGACCCAACCAGCTGGTGATGCAGATCAAAGTAAATAATGTTGACTTGTATAAAGCCAATCAAAAATTTCTCTGGTCTGTGCTCTCACATAATAATTTTGTGTGTGTGTAAAACTGCTTTAAGGGCCATTCTCCTGTTACGTGTGTGACATTCGGACATGTTTTTGAGGTGTACTCCATTTAATAGAAAGAAGTTGTATGAGTACTTTTGTTTGAATATGGTTTATGTGTTATCTACAGGGGATATTCTTTAAATTAAAAAAGGATTTCTTTAAAATTATAATTGGAGAGTCCACTGCATTAGAAAATATCTGCGTTACGTGTGTGACATCAGACGATTACAATTTTTTGACTTGGTATTTTAATCCTTAAAACTCTGTGAGTTGGCTCAGAGTTTACTTTTGTCATTTATATCCCTATAAAGAATACATGTTAAACTAACCTATAATTAACGTTAACTTTGGTAAAACCTTTTTGTTTTTCAATAGCATTAGCAATTGTGGCGTTACGTGTGTGACATAAAATGGCGTTACGTGTGTGACTCCAGGCTCACCCTTTTGGAGGGATATTTTTGTCAAGAACACAACAACAAACATAATACTCACAACACTCACAAAGCTTTCAGAACATCACAACACTAGTAATTTATTAAATGACACATCAAGTTGGTTCAATATTCATTGTAAAATCAACTCAAAGTCAGCTATGCATAAATTGTGTAAAATGCACATTTTATACATGTTTTTATGTGATTATTTTGAAATTAAATTTGGTACAAATTGTTTTGCTTGCTGCTTCGTAGTTTTCCTTCAAAGCAAAAGACACTTTATTGAAAGTTCTCATTTGCCTCAAAGATTTTGCCTCCATGTAGATTGAAAGCAGTTTGTTTAAAACCAAACTCAGATCAAGAGTAAAGTTCCACATGTACGATATTGAAAATGTGGATTGAGGACACCTGTAAGCTTTCTTAGGCGATTGTCTGATTAATGTCTTTAACAGGTTTGGGTTTACATGTAGCTCTTGATGTCCTCTTTCTCAGTGATGCTGCTTGCCTGTATCTCAGCTTCTCTTTGTCAGTCATGGCAGCTACTCTTTCTGTCTTGCCTTTTCTACTCTCTCACTTTCTGCTTTCTTGAACCCAGGATCACATGCTTTCTTTGCCCTCCATTTCTGTACGTTCAACTTAACTGTTGTGGCAGTCTTCATGTTTAGGTGTATGCTACATGTTAAAATAAATTAAAAATGATTTTATAGGCACATTGTACATCTAGGGTCCTACATGTAGCCTACTTGTTTGCCTGTAAGCCGGTTCATACTTCACCGCGAAGGCGAATGTGAAGAGAATAAGGCGTCAAAGAGTTGAGCACATTTCAACTGGGGTGAAACATTCACTGCAAATTTTGACATCACGATTAAACCCGCGGTACATGTATATGTCTTTCACGTGCAGTAGGCCTGGGCCTCTGAGCAGACCACACCGTGTTTTGGATATTATTATTAGGCCTAACTTGATTGAAAATAGATTTCCACAAAAACTTTGTGTACCATGGTTCAGATTCATGTATAAACATTAAATAAACTACATGTAATACGTCAACAATACAGAACATGAACCTAAGCAACCTAGGCCAACAAACATTGTCACTCTGTGTCTGCAGTAACCTAACGTTGCGTTAGTCATAATTTGTGTTTACAAAAATCATTAGCACAATTTGTTGTTGTTTTCCAACAAATGTAATGAGAAAAAACACATCTTACCTCTTCCAGTTTATGTAGAATTTAAGTAGGTCCACACTATTCACATCATAACACTGAAGTACCACGTTAAGCGTTGGGCTACAAGTTCTGGAAACTTCTACTGAAAATCCAAACCACCAACTGTATTGCAAATGTACAATTTGTACATGTGGTGTATGCACTGACACACACAGCATGAATGGAAAATTACTCTTTCTGTGTTGTGATTGGTTGAAAGTTTTGCTACCATGTTGTACAAGCATGATTTAAGTACATGATTAAGTGGACTATTCCATTTCATATGGGTATAATTGCAGTATTTTCTTTGTCACACACGTAACAGTCACACACGTAACACAATGTTACGTGTGTGACACCTCTATTATTGGGTCATTTCCAAATTGAACAGAATTTATTTATTATTTTTGAAAGCTAATATGAAAGGGATATAAAACTTATTTTTAATATAAAGTATGGGAATTAATTTTGGGATTTTTTTTAATATAAAAACTTTGTCTGTTTTTTGTTACGTGTGTGACATGCATTTTGCAAGAAATATTTTTCAACCTCTATTTTACAAAATATAATTTCAACTCAAAAATTTAGTCATGGAACTAATTAAAAATACTAAAAATAATTGGTTTTAGCTTCCACAAAAAAAAGATCCATTTGGCTTTAATGCTTGAACAAAATACGGCAACATAAATTTTCCCAAAAACCCAGAAAAAATGTTATTTTTACAAACCTTGTCGTATTTTGTTTAAAAAATGAATTTTTAAATATTTTGTTCAAGAATTAGTAAATTCATATAACTGGTCACAAGGAAATAATCACAGGATTGGCCTACACATAGTTTATTTTTTTATGTTTTGGGCTCACTTTCTGGAGAATGGCCCTTTAAAAGGTTACGTTTCTGTCGTTTTTACTAAGTTAATGGCATGATTGATTTAATTTTGCCCTACACCGACGTGTGTATAGCACTGTATGCTCAGTGCTTTCCGAGTGTCTGTGAAAAAACTACACAGGTGACTCGGGCGGGATTCGAACCCACGACCTCCTGCTTACTAGTGCAGACGTCTTAACCTCTCGACCACCGAGCTTGCCCGATGACGATTGGCCGGCTAGAATCCTATATAGCAGCGTGTTCCACGATATATATACTGTAGATTGGTGAGAATTTCACCAATTTAATGGCATGATGTTTCAAATCCTACATGTACTTACATGTACATGTAGATGATGTTCAGAATGAAGCTGTCAATTCTCATGGCATTGTTTTAACAGCCATTGCAACAGGATGTCCTACAGTCAATTTACAATTGGTGTAATCTTGCTTAACCCTAACCACCCCAAATCCTGCAAAATCCTCCAAGGGGCACTGTTGGAAACTGGTACTTTCACCTCTTCAAATGGGACAAAATTACTACCTGGCAAGAAGTACAGGCCATAAGTGCTGAATAAGAAAGATCAACGAAAATGCATGGTGCATTTTGAAGATAAGGGCATGTTTCCAAAAGTGCACTGATGGATTTTGGAGGATTCAGGAAGGTTCCTAGCCAGAATACCTACATGTAGGGGAGTAGATTGGCTAATCCTCTTTCCTCTCTGACCAAATATCCACCCATTTGCCACACTGGTCACAAAAAAACAGTCACCTGTCTGGTTTAAATTGCTAGAGGAACACTGGCCCCTTGGGGGGCTAATCTTTTGTCTAGCGGACTGGTTTTGACCTGACTGGTACATTGCTACCTTGCCTCTTTTGATCTTCCTTGTGCTTAAGGCATGACATGAACTGCGCAGGAAATTTGACTCCGTTTGACCATTGTCAAAACAAGAGGGATCTACGTACATGTACATGTACATAGCTATATATGTATAGTTTTTTTTAGTTTATTTTCAAATGTTGCCTTTTAATATTGTATACAAGTCAATTTATTATGTTTTTATGCTACTGACCATGTTTGATGTTTTTAAACAGTCGACTCATTTTGACCTGTAAATGTACTTACATGTACATGTACTACACGTAAGGTTTGACAGTGTTTGACTTTTACATGTACATGTAAGTGCACTACATTAGATATACCTTGGCAAGTACGTGTATATATCAACATTTTGACTGATTTTGACTGAAATAAATAGGACGTGCATATATTTTCATGTGGGTTAAAATATTTATAATAAAAAAAAATAATACTGATGAATAAATAAAAAAATTAAAAAAATTAAATAAAATAAAAAAATTTCGCCACACCACCTTTTGAGCTGAGCTCCGACCATAAACAGTTGACTTATTTTGTTTGGCCTAAAGCACAAATTTTAACCGCACCTGATATTTCAACCAAACTGGGCCCAATCTAAACTACAGAGAGAAAAAAAAAAGAAGTCTAAACATTATACTTTACAGAAATATGGATTAAGTTGATATTCACCAATTGCAATTTCAACAATGATTATTTACTCAAATAACAAACCTCACGCGAAATTCACCATTGTTGTATGTGCACTGATTGTGGCATTAATATTTTCCGACTTTTCCAGATACGTCCTTCAATATTCAACATCCTTTGTGTGTCGAATTTAAGTATTTTTCATACATGTATGCATTGAAGACTGTAAACAAATCCATCCAACCCAAATTTTCATTCAGACATGTTGCTTTTAGGAAATGCAATCTTGAAAAAATTATAATCAGACGGCTGGTCAATGTGTTCCTTCTAGCTTTTAATTCTGCATTCACCTAATGTACAATGTATTTCTGCATGCTTTAGCAGGCAATAATTTACAGGGTTCGCTGTAGCGGGCAAAGTTTAGACAACCTTCAAGGATTTTCATCTGCGCCATTCAAGCACAACCCGGTTTCTCGAGGGTGTTTGCACCTGCTAATGGAACAAAATTACAGGGAAAAGTTATCTTAGTCCGAACAGGTGTACCGGATCAATGAACTGCTTCGATTGAAACCACGGGGTGAGAGATAATCCTTGTGGAGGTACATGTATGTGGGGTGCCGTGGCCGAGCGGTTAAGTGCATTGGACTCAAGTTCTGATGGCTGTGTCATCAGAATGTGGGTTCGAAACCTGGCGGCGATCGTGGTACTTGTCTCCTTGAGCAAGACACTTTACTGTAATTGCTTCTCTTCACCCAGGTGTATAAATGGGTACCTGTGAGGGTAGAGATGGTTATTGTGTTTGATTAGCCCTGTAGCGCCAAAAGGTTGCACATTGGCTGTATACTCCCCAGGGAGCTGAGAAAGATTATAGGAATGATATTGGCCCAGTGACCAGGGGTAATAATGTAAAGCGCATTGGGACATTATGTGAAATGCGCTATATAAGAATGGAATATTATTATTATTATTATGTATCTGAACACAGCGGACACAGAGCCACTTTGAGGGACGGGACGACATCGGTAACCATGTTACTTAACATGCAGGTAGACGGTTAGACAGGTGCGGTATGTGGATAGGGGCATGAACTGTGTCTCTGTGTACAATGTATGTAAGCTAATGGGTCATTCCGGTCAAGCATTATGGATCCAATTTCATACACAAAACAGTTTCCTATCAAGGCAAGTCCTTTTAAGCTAAGCGCACAACTGCGTACCAGCTAAAAGTTCACTCAGCAAACTGCTTATGGATTGGGCTGGTTGGTACTTTGCTTGTGGAATCTGCTTAACAGAAAAAGCATGCTTAGTACATGTATATATGTGACTCGCTCTGGCAAAAGCCGAAACTTCTCGGCATTTACCATAATGCGTAACAGCCATGAAAAGGTCAAAAACTGACTCCAGGGACCAGTTTTCATGTCACCATATAGAGCATTTTCTCTAGATTTTGATGGAAAAATTAAAATCCTGAAACGTTGTTGAGAACAGTGTTAGTTTTCATGATAAATTTGGGAGGTCACTTTTGAAAATTGGGTCCAAGTTTAGGGTTTTGCCAGAGCCAGTCACATATATATCAGACAGAATACTATAAACTAATGACCTGTTCTATTTTGACATCTGTGACATCTGTTGACACTTCTCGTATTTTGATACAACTAGAACAAACAAATGATACCACTTACTCTATCCTTCAACCTACATATACAAACACTTTGTTATTAAAAGATAATTATGCTGGCAAGAGAGCTTCTATGAGTATGCTTACTCTTTGAATCAAGATATATGTACATTGTACATTGAAGGGAAGGTACAACATTGGTAATGTTGGCAAACTGCTTCTAACCTGTGAAAATATTAGCTTATTACATTGTGTTGTAATATTATGATGCACTTTTTTATATAATTTAAAAATTTTTTTTACAAGTAACACAGGCAATTGAGTTTTATTACATTTCGTTCTTAAATAATTATCATAATGAAACCTGAAAATACATAAAAATGTAGTCTAATACCGTAGTCACATAGTAACCAACTATGGTAAAACGTGATTCAAATGACAATCTATCATTGCCCATGGTTATCAAATCAGTCCCTGGAGCCAAATCAGTCCTGAAATCACCTCAGCTCCCCAGTGATTATAACCCCATAATTTGGCATTTGTGGTTAAATCAAACACAAGACACTGTCTCCCCCTCCTCCCCCTCCTCCTCCCCCTCCTCCTCCCCTCCCCTCCCCCTCCCCTCCCCTCCCCTCCCTCCTCCTCCCCTCCCCTCCCTCCTCCCCTCCCGTCCCTCCTCCCCTCCTCCCCCTCCCAATTTAAATGTACTCCTGGGTAGATCCAAGCAATCAGTGCTAAGTGTCTTGCTCAAGGATACAAGCACTATGGTCATCCCGGTCTGGTTTCGGACACTCATACATATAATCAAACCTCGGTCACCAGTAACACAGATCTGGCACATACATGTACATGCACGGTGCAATCACTCAGCTACACTGCTCTGTGCTACGGACTGATCTGACAGTAATTATCATTAACATAATTCAGACAACTACAACAAAATATTCCCAGCTTAGCTAAAATATTTTTTTTACTGCCAGCAAATAAATTGCCAAAGGATGTTGTTCCAAAGGATGTTGTTGATGTTCACATGCAATGTGAGCGTCTTAAACAGGGGTGTGACTAGATAAACATGACAAAAATACAAAATCCTGACAAATACATGTACAAGTAGGTCAGCGGAGATCTTATCACTGCCAAGTAGAAAATATTTACCCGTTAAGCAAAATTTAGCCAAGAACCTGCCAGAAGCAACATACACCTTACGAGGTGACAATTTGGCTGGTAACTGTTTGCTAGCATATTTTTATGTATGCGCTCTATGACATTGGGCACCGGCCATTCCCCCCATTAGATCACCTTACACTATTTTTTCAAAGGGACACATTGTTTATCATGTGGCATCAAATTTGACAGCTGACGGCAACTTTGCACTTCTGAAATATAGCCAATTTGACGCAAGGCGGCTTAATACCAAAGTCCAAATTGGCTTGCCAGACGGTGGAGGAATTCATGCGTGGTAAATGCATTTATACAGTAAGACGTGTACATAAAATATAAGACTATACCTGGTGCCATGTACATTGTACTACATGTATGTGTATGTATAATACACTGTATGTGAAATATCACAACAAAACAGCATGAATAATACATGTACATGTATGTAAATAGGGCTTCTGTACACATGTAATGAAGTGTATTCATTAATGTGTTAAAGGGACAATATCATCACAATCAGAGTAGACTTTCAACAGGGCATGGAATTGGTGTCCCAGTGGAAGATGAACACAGTGACTGAAAATTACTGGCTCGTTCATGCAGCAGCAACGGTAATATGACCTTATCGTGTGGGGTATTATTTTCAGTCACTGAGTTAATCTAAAACTACAGGTAGCACTCTGATTCCATGCCCTGTTGATCATGACGATATTGCCCCTTTAAAGGAAGGGTACATGTACAACATTGGTAAATGGGAACATCGTTGCTTCGATGAGAATTCGCCTTATTCACGATTAATACGAAAGTGAGGCTGTAATTCCCACAACCACACTCTGTAGCTTACATGCTGCATGCACCAGCGAGAAGGCCTAATAATCTGATACTTCCAAAGAAAAGTTCATTCCTGACATTAGGAATAAATAAATGGATGTAGCTATTTCCATTGCTTCACTTTAAATTCAATGACATTTGAAAGCGAGGTTGCCCCTACAAACAGACAAAATTAGGCAGGTTACTATAATGAGCATGTACAGGTACACAACCTCTTGTATTCAGGGAATAAGACATACATGTAAGATGGCTAACTGGTGAATATGATGAATGATTACTCTCTTTAAATCCAGGATACAGTTTTGGTAAATGTCTGTAAATACATCCATACTGTAAATGCATCAAGTGATACATACAATATACATGTATACGTATAAAAACCAACCTTGTGGCTTATTTTATCGTTTCTTTAACCTTAACCATCCTAAATCCTTCAAAATCAGCCAGAGGATTTGAATGATTTTGTAGTCCTGATTGAGGTACATGTAGGATTTGAAATTCCATTGACTGAGCCTGCCAAAAATCAATGATGTGTATCAGTTGATTTCAAAAGGATTGGAAATAGTACAGATCCTGCATGAAATCATATGGGTTGATTTTGAAGGATTGAAGTAGTAGGGATCCTTCATAAAACTCATATCGGTTGATTTTGAAGGATTAAGGTAGCAGGGATCAGTGGCGGCACCAGACCTGTTAAACTGGGGGGCAAGAGGACGGCAAACTTAAATTTAAGGGGGGCAAACACTAATATTTAATGTAATTTTGTACTGCTGAAAAAGCATTGACTTACCATCGGGGAAAAAATTGGGGACAAAGAAAGTAACCAGGGGTGGGCATTTGCCCCCCTTGCCTTGCCCTTGCCCTCCCAGTAGCGCCGCCGCTGGCAGGGATCCTTCATAAACTAATATCGGTTGATTTTGAATGATCAAGGCCATTTCCAATAATGAGTATCAAGGGAGTTTTAATGTGTTTATCCCAACCTGAATTTTCCATTTTCAGATGACATACATGTAAATTAATTATTTTGAACTGTCATGAACACGGACAATCAGTCTACATCATGCCAACTATTACTGATAACAGCATTTAAACGTGTGCACGGTCTGTGTTAAAACGTGTGTATATTCCGCAAATTAAACGGAAAATGCCAAGGCAAAGTATTGTCATGAGGTACATAATAACAATTCGCCGATTGTTAATGTAAACTGATTGTAAAAAGCACACCTCGTGAGGTTAATTGTATGAACTTGCATGCAAGCATGCATCATTTTTAATTCAGGAGTACTCGATTTCACTACACCTGCATCATGGCTCCTCCTCCGTTCATGAAAAATTCAAAACCAAGCCTTCTTTCTTGCATCATCAGAAGTGACTCTGAGAAGTTCCCAAAGGATCAGACGGGGGAAAATTACTCCGCCGGGAGATCACACGGCGTGGAAACTCATCTATATATTATGATACCACGGTAACACCACGATGTAAGGGAAGAGTTTGGTCATGAATATTTGAGAATGGCATTTGAGATGCAAGCCGTAGAACAAGAGAAGGCACAGGTGATGTCACATTGCAATTGTGGAGAGGGTAAGTCTCCCGGGACGGCAATTCGAAATGTGATTTGCATTCCATTAACCCTCCTACTGTTTGACCATTTGAAACCATTCAAAATTTCCACTTACCAAAATGCCCATTGGTTTTGTACACACATGGTGTTACCATTTGAACAGTGTTGGTAGCAAGCTTTACTACCATTCAAATCCATTCAAATGCATAGAGGGTCCATTGATTCACCACTTAGAAGTATCCAAAGAAGGTTTTGTATTAGCTACATGTATACTACCATTTGGAAAGATCCAAACAAGATTTTGTATTAGCTGACCTACATGTACCATTCAAAACCATTTGGGAGAATCAATACTGTACAGTTATTTCACCATTCAAAACCACAAAAGCGAATGGTTTCAAATGGTGGATCAACTTGTACGAAAAAGGTACCAGAAGTAGGAGGGTTAATGGATGACCTGACTGACCCTCAGAGCAGTGGTTCTGTCCAACCCTTCTCTGCTTGCCTGTAATCCCGGTATTAAATCTCATCAGGCAAACATATTATTCTTCTATCGTAAGTGCGAATAACGAGCGGCTTACAGATCCACTGTAAGTCCAAGTTAGATAGCCAAGTGACAGGACTGTCTGTACAAAATTTCAGGGTTGCCCAGAGCAACCTGAAATCAAAGAGGAATCCAAGTGAACTGATAAGGACTAACTGATAAGGACTGCCTGTAAAGCAAACATGTTTTTCTTTTGCGTACATTATAATATTTGATTAAGACTTATAACACAAATAAAAAATAATGATCTTAATCAAGATGAAGCTAGGATTTGGAAATAGGATGTTATAAAACAAAAAACCCAAAACAAAACAGTGTCCAAATAAAACACGGTGTCAATTTATCAAACAGGGCGTCCAAAGGACACCCAAAGGTATTGCTCACTAATACTACATGTATGATCAAGACCATATGTCACTGGCTCTGGCAAAACCCTAAACTTGGACCCAATTTTCAAAAGTGACCTCCCAAATTTATCGTGAAATTAACAATGTTCCCAACAACGTTTCATGATTTTTCTTTTTCCATCAAAATCTAGAGAAAGAAAATGCTCTATATGGTGACATGAAAACTGGTTCCTCAAACTGGTCCCTGGGGTCAGTTTTTGACCTTTTCATGGGTGTTACGCATTATGGTAAATGCTGAGAAGTTTCAGGTTTTGCCAGAGCGGGATATCATACATAAATACTGTATGAATATACATGTACTGTGTATGGTAGTTTGAGGGTTAAAAAAAACCACACAGAATATACTCCTTCGAGCCTTTACATGTACGCAATTGTTAAATTTTAATTCGCTTTAATGACGATGAAACGTTCCCATATCAAGTTACAACCCATGCCCAACATGAATCAAGCCAGTCGACATTAAACCACTTCAGTATACCTTTAAATAGCTGTGCCCAGGAGATCTTGTTATCACACACAAACGGGAGGGGACAGATGTACCCCTGCAGATATTTATTACCCCTTCCTGACAGGGGGACTGCTGTACCCAGGGGGGAGTCAGGGTGCCTTTTGGATACCTAGTCTTGTTTGAAGGGCGTATTTTTTTTTATATAGGACTTGTAAATCCTTGAAAATTATAAATTCTCTTGTAAATTCATTTATCATTTCGGAAGCTAGAAAAATGGTAAATGGATGACACAACATCACTGTACATGTATTTTGAATCAAGATATACTTGTGTACCGGTAACATAATGTAAAAAAAAAAAAAAATCAACCTGTACCATTTTCAGCCTTTTGTGTACGTTGTGTCATGCATGAGAAATATTGAACGATGTATTCAATCATTTGTTGTAATCAATCAAATTTAGGAAAGAGTACTCTTTCCTTGATTATATAGCAATCAAACAAACAAATGAAAATGAACGAACAAACACATGAATCAACCAACATCCACCCGCCCCCCCAAAAAAATAATAATAATAATTTTCGAGTATGATCAAAAATGAGTTTTCAACAAACAGAAAACCAATTTTTTCTTTCGTCTTCTCTTAAGCTTCAAAATGTTTTTCTGGCACTTAAAGGATTTGGCCAAATGGGATGAGACTTAGTTCCTGATGTCCTAAGGCAATCCCTGTGGATTGTGATCCAATGACGGTCGTTCCTCCTACGCGCACATAGTACTAATGCCTTGCACAGAATAACGACTCGACAAGCTCGGTGACAAAATATCTTTTGGCAATATGCTTTGATCGAGTGTTGTTAATGAAGTTCTGATCGTCTACACAGTGGCTAGTACCAGGTTGCACAATGACTGAACCTTTTTTTGGTAGTACAGTCATGACAGTGGTACACTACATGTACATGTACTAAGTTTTTTTTTTAAGGTTGTAAATCTGTCGCCATTGTACAATTGTTAAAGATTATATATCACCCGTGTAAAAAATACATTTAAATGTTGAATTGCTATTTTTCTGGAGTTAACCAGTTGACGTCGGGAATATTTATTTTTTTCCGGTCCCCCGTGCGGGTTTATTTTCAGTGAAAAATCTGAAAAAATTTCTAGCCATTAATAATTTTTTTGGTCAATGAAACTAAGTTCGGACACCCCAAATAAACACCTTTACTCATTGACATTTCGAGAATTAAATGGCTAGTTTTTTAATTACGGTTGTGTTTTTTCAGCACAATTAGACCGTTGGCAAGCTCCGATGCAACGGCCTACTAGCGACCAGCGCCTGGTCGAAAAGACGGCATACCCGGAGAGAGAATGAAGGCCTCGTAAACAATGGATATAAATCCGTCTTTACAAATTCTTGGCTGGTACGTCAAAGGAACAGGTCTTGGATAAAGGGATTACGCAAAAATCAACAAAAAGAGTGAACTCGTTCAGTGTTTGCAGTGCATTTTGTCTGGGGCCACCGAACCGTGACCCCATGGACTCAGAGAAACGATTGCGTGTATACAAGTCAGCCGCCACGACGGCACGCCACGTGTGGCGTGATGACAAGTCTCCCGGTAACACACACAAAAATCAGAATGCGTGTTTAGATGCTCTCCGATCCGCTGTACAAAAAAAATTGCGTGTATACACGGCCTCCAAAGAGAACTGGTTAAGTTATAAGCTTTCATTTGAGACAGCGAGTGAAAAATCCGGGTACCCAGCCACAGGAATGTACTGGTTCCAGGGTACCCGTACACAAATGGGTGATAAATTGGATTTTTGATAATTCCGTGTGTGATGCACAGGCCTAATGAAGTGGAGACAGCGGCAATCAGTTTCCATTTGTTCGTTTCCATTATGTTCATAGAAAAATAATAACATAAAAAAATACCCTCCCAAAATTGATACAATGTAGTTTGTTGTTATGGATTTTATGAAATAAAACGAAGCACTTGAAACCTTATTATAAACATGGAAGATCGGTAAGTGTTCATCAAAGCCATGGCATTCGATTTCTGAAATGTTACATCAAGTGAGTTTCTGAAATGTTACATCAAGTGGGTTTCTGAAATGTTACATCGAGTGGGTTTCTGTAATGTTACATCGAGTGGGTTTCTGAAATGTTACATCGAGTGGGTTTCTGAAATGTTACATCGAGTGGGTTTCTGAAATGTTACATCGAGTGGGTTTCTGAAATGTTACATCGAGTGGGTTTCTGAAATGTTACATCGAGTGGGTTTCTGAAATGTTACATCGAGTGGGTTTCTGTAATGTTACATCGAGTGGGTTTCTGAAATGTTACATCGAGTGGGTTTCTGAAATGTTACATCGAGTGGGTTTCTGAAATGTTACATCGAGTGGGTTTCTGAAATGTTACATCGAGTGGGTTTCTGAAATGTTACATCGAGTGGGTTTCTGAAATGTTACATCGAGTGGATTTCTGAAATGTTACATCGAGTGGGTTTCTGAAATGTTACATCGAGTGAGTTTCTGAAATGTTACATCGAGTGGGTTTCTGAAATGTTACATCGAGTGGGTTTCTGAAATGTTACATCGAGTGGGTTTCTGAAATGTTACATCGAGTGGGTTTCTGTAATGTTACATCGAGTGGGTTTCTGAAATGTTACATCGAGTGGGTTTCTGAAATGTTACATCGAGTGGGTTTCTGAAATGTTACATCGAGTGGATTTCTGAAATGTTACATCGAGTGGGTTTCTGAAATGTTACATCGAGTGGGTTTCTGAAATGTTACATCAAAGTGGGTTTCGGGTACCCAAACCGTTAAAAAGGAACCAGGTATTAAACTCAACGGTCGGGTACCCACAAACCTGGGTACTCGACACAGGCCTAATATTATTTTCAGTCACTGAGTTAATATAAAACTTGAACCCGATTCCATGCCCTGTTGATCGTGATGATACTGTCCCTTTAACATTTGGACACCTTATTTTCCAAAGCAGACCAGCATACATGTACATAATACACACATACAATGTATGTCAACCATTTGAATTTCCTCAAACTTTCTAAATGTTCCGAAGTCATACTTGTTTTATGCAGCATATCTGCGATACACATACAGTTTGCTAACTCGAGGCTCATTTTGAGTAAACCTCCACCCACATGAAAGCCACAAAAAGAAATAAGCTGAGTTCCTTTTGCCCTATAGCTGAATTGAATGTTTCCATCGCAGATGACATTGTATATTGTTGGCACAATTTAGACTCTTTCTATTTTTTAAGTCGACTTCAAACCGACAGGAAAACCTCCAACTTAATAAGCGTCATGATTTCTTTCTTACTTTTTCTGCCCCGTGGATGCTATCTTTTTCCCATCAGAGACAATCATGATGAAACGGAGAGCTGAAACCTCATCGTGACGGTGGTACGAGAATTGTGTTAAGACTTCACCCTCGAGGACACTTGACGAGGGACTGAATGATTTGGAGAATTTGAGAATGCCAAATCGAGCTCGGTTTTGTTTGAAGCAGATGTTTTTCCTACAATGTACCTGAACTACTACTGCCTGAACCTCCCAGCGATGGCTTGAAAATAATAGTGCCGACAATGTTTCACACATGAAAGATATAGGGCCTGTGTTTTACTGCCAATTTCCCCACAAAATTGTTTTCATTGGAACATTGATAATTTCCTTTTAGACATGAAAACAAATACTTTGAAATGATCCATTTCACAAAATAGTTAACCCTCCTACTTCTGGTACCTTTTTCATACAAGTTGATCCACCATTTGAAACCATTCGCTTTTGTGGTTTTGAATGGTGAAATAACTGTGTACAGTATTGATTTCCCCCAAATGGTTTTGAATGGTAGGTCAGCTAATACAAAACCTTGTTTGGATCTTTCTAAATGGTAGTACAGCTAATACAAAACCTTGTTTGGATACTTCTAAGTGGTGAATCAATGGACCCTCTATGCATTTGAATGGATTTGAATGGTAGTAAAGCTTGCTACCAACACTGTTCAAATGGTATTGCCATGTGTGTACAAAACCAATGGGCATTTTGGTAAGTGGAAATTTTGAATGGTTTCAAATGGTCAAACAGTAGGAGGGTTAATAAATAGAGAATTAGCTAGTTATTGGCCTTACGTTTTGAACCTTGCAGGTTCTTTCTCAAAGGCAAAAACTCCTGCTCTCTCTGTACCTCCATCTATTCATGTTTAACCCTCCTACTATAGCTGCACTTTAGTGGCAAGTAGCTGGTCAAAAGTGGTCAAAATCAGTCAACTGCCCGTTTTGACTGTTGACCCAAATGTGCACACAGGGGCATTTTTGACTGGTTTTTAATGTCATTTTGACCACCCTGAACAATACCAGACAATGCTTTTTACCAGTCAAAAACGGTTGACTCATTTTGACCTGTAAATGTACATGTACTTACTACACGTAAGGTTTGACAGTGTTCGACTTTTAAGTGCACTAGATATACCTTGGCAAGTATATCAACATTTTGACTGATTTTGACCCTTGAAGTCACAGAAGGGTTAATCCCTCTTCACAAGTGTTCAGAAGCTTGGTTTAACAGTAAAAAAATAAATAAAATAAAATTATGACAGGACCTACTGTACCATAAATTCATTTCAGTACATATATCCTGTAAAACCATGTTCCTCATGTCCAGAAATGTGTCATTTTATAGCATGCTGTTTCACTTTTAAAGTAAAATAACATATTTTGGAAATTTGTTTACAGTAACCAGAGCATTAATGGTGAACACTTTCCAAAATGTGCGTAACAAATTGTTCGTATTTTTAAACAATGGAAGGCTTTCGAGGAAGAGATTGTAATGTTTTGACTCTTCAGGTTTTCAAGGTGCCGGGTACATGTATGATGTACATAGAACCCACACTCACAAAAGTTTCACTAGACAAAGCAATACGTTTCTTGGCTTGTTTAAAGTTCAACAAGCCAACCCATGATACTGTATAAATAATTATGCTCATATTACATAAAAAATTTACAAAATTAGCATTAAATGTACACACACAACATTCCGATATTGAAGATATTCCAAAAATATTCCAAAAATATAGCCGATATCAAATTTATATCGTTCTTTTCAGTTAATATATTGCCTGAGTGATAAATTGTCTCCAAATTTCATGTCACTATACGGTGATATCAATGAAGTTACGGTACCATGAAGAGCTAAAAAATACAGTTCGAAATCACGGCACGAACCCGCTCATGTTCCTACGACTTGCGTGCGTGGTCTTTTTTTCGTGCGTTGTGCTCCTGGTTGCGGCGTGGGACTTAAACTTACCCAAGGGTAGTCCCAGGATCACGTGGTACACTCTCCTGGAATAACCGCGCTGGTGTACATTGTCGGGTTATTCACATTCAGCAGATGTCGGATACCAGGATAAAAGCGTGGCTGAAGACCGCTTAACCGTGCGTGCACGATCGATCAATTGCCCGTTCCTTCTCAGCTCTGGGATGGGGGGCTGTAGGCATTTATAAACCATGAGTTTGTTTATGAACGTCACGATGAGTTCTTTTTTATGAAATGTTCGTCGCACCGAGCGGCAAAAATCTAAGAACTCGGCTCGTTTTGGAGCGACTGTTTGTAGTAACCGTTTATTACCTACGCAACTTCCCTGTAGAACTTGCATGTAAAACTATTTCATATACATGTACCCTACTGTATATCAGTGTCCAATGTCGCTAATGATCGATACATACATTTTTTCCATGAATTTAAAAATTACGCGTATTGAGACAATAATATCATATATATCGCCGATATCATGCCGTCGATAATCGACTATCAAAAAAATTCAATATCATCACCCCTACTAAGAACCTTCCTGAATTCGCCAAAATCCAACACCATGCACAAACACTACCACCCAACTGAACATTGTTAGCTGGAATTAACCTGTGGAGTGTCGTGGCCGAGCGGTCTAGCTTACCGGACTCAAGTTCTGGTGTTAGCAGCAGAATGTGGGTTCGAATCCCGGCCATGACACTTGTGTCCTTGAGCGTGACACTTGTGTCCTTGAGCAAGACACTTAACCATAATTGCTTCTCTCCACTCAGGGGTTAAATGGGTACCTGTGAGGGCAGAGTTGGTTGATTAGCCCTATATGCGCTGTAATGGCAGCAATTGAGCTGTATACTTCCCAGGGAGCTGAGATGGTTTCAGGAATGATTTATGAGCCTTATGAGCAGGGGTAATAATATAATGCGCCTTGAGCACCACTCAGTTGGTGGATACGTGCGCTATATAAGTCCACACATTATTATTATTATTATTATTATTATTATTGGGACACCCAGCCCCCATGTAAAGTATCCCTGTCTGGGCTATACAATACAGAGTCCATCAAAATCCAACAAGCCCTGCTGTTGGAGTTTGAATGGTTTGGGGGTGGTTAGGGTCACAGGGGCAATATTGCCACGATCAACAGGGCATGGAATCGTAGTGCTAGTTTTAGATTAATTCAGTGACTGAAAATAATATCCATATGATAAGGTCATATTACTGTTGCTGATGCATAAATGAACCAGTAATTTTCAATGTTAATCTTAAACTGGACTGAGAATAAGAGGTTTAAACAAGAATTCCATTAACCTTACATGTACTTCCAATATGTTTTTCACCAACCTTGAAAGCATACAAGCCACTGCAAGTAATCTTACAAAATCAACCCAGTGCCACCCAAGGCCACTGTAAATAAAGGCCTTTTCACACTATCTCCGCTTCGAACCGTGTTGAAACCAACCCGGATCCAACCCGGTTCAGCCTGGGTTGTTTTCGACACGGATCGCAAAGACGCAACGTTCACACTGTTCATTACGCGAACAGGTTCACACTATCATTTTCGACACGGTTCACGCCGAAAAATGCAATTTCAATCCGGATTGAGATTTTCAACCCTGGTCCCTGCCAGGGTTGATTTCGATCCGGCTAGAGCATGCTACCCGGATTGGAACAGGGTTGAAATTTTATAAGTGGGAAAAGGGTTGAAAAAAATCTCGGGGTTGGAACCGGTTCCGACCCCGAGATTATGGACAGTGTGAAAAGGCCTTAAGACTATCTCTGATTACATACTCAACACACACTGATGGCCATGACAAAACACAATCTTTAGTGGTTTTGTATAGGTGTGTTTCCAGTCAACATACATACATGGTCAGGTTTATAGCTGGTTGTAGCTGGTAGTTTGAACATATAAGTATGGCCTGAAATGTATCAATGGGAGACCACTTGACCCTGCAATCTCAGTGGTGTGACAGTGCACAGAAGGGTAACCATAGGAGGCCACTGGCAACAACTGCAACAGCTTGGAGTGGCCTGAATGGGTTGTTTAAAAAATTGCACTGATTGTAGTCAGGGTTAGCTAATTTGCTTTCAAAAGTCTGGAAAACAACATTTAAACAAGATTACCATGAACCAGAATTTTACAGAAAATTTCCTAACCTCAAGTGAAGGTTAGCCGACAGGAATAGGACCTATGTTACATGTATATTTGGTTATCCTATTACTTATTCATAGCCCTTGAAATAGTCTGTGTAATGCAGCGTAAAGGACAAATTTTAACAATGAGCTCCAATTAAACTTGTTAAAGAATAAAATCAATTTCACCAGGCCGTATCACAGATGACTAATTCGAAACAAGGTCGGCCGATATTGGACATTGATTGTACAAATGAGTGTACAGGTGATTGGGATGAGCTGGTCTGTCAGTGAACCAAGCAATGATTCAAGGAAAGGTCCTAATATGAATGGGCTTCCTGGCTTTTGCTTGTCTGAATGGATTTAATTTGAGAGTGATTGAAGAAAGCAGATGCAAATCTGTCTTTATTGGTTTATTTCATTAGGGGATTCTTTGATTGCATTTGGTCTGAAGAGTATGGATTTATTTCTGGGACTCTTGTACAACTCATAGGTTGTTCCCAATTTTTTATTATTTCTTTCAATGTCCCTTTTTTGGTTGTAAACATGACTGAACAAATACATTATTATCCACAATTACTTTTCCCAGGAATATATTTTTACTACACGTATGACCTGTGAAACTTTAATGGAATTCGATTTACTAGAGTTGAAAACAAAAGTAATTTTGTAACCCTAGAATTATTTTAGACTAATATTGTTATCATATATCCAGGGTTAAAAAAAATAATTTAAAAAAACATTAAAAAATGTTTGGTCTAGCGTTTGGTATGTACATACAATATACATACAATATACATTTTCGGGGTAATTATTTTTTAAATTTAAAAAAAAAATTCCCCCAGAACATCACAATTATTCTCCAAAGGAGAACAAAATTCATAAATAAAATTAAAATCACGGTATGAATCGTAGATAAAGATAAAATGTTCCATGGTCTAAATGCTCGTTTCCAACATGCATTTCAATGGACACACAATTTTAAATTCTATACAAACACACCCAAATCAGGTAGCCAAAAACAAAAATACTAAAAACTACAATAGCCCCCTCTGTTGACCGGCAGTGTGTCAATAGAATTTTCTGTCTGGTGAAGCAGCAAGAATATTTGGCGCCCTCTATTGACAGACAAGACTACATCAAAATGCCAAATTTGGAAAAGGTATAAATAAACATTGGTAATGTTGGCACAAATACATGTACATATCTCTCTCTTTGAGCTACGTGGACATACATGTACATGTATTGTATGTGAAAGTTTCAACTAAATATACAGTCTACAGTGTTTCAAGTCATGAGAAAAGTGATAAAAATCATTCAAAATTTTTACAGAAAACACTAAGGGCAAAAAAGCGCGCATCGGCATTTAATTTTTTTTGTTGCTATGAAACGATGTCCAATTGCAGCCAAAATTGCTGGATTGATTGGAATTCTGCTGTGCTGTGCTTTAAATGACTTTTTCACATAGGGGTATGAATGTTTGCCCAATTTGTGAGGCCTCTCTCAGCCACCATACTTTATGGGAAATTTGGTCCCTCTGTATACAATGTATCGCATATTTCCCTGTTGGCAAAAAAAGATGGCCGAAAAACAAAACAAACAAAAACGCGTCACTGCACCGATTTTGAAGCCGACCGGTGACCATAAACCTGAGACCTTTTTTTGCCGAACAGACAAGTTGCTGTCTTGTGCAAACATGCAGAGCTATGATTTTGTGTTTTCTCTGCAACGTTTCACCAACTATTGTTTCAAAACCAGCTAGCAAAGGTCATAATGGCAAAGGTCAACACAATTTGGATTATCTTTGAACCCGGACAAAATAATTTCCAAGAAAGATTTGGGGGGGGGGGGGGGATGGTGGCATCTGGTAAGGCTACCCACGTACTGTCCTGATCAGTTTTTGTCTCCAGTAAATTGGAATAAAGCCAAGTCTATAATTATCACACTCTTAAAGATGTGTTACCCCTGTATCCTACGATTTTACCAGCAAATGTAGTTGGTTCCCTTATAGAAAGGAAAACATATTTAGAAATGAGATATTTATTAGTCAGAAGCTTGGTTTAACAGTTAAAAAGTTTCCTAAATAATATGACAGCACCCACCATAAATTCATCGTGGGACTAAGGCTGTGCATTTTGGGTTATTTCGGGAACCGGATACCCAAATTTGGAAATCTTCGGATACCCGGGTACCCGTAAACATTTTTTTAAAAACACATAAATACTCCCGAATGTATAAAATAACCAATATGAACACAAGTTTCTCTTGTTTTTATGAGAGTCATAATAAATGTGGACTTACTGTAATAACATCCCTCCCTCTATATTAAAAGCGACTCGTAGCATCCCCATTCCCCACAGACATTTTGGTAACAAAAAACATCGGAAACTTCATTTGTGTTGCTTAAATGTTCAGTTGAAATTTCATTTGGAACCAAAAAATGGAACCGGGTAATGACAGTTTCGGCCGGGTATACCCGGATACCCGGCACAGCCTTATCTTATGACACTCTCAAACCATGCTTCTTATGATTATTTTGGGGGAATTTTGTCATATAAAAACATTCGTTATCCTATCCTCAAGTGAAACAGCAATGTTCCGATGAAAAAAACCCATTTTCTTTGAACCAAGATACGTATTTAAGACAAATAAACAGTGAATGTTTTTAGTTTATTACTTTGCGCTTTTAACAAGATAATAATGAAAAGCGTCCCCTTCTTTGGATCAGCAGACGCTAACTTCCTATTCACATCAACAAGAAATTCTTAATCAAATTCAGTCGTGAAATTATTCAACAAATGTAACTTCAATCACAGCACACCAGAGAGCAATATTTTAAGGGATTTGATACGTCATCAATTTGACACCAAATCAACTGTGATTAATGTTTTTTATTTTAAAAAAATTTCCCCCCCCCCGAATTTTCAAGTCAAATTTCAAATTGTCAGATGAAATCACTTCAGGATGATTGACACTTGGAACAACTTTTATACACCAAGTTTAATATAAAAACTAATCATTTATGGTTTTTTGAAAATACCAACGTTGTATCTTCACTGTAAAAAAGGTTTCAGGGTTTAATAAATATCGATTTTCATGGTCCATTCACAGTGTGCATGTAGAAAGCACAAAGGCTATTTGCCCTTGGTCTACTTGTATATGTACACTGTACATGTACATGAATGAAAACGAACGACCTCGTTGCCGACATATTAAGGTTGCATGGGCTGGCCGACTTAGAAAAATGTGCGCTACACATTATTTCAACCATTATCTATTTTAGTCGTAATGGCTTTTTATTCATTTAGGGGGAAACTAACGAGTGTAATTTTTCAAATCATTCCACTCCGATGACCAGAAATTGTTGATAGTCAATGCAAGAACATGTAGAGAGCTATGGACGTTTTGTACAGTTACAGTTTCCAATGAGTTTGGTTTCATTCATTTTGTTATGTGATGATAAATATAGTCTAGGATATATTTCGGCTGAAAATATGTGATGCGATCTGGGAAAACCCGTCGGACGTCGGCGACCTTGTTTTGAAGGTAACCGCAAAATAGTCCCCCAATTTTTTTTTGACAATTTGAGTTTTTGCTACCATTTTAATTGTTAATATCTAAATCATCATTCTTGAAAATATTAAATAAAAATTCCATCGTTATATATGTAAAAACATAGTTTTATGATGATAGATAATTAAAAAGCCGTCTTTGTTTTTCATTTCCGCCATTGTTTTTTAAGGGCAGTGGCGGCTATAACTTCCCGAGAGCATAACTCAAGTTACAGACAACCTACATGTAGAATCATGAATAAAACAGTTTTTGAAAACAGCACAGTGTCCTCGTTAATTTGATGTATATAACACAAAAATGACAAATTTCACCATGAAGGGTTTTCCCAGATCACATCACATATGTCCAAAATGGCTGCCAAATGGCATTGACAAAAATGGCACTCTAATTACATTATTATAAAATGCTAAATAGTTGCTTATTTATAGGTTACATCTCAAAACATTTACCGTGTTAAAAACAACCATGAAAGCATGAACATCATTCCGTCATTTTTGTCTGACAACAAAACTTTCAGAAGGCGGCCACATGATCAACGCTTTTTAGGTTTACGAAGATAACCGAGCGCTTTGTGAAGTTGGTTTATTTTATGAAAAAAGCTATACGTGTAAAAGGACTAGAAACTTGGTTCTTTTCTAAATACATACATGTTAAAGGTCAAGGATTAAGGAACTCCCCAGTCCTTTGTTCCAACTCTTTAATGTGACTGAATGTGGGGTACCAAAAAACAGGTTTTCAGAAATGGGAGCGAATGGCACACAATGGTGCAGATGTTCTATTATAAGAACAAGAACTTAACAACAAAATGCATGTGCCAAAATGTATGATAAATGTAAACTACATGTACTTAAGGCCACACAATAGCGCAGATGTTCTTTTATCAGAACATGAATACATGTAGTCAAAAAATTGTGCCTAATGTAAATATATACCCCAAAAAATGCCCGTGGCTATGCAAGTCTTTTGAGACACAAGATAATATTAGACTTAATATACTACTCAAAACAATTTAGGGAATACCGGATTTTTAACATCAAATAGGTTTGAAATGTTCCATGAACCGGGATTTTCATTTGCAACCCCCTCTCTCTTTCAGTAGTCATGTCATGAAATGTGTAATCACTACATGCATCCTTTATCATCTGTTTCATTGTGCAGTTGTTTCTCATCAATTCTGTGAAACATTGTGTTTATCTGAAATAAATGATCTTGCTTTAACTGAGATTATTCCGGTGTTCCCTAAATTGTTTTGAGTAGTATATATCGGTTCCTTTCAATCATTCATGCGCATTGTTCAGAATTACTTTACCGATAGGAAAAGAAAACCGGTATGTCTTGCTGCCACCAGTGTCTCAAAAACCTCCTACACTTTGTATTGTTGCCTGCCAGTGCGCAAAATGTGGTTGCTTTTTGTTGGTACGAGTCCAAAATAAGCCAGACGTTTACACATACAATGATATATCTGGGCAGACTCTGACCCAATAATTAAAAAAAAAAAAAAAAAAAAAAATGTATTATATGAGTAGTCAAGTGTTTGTATACAGTCAGTCAATGACATGAATGGAAACTGATGTATTTGTACATGTAAATCAGTCAGTGGGAGCATAATGCAACATGTGCAGTACATTATGTGACTCAACTAAATCCAGCTGTGACAATTAAAGGCAGTGTATACATACATGTACACGCATCCAGAGAGATACATGTACACTATGTAGATGCCATGTACATGTACATGTACCAACCCAAGGCTACAGTGATATACACAGATTTGTCAAACTCAATCTAACATCGCAGTTCGTCTCGTGAAGTTGAGAATTTCCATTTTATATAGCAAGAGGGAGTTTGCAATTAGCGCTATATTATATCTCTAATGAGATGTAAGCTTACATGTTTGTCCAAACACTACAAATGAAAATGCATTCAGATTTTCCATGTTCATTCGAACATGGCATTTTCGCCTCATGAAGTCGAGAATTTCCGTTTGGAAATTTTTATGGTAAGAGAGAGGTTGGAAAAGTGTGTTGTTCTAAGAAGAATCGGTGGTTTGACAACTCATCGTTTTGATCAGTTTACTATCCTCTTCAGGAGAAACAGTGTGCTACTGTAATCTCCTGCATACTGTACTTTCACCATGCAAAGCTTCAAATCCTACTACATATTACTACATACATACAGTGTCACGGGTGTTATTTGACAAAAGTAAAAAAATCCTGAAAAATGGGTAGTGGGCCTGGCTCTCTCTTTGGTCTAGAGGACAAAGCCCCCTGAACCTCCTGGATGTTTAATTTTGGAGGATTTACAGACTCTCAACATCCACACAAACAAGAAACTAGATGTTTGGACAAAATACAGGCTACTTCTTTCTTTCCTTGGTGGCTACTTCTCTTCTTTCGAGAACATTTTGAGGCAAAGGGAGATTTGTAAAAAAAAAAATTAAAAATCCTGAAATCAGGAAAAATCTTGAGAAATCACGGGCCTGATATGTGTAATTCTACTTAAAGGATAAGCACCTAAATGTACATTGTACAATGTGTGTACATATCAGTCTGAAAAATTTCACATTTGCAAAAACATACCGAATTAATAGAATTGCCTTCTTGAAATGAAAAATTCATTCAGTCTCAATTAAAACTATGACTATTTGTTTTTGAGTGTATTTTGTGTAAAGTGGCTTGAATAGAGAAGTGTACACCTGAAATACGAACGTATATTACATGTATTCAAATCCCCTCCTTAAGCAATACTATATAAACTGTGCATATAATACCTAGTTTACATGCAGTCAATTTTGGGTCATTTCGCCCTTCTATATTTCAGTTTTCAAGAACAATAAGTCGCTCCCTGATCAACATACAAAACCAGATTCTCAGAAACTCCTCTAGCAATGGACCCACGTTTACACAGCTCACCCCCTAGTGAATTGCATACATGTGTGTGTGTGTATAGCCAGATACAGGAACCAAACTGACTAGAACAAGAAGAAAGAACCGGTATGCCAGTGGGGACCGATTGTCACTGGCTCCCTACTTGCCATCCCTTCTATGAACATTGTTTGCCTGTGTAAAGGCTTGTTGACATTTGGGATGGGTTGGCACCTCGCATGGGGAAACTCCGGGGTCAGCGGAAAAGTCCCACGCTGTTGTCTGGGTGCTCTGGGCCATGTGAGTACGTGTGTCAGTCAATCAGTCTGGACGAGATTGGGTGTTCCATAATTTTTTTTTTTAAATTCCCCACTTTTGTTGTTGTAACATTCTTGTTCACGTACCTACGTACATGTACCATGTACATGTACATACATGTACATGTACCATGTACATGAAGTACAGGTTTTGTTGCCAGAAATACTGTTTCTATACTTACAATGTACTGTGATTTTTTTTTTATCTGCTTTGATTTAAAGGGACAATATCATCACGCTCAACAGGGCATGGAATCAGAGTGTGCTAGTTTTAGATTAACTCGGTGACTGAAAATAATACCCCACATGATCAGGTCATTATTACCGTCGCTGCTGCACAAATGAGTCAGTAATTTTCAGTCACTGCGTTCATCTTAAACTGGGACACCGATTCCATGCCCTGATGAAAGTCTGCTCTGATCATGACGATAGTGTCCCTTTAATTGGATTAAGGTTGAACTTACCTTGCACAAACTCGATAATTTGCTTTCCCTTTGAAGGGAGTCTTATATTTATCCATTTTGTATAACGTACAGGAAAATCAGAACAATTAAACAATCACAAATAGGGAAATATACTACTCAAAACAATTTAGGGAACACCGGAATAATCTCAGTTAAAGCAAGATCATTTATTTCAGATAAACACAATGTTTCACAGAATTGATGAGAAACAACTGCACAATGAAACAGATGATAAAGGATGCATGTAGTGATTACACATTTCATGACATGACTACTGAAAGAGAGAGGGGGTTGCAAATGAAAATCCCAGTTCATGGAACATTTCAAACCTATTTGATGTTAAAAAATCCGGTGTTCCCTAAATTGTTTTGAGTAGTATATTAACACACTTTATGATTATAACACAACATTTAACACAAAAGAGTGGGAATTTTTTTTTAAATAAAATGAAAAACAGAAAACATTAAGAAAGATGGCTTATGAATAAATTATAATAACACAAAATAGGGCTGTGCGTTAGGCCAAAAAAAAAAGATGTTGAGTTGCCCTCCACCGACCGACCCAAAAGTGCTGAAATCTTGGGTCGGGTCATTCATAGGCCTATTTATTAATGAAACTTACCAATTTTCTGTGTATAAAACATAATACGTTTGATTTGTGAAATTTTCCACTTTTTTTTACCGGTAAATTTACCGGTACCCAAGACTCAATCTACATGTTTTCAAATCGAATGGCCCCGGCCCTCACATGGTGCACTGCCTTCGCACACACTGTGTGCCAACGATTGCGACTCAAATCTACACGTTTTCCAATCGAATGCATTTCAATCTTAAAATGACAGTCAAGGAGGAGAAAAAAATTAAAAAAATAAAAAAAATCCCGACCGACCGACCCCTTCAAATATTTTCACTGGAGGGCAACTCAATTTTTTTTTTTTTTTTGCCTTATTTCAGGAACCAGAGACCCGAAATTGGAAATCTTCGGATACCCGGTACCCGTAAACAATTTAAAAAAACGCATACACATGTACTGTACATACTCTTGAACGTATAAAATAACCAATATGAATGGTACAAGTTTTAAACAATAGCCAACAAGTCTGAGAAAGGCTGTTGGCAAATGTGACTTCTCAATCCTTCATCCAAGTTTTCTTCATTTTGTTTGCCAAAAAATCAGGGACTTCTATTGGTGTGGCTTAAAAATGTTCAGTCGGAATTTTAAAAAGTCGTTTACGGGTAATTGGAACCGAAAAATGGAACCAGGTAATGACAGTTTCGGTACCTGACACGGCCTTACAACAAAAAATTATAATCATTTTAAGGCTGTGCTTTTTGGGTTATTTCAGGAACCGGATACCTGAAATTGGAAATCTTTGGATACCCGGGTACCCCGTAAACAATTATGTCAAAACATGTGAATACTCCCGAATGTATAAAATAACCAATATGAACACAAGTTTCTCTTGTTTTATTAGAGTCATAATTAGGGCCACTGATTTTCCGTTTCAGAAAAGTGCATATTCCGTTTTCAAAAATCCTAAAACCCATTTCAGACAACAATAAAAACCGTTTCATGTTTTTCACTGGTAAAAATGGCTTATTTAAAAAAAAATGTATTTGTGACTGCAGTGTGTATACAAGTGTGTCTCAGTTCAGAAATCCTTGCAGCCGACCATTTTTAGGCAGCCAACTAGCTGTGCCTGAAACCCTGCCATGATTTATTGATAACAAACTAAAATGTGCCATCTTTGGCTTGCCAGGAGAATCTACAATTTCCAATGACAGTGGGTAAACAAAAAATGATGTATTTTGTATTAACTTGGGTATTATTTTTGCTTTGGATTAAAATACATTTTTCCGTTTCAAAAGGCAGATTCCGTAAATTCCGTCCGTTTTCCGTTATCGCGGAAAATCATTGGCCCTACATAATGAATGTGGACTTACTGTAATAATTTCCCGCCTCTATATTAAAAACGACTCATAGCATCCCCATTCCACACACACATTTTGTTAACAAAAAAAAATTCAGAAACTTCATTTGTGTGGCTTAAATGTTAAGTCAAAATTTTAAAAAGTCGTTTACGGGTAAGGCTGTGCCGGGTATCCGGGTACCTGACCGAAAATGCCATTACCCGGTTCCAATTACCCGTAAACGACTTTTTAAAATTCCGACTGAACATTTTAAGCTAGACAGAATTATGGAAGCTAACAAAATGAAGAAAACTTGGAAGAAGGCTTTAGAAGAAACATTTGCCGACAGCCTTTCACAGACTTGCTGGCTTTTGTTTGAAACTTGTGTTCGTATTGGTTATTTTATACATTCGGGAGTATTTATGTGTTTTTACAAAATTGTTTACAGGTACCCGGATATCCGAAGATTTCCAATTTCGGGTATCCGGTTCCCGAAATAACTGAAAATGCATAGCCTTATTTACGGGTAATTGGAACCAAAAATGGAACCAAAAATGATAATCATTTCTCAATCTTAAATATGACTTACATGTACTTCTTGGGTCCTCAATGTCAGATTCTGAGGTGTATGAAGACACGGTAGATTGTGATGAACCTGAAGAACGAGAAGGGAGAAAACGTGGAAGGAAATATGAAATGAGATCAAATAACAATTTATTTTATTCCTGATGTGATAAAACATTTTTCTATGATAATTGCATTAGCAGGAATATTAGATCACGTATTTTTATGTGTCAAATCAAATAAAGAATTTGGTTAAAAAATGAGGATTTTCTTCTCATGGAAAATGTGACAAATGTAAGAGCCAAAAGTGAATTGCAAACAAAGCACATTTCTCCAGACGCAAGCAATGGAGTGCCACATATTTGGAGCTTTGAAAACAAACAAAAAGATACTAAACATATTCCCAATTATTCATTTATATCATCAAAACTTTTTATTTTATTTTTTTAGTCTTAACCCTCCTACTTTTGCTGCACTTACGGTAGTGGGAAGTTGCTATCAGAGGTCCAAACCAGTCAACTGCCTGGTTTGACTGTTGAACCAAATGTGCACACAGGGGCATTTTTGACTGGTTTTTACTGTCATTTTGACCACCCTCAACAACACAAGACAATGCTTTTACCAGTCAAAAACGATCAACTCATTATTTTTGACTTGTAAATGTACATACTTACTACATGTAAGGTTTGACAGTGTTTGACTTTTAAGTGCACTAGATATACCTTGGCAAGTATATCAACATTTGACTGATTTTCAACCTTGTAGTAGTAGGAGGGCTAAAGGATGAGTCTTGTAACTTCTGAGTCATTTTAAATTCAGTGAACCGTTTTGTGTGTGTTGGATCACAGAACAATAACGACACCAGTCACCATGGTACCCTGATACCATCACACTTTGGAGCTCCATATCTCTACACGAGTCATTGTAAGACTCCTTATGTTCCTGTAAATCAGTCCTGCTGCATAAGCTTGCCAATGGCTAATGTGGGGCCACCACAATCTGTGTGTGCAGCATCACTGATAAAAAAACAAGAACACAAGGGGTCTTTAAAAAAAAAAAATTAAATACTGAAATAGAAATAAGAAAAGGTTTATACCATTGTGAAAAATACAATTCAAAACTGATAAAAAACAAGGTTTTTATTAGAAAAAGGACTCAATTACTGAAACTGAAATAAGTATTATAGGCTTTTTATAAAGTCATTCCCCTCACAAGTACCTCACGTCGACACTGTATAATTATGTATTTCTTGCCTTGAGCCTTGCTCAATCCGGTCTTGAATCAATACAGCTATCATGGCTTCTCGTCAAATTAACAATATTAATTCCAAATGCAGACAGCCTTGAATCTTTGCGGTGTTGCGATCGATCTTCCAGGCGGACATTAGTCGCGGAAATTACTGCAGGCTCTGCTTTGATAACATTTCTGAATGTTGGCAGTATTTAGGTCAACTATACAAAATTGGATGAAAGCATGCAACGAAAAGCTGCCACGTCAGAATCTAGAATCTGTGGTTATTCCACCTGTTGTTAAATTTTAAGTAGATGTATGCAAAAGGAAACTAGGTGCAATGTGGTACATATAAAGATTTAATTAATAAGAAAATCATGAGTCATCCAGAAACTGTGAGATGTTTTTTGTTTGCCCCAAGTATACATGATGTCTCTCAATGCATATCCAGTATGTGTATTAACTTTTGTACAGATCATTGTTTTTTCCTATACATATGGAGTGCAATGGTCGAGCGGTTTAGTGCATCGGATTTGTGTTCTGATGGCTGAGTCGTCAGAATGTGGGTTCGAATCCCGACCGCGACTGTGGTGCTTGTGTCCTCGAGCAAGACACTTTAGAATAATTGCTTCTCTCCAACGAGGGGTAATTGGGTACCTGTGAGGGCAGAGTTGGTTGTTGTGTTTGGTTAGCCCTATATGTGCTGTAATGGCAGCAATTGAGCTGTATACTCCCCAGGGAGCTGAAGTGGTTTCAGGAATGATTTATGAGCCTGATGACCAGGGGTAATAATATAATGCGCCTTGAGCACCAGTTTGGTGGATACGTGCGCTATATAAGTCCACATTATTATTATTATTATTACATGTACGTACATGTACTTCAGCATTGCCGCTGCAGCCAATAGACATAGCCATAGCCAATGCTTAATTCAGACATGGCCTATTTGCATACATTGTATATAAAGAAGTCCAATACCCATACACAGTTTACATTAAATGTGTATGGCACAAAGGTACCAGACTTTTCCAAGCTGGCTAGTGCATAGGCTGTATCCGAAATGATGGCTTTGGCTACGGCTATGGCTAGATCACTGTTTCTTCTTATACATGTACTTCAGCATTGCCGCTGCAGCGAGTAGACATAGCCAAAAATGCTTAATCTGGACACGATCTATCATGTACATGTATACTGATATATATGCACTGCAACATCCGAGACTATGTGGGCGAGATGCGCATTGTATATTGTTTGTAATTCATGTTTTTCTTTGTTTCCGCGCCTTGAGTGCCCAGCAGGGTGGATATGTGCGCGCTAAAAATCTTTATTATTATTATTATTATTATACAAATGCAGTAATGATATAATATAGACCATAGTATATGTATCAATTTTATGTTTTCTATTTGAGTTACGTGTATAGGCTGAGACAAGTGTTTACTTTTAATCAGGAACTTAATGAGACACTATCATCACAATCAGTATCGTCACAAATAGAGCAGACTTTCATCAGGGCATGGAATCGGTGTCCTAGCTCAAGATGAACACAGGTGACTGAAAATTACTGGCTCATTTATGCAGCAGTAACGGTAATATGACCTTACCATGTGGAGTACTATTTTCGGTGACTGAGTTAATCTAAAACTAGCGCTCCGATTCCATGCCCTGTTGGATCGTGAGGATACACCAATGTTCGTTAATTGGTTAAACCTTGTACTAAACAAATGTACTCTGTAGCCTACATCATGAGACAACATTGTTTTCCATTAAGAGGATTACTTGTCATTGAAGGGAATTGGATTTCTTGTGGATATAGTGCCCTCGCGATCGACAAAGACAACAACAAAAAAAGGCAATTAATGTCCAATGTCCGTCGGATAGGCTTTGACAGCAAGTAAAAGCCAGCACTAATGTACACGTATTACGGGAAATGTTCCAGAAAATAAATTGAATGATGCACACATACTGGATGAATGGTATGATGCTTTTATACAGCACGGATGAATCAAGACTGGTGGATAAAAATCAATGGTGTGGCAGTCTGGGACCTGTCCAGGATTTTTTAATTTTCAAATATGCTTTTAATATTAAAACCCTAACCACCCCAAATCCTGTAAAATCCTTCAAGGGGCACTTTTTGGGGGGGAAACTTCAGCACTGTTGGAAACTAGTAAGTTCACCTCTTCAAATGGGGCAAAATTACTACCTGGCAAGAAGTACAGGCCATAAGTGCTGAATAAGAAAGATCAACGAAAATGCATGGTGCATTTTGAAGATAAGGGCATGTTTCCAAAAGAATACCTAGGGGGTTAGGGTTAGGGTTTTAATAAATCACTGAAAAGACATGTCCACGATCAAGCCTGATGCAACTGCAACTACATATGTACATGTTTATTTAAATACAGTATAATGCATACAAAAAAAATCTCAATTAATTTGTTGCAGTTAACCATGGAATTGCCCATAAAGGAAAGTATGAGTACAGTTTGCGATAGCACCATGCAACAATCTCTAAGGAGTAATAATTCAACGTTTCGATCAGTGTACTCCGTGGATGCAAACAGTGTAGTGTACATGTACATGTGCATCATGTGGGTAAGCGCCTATTACGAGTCCTCAGTAAAATAAACATGCTACAAAATCCAATATGTCTAAAAGGCAAATCAATAAATTAACCCTCTTACACATGGAGGCCACTCCGATCCACAAAATTCTGTTCTTGAGCAACCTTCAGTACATACATGTACATGTACAAGCCTGCTGTCCTTTCCAAGTAATCTTACAAAATCAACTGTGTGCCACCCAAGGCCACTGTAAATGTTTGAACATACATGTATTAGTATGGCCTGCAATGTATCTATGGGAGACCACATTACCCTGAAATCTCAGTGGTGTGACAGTACACAGAAGGGTAACCATAGGAGGCCACTGGCAACAGCTAATGGCTTGGAGTGGCCTGAATGGGTTGTTTCAAAAATTGCACTGATTGTAGGAGGGTTTTAAGCTATGCTTCGAAACTCTTCCTAAACATCGCTGGAAACTAAGAAGTCACATCTTAAGACTAATTAATTGGAGAACAAAGGGACAATTGACATCCTACCCGAGCTCAATAAAAAAAAATCAATTAAGAACTAATCACTCTCTGAGACCTATTGAGTGGAAGCACAATAGGTTAATGGTAGGGGGTTAACTATGCATCATAGATAAAGGATAAATCTTTCTATGGTACAATGTGTATGTACAAAAAAAATATACTGTTCATGTTTACGTATACGATGTACATGTACATACATGTACATGGAGTGTCATGGTCGAGCGGTTTAGTCCATCGGATTTGTGTTCTGATGGCTGAGTCGTCAGAATGTGGGTTCGAATCCCAACCGCGACCGTGGTACTTGTGTCCTTGAGCAAGACACTTTACCATAAATGCTTCTCTCCACCCAGGAGTAAATGGGTACCTGTGAGGGCAGAGTTGGTTGTTGTGTTTGATTAGCCCATATGCGCCAAAATGGCAGCAATTGAGCTGTATACTCCCCAGGGAGATGAGATGGTTTCTGGAATGATTTATGCGCCTGATGAGCAGGGGTAATAATGTACAGCGCTTTGATACCTTGTTTAAAAGCGCTTTAAAATGCCCGACATTATTATTATTATTATTATTATTATTATTATTATTATTATACAGTCGTACAGGCAAGTACGTGTAACATGTCTTTGTCTTTGTCTTTTTTACAATGCACATTATGCATATCAGGGATGTACACGTTAGGTTTGCATGGTGGAAAGTGATAATAAGAGGAAATACATAGGTTTGCGGTAACACCATGTAATAATCTCTTGAGTTGTGTGGTTCTAAGAAGAACCTATGGGTAAGTAAAGACTGTTTGCGGTGACACCATGTGAAAATTCTATTTTGAGTAGTAAATTAGTTCTGAAAAGAACTAGTGGTTACTAAGCTTGGGGTGATAACACGATAATATCGAATATCATGATACCTTTTTTTATTCGATTACGATATCGAGAACCTTTTTAAGTTATCGAGATATCGGCAAATCGCGATTAAAAAAATATATCGTGATTAAATAAAATTGCCATTGTGACTCAAGTCGGAAATTCCATGGAAACAAAATTAGTCGGAAATTCCATGCAAACAAAATTAGGATGGTCTTTTCAGCTTTTGGAAGTGAGAAACAAAAGCGAACTACTTCATAAGTACATACACACTATGCAAACAAATTTATGATTTATTGTGATGCTTGTAGAGGGGTACATAACCTACATGTGGTTATCAGCTCTAAAAAATCGCGATACTATTGAAAATTGCGATATATGTTTGCCGATATATCGTGGATGAAAAAAAAAAATCTATATCGCCCAAGCTTAGTAGTTACAACACAAGGTTTCAATCAGTATGCTCTATAATAATAATAATAATAATAATAAAGATTTGTAGCGCGCACATATCCACCCTGCTGGGCGCTCAAGGCACGGGAAATACATGATCGTCTTCAGGAAATAATCTTCTTCAGTTTCTCCAGAAGACAATCAGAGCATACTGACTGAAATTGAGTTGTAACCAACCACCAGTCCTTTTCAGAACTATTTACTACTCAAAAGAGAATTTTCACACGGTGTCACCGCAAACGGTCTTTAACCGCAACTCCCTAGGCCCATTTGCTTACACATAACCTGAATCCTTCCTAACTCCCTAGGCCCATTTGCTTACACATAACCTGAATCCTCCAAAATCCTTCAGTAGTAAAGCAAGCACATGACATGTACAAATGTATGCACACATGTGTTTCTAATCTGTGATACATGTACATGGCCAGGGACCCTCCCTGCATGCATGGAGCAATAAACAGTGTCCACTGACCCAAGCACTGACCTAGCAATCACTACAACAAACATGGATGTACATGTACCATGGAAAGGCAAGTATGCCTAATAACCTCAATCCTCCAAAATCCTTCACTTTAGCAAAAAGCATATAGCATGTAACCTCAATCCTTCAAAATCCTTCACTTTAGCAAAGAGGATTTTGGAGGATTTGGGAAGGTTAGGGTTAACATCCATTTCACCATGCAAAGCTAGAAATCTAACCAAACTGTGGGAAACTTTAGAAGAAACTGTATCCTGTACAAAAATTCCTACAAATACAGATGTTTGTGTGCTAGCTAAAAAGCTTTGTACATGTACATGTCTGTTCAGTGTTACAATGCAACTTCAATCCCAAAGTTTAATGCCTATGTATCCTTGATAAACCACTGGAAAGAAGAAAAACAAATTGAAGAGCATACAGTGCTGCGCAAACATGCATGTATCCACAAGATATTTTCCCGCCCGAACCAGGGTTTTTAATTTCATGAAAAGCACATCTACAGGGCAGGTACATTTAACTCAATAATTTTGCTAGACCGGAAATATTTGTACAAGACCAGTGCCCAAAATAACAAAACACGTTTGAGCTTCTGAAGTAGAAAAAAAACCACTTGACCGTCCGGACTACGTAGTTTGGCCATACACTCTAGAGAGTAAACTAGACTGAGGCTTAAATCACTCAACTCGGTCCAACAGTCAAGTGGGCAATTTGAGCCCTGTGAAGACCGAAGAGCGACTTCAATTACACGCTTATGTCCACTGAACTTTTTGTAGTACCCTGCCTTGTCCACTATGTAAATGTGAATACATAAAAGAAATTCTAAACCATGTTTTGTAAATGATTCAGATCCAAAGAAAGTAAGCATACTCATTGAAGCAGTTTTGCCAACACTACCATACCTTTGAAATTGTATCATGATGAAAATTGCTGCGGAAAATAATACTTGTTCATGCCGGTGGCAAACATACAGGTATTATTTTGAAATAACTGCTGAAAACAATAATAAAACACAATAATAAAACACAAATTCTTCTGTAACTGGATTGCCGGCGGCAAACGATATGCAGACATGCATTGCTTTACAGGACAGATAAAAAAAAAACCTCCGCTGATGAAATTTGTGAAGAGGCAATTAGACCGGTAATAAGGTAATAACCAACACGAACTGAGATTGACCAAGAATGGGCCGCAATATACTCGGAAAAATCTCCTCCACAGCCGGCACGAGTGCCTGGTGCAATGTAATATCTTCCAATATGCTGAAAAGCCGAGGGGATTAAAATTACAGCAATCCATTGGCCATTGTGGAAGGAAAGATGCGCAATGTACAGTAAGTAAACAGACACTGAATAAACACTCTTCAATACAAATAATTATGGAGCAAATATTAAGTACTTGCTTGAAGACGTACTTATTAAACTGCACTCATTTATTAAAGTGCAATGTCTCAGTATAAATCAGGGCTGGAATTTCACAGAGGCCATGGCCTCCGTTGCCCTCGTCTTGGCCTTGGTACCCCTCAAACATGTTCCCAGAGACATTCTGATATTCAAATGGTGCCCTTTACTCAGGAAAAGTGCCCTTGCCCATACAAGAATGAAATTCCAGGCCTGATAAGGAACATCTTGGGATCCACACATCAGTATTCTCCCCTGGTTTTGGATGGGAGCAAGGCAGTCCGCTATTCCTTTGAAATGGTTAGGCACCAATACATTGTAATAGCCTTTCAACTTCATATGTTTGTCTTTCATTACCTGTGAGCCTCTTGTTTTAGGCAATTGATGTATGTATGTCTTGCTGAAATAAAGTACTCATACATTTGTACATGTACATTCAGGTAAAGCTTTTGTTAAAAATTTAGTATATTTGTGTGTGGTTGAAATGCCAACTTTGAACAGTAAATCTTGAATTTTGTTACCAAATTGTGTACGATCCAAACGAAATAGTCACTGTAATAATACATGTAGCTCAATCATGTTTAATTCATGGCTACAGTACAGTTGCATACACTGTACATGTAAACCACAAATACCTGTAAACCACAAATACCTGTAAACCACAAATACCTGTAAACCACAAATACCTGTAAACCACAAATACCTGTAGGTAAACCACAAATACATGTAGGTAAACCACATGTAGGTAAACCACAAATACCAGTAAAACACAAATACCTGTAAACCACAAATACCTGTAAACCACAAACACATGTACATGTAGGTAAACCACAAATACATGTAAACCACAAACACATGTGTAAACCACCAACATCCATGCATCATCCACAGAGAGCTTACCTTTACGTCTTCTTTTCGGAAGTCGTTGCAGGAATGACAGGCTCGGCCACTTAGCGGCCATTTTGTATCTGGTCTCCACGTTCCACTTTGCACCCATTTTGTTTGGGAGGTCGCAGTTCATCTGCCCATGGTCTGAGCTAATCACCCCACTGTGACCTAGCATCGTTCGCATTGTCTTTCACGGAAACCTCAACATATCCATGTACATTTACAAAAACTCTGCGGAATCCACAGCCATTTTATGAATTTTGTTTACATAATATCCTCTGCATGTCTGTGTAAATACTCTGCCGACTTCACAGCCATTTTTAGAATTTGTTTTCACGCAATCCTTCGCATGTCCGTGTGCATTTGCGACAAATATATGCCGAGCTCGCAGCCATCCTCGACATGTTAGCACTGGATTGTTACTGAGTCACTTTGAAAGATTTCCTGCCATCAGCGTTGTTCTCAATACACGCATGAGCCTTAAGAAGATAATTAATCATCACAGAAGTAGAGCAAGCCACAGGCTGACAGCTACAATGTAATATAAAATGAGACACCTTCTTCCTAGCCTACACATTACATGTACATGTATGTATAACTAGTGTACATGGCAGAACCAATCCGACACACATACAATTATGGAACTTCACAAATAACACCTTGCAAAAGAGACAGTAATCATTCTATAATAATCCCAGTGGAAATACGGTTGCCATGGATTCTTACTATCCACCACATAGATTTTTTATAATTTGTTTAGAAAGGCGATGTATTTCTGCCCAGATGCAGGAATGACTTGTGAGGAAGAAGAACAGGGAAGCAGGGGGATTTATATGAAAATAGAAACAGGATTAAGTTGGGAATTGAGTGAGAAATTAAAATGCATCCATGATAATGAATAAGAGAGAGTGGATGTCAGGGGAATCGATGTATGGAGAAGAGTAAAAAAGGGAAAAACAAACAATACTACAAAAGATAAGATCATTGTACGTATATGTATGTTTGTCATGATCCTGCACATCATTGATTATTACCAGAAAACGATCTGAACCAATTTATTCACATGTAAAAGCCTACTGGGTTTTGAGATGTTAACCTTCCTATGACTGCAAGGGTCAAAATCAGTCAAAATGTTGATATACTTGCTGAGGTATATCTAGTGCACTGAAAACTTGAATACTGTCAAACTTTACATTTATTAAGTACATTTACAGGTCAAAATAAGTCGACTATTTTTGACTGGTAAAAGCATTGTCTTGTATTGTTCAGGGTGGTCAGAATGACAGTTTAAAAAAAGTCAAAAATGCCCCTGTGTGTGTACATTTGGGTCAACAGTCAAAACAGGCAGTTGACTGGTTTTGACCACTGTAGCTACTTGCCACAAAAGTTCAGTGATAGTAGGAGGGTTAATTGTACTAAACATCCTGAGAAGTTAGTCCGTTGGACTAACTGTCAATTTCAGGAAATGTAAAATAAAATAAAAATTAAATTTGCTATGGATTACAGGCTGTGATCCATTTCCACATTAGTATGCATTAAAAACAAATCCGAATACATTCTCACTATTTTTTTTGTTTACGACACAACAGAATAAGTTGGTTTCTGTACATAGCAGCTTTCCTACTGTGTATTAAAGGAACAATATCATCACGATCAACAGGGCATGGAATCAGAGTGCTAGTTTTAAACTAACTCAGTGACTGAAAATAATACCTCCATCATAATTTCCAGTCACTGTGTTCATCTTAAACTAGGACACTGATTCCATGCCCTGTTGAAAATCTGCTCTGATCATGACGATATTGCGCCATTAAGTACGGAGACATTTGTAGGCATTTTACCAATGGTGTACAGTCCTTTAAACTGACCAACAAATTCAAAATCTTAATGGCACAATCTAGTCAATCCAAAAGAATCCTGTAGAAAATACGAATATTGCAGGAAAGTACAAGTAGGCATTTAGTTAAAATGTAGCGAGACTTACGGAACAAAATGCAACCTTACCGTGGTCAAGCACACAGTGTACAACATACATACAGTTTGTACATGTTTACAGATGACATACATGTACCATAAGACGTACGTGTAAATGTAATGTACGTACATGTACCTGCAAGAGATGTTGAAAGCATGCAAACTGACCCAATCAACTCAAGGGTCCGATCGCTTTCCGCCCTAACTCTGTAAGATTACCATGGAAACTAAGCATTTCCATCATGGTGCATGTAGTCCACACAGGAAGACACCCTTAACTGTAATTGACAAATACTCTCGAGATTGCTACACAGTATACATTATTCACTTATTTCATAATGCTTCTAGATAATTGAGTAAATTACTAATAGATCCACGCGAGATATGGGCATATTCCCCCCGGAGTGAGGAAAATCCACTTCCATGAATACATACATGTAGTTAGACTCGGAATCAGACTTTCATAGAAGATGCAAATGCCTTTTGTAAGAACCTGGAGATGGATGCTTATCCAGTGTTTATCGGAAGTAACCTTTTCAGATGTGAGACTTCAAGATGCATCGTCTGTTTGGCCGATTTGGCAAAAATAGATTTATATCTTGAATTGTTAATTTTCTGGGGTTGAGAAAGTTAAAAGCTTTCATATGATACATTGAATGAAAAAAAAAACCTGTACCAGTAAATTAAAAACTCAAATAGATAAAAAGCGTTTTAATCCTCAAGGTTGCACGTAACCTCGCAATTTATGTAACAGGCCAAGGGCATGAACAGTCCGATTGGCCTGTCAATCAGAATCAAGTGCGTGTGAAATATTACTTTTATTTACAGTTTCCAATACCTGAATTTCATTAACAAATTTTCATTTAAAAATGATATTATCTTTTAAAAAAATTGTTTGCTTTTATAAATTTTATGGGTCATCTCGGCCAAACACGGGCAATATATCTTTAATAATTTTATAATTTTATAAATTTATAAATTGAATTTATTTTAATGTGAAAATAGACTTTTTGGTGAAATGTATCATTTTCAAGAATTTTTTTATTTTTATATATTTATTTTTTAAAGGGAAATAACAGTTTTCAGGAAAATTTTTACATTCTTTGTGAAATGTATTGATTTACATGTAAAAATTGGTTTACTTTTCTGTAAGGGAAAATTTCCTTTTCAGAAAAATCGACAAAAAACAAGGATGATTCATCTCTAATGTGTGCAGTGAAATAATAACAATAACACACAATCATCTGGAGACCATTCAAAGACTCTACGTGTAAGTTGTAACATGGCAACGCAACTTGTTTCAAAATATATGTTGAATTCTCAAATGACAATGTAATCACACATATCCTCTTATCGGTGATAAATCTCCCGGACAGTTCATAAATCTCTCCTGCTACAGAAAACAATTAGAGGAATCTACCCACTCGTTTGATGAGGTGCAAATTAAAAACGTCCATGTTTTCGTTAAATTTTCACACCGCAGAAGCACCACTGATTAGATGTGAATACTACATCCAATAAAGTGCCGACTTCAATCAACCTGTCCCATGTATTCAATTCCCGAATGCTGCTCAAATTCTTGGAATATACTCCGCAAATGAGTTTATCTTTTATTAACTACATGTACAATCAGTGCAATTTTTGAAACAACCCATTCAGGCCACTCCAAGCCATTAGCTGTTGCCAGTGGCCTCTTATGGTTACCCTTCTGTGCACTGTCACACCACTGAGATTGCAGGGTAAAGTGGTCTCCCATTGATACATTGCAGGCCATACTAATATGTTCAAACATTTACAGTGGCCTTGGGTGGCACACAGTTGATTTTGTAAGATTACTTGGAAAGGACAGCAGGCTTGTACATGTATGTCCTAAAGGTTGGTGAAAAACATATTGAAAATTTAGTGGATCAGAGTGGATAGGAGGGTTATTTAAATGCCTTTCTTCAAAGGAAATTAACCCTGTTTTTGCCTTTCCGGGGTAAGTAGTTCAACCTCTTCATCAGAAAAATGATCTAAAACAATCTTCTTATTAACAAGACCGATGACAAGATGGCAGAGGTTATCACAACGAAGATCGCAATCCCTGTCGGAGATCAAATGACTTGGAAAACAAGATTCTCCAGGGCAGAATTGTTCCAGAGTTCCGTAAAACATAAACCGTGACCAGGATTTTTAAAAGCCGTCATCCAATGATAAGATGTAGACATGGAAACTGCTCGGAGCTCATTCAGCGCAAAACACCCCAGATATTACTTTAATAAATGACTGTCAGCTTGGTATCCAAAATAATTTGTTCTGATTTTATTTTTCTCCTTCAAAGCGTGAGCACGAACTACCTCCAAGCTAAGTTTTTCTTATCGAGAGATAGGGACCATGTACACGCGCCGAACTGGATTAATTAAACCCTCACGGGAATGGGTCATGCGGGTACATACACACACACACACACACCGCTGTCAGACATCTTGAAGTGTGATAGCACATAAATCTTCAAGTTTAATCACTCGGATGCTTGTAACCTCATCTCTACACTTTGGAGATTGGCAACTTTTTTATTATTATTTTTTTTTAATGCAAATCACCCCACACAAGGCCAATGGCCAATCCAAGGTTGGGGCTACTAAGTCATTGAGTTGTTACAACGACTCCACACTGAAGAAACCAGCCCCTCGCACCGAAACAAGACAAGTTAATAACCAGCCTCTTCACGGTGCGAATAGGACTGGGAGGGGGTAACTAGTCCAGAACAAGGCAGTTGTTAAACTGCCTCTGCCCCTATAAGCAATTATGGTTAATTGTCTTGCTCAAGGACACAAATGTCACGGCCGGGATTCGAACCCACATTCTGCTGCTAACATCAGAACTTGAGCTAGACTGCTCGGCCACGACACTCCAGAACTGTCGTTCAGACATGCAGGAAACTCAAAAAGCACACTGACGTGGGTTTTATACAATGATTGTCTCAGCTTTTTAGGAGCTACAGAAATACATACACAAACATGTACTTCACATATTTTGTAAATACATCAAAATAAATTTATCAATGAAGCAAATAATGTCTTTGTAAGTTCACATATTGTATACCTTCAGGTGTAAACCAAAAGCATTAACTCTGCCTACAAAGAAGTCTGATATTGCACTGAAGGATTGCAAAATTAATTTGTCATAAGCAATAATACTGCATCTAAAAATAAACAGTAATAACATTCTAGAAGTACATGTATAATGGGAATTAGTGAGACACGTCATCATACAAGGCCATTTGCTTTCATTAAAACATTCTTGTGAAAAATCATTTGTCTATTGAAGTACCAGTCTGGTACCAATTTAAAAAAATAAAAAAATAAATTATTTACGTCATTTGTCAAAAAATTAACAAGTAAATGAATCATCAGTAGGAAAATGAGAAGGTACAGAAATATCAGGATTTAGCGAGAGAACTCCTCAAGCTGTGGCAAGTCAAAGTGAAGGTTATTCCCGTGGTAGTGGGAGCACTGGGTACAATCCCGAAGGCGTTGGAGAAACATCTCAAGGAGATAGGAACATCTGTTATCTAGAGTAGAATTATTACAAAAGGCGGCACTCTTAGGGACAGCAAGGATTCTGCGAAAGACACTCGAGATCTAAGGCTACAGGACGTAGCTTGACTCGAGGTGTAACCGGCAGAAAGGAAAATAAGATCTTTCTTTGCATGCTGTGCTAACGCGAAATAATAATTACAATAATAATTAATAATAATATATCACATTTATATAGCACTTAATAAAGGCGTTTCTAAGTACATATATGGATGTATGTAGTACTGGGATTAGTTTTCTAACCTTTTAACCAAATCTTTCACAGTTGGTTAAATGGTTAACCAAAAGTCGGCACCTGACGGCCACACAAGCTAGATTGTCGGCAAATGGCACAATGTGTATGAAATTTCAATCAAAAAGTATTATAAATAAACTTCCTGCAATCATTGTTTAATAACCAATGTGGCCAACACTGTCTAGAACAACAAAAATGGGCAGCAAATTCGTCCAAAATTGTTGGTCATATTTTTTAAATATTGGTTTTGGTTAGCCAGTTAGCACATTTATAAATGGTTTATTGCAGTTTCGGTCGGTTAACCATCCCAACACTATTTATAAGTGTTTTACACAATTTGCATTTAAGATGAGTTTTAAGAGAGATTTGAATGAGCTAATGGAGGTACAATGTAGTTTGATGGATGTGGACCTGGAGTTAGTTTGAGAATGTCAACTATTGTTATATTATAATTTTTACAAGCACTAATTCTGTCTCTAAAAAAGTCGTTAAATTTTTTTGTAAGAGTCTGTCAAAAATCACTTTGTAAACTATGGTCACATACAAAGCTGGCACATTTTCAGTTGTTGGTAAAAAAAAATACATAGACGGATTTTCTGATTTCCGGAGGGAAAAATGTAGCTGGCTATTTCACAAACTTAACAGTGTACATGTTTATAAATATAATATGTACTTGTACTATAGTTATTTGAATTGATAAAAGCTTTCACGTACTTATACATACATGTACGTGTACATCTTTTATGTACACTGCAATTAGCCATGGGCACCCCCTTACTGTACAGTGTATTTCCTTTGTATTTCTCCTTTGTGTTCCCACACACCATCAGGATTGGTAAAATGTCTAATTTCTGTTTTATTTTTGTAACGAGGGAAAAATTACCTGGTATCCATTAATGATACAAACCTAATCTATTGACTTCAAGGTCACTGTATATTCATCACTTATTTCTGTCAAGGCCGTCTATAATTTCTCTATATTGTTTGATGCATTAAAGTCACAAAATTATATCTAGAGACTTTTAAATATATATTTTTTTCTTGGGTTCAGTACGAGTGCAGTAACACGCCTGGGCTCGATTTCACAAAGCACTAAGATTCATCTTAAGATGAGTTGTTAGTATTACCATAGTGATTTGTATTGTGACATCACACTTTGCTAAGCAATTAAGATTGATACACAGTTAAGATCAATCTTAGCTCTTTGCGAAATCGGGCCCTGGGCTCTTAAATGGCCAATCGTCAGCAGTAAATTAATAGTAATCCTCAATTTTCCAATCAGATTTGATCGAAGTCAAAAATGTGCATACCCATTAAAGTCTGACGAGCTGTCTCGGCACGTGCCTTTTTGATGTTTTATATGCTCCCCACATGTTTGTTTTGTCAGATTTTTTCCAATCAATATTATAAACAAAAATAAACAAAAATTCTCAGCTCCCAAACAATATGTATAGTACATGTATGCAGTTTTAGGCTTATACAGTGTACATGTACAATGTACAAAACTAAACTGTTTTCAGGTACATGTACATGAATGGAAGGTGGTAATTGTCGGCAAAGGTTTCGCTCAAGGACACACCCAACTGTGACCATCCCGGCCTGGATTCGAACCCACAACATGAAGAACTAGCCACTGGATGGACGGAGAGCAGGCTCAATGAGTCTCACTAAAGAACACACACCATGACCATTACAGACAGGATTCGAACCCACTAGGAGAACCAGCCATCGGATCTTCTGGATGGATGGAGAGAAGCAATGGGTCTCGTTCAAGTACACATACACACCATGATCATTCCGGCCTGGATTCGAACCCACCATCTGAAGAATCCCTAACCTGAGCACATTATTTGATCTGAATGGAGACAAGCAAACGCAGGCCAATCATTTCCGCCAGGGTCCTAACACAACATTTTAGGAATCGCTAATTTTAGGAATCGCTAACTGCGATCTACGTAAAGACACAGCCATCAGAACACCGGTCCGAGGTCCAAATAAACCACACCATTCCACTGCCATACTCCTGACCAAAAACCAAGCCAACTCCTAGTTGTAAGGTTCGCACAAATTCTCTCAGAGAAAAATATCAAGCTGCAGGTGAAAACTCTTCAATTTCACCGATTCAATCGATGACCGTATTGTATTTCTGAGACATGAGAGGAGGCTGTCATGCAATCTTCCTCATACTCTACAAAATCTTTTGAATAGTCTTTGTATGCTCCGCATCATGTTACGAAGGTAAACCGATTTTGTAGAGACAGTGCGGATGTCTGCAAACGACCTGTTGTCAATGCAATTTATTTTCTCAACCCTCCAATGAGAAAGACACGAGGAACAAAATTGATTGTGCAATATAATGCTTGATGTGCACGTACATGTATGCGTTTTTGCAAAGTTCACTCCGTGTTTCCGTCAACAACAGAGTGTACATGTAGCTATTTTGCTGTTTATCTATAAAGAAATTATTTTATAAAGGGAAGGTACAACAATGCCCTCACAGGTACCCGTTTAACCCCTGGGTGGAGAGAAGCAATTATGGTTAAGTGTCTTGCTCAAGGACACAAGTGTCACGGCCGGGATTCGAACCCACATTCTGCTGCTAACACCAGAACTTGAGTCCGGTAAGCTAGACCGCTCGGCCACGACACTCCACAATACATTGAACCAAAGGTATGACATTGGCAATGTTGGCAAAACTGCTTCTATGAGTATGCTTACTCTCTTTGAATCAAGATACATTGAACCAAAGGTACAACATCGGTAATGTTGGCAAAAGTGCTTCTATGAGTATGCTTACTCTCTTTGAATCAAGATATACATTGAAGGGAAGGTACAGCATTGGTAATGTTGGCAAAACTGCTTCTATGAGTATGCTTACTCTCTTTGAATCAAGATACATTGAAGGGAAGGTACAGCATTGGTTATGTTGGCAAAACTGCTTCTATGAGTATACTTACTCTCTTTGAATCAAGATATATACATTAAAGGGAAGGTACATCATTGGTAATGTTGGCAAAACTGCTTCTATGAGTATGCTTACTCTCTTTGAATCAAGATATACATTAAACCAAAGGTACAACATTGGTAATGTTGGCAAAACTGCTTCTATGAGTATGCTTACTCTCTTTGAATCAAGATATACATTGAAGGGAAGGTACAACATTGGTAATGTTGGCAAAACTGCTTCTATGAGTATGCTTACTCTCTTTGAATCAAGATATACATTAAAGGGAAGGTACAGTATTGGTAATGTTGGCTAAACTGCTTCTATGAGTATGCTTACTCTCTTTGAATCAAGATATACATTGAAGGGAAGGTACAACATTGGTTATGTTGGCTAAACTGCTTCTATGAGTATGCTTACTCTCTTTAAATCAATAATAATAATAATAATAATGTGTGGACTTATATAGCGCACGTATCCATCAACTGAGTGGTGCTCAAGGCGCATTATATTATTACCCCTGCGCATCAGGCTCATAAATCATTCCTGAAACCATCTCAGCTCCCTGGGGAGTATACAGCTCAAGTGCTGCCATTACAGCGCATATAGGGCTAATCAACCAACTCTGCCCTCACAGGTACCCATTTAACCCCAGGGTGGAGAGAAGCAATTATGGTTAAGTGTCTTGCTCAAGGACACAAGTGTCACGGCCGGGATTCGAACCCACATTCTGCTGCTAACACCAGAACTTGAGTCCGGTAAGCTAGACCGCTCGGCCATGACACTCCACAATACATTGAACCAAAGGTATGACATTGGCAATGTTGGCAAAACTGCTTCTATGAGTATGCTTACTCTCTTTGAATCAAGATACATTGAACCAAAGGTACAACATCGGTAATGTTGGCAAAAGTGCTTCTATGAGTATGCTTACTCTCTTTGAATCAAGATATACATTGAAGGGAAGGTACAGCATTGGTAATGTTGGCAAAACTGCTTCTATGAGTATGCTTACTCTCTTTGAATCAAGATACATTGAAGGGAAGGTACAGCATTGGTTATGTTGGCAAAACTGCTTCTATGAGTATACTTACTCTCTTTGAATCAAGATATACATTAAAGGGAAGGTACATCATTGGTAATGTTGGCAAAACTGCTTCTATGAGTATGCTTACTCTCTTTGAATCAAGATATACATTAAACCAAAGGTACAACATTGGTAATGTTGGCAAAACTGCTTCTATGAGTATGCTTACTCTCTTTGAATCAAGATATACATTGAAGGGAAGGTACAACATTGGTAATGTTGGCAAAACTGCTTCTATGAGTATGCTTACTCTCTTTGAATCAAGATATACATTAAAGGGAAGGTACAGTATTGGTAATGTTGGCTAAACTGCTTCTATGAGTATGCTTACTCTCTTTGAATCAAGATATACATTGAAGGGAAGGTACAACATTGGTTATGTTGGCTAAACTGCTTCTATGAGTATGCTTACTCTCTTTGAATCAAGATATACATTGAAGGGAAGGTACAACATTGGTTATGTTGGCTAAACTGCTTCTATGAGTATGCTTACTCTCTTTGAATCAAGATATACATTGAAGGGAAGGTACAACATTGGTTATGTTGGCTAAACTGCTTCTATGAGTATGCTTACTCTCTTTGAATCAAGATATACATTGAAGGGAAGGTACATCATTGGTAATGTTGGCAAACCTGCTTCTATGAGTATGCTTACTCTCTTTGAATCAAGATATACTGTATGTGTGTATAAACGGCCAAGCTGTGAAAGTTTAAGCTCAATTCAGAGTCTACGTGTAAGTCATGAGACAAGTGTGAAAAGCATCCACAATTATTCACAGAAAATAGTTGTTGCAAATATGTGAAAATGTGAATATTTGTGTTTTCTCTGAAATGAGAGTATTTCAGACAGAATTATTTTTTAAGGATAATCGGATAATTTACCAACTTCACATCACTCAACATCAGCTTTCGTAATTTTTTAATAAAGTAATCAAACCAAAGTTGTACATTCCCTTTAATAATTGGTTTGGCTATCCAATTGTTTAGTCCACCTGCATACTTATTCCCCCAGATTCACTGATTAATAATTCACTGAGAATATTAGACACCTCAATGTGAATACATGTACCTGACACCAGTGACACGCATTGACTGTCATGTCCCAAGAGCCGACTCAGACACAATCAATGCCACAACTTGAAACCATAGTATCGCCTAATCTGGCTGACGATGTGACACAACGTGTCTTTTGCCAGTTTAAGACAAGATGGGACAGCAAGGTAACGTGATCAGTTAGTCTTGGATGATTTGCTATCCGATGTGCACTTTCAATCCTGCAATATGCATCACCTGGCGCCAAAAAAAAAAAAAAAAAAAAAGATATACATTGAAGGGAAGGTACAACATTGGTAATGTTGGCAAAACTGCTTCTATGAGTATGCTTACTCTCTTTGAATCAAGATATACATTAAAGGGAAGGTACAGTATTGGTAATGTTGGCTAAACTGCTTCTATGAGTATGCTTACTCTCTTTGAATCAAGATATACATTGAAGGGAAGGTACAACATTGGTTATGTTGGCTAAACTGCTTCTATGAGTATGCTTACTCTCTTTAAATCAATAATAATAATAATAATAATGTGTGGACTTATATAGCGCACGTATCCATCAACTGAGTGGTGCTCAAGGCGCATTATATTATTACCCCTGCGCATCAGGCTCATAAATCATTCCTGAAACCATCTCAGCTCCCTGGGGAGTATACAGCTCAAGTGCTGCCATTACAGCGCATATAGGGCTAATCAACCAACTCTGCCCTCACAGGTACCCATTTAACCCCAGGGTGGAGAGAAGCAATTATGGTTAAGTGTCTTGCTCAAGGACACAAGTGTCACGGCCGGGATTCGAACCCACATTCTGCTGCTAACACCAGAACTTGAGTCCGGTAAGCTAGACCGCTCGGCCACGACACTCCACAATACATTGAACCAAAGGTATGACATTGGCAATGTTGGCAAAACTGCTTCTATGAGTATGCTTACTCTCTTTGAATCAAGATACATTGAACCAAAGGTACAACATCGGTAATGTTGGCAAAAGTGCTTCTATGAGTATGCTTACTCTCTTTGAATCAAGATATACATTGAAGGGAAGGTACAGCATTGGTAATGTTGGCAAAACTGCTTCTATGAGTATGCTTACTCTCTTTGAATCAAGATACATTGAAGGGAAGGTACAGCATTGGTTATGTTGGCAAAACTGCTTCTATGAGTATACTTACTCTCTTTGAATCAAGATATACATTAAAGGGAAGGTACATCATTGGTAATGTTGGCAAAACTGCTTCTATGAGTATGCTTACTCTCTTTGAATCAAGATATACATTAAACCAAAGGTACAACATTGGTAATGTTGGCAAAACTGCTTCTATGAGTATGCTTACTCTCTTTGAATCAAGATATACATTGAAGGGAAGGTACAACATTGGTAATGTTGGCAAAACTGCTTCTATGAGTATGCTTACTCTCTTTGAATCAAGATATACATTAAAGGGAAGGTACAGTATTGGTAATGTTGGCTAAACTGCTTCTATGAGTATGCTTACTCTCTTTGAATCAAGATATACATTGAAGGGAAGGTACAACATTGGTTATGTTGGCTAAACTGCTTCTATGAGTATGCTTACTCTCTTTGAATCAAGATATACATTGAAGGGAAGGTACAACATTGGTTATGTTGGCTAAACTGCTTCTATGAGTATGCTTACTCTCTTTGAATCAAGATATACATTGAAGGGAAGGTACAACATTGGTTATGTTGGCTAAACTGCTTCTATGAGTATGCTTACTCTCTTTGAATCAAGATATACATTGAAGGGAAGGTACATCATTGGTAATGTTGGCAAACCTGCTTCTATGAGTATGCTTACTCTCTTTGAATCAAGATATACTGTATGTGTGTATAAACGGCCAAGCTGTGAAAGTTTCAGCTCAATTCAGAGTCTACATGTAAGTCATGAGACAAGTGTGAAAAGCATCCACAATTATTCACAGAAAATAGTTGTTGCAAATATGTGAAAATGTGAATATTTGTGTTTTCTCTGAAATGAGAGTATTTCAGACAGAATTATTTTTTAAGGATAATCGGATAATTTACCAACTTCACATCACTCAACATCAGCTTTCGTAATTTTTAATAAAGTAATCAAACCAAAGTTGTACATTCCTTTAATAATTGGTTTGGCTATCCAATTGTTTAGTCCACCTGCATACTTATTCCCCCAGATTCACTGATTAATAATTCACTGAGAATATTAGACACCTCAATGTGAATACATGTACCTGACACCAGTGACACGCATTGACTGTCATGTCCCAAGAGCCGACTCAGACACAATCAATGCCACAACTTGAAACCATAGTATCGCCTAATCTGGCTGACGATGTGACACAACGTGTCTTTTGCCAGTTTAAGACAAGATGGGACAGCAAGGTAACGTGATCAGTTAGTCTTGGATGATTTGCTATCCGATGTGCACTTTCAATCCTGCAATATGCATCACCTGGCGCCAAAAAAAAAAAAAAAAAAAAAAAAAAAAACAGTGGAAAAGGTGATTTTGTTTCAAGAAGATCATAAGGTCCGAGTGAGAGAATTTGCGTTGATCTGTGTGAGTTCCTTCTGTTGCAAAATCGTATCGCATGAATGCTCAAAGCTCTACGTGTTCCTGTCACATTGAATCGCTGTATCCGAGCCCACTCTTAAACCAGTCAGACATATCCAAAATATTGCCCAAATCTGCTAGACATCTATCTCCGAATACAGATAATACATGCTGAAAATAGCTCCTACAGAAAGCTTTTCACTGCGATGGCCAAGTGGTCCATCAACTTGACTGCGGATTTTTTCCTGAAGATAATTTCAAGTAAAAACAGACAGCTGATGGTTCAAATAATTATGTGCACACATCCGGAGAGCAGCATCAGAGGTCTGGAGACATCTAGCATTTCTCTCCGGCTCGTTCATGCACACTTATCCAGTAAAAGAGCTCCTTATCAGATAAACAAAAAAACGTCCATGAAAGACAGCAAAACATTTCCGGCGCCATCTGATCAGAAATGACGCAGCCAAGAATGATTTATCTCAAAGAGGAAACTTCCATCGGATTGTAATATTGCTTGTACGTGACTCTCAGTCTCTCAGATTACAAATGATATAAGACATAAAACACAATAAAGGGGGTCACTTTGCATCCGTCACGTTAGCAGTTTTTCCAATGGTTGTTATTTATTTTTAAGTACCCGAAACCGACCAAAAAGTGTTTCAAAATGTGAATGGACATGCAGGCTTACATGTATACTAGAACTAATTTGAGTTGATTTATTAAATTTTTAAATTTTTTAATTTATTTTTTTACCCTCAAATTTCCATAAAAATTGGACGGAAAAAGTTACCTCACTTTTCCGTCCATTTGTTGATGGAAATTTTAGGCTAATTAAAAAAATAATAGTAATAATCAACTCAAATTATCTTTAGGATAAGCATGCATGTCTATTCAAATGTTGAAATTCTTTTTGGGTGGTTTTAGATATTAAAAACAAAAATTACAACCATAAGAAAAACTGCTAGCGTGACGGTAGGAAAGTGGCCCCCTTTATTGTGTTTTATGTCATAAGCTATTGTACTACCCCCCCTCCCCCCACTTTCCCGAAGCTCGACAAACTGTAGTCCATTGTACATGTACTTACATGTACCAAAGATAAATTACAAGACAAGATAGAATATTAGATCAAATAAAATGGTAGAGCATGAGAGCACAGGTGAAATCGGATTTGACACAGGCTTTTAAGGCTGTGAAAATGGCAACCTTTGTTATGATACCAAGGCCACTAAACGCATAATTTGATTTACACAGATGCACGCAGAATAGACGGAAAAAAGCATTCAATTTGACGGATGTACAATACCTTGACAACAATCCATTAGAGCTGGGAAAATTAAAGGAGCAACGTAGCTTGAAGACGTATCACCCGTGTTGTATCAATAATTTCCATCAAATTCTCACTGGAGCATTGACAATCTCCTTTTAGGAAGGGAAAACAATTACTCAAATCCTACATCAATTACTTTGAAATGAGATATTACACAAAAGTGTTCTCAGAATCTTGACAATACAGTAAAACAGTTCCAAAATTATTTCATGATGGGACCCACCATAAATTCATTTGGGTGAATGGCTCTGGCAAAAACCCTAAACTTGGACTCAATTTTCTAAAGTGAGATTTTGGTATACATGTAGTTCGATTCTCTAGATTTCCCTCTTTCATTTGATACCAGATTTGTAGAAATCAGAAATTCTCATTTCTACAAATCTGGTATCAAATGGAAGAGGAAAATCAAACTATACAAAAATGTCACTTTTGAAAATTGGGTCCAAGTTGAGGGTTTTGCCAGAGCCAGTCACATATTTACTGTAAAACCATGCTTCTCACAATTATTTTGAGAAATATTTAATTTAAAGATATTTGTTTTCCCTTCAAGTAAAATAGCGATGTTCCGATGAAAAAGAAAATTGTCTAAAATTGCCGTTAAAATAGCCAAAAACATGGGCAATACATGTTAAACAAAAACGTTTTGGATACAAAATGTACTGTCAGAAATTCTTATAAATCTAAAGAAATATTAATTCTCAAATTCATTAACAGATTGGTTTGAGATAAAAACCAATCCAGTGAAATCTTTCTCGGGTGCTATAGTGTTTATAAATACCAAATGAGTGAAATAATCACAAAATGAATTTTGGTCATCCGACAGAAATTGTTTAAAAAAATGATGAAATAAGCTGAAACTTTTCACAGGTTGATTTTTTAAATGATACAACTTGATTCTTAAATTGGTTGCAAATTCTCTACATGGTGTAGAAAAACACAACATCTGTTCCCAATAACAAAATAAGGTATATAAACTGTAGCCAAAATCACAAATAACCTAAGGAAAACTCAAACTGGAACATGACAAACACTCTCTAGAAACAAAGTGTGGTTGTCTAGGATGACACACTCCTCAATTTCATCCGCAAAATTCGTGAAAACTAACAAGAGTTGTATACTGTACATGCTCAAATCATACTGTACATTTGTATGTTGCGCATTTAGTCTGTCCTGTGAATCCATGGCAAAAAAACTCTTGTAAATCCCGGTGTTCGAATGATCCCAGCAAAGCATCTCACATCTCACATTAAAGAAGAGTCTCTCCTTGAAACAAAACGCCCTTTGGTATTTGCGGACACTGTCAGCTGATGACAATGATGCTGGCGAATCACGACTTTGCCACCTCATGATTTGTCAAATGCCGAGTTCACACACTGATAAGGCATAATGCACGCCGCACATACATGTACAAGGGCCAGACAACTGCCCAGCCGTTAAAATGATGCTACAGGCAGACAACTCTGACTACGTTCAACGGATGCCACCTGATAATGATAATATTCCAAACCACTAGCTGTTGAGTCCGATCCAATTAGGCATGGGGGGGGGGGGGGGTTTGATTGGGCAACGATGCAAGAAACAGCGGATGTGGTACAGTAGGCCAGACTGGAAAAGCAAACAAGTGTCATTGCCGTGGCACTGTAAGGCGATGCGGCTAACATTTGTACATCACTGGGCTTGAATGCAAACATAGTGATGGGCAAACGCGGTTGGGATGCAAGGTGCGTATTTGGCCTCGCCGAGTGAAATATTTGCCCTGGTTAAAATTACTAGCATTTCGATGGCGACAAGTAATGGCATGCATGCATTATGCCAAAAAAAGCAAAGTCTCTGGTTTCTGGTCAACGGTCGGCTTCAAAATCTTTGCGGTGACGCTCACGCTCACGCTCCCCCTCCCCCCCCCCCCCATAGGAAAATACATGATACAGGTATACGCTATGACTAAATGTCCCATATACAAAGTATGGTGGCTAATAGAGGCCTCACAAAGTGGGCAAGCGTTCATACCCCTATGTGAAAATGTCATTTAAAACACAGCACAGCAGAATTCCAATCGATCCACAAATATTTGGACATCGTTTAAAAAAAAAAAAAAAAATTAAAATTGTGGATGCGCGGGTCTAAGGCGACGTGTGCTGAGACCAGAAGCCGGTGACTTTTTTTTTTGGCCTTACAAGTTGTGACAAAATTATATTTATATGTACACGTGGATTGTAACCAGTTGCACAATGTATGCTACAATCTGCTCAGCACATAATGAGATTATGATCCAACTGTGCAGTCAATCACATTTGCAAAAGTTTCAAGCACTTGTTCGGCTGATATTCAAGATAATTTCTGTATTTCAGGGTTGCTGCTGTTCATGATCTCCAAAACATGTGTGAGCCAACTGGATATTCGGTTTGAGTAGCTTTTCACCTCTGTGGGCACAAGGTTAAAATGCCACTCGGGATAAATGAAATAAATGAAGAAAAAAATAATAATAAATGAAATAAGTTAAAAAAATGAAAAGAAAAAAAAATGAAATAAGTGAAATAAAGGAATGGCCCTAATAATTTGTACATCCAAGAACCAGATCATTAACAAAAATCTTAGAAAAATAAGACATTTAGTGAAATAAAACTTAGTAATGGAGATGGGCTAGACATCTACATGTAGCCAGAAGGCATGACGGAAGATGGACAGTCAAAACAACTGACTGAACCCCCAAGAATACATGAGTGAAGGGGAGTGGGTGGGAAGAGCATTAGACGGAGAGGTGACATTAGAGAGTATGGCAGTTTTCACGTGGGATCAGAGAGCACAGGGTAGAGAAAGATGAAGATTGATGAAGAGGCCTTCATTCTGCTGTGGAGTGAAAGTACAAGAACATGTTAGAAGGAGGGGGAGAGAGAATAGAAGATGGAGAGATGACATTAGAGAATATGGCAGTGTTACGTGGGAGCAGAGAGCACAGGATAGAGATTATTATTATTATTATACATACATGTACATTTCTGGTAATGAAACCAAGGATCCCTCAAAAGCACACTTAAGCACTGTAGCTTGGAAGTCTGAGGAAACCTGTAAACAAGGGCGCTTGTTATGTGAACCAGAAACACTGGGGTAAACCCCTACTCTTCCATGATAAGTGTTCTGGGTTCTTTTACGTGTATTACTTAATCTAGTACACAGGTCCTACAGCTTAACGTCCCATCCGAAGGACAAAGCAATTATGGTTAAGCGCAGTGACCAGCCATAACGGGATTCGAACCCACATTCTGATAACACCAGAACTTGATTCCGATGCACTAGACAGCTCGGCCATGACATTCCACAAATGAAAGATTGACGAAGAGCCCTTCCTACAGCAGGGGAGCGAAAATACCGGTCGCCTAGACAAACCTGGATATTGTGGGCATCTACCTGTCTAATGTGGACACTTATCCCATTCTCAGAGATCCTTTAGGTGACGTCTTTTGGCCACATTACAAAGTCTCATATAGGTATGATTTACCAGACAGTGTATGCTTTTTAATCAAAATCTTCTAAGCCCTTTCATTTCCTCATTGCATGAATTATCGGCTGTAAGCCATCCATTTACGTATTTGGCCAAGAAATTACAGGATTTCCCTGAGAGGATAAAACACGACAAAGACCATTTTTCTTGGCTACTGCCCTGAGTAAACTACACGTGTTTGCCGACATTAGTGCTACACTTGAGATGCACACAAACATGCACACTGTGTACATTTTTAATCTAAGGAAGGTCTGCCGTTGCACTGTGTAAATTATTAAGAGTTTTAAATAGTTACAAGGGAAGGTACAAGATCGGTTATGTTTACAAAACTTCTTTGATTACCTTCTGTGGTTACTTTCTTCAAATCAAAATATAACATATTTAAACACCAACCTGCAAAAGTTTCAGCTCAATGTGGAGTCTGCATGTAAATCCTGATCAAAGTGCAAAAAAGCATTCACAATTTTTTTTACAAAAAACATCTGATAATGTACGAGTACAACGTTCATGGACACAAATTATATTCAAACACAAATTATATTCGATGCCAAGAACACATAGAAAGAAGTGCAGCCAATTCCACACGACTTTTCCAAAGACCTGCACTAAACTCTTGGCCGATGACTCCAGTTGCGATTGGGTAACATCTCCCAAGAATCCACAGACACAGATGTCAAGATGAACAGGAAGATATTTTAGTAGGCCAAGCTCCTTGATTGTCCCACAAGAACATGCCAGGCTGGTGTGAACATAATACATGTATGTACCAACAGCTTATGAAAAGCATCCACGCTTAAGCTTCTTATCATTGGTTCTCCAGCAATTTTGCGCCACACAGAATTTCAGATGTCTCCTACTTCAGACAACTGATCTGTTCCCATTTTCTGCCTACCACCAAGAACACATTTAAACAATAAAATTCCCAACTGTTCGATAGAATCACATACATGTTCTTCCAAAAGCAGAAGGAAAATTAGACAGTACATGCAACAGTGCATGCACAGAACAGCAGTTAAAGTTCCACCTGTTTGCGTTGGGCAGAACCAGCTTCCGTTTGTCAGTTTAATACCGAGAATCTCCAGTGATTGGTTTTATATAGAGTCATGATTGGTCTAGCCTCGTAACCGAATCCAAAATCATTAGCAATCCGTGCCGAGTTAGATGAGATGGACGGAGAATGAGATGGCTTCTCTGCAAATGCCACACGATTGGATTGGGTTTCCAGCATTTTCACAGAAGGAGTGCCAGAAAACTGCAATAAATGATGATTGAGGGGTCAGTCCAGTCGATACTGACAGCTTCATTAATTAAATAAAACTTAAGAGTGGTTCAATTCCAAATGCACTTTCCCTTCGGCAAAGTACAATGTACATGGTCATCCGGTGTTAAATATTAAAGAAGTAGATCCAAGGACAAACAAAATGCCTTTCCTGAGAAGATGAATGAGCGAAATGACACTATGTTTGCATGTCCAATTCAAGTTAAAATAAGTATGTGAACGGCTATTACTGTGACTGACAGGATTAAAACCAATCTATCGGTGAGTGTATCTCAATGAGATGGCTGTACATTGTCACATTATCCTGGGGCAAAATTTCAACACTTAAAAAGACATCTCCCTTGACATAAGCCCTTTATTAAGGGAAGGTACAACATTGGTAATGTTGGCAAACTAATTCTATGTTGGCAAACTTACTCTCTCTGAATCAAGATATACATTGAAGGGAAGGTACAACATTGGTCATGTTGGCTAAACTGCTTCTGTGAGTATGCTTACTCTCTTTGAATCAATATCCATGTACAGTATGTATATTGAACTGAAGGTACAACATTGGTAACATGCTATTTTTGTTGATGTTTATGCTAATTTTGAACAGTAAATCTAAAATTTTGAATCGCAAATTGTGATTTTTAAGTAGCTTTTTGAGTAGTGATACAAGCGAAATCATTCACAGAATGTTCATATAAATCTTGAATTTTCATATTGTAAACTTCTGTATATATTTTGCAGGATTTAGACTGTAAACCTTCAAGTAAATTACATGTTCACAAGTTGGGGGAGATGTTCTCCCATGATACTGGTTGCATCTGAGTAACGCCAGGTGAAACTGATTATATCCTGCAGGTGTGTACACGTGTACATGTGCACCCATTCCAACATCGATATTTCCACCACTTCGGAGAGTAATTTTGTTAAGAGCTGCCAGCCATTTCTGCATATTCACCACAGTACAGGGAAAAGCATGCCCAGTGGAATTCAGAAAATCAATTGGCTGTCAGAACAAGTTGGTCCTGAAGTGCTTTAACATGATTGACAGAATTGCATTGCGAGAGCAAACCTGTGCGTGATGTCGGATGTCCATTACTGGTACAGGCGATCCTATGCAAAGTGGCTACTCAAGGGATCGACGATACACGTGTACATGTACGTTCGTGGCCACAATGGACAGGTGGCCACAGTGGAAAGATTTTCTGGCCAAAATGAGAGTTTCACATATGAGGCTTACATGAATGTACTTTACGAGTGATGTTCTTATCACTACCACTTTTAACAGTAATTTAAAAAAAAATTCTTAGATGAAACTAAATTTTCACTTCTTAAAATATATAAACAAAAATGTGCTTTATAAAAATCCATCCACATAAAAGAGTAAAAAGACAAGCCATTTTGACTGCCTGTAATGATTGATGAGGGGAAAAACAAAACATAATCTTGGGCAAATGGTCCATTAAAAAAATCACTTCAAATAAAACGTCTTCAAGCGGAAGACGATTTATGCGGGCGCGACAGCACCAATATTTTTTCAGCAACATCTTCAAAAACATGTCCAGGAGGCTAAACTGCTTTTATCAAAAGCGATTTGTTATCAGCGCTTAAGTAGACCTGCGGTACTGTAATATCCTGTAAGAAGAAACGAAGCAAGGCATTTCTGTTAACAAGGATTTGGGCACTTTTTTAAAAAAAGAAATCTTAACCTGTAAAAACTTCAAGTAAACACTTGAAAACTGAAAAACTGCAGGCTGAACAGAGCTTTTGTTGTTGTACAGGTAAATGTACGTGTACATGAAATGTATGTACATGTATGTGTACATGTATGATACTGTACTGAGTTTTATTTTAGTTACATCCAATACTTAAAGATGTATCGCCAATGTTTTAGCTGATAATTTACCGGCAATTTCAAGAGTTTTCACTAAACTGATAATTTTACTTTTAGAAAGGAAAACTATGAAATGAGTTATTTCAAAAAAACAGTTGTCAGAAGCTTGTTTTTTAGGTGTTCGTGTGACATTGTTGTTGGCGAAATTGTTTTTTTTATTTGTTTTTATTTTATTTTATGTTTTTTTTTACGGTGAAACAGTTCCAGAATAAATTTATGACATGACCCACCATTAACCCTAACTACCCAAAGTCCATCAAAATACACCACCTGGTTTTGCTTGATTTTGGTGGATTCAGTACTCCACAGTCTAGCCCAGTGAATAGAGCATGTAGCCATTGTGTACCAAATCCATCAAACTCCACCGGCTGCATTTGTTGGATTCAGTGACTGTGTATAGCCAAGCCATGGATGCTTTGCATTGGCTACTGTACCAATTCCATCAAAGTCCAACAATTGGGGTTCCTTTTTACTGCATGATGACAGATTGTGGAGGATTTGGGATGGTTTCTAGTAAAAATGCATCTATTGGGGGGGGGGGGGGTTAATTCATTTCAGTACATACATTTACCGGTGTAAAACCATGCTTTTCACCATTATTTTGAATAAGATTTTTACACATTTGTTTTCCCTTCTTCAAGTAAAATAGCAAAAACAAAACAAAACAAAACAAAAATGGGCGAAACATCTCACATGATTTCACGTACATACATGTATATACATATAGTTCAACTTCCTAACTTTGAAAAGGGGTCAACCTAAGGTTTATTGCTAACCAACTGCACAGGTACGTGTAATATCAAGGGTGCAAGTTCCAGTGACTGGATACAATAAATGCATCCCCAATGAACTGTATTCAAAAACCAATTCCTTACATACACAAATATTAGGGACCACAGTTGAACAGTGCACTTGCACTTTGTACAGTTGTGGCTGACCACTAAATTAATTCAGCCAGGGGTCAAATTGGATTACTTTGGTTACTTACCGACACCCTGGTCAGCCTCAAGGGGTCAAATCTTAAAGGGAGTGGGAAAAGAAAACGCAATTGACGAAAAACGGAAGCATGTGAAAGGTTAAATGGGAGCAAGAAAGAACAAAATTGTAAAGAAAAAGTAATGTGATCATTTAGGCTCTAAGTCTAAGTACAAAGTTGCTTGTGATGGATTTTTTTGTACAATACATCCTACATGTTTAGTTAAAGTACTATGGGTAATTTGTTTTCTTCCAAACGCTGGCTCATTATTGCAGGCAGCCCTACCCAAGATACCACTGGGGATGTATTTGGCTGGTGGGAAAATCACCGAACATGGTCTCTGAAGGATTCTGGAAATTTCCATGCATTATGCAAATTCAGCTAGTTCACTGAAAACTCCCATCCCTAAAATGCACTGTAATTGTAATAAAGGGTTGTGCATGCATACATGTAACATACATGTACTTTGTGAATGTGATTGTGGAAGCGAATTACTGTAATATGTAATTAAATCACTCTACTTCACCATTGTTGACATTCTGAAATTCACTTTGCTTGAATTAAGAACCATCCTAACCCTCCTCCTACAACAGCTGAACTTTTGTGGCAAGTAGCTATAGTGGTCAAAATCAGTTAACTGCCTGTGTTTGACTGTTGACCCAGATGTGCCCACAGGGGCATTTTTGATTGTTTTTTACTGTCATTTTGACCACCCTGAACAATCCCAGACAATGCTTTTACCAGTCAAAACAGTCGACTCATTTTGACCTGTAAATGTACATACATGTACTACACATTAGGTTTGACAGTGTTTTAAGTGCACAAGATATACACTGTACAGTACATTAGTAAGCATGTACATGTACATTAGTAAGCATGTACATTGTGTCAGCATTATAAATTCATTGATTTCGCGACGACAGTTCGTCAAGCAGCAAACGACGCAACAGGCTACCGAGCCAGCCATTTTCGATCCCGGGTGGTAAACACAGATTCCCATTTGGGATACAATCTGATTCTTGCTCGGGCCAGCCATGCGACATGCTTGCGCATGGGCATTGCGAAATACATACATTCGTACTGGTGGTACTGAAATTCGTGTATGTGTGCTTCGTTTGCATGTATATGATGAGCGTATGTCGTGGGGTCGAGGGGTCGTGGGTATTAGGTCATGGGGGTCGAGAGGGTTTAAGAACAACCCATGATTTGACCCTTGCAGTCATAGAAGGTATTTAAGGTACATGTACACTGTACAGCAGGGGATGGTGGACACTTTTCATATACTTGTACAGGTACTATAGGATCATGTAAATTCAACCTCTCTTCGTAATCACATATCCTCCATTGTACGTAGTCTGTATTTCTTGTGGTTTATTTGAAAGAAAAAAATATATATAATAAAACCCACTCTTTGTAAACTCCAGACTGCTGCTTTCAAGGTTAACAATTGTGTGTGTACCTTGAAGCATGATCCCTGACTATATATAACAAGGTTTTGGTGGATTCTGACTTGCGCCCTCTGAACAACGATATTGGAGACCGCCAACTGTAAAAACCTGGCAAGACTTATGTGAAGCTACATATGTATGACTCTTGTGGAACAGTATCCATGCAATTCACATTTTGTTTTATTAAACATGACAGCACACCAGGGGACCATTTCATGGCAGAGCCATTGCTGTGTGCTTTGTAACAATAGCTAATTCAAAATAGCAAATCCTGAATCTAGTTTAAGCACATTTTGAATTTTGCAAACAGCATTTTGCCTTGTGATACACCAAACACGTTTGCTGCACACATACAAAATGTCTTTGAAGGGACAATACTGTCACTATCAACAGGGCATGGAATCAGAATGCTAGAAATAGATTAACTCAGTGACTAAAAATAATACCCCATATGATGTTATATATACCGTTGCTGCTGCATAAATGAGCCAGTAATTTTCAGTCACTGTGTTCATTTTAAACTAGGACACCAATTCCATGCCCTGTTGAAAGTCTTTTGTAATAAGCCTTTGGAATAATAATATAATGAATCACTAGCAGTAAGCATGTTGGAGAATTGGAGGTCATGGCAGGCTGGGGGAGGAGCCAAGGGGAGGCTAAGGGGAGGGACAATGAAAGAGAAGCCAAGTGGAAGGCATACAAGGGACAATGTCATCACAATCAATAAGGCATGGAATTGGAGTGCTAGTTTTAGATTAAATCATTGACTGAAAATAATACCCCACATGATAAGGTCGTATTACCGTTGCTGCTGCATAAATGAGCCAGTAGTTTTCAGTCACTGTGTTCATTTTAAACTAGGACACCAATTCCATGCCCTGTTGAAAGTCTGCTCTGATCGTTACGTTATTGTCCCTTAAGTGTTTGTATAACCAAGTACTGTCATCTTGAATACATATCATACAATACATGCCTGGCACGTTCCTTTTGATCGTCTTAGATCAGGATGTCATGTGATATGTAAAACACAATGCAATTGGCCAATGTTGATGAAAATCAAATGCAAGTAGGTTAAATTCTCCGTCGTCCGCAACCACAACAACTGGATCAAATTTTTTCCCGATAATTGATTCTGCATTTCGTCGTCTGCTAACCCATTTAAGAAATGACACCCAGAAACCCGATATTCACAGTCATTGTACAAATACACAAGGAATAAGCTGCTCTAAGAGTCTGATCACCTTGTTAAAGTCCACAGCATGGCTTCCTACTCACACAAAAAAAAAACCCGGACCCAGACAATGAGACATCACTTTACATGTACATGTACTTTCAGACAAGCACTTAAAACAATAATCGCAAAGGGAGGATAAAAATATGAAAATTCTCCCTAATAACAAGCCAAATACATTTCACACCTGCTGTTTTAGGTCAGCAAGTTTCCCCAAGAAACCGGAGCCGAATCACCATGGAGTCCTGCAACTCCCAGACGGTGCCTTCTTTGCATGCAGATCAAGTCACTAATCACCAGACGAGCACTGGGTATCAGTGTTACAAAGGGGGTAGCTCTTGGAGGGTAACTCCAGCTCCCATTTGCAGGCCTTCAATGTTGGTCCTATACGGGCAAGGCAATTTTCCTTTAGTAAAGGGATACTTCCATTGGAAAATTGAATTGTCTATGGGAGCGTTTCTAGGGGCGACAAGATTAAGATAAGAGGCAATGGAGGCGTAACTCCAGCCACTATTTGCAGGGCTTGAATGTTGATCTTATACATGTAGAGGCAAGTTTTCCCCTCGGTAAAGGGATACTTTGTCTATTGGAGCATATCCAGGGTCGACAAGGTTAAGACCAGGGACAATGCAGGCATAACTCCAGCAACCATTCGTAGGATTTGAACGTTGGTCTATTAGGGGAAAGACAATTTTCCCCCTTGGTAAAGGGACACTTCCATTAAAAATTGGTTTTGTCTATGAGAGTGTTCCCATGGACAGCAAGGCAAAGACCAGAGGCATGCAGGTGAATGCCTCAGTGAAGTTCAAGGCCTTCATTAGGTTTTTTACCTTTTTAATGTGCCTTGTGTTTTGGCAATGTTTCATAAAAAAAAAACTTTAAAAAACTTGATTTCCACTTTTCACAACTCAAGACATGACTCACAACTAGTCCTGATATGAACAAACTAATAAAACAAGTTGTGAAACCTTTGCAGTAATTCCTCTGTAAAGAAATAATGGATTTGAATCATCAAAAAGTGGTTAACCACAAAGAATTCTTAACCCTAACCACCCTGAATCCATCAAAATCCATCCCCCTGTTTTGGAGGATTTCGGCGGATTCAGGATATCTCCACATTGAGCATATGGCGGACTTTGATGGATTCAGGATTTCAATAGTTTTTAACTGCTTGGTCATGTTGGTTGATGTATTTTGATGGATTATAGTTACATGTACTGTACATGTACAGCCAACACTTGTATGTGTTAGATTTTGATGGATTCTATGCAGCAACATACTATACAAATTTTCATGTGAGCATGGTATCCTGAATCCGCCAAAATCCGCCAGAAATTTAGTGGTGGATTTTGGCAGATTCAGGATATGTCCAATATCTACACTGGTGGATTCTGATGGATTCAGGACACCAGCATTTTGTGTGTGACAAAAATGGTGGATTTTGGTGGATTCAGGATACTTTCTAGTAAAAATACCCAAGGGGTTAGGGTTAATGTTACAAGAACCAACACAAGGTATGTCAATGACCTTTAATAATAAAAGTTATATTTCCCCTGGGTGGGGAGAACCAATTATAAATGGTAAAGTGTCTTGCTCAAGGACACAAGCACCCCGGTCGCGGCTGGGATTCGAACCCACATTCTGACGACTCAGCCATCAGAACACAAATCCGATGCACTAAACCGCTTGACCATGGCACACCATACATAGCGATATACATACATGTATCAAGCTATTTTTTTTTAAGAGTTACAAAATAACTTTCAACCAGGCATGACTGTGTTGTTGCACTGACTAAAGCATCTACATGTACATGTACATGTACTTACAAAAGAGTCAAAGTCTTTCTTTCAATTTACACATGTAGGTACATGTATATACTGTAAACCTAATTTATTTATAGATCATAAACATGTACAAGTAAATGATTGTACATATGTATAACCTTGGTCATAATTGAGGAAAAAGTGGATACATAGTATCACAAAAATGTTTTACAAAACCCAATTTATTCATCTATAGATAGATGCAGTACACATAAATGATAACCTTGACCACAATTGAGAAAAATATGGGTTGAATACAAAATATATTTTTTATTCAACCCATTTTTCCCCTCAACCAAGTTTTTTTTCTTCATAGATCTACATGTATGCATGTCCATGTAAATTATTACAATAACAAGTAAATACCGTTTGTGGTGACACCATGTGAAAGTCTTGATTGAGTAGCAATTCTCAACTGAGTAGAAATTGAGTAATTATTAGTTCTGAAAAGTTTCCAATAACTAATGGTTACAATAACATTGGCCATAATTGAGGGCAAAATGAGTAGAATTCAAAATATATATTTATAAAACCCAATTTATTCATGATCTTTGCATAATCATACAGTATATTGTAAATGATAACAAGAACAACCTTTGCCATAATTGATTAAAAACAAATTTAAAAATGGATAGATTCCTACTATAGCTGCACTTGAGTGGCAAGTAGCTATAGAGGTCAAAATCAGTCAACTGCCCGTTTTGACTGTTGACCCAAATGTGCACACACTGGCATTTCATTTTTGACTGGTTTTGACTGTCATTTTGACCACCCTGAACAATACCAGACAATGCTTTTACCAGTCAAAAATGGTCGACTCATTTTGACCTGTAAATGTACTTACTACACATAAGGTTATACAGCGTTCGACTTTTCAGCGCACTAGATGACAGAAAACACAGTAAAGGGGGCCAGTAACCTACATGTACCACAGGGTCCAAAATTTAAAATCGTTCCTATAACTTTTTGGGTGAGTGGTACTTGATGAAATACATATTTACCATTGATCATAAGTGGAAAAAAGATAACTTTTAATGTTTTTATCTTTTTACAGCACTTTGATTTTTGATAAATGCATTGCAATGCACATGAAACTGATAAAGTTAAAAAAAATAAATAAAAAAAAGTTTTCTCAACTATAAAGATGACAAACAAACTAATAGTAACTATTAAGTTTTTACCATGTAATAACTTTATGTTACTTGTCAATTAAATCTTTAAGACACACCAAAAACAGTACTGCTAACGTGACATGTCAAGGACAATATACATGTAGTGTTTTGTCACGTTAGCATTCATCACATTAGAGTCTTGTAACAACTTGCCATTTATCCCCATCATAACATATCTGGAACCTAGGGTCTCACATAAGTCATTTCTGATGTTGATTAATACATCTAAATATAAATAGTAACAAAAATAGCTAACGATGTGTTGTTTAATTGATATTCTTAAAATAAGTACTGCTAACGTGACAGTGTTTTTTTGGACAAATAATGATAATGTGTGATTTTTCTTGTACCAATGGAATGAAAATTAACTACTATGTACGTGTATATAATTATTGTAATTAATTATATAATTAACTATGTATGTGTAAAAATAATTATGTATCTCTTGTTTGTTTCAGAGTTTGCATGGTCTTGTTCATGTAGCTGCTGCTGTTTGCAAATCCTTACATTAGAAGTAGTACATTATAAGTAGCAAACCACCAAAAATAAAAAAAATCGGCGCGCAAAGTCGGGCCGCGGCGCTCCCGCAAAGAGCCGATAGCCAGCTCCTCTTTGCCCCAGCGAACCTTTGCGGCACAAAGATTCAATCTACAGCTAAATTTCGAAGCACTTTGTTATGCTAATAAGCCAACCATGCTCAGCGGCTGTGCTACCGACCGACAAAATGCCACAATGACATTTATTTCATAGTCCCATGTGGTCCAATTGTGGTCCCATGTGGTCCAATTGTGGCTCCATGGGGCTCTCGTTCGAGAGACTGACAAAACGCCGCGACTGAAATCCTTTGTGTCAGTTTTGAGGATGCGCTAAAAATAGAGCATTTTTTTATCCAAAAGAATGTTGCTACCAGAGGTTTGGTTTAAATAGATCTAAAATAAATATTTTAGGGACGGATTCAGTACTGACTGAGCGCACACGAAAAAAAGTTTTTATGGGCTTAGCAGTCGCTTGCCCGTGTTTCGTGCCCGTGTTCTATATTATTTTTTCACATTGGGTCTGCAGTTTGTTCCTAGGTCACGAACCCGCTATTGCTTAAGTTCGCAGACGCTACTTTTTCTGATCAGCGGCATAGCCAGGACTTTTTCAGTGGGGGGGGGGGGGGGGGCCCAGGGGGCAATTGCTTTTCAGTGGGGGGCCCAGGAGGTATGGGTTTTTTCCCTTTTCTTTTTCTTTTCTGTTTTTTGGGGGCACTATGAGGAATTTTCGTGGGGGGCACCTGGGGGGGGGGCACTGAAAATTTGTGTGGGGGGCACGTGCCCCCCAGGACCCCCGTGGCTACGCCGCTGTTTCTGATGCTAAAGTATGTCAGTTACAGAACTGTTTTCTTCTTAAACACAAGTTCTGTGCACAGATATCTTCAGTGTATCACAATATTTTCATCAATTTGTTTTGTTTTTAAAACTGCACGCAATTTTAAACACTAAATACGCATATATGGGCCGGGGTAAGATATGGAGTATTATTATTACATAATTCCACAACCCGCCTTTCTGCGAGCCAATCAAACCTTAAAACCTGACAGGTCAATTTTGTTTTACCAATGCAGTCTTCATTGTAAGCGCCCACTTGATAGAGTTCATCGACTTTTGATTATTTGAGCGCCGATTTTCGGAACCTTAAAGGGCTGTGTCTGCCAGCCAAGCTTCTGGAACAACAATGGAGCTGTCAATCATTTCATCGGATGGGCAATTTATTTTAAGTAATAAGAAACTCTGATTTCTCTGCTGGTAAAGTATTTTAATATTGTAGGGGATTATACACAGGATATATTTTAAAGAATACCAAAATTAATATTTCGTTTGGATTTTCTTAGTTCTCGCAGGCAGCAGAGATAGGGAATTTGTCTGGGCGGGTAAAATAATTATATAGGCTATAGTCCTAGTCTGCAAATTTATAAGTGAAACCTGAATAATGTTTTTTTTTTTGGGGGACGCCGATAATAATAATTTTTTTGTCCCCGTTCCCCCCCCCCCCCACCCCCCGTAACGCCGCCGCTGTTCACTGCACAGTCACCTTAGCTTACTTTACCTCCAAACAAATATAACGTTAGCAAAAGCATTGTGACAATTTGTCACCATAGCACTGAATATGTCCCCCCAAAATCATGTTAGCAGTATTTTGGTCCAATATAGTGTCACCACGACATTATTTCTGTCCCGAAAACCGTAGTCACTAGCATCCTTGACGTCCAAACAAATATCACATTAGCGGCATCGCTGTCCAATATTTGTCACCATAGCACTGTATATGTCCAAATTTCGTCACGATTGCATTTTGGTGTCCAATAAAGTGTAACGATAACATGATTTTTGTCCCGAAAACAGTGACGTTAGCATCCTTGACGTCCAAATAAATATCACGTTAGCGGCATCGCTGTCCAATATTTGTCACCATAGCACCGTTATGTCCAAATTACGTCACGATTGCATTTTGGTGTCCAATAAAGTGTAACGATAACATGATTTCTGTCCAAAGAACAGTCACGTTAGCACCCTCTCCATCCAAACAAATATCACGTTAGCAGCACCATTGTCCAATATTTGTAACCATAGCATTCTTTCTGTCAAAATTAATGTAACGATATCATATTTTCTCCTTGGCAACGCAAAATGTCTACTCCAACAGCGCATGTATTTTGTGAGCGCCCCAAAACGTGATCGATCATCGCTAGAAAGCTTCCAGTATCACCACAATAACGTTAAGCGTGATCTAAGCAAAATTTACTGGTATTTATTACCCAAACGTTTACCCACACGTTTACCCACTTTGTGCTATCGTTATATGTACAACTCCCAACGGTGTTGACGGAACTACTTAATTCCTCGTTTCTGTAAAATGTGTACATACCTTGATCTTCTCACTACAACGGATCTACTTATTGTCTATCGCCATGATTGAATGAGATCGCTAGATATCGAAGTCTCGTAACCAATGGTTGATATCCCGTGATTTAAAACTGGTATCGTGATGGTGAAAGTTTGACGGAAGTCACGATCGCAGAGCGAAAGTTGTTTTTTCTGCTACCAGAAATCCACAAGCTTGGATTCTCATTTTATTTTGCAAACACGATGCACATTACAATACAACAACAACAACAATTCAATAAAACTTTTATAAAATAATTATAGAAGTGTTCCTGATTTATTGCCATCGTTATGAGGCGTCCGATCGTGGTCACGTTAGTAGTGACTTTTTAAGGACGTCCAGAAAGAAAACTTGAAAGTATTTTTCAACAAAAATGTATCTGAAACCTTGCAAAATATATGTTTAAGACGTGGTTGACACAAATTTAATAATTTTCGCATGCAAAATTAACCTATGAAAACATTTTATAAGTTGTTATTTTTTTGTTAAGTTTTTCCGTCCACTTTTGACGGAAATTTGAAAGTGTTGTCCTTAAAATTATTTACAAGAATTTCAGAATTTTTTTCAATTATCTTGAGTATTAACCTGCATGTCCACTGACATGTTGAAACACTTGATTGGTGTTTGTAGTTATTTGCAAAAAATATATGGCCGTCGGGAAAATGCTAATGTTACTGGCCCCCTTTACCGTGTTTTCTGTCATATACCTTGGCAAGTACATGAATATTTTGACTGATTTTGACCCTTGTAGTAATAGAAGGGTTAAAATAAAAATCCCTAAACCTATCTGGTAGCGACCTCGTACACAAAAGATAGGTGTAATGTTACCACTTCAAAGTTTCAAGCCATAAACACAAAATGGTTCTGAACTGTGCTCTGGCGAGGCGCCTTAGTTGTCTGTTGGCTTCCAAAATTGGAGCACTGGGGCTATTTATACTCCAAACTAAACCAGTGTGGTTTAGTTTACAACCTACAAGTTGCCTGTGCCAGGGAGTGTGTGTTTGTTGGCCAGTTAATTCTGTGATGCAGATTGGGTTTCCAAATGAGGGGCGAATTCGATTTCGTTTCCGGCATAATGTCAGACTTGTGTTTCACTGTTGAGTGCACTCGGAAATACAATTATTTCAAAATGCCAAATTACATTTAACCTGATGCTTCTCAAATAATCACGTTCGAATTTAGAAAGTAAATCCATAAGGGCTATCTTTGTGTTTACACTGTAGCGAAATACATAATATGTTCCAAAAAAGATGGTGGGTCAAAAATAGTGCTTATAAAAAGTGGTTGAAACCCTAATTCCTAACAAGTCGCAGTGATGAATTCACATGTGTCTTGTGAAGTCTGTGTACTTTATCAGCAGTTGGCTGAGTATAAAATGGCTGTACATATATCATCCTGACTTAACTCTCTACTGTGGATGGATTAACTTATCGCTTTAAGTAGGACAGTAGAAAATTTCAACCTGTCCCACTTGCAAGCCCAAACCAGACACAAACAGTAAATTCTGGGCCCATCACGCCCACGCTAAGGGCCCATTTGAGATAACAACCGCCCACTCAACAACCCCAAATGACGCCTTTGGGCTTGGCACTGCCAGCTCCCTGTGGTATCGGAGCCAGTGTCACCCTGGTACACTACATGTGCATACAAGCCATGACTGGGTCGGCGATTGTTGGGTTAAATGTTGTACTTTGTCACGTTTTGTTGTTTCGCCTGCATGCCAGATCAGTGTCTGAAAGTTACCTAAAGCTTTTTAAAAATTGCAAGTGCAAATCACAAGAATACATGTAATTTGGACAAAGAGATCTGCTGAGATGATAAAATACCATACATACATGTATGAACTGCAGGTACATATAGGTGTACACTGTACAGTGTATGCACACCTACGTAATAAATAAATAATAAATCAACACCCTGTTTTATTTGTAATACAAATGTACATGTTCTTGTAAATTCATTCTTTGGACACCCAGTTTTTCAAAGAATAAGAAACTAGGACGTCACATTTCCAAATCCGGGTTTCCACTCTGGGGCCAATTTCATCGAGCTACTTAGCAGATAAAATTGCTTACCAGAAGTATTTACTTAGCAGATTTCCCTGGTAACCGTTCAAATTTTAACAACATTCAAAAACAAAAAAAGAAACAGCAATCTTGATAGGGAACAGTTGCATGTAAATAGCGCCCTCATACATGCATTTCAGAGTTGGGAGCTGATATTATATAAATGTGAATATAAAATGCATGTCATAAAATACACCATAATTAGAGTTGTATACAGACCTACATGTACATGTAGATGTTAGATCAGTCAGGCTGCAAACTATTCATAACCATGCCCTGGGGTATCGAAGACTGCGGAAAACATTGAACCGCTTGATAAATCCGGAACTATAGAGCGTGACAATCGAACAAAAGCACGGTGGGAAAAAGGGGGCGGACAAAAAGTGATTTCTGCGGTCCATTCAAGCATTGTGTTGGGAGGAGAAGTACATGTACAAGTGGGGTTTACTCTTGCACAGACATAAAAGGAGAGTGAATGGCAATTGAGCTGATCAAAACGAGAAGTTGGTTTTTACGATTAAATGCACGTATAACAAGCACAATGAACAGCTGACAGCAGACTTGGAACAATACTTTGAACAAATATATATACAAAAAGAGAAAAGAAAAAAAAAAGTCTAAAGGTCACTTTTTGGCCAAACACATGTTACTGTGGAACTGCACTTGGAGAAAAAAGAAAGAAAAAAATCTGACTTCTGAGCTCCTCTCTTGCGCAACTAATTTTTTCCAAATATACTTTTGGAAAAATGTACTAAAATTTTCTTTTGTTAAATTTTCAGTGATTTTTTCCTCATGTAATTTTTTTACCAAGTTGAATTCTCTGCGCCACTCTGAGTCATTTAATAACTGACATTTACACGTATAAAAAATAGACGTCTTATAACTAAACATAGTGCCTGAGCACCGACATAACACCCTCCCCCCCATACCTACTTACTCCTGGGTTGAGAGAAGCAATGTATGGTTCAGTGTCTAGCTCGAGAACACACTGTAAAATGTGCATTATTGGCTTTGTGGGATGTACTGTATATGTACATGTACATGTACATGTACATGTTCAGTTCAAACTGTACTGTATGTGAATGTACACGCTCATGTACATGTACATGTACATGTTGACAGTACAACAGTACACAAATTTGTACAGTACAGCGTACATTTGAACTCAAATGAGCACAGTGATACGTATGTATCATGCATGACCGATCAGCCAGACTTTAGATGTTGCTGGTTCGTTCACATGGCTCAATTCTACATCATTCATGTAATTAATAGCGATCATTTATTGACACTATTGTCAATCCACAGTTCACTTTTTATCAATTTGTAAAGAGCCAAACAAGATTGTCCTTTTCATAATATAGCAGTATCCCTGGTGCTTTTTTGTATAGCTAATTAGGAGTGCAAATAAATCCAGTGTACACAATGAGTCATGGTGCAGGATGGTGCAGGATAATACAGGATGCATTACGTGCAACAACAACATCATCATTGTTTGTTCATGGAATATTCAAGATTTGTAACCATTTTTTCCCAAAGTCAAGTCAAATCCCGAGTCATTTCTGTGAAGGGCAAGTCAAGTCATACATACACATGTTGTTGTTTTATCAAACTCAAGTCAGGTCACAAGAGTAATTTCCTTGAAAGTCAAGTCAAGTCAAGTCGCAAGTTACATTTGCACAGGTCAAGTTAAGTCGATTCTTTGCAAGGCAAGTGGAGTCAACTCGCAAGTGATTTTGTAAATCAATCATCTTGTTTGTAATCATGGTAATGACGAAAGAAGATCTACATTCAATACATTATGGTTGCAGTTTTTTTGTAGATTTTTTGTTTAAACTGAAGAATGACAAGTAATATACTCTTATAGTCAAGTCAAAAGTAAAAGAAAATTAAGCTTGAAGTCAGATTCATTCATTTATTGACACAATATTTCAAAATTCCATTCTTTTTGGGGGTAAAATGTATTATGTATACATGCACTTACTTGTACATAACGTGTAACCGTTCTACAGATTGATTCCTCAAAACCCTATGACAGATGAAGGATTTTGAGAATAGGAGGGGTTTACATTACTGTTGAGCATGTAGCATGTAACCTCAATCCTTCAAAATCCTTCACTTTGGCAAAGAGGATTTTGGAGGATTTGGGAAGGTTAGGGTTAAGTAGTCTGTACAATGCACAATATACACGTACATGTACATGTATACGTGTACACTGTACACGATGTACAGTATGCATGCAGCAGATTTGGTAGATTATGCTACAGTACTAAGCTGTTAGCTGTAATGTAATCTTGTAATAATGATCAATTGTATATTATTACCAGCATGAATTTATACCATGTGTACATTTTATCTGGTCTGTAAATGATATACCACTACATGTACATAGGGAACGATTTCGTTCAAAAATTTTGCATAGCAAAACTGCGATGCAAAAAATGAATTTGCATAGCAAAATAATTTTTTTGTATAGCAATCTGTGAATTTTGTGTAGCAAATTTAAAAATGCTTAAAATTACAGTATGTAGTGTGCATAGGTAAAGGTGTTGTTTTTTCAGGCTTTACTGTCGTTTGGTTCATAATATGAATGTCCAAATTTTACCAGAAATAATCATTTTTAGTGTCCGGAAATTGAGACACAGGTGGTAAAAAAAACTCACTTGTAACTATTTTCGCCAAATTGCAGTCATTCATGAAAGTTAGTCCTCCGTCCATTTTCTTTTTTGTTTACATTATTATATCGATCGCTAAAACAGAGGCAATATCACGAAAACAAATTACCGACTGCGACATGTTCGGGTGCTTTTCAAAGTGAATTTCGCCGAGTGTAACGTTACTTTGTGGTATGATCAAGCTTGATTTTGATTAGGAAAATGAGTCAGGAAAATGAGTCAGGAAAATGAGTCAGGAAAATGAGTCAGGAAAATGAGTGATTGAAAGCGCGATCATATTGTGTGCCGAAATGATTCTAAATCTCACCACTACATGTATAAATGAATGCTCATTTTGTTAATTTTCAAAAACTTTTAAGTTTTATTATAAAACGAAGTTAGTAGCGTTCCTAGAGTTCCTTTGTTGAATACGGCCGCAGTGATCGTATGAAAGCGCACGTGTGAACTGAACACGATACTATTGTGTATAGGGGGTGGCTCAATTGCTCAATGTTCCAACCCCCAAACTCAGGAGAAGACAAAATAAACACATGCGAAGCTAAAAAAAACTGGGCGGTTGTTGCACGCACATGAATTTTAGGCATTGCGGATAAAACCTTTACAGATTGCTGGGAAATAAAGTTGCATGTACAGAATCACATAGGTAAAACAAGTGCACGTGTCGTGAAGTCATCGTTGACCACGTACGTCCGCACGGACGTACCGGTACCTCCCGGCGTGGTTTGGACACACGGAAACAAACCCAGTTGGGACGGATCCCTTGATCGAAAATATACATGTAAACGTTATTTCGGGAAAGGTTTGTGAATATGATTTCAAAAATGTTTATAAATCTGTTGAAATTTGTATCGCAAAATCTGTGATGCATAGTTTGAAATTCCATAGCAGATTGTCCAAATTACGTCGCATTTTGCGATGCGATACAGGGGAAATCGTTCACTGGTATATTAGACAGAGACCATAAGAAGGTTCTATGTACAGGGACCGTTTAGGAGACGGAGCGTTTAGGAGACGGAGCGTTTAGGAGACGGAGTGTTTAGGAGACGGAGCGTTTAGAAGACGGACCATTTAGAAGATGGAACGTTCAGAAGACGGACCGTTTGGAAGACGGAACGTAAAGATATGCAAATTTACAAATTTACATCACACAGTATTGCTTTCTACTATGAATACAATATGTGTGACTACAAATTCCTATACATGTATTCACTCATTTACGATCCATCTGCTAATGGTCCCAGTTACATGTATGTTCATGTACCAGCAAAAGCTCAAGGCCAATATAAGCACAAAGTGCATGTACACATAAAAAAAACAAGTACGTGTACATCTCTTAATCTTAGTAGTTAAAACAAAATTACAGCCAAGCACATATATGTTTTGTTTATCACGATTCGGCACATTACACTGTGAAGGGCAAAAATCATATCAACATATTAAAAATAATTATCCAAGAATAGAGCTTTTGCATATGATGTCACAAACTGAATGTCGCCCTCATTCAGAGGCTAGAGAAGGTCACTCATTGGTTCATGCATGCACGCTGTGCGTGCGTATACGCACAGCGCGCATACATGAACCAATGAGTGACCTTCGTTTGCCTCTGAATGAGGGCGATATTCAGTTTGTGACATCATATGCATAAGGTTCTATACCATCAATGAATTACATAGTGCATGTAAATTTAGGGGTGTGATTGGGCAATTTTGAAAAATCCACGTACATTTTGCTAGGGGCATTGGGGCTGCTGTTGTGAACAGCGCTGGAGTGAAATCTATAGTTCTGAGCATTTGCTTTGCGTTCCTTTATTGCTTAAATCTTTAAAATCCGGAGGATCACAACATTGCGATTTGTAAAAATCTGGACAGGTCACACCCCTGTAAATTCTACAAGATCTACATGTACATGTACACATACATGTACGTGTATACACCAAAACATTCAAGGGTAGGTATAACATTGAGTAATTATCAGATAAAGGATTTCAGGCTTTGCCTGGTGGAGATAGATATAAATGAGTTCTTTCCGGGACACCATGTAATGATCTCTTCTTGGAAGAAGTGATGGCTCTGAGAAGAGGTGGTTGGTTTGTACTCAACGTTTCGACTAGTCTACTCTAGCCGTCATCAGGAGATTGAAGCAGTCATTCAGAATCCTGATGACAGCTAGAGCAGACTAGTCGAAACGTTGAGTACAAACCAACCGGCTCTTCTCAGAGCCATCACTTCTTCCAAGAAGAGATCATTACATGGTGTACCCGCAAGAACTCAAATATATGGTAATTATCAGATGATCAAATTAACAAATTATTCTCTAAAAACTTAACTCAGTGTAAAATTGATACACATACATGTATCAACCATCCTGAGAAATTACTTTGTCTGGTTTATGCGAAGTAAGGCTGTGCTTTTTCGGTTATTTCAGGAACCGGATACCTGAAATTGGAAATCTTCGGATACCCGGGTACCCCGTAAACAATTATGTAAAAACACATAAATACTCCCGAATGTATAAAATAACCAATATGAACACAAATTTGTCTTGTTTTATTCGAGTCGTTTTCCCGCCATCTATATTAAAAACAACTCGTAGCATCCCCATTCCCCACACACATTTTGTTAACAACAAAAAAATCAGACACTTCCATTTGTGTGACTTAAACATTCAGTCGAAATTTTCAAAAGTTGTTTACGGGTAATTGGAACTGAAAAATGGAACGGGGTAATGACAATTTCGGTCGGGTATCCGGGTACCCAGCACAGCCTAATGCATTATAAAATAAATGTGGCAGTTTAAAAAATTAAAAAAAAAATTTAAAAAAAAAATTAAAAAGTGTAACCATTGTTTGTTGTTTTCTAAAATAAAATCTTGAGTACCAATTGTGATGAACTTTGAACAGGTCGGTGTTATGATTATATAAATTCTTCAACAGTACAGTGTGTACATTACTAAATCCCAATGCTGTGCCTTCCCTTGAACAGTAAGACAGGCCTTGCTAAAGATGAAACTGAATAACAATTGGGGCATCACATCAAATCACCTAATTTGGTCATCTGATAACATCCTTCCTCTACTTCCATCAGTTTTGATCAATAAAGCTTACCCAGAACTGACATTTATAAATAAACACTGAAAACGATTTATTAGTTGTTGGAGAAGTAGAGGACCCAGTGAGCAGTAGCTAAGCCTTTGGAATAATAATATAATGAATCACTAGCAGTAAGCATGTTGGAGAGTTGGAGGTCATGGCAGGCTGGGGGAGGAGCCAAGGGGAGGCTAAGGGGAGGGACAATGAAAGAGAAGCCAAGTGGAAGGCATACAAGGGACAATGTCATCACAATCAGCAGGGCATGGAATCACAGTGCTAGTTTTAGATTAACTCAGTGACTGAAAATAATACCCCACTCTATAGGGTCATATTACCGTTGCTGCTGCAAAAATGAGCCAGTAATTTTCAGTCACTGTGTTCATCTTAAAATAGGACACCGATTCCATGCCCTGTTGAAAGTCTGCTCTGATCGTGTCAATATTGTCCCTTTAAAAGTTCAGAAAACCACAGGAATATAAGGAATACTAAAAGTTTCCTATTAATTCATTATTTTCTCAGGGTCTCGTTTAAAACCCTCTTACTCACAGTGCATTGTGCCAGCGGGGTTGATAGACCTGCCAAAACCTTTGTCTGTCAGTTTCTAAAAGGTGGAATAACTGTGTAGAACATATTTTCTGTAGATGCCTTCCCACACAAAACCACAGACAAGGTGTTAGCCAGGATTTAGAAATACTTGTATGGTGTCCAAATTTGCTAGAATTTTCAAAACAGGGTGTCCAAATTGTTCACTTACAATACTTTTACATGTAAATGACGGATGAAATAGGGTGTCCAACATTGAAACAGGGTGTCCAAAAGACACCAGTAAAATTGCGGAACAAAGCATGGGTGATACGTCTTAAAAAATAAAGCATGGATGCAACTGACCTCGTAATTATATGTCAGTTTGAACATGCACTCATGTAGGTTTTTACTTTTAAGTAAATGGTTCTGAGAAGGGACTCTGCAGGGACCTTGAAAACAGAAGTGGCTGTATTACCAAGTCAAGTGAGTGTTTCTCAGTAGGGGTTAACAGTGGTCTCTGATTAAAGGCTTTTAAAGGGAGTACACCATTTTGGTGTTGTTATCTGATAACCCACAGGGGTATGATTAAAATCCTGAAAATTTTATAGCAGGCCTGGGTCTTCCTTCTGTCTGGAGGACAAAGCCCCCTGAACCTCCTGGATGTTTAATTTTGGAGGATTTACAGACTTTCCACATCCCCACAAAACAAGAAGCTAGAGGTTTTGACACAATACAGGCTACTTCTTTCTTTCCTTAGTACATGTAGCTACATGTACTTCTCTGCTTTCAAGAACATTTTGAGGCAAAGAGAGATTTTTTTTAAATCCTGAAATCGGGAAAAATCCTGAGAAACCACAGGCCATTTGATAAATGCGTACAACATTTATCAAATTATAATCCCAAGGTTAATTTGATGTGAAGTTGGTAAAGTTAGCAATCTTCCTGGAAAATTATTCTGTCTAAAGTACTCTTGCATTGTATTTGAGCAGGGAAAAAAAAAACAGAATTTCAAAAAGTGTTTGCTGTAAAAATTGTGAAAGTTTTTCACACATTTTTCTTAACTTAGACGCAGCACTGAGCTTAAACTTTCACAGGTTGGTTATTTCATGTATTCTGATTCCTGATTCATAAAGTGACACTGTCATCACGATCAGTGTTTAAGCAGTGTTAAAGGGACAATATTGTCACGATCAGAGCAGACTTTCAACAGGGCATGGAATCGGTGTCCTAGTTTAAGATGAGCACAGTGACTGAAAATTACTGGCTCATTTATGCAACAGTAATATGTGACCTTATCATGTGGGGTATTATTTTCAGTCACTGAGTCAATCTAAAACTAGCACTCCAATTCCATGCCCTGTTGGTCATGACAATATTGTCCCTTTAATCACAGAGTAATCATACTTATGCATTTTTTGCCGATATTACAAATGTCATACCTTCCCTGTCACTTCAAAATACTGAAATATGTAAAATAATTTGAATCATACTGAGCCAGCACAAGGGAGGTCTCTGTCTCACTGGGTGTGGATGACCTTCCTCTGGGACCAGACTGTGTGGCTATATAACAATAGGGATTGTAACAATAGAAATTGGCTGAGTGAGCTAGTCCGGGCCATAATATTGATAATTAATAAGTTCAGTGTAAAGGGCAATGTTAGTGTAGTGTTTTTGATCGCAGTTGATAATGCATTAGATATGATTGGCTATTCTAGAAAAAACTGTATCACTATACAGCAATCTTTAAGGGTCAATATTGTCATGATCAATAGGACATGGAATTGGAGTGCTAGTTTTAGATTAACTCAGTGACTGAAAATAATATGATAAGGTCATATTGCCATTGCTGCTGCATAAACTTAGCCAGTAAGTTTTAGTCACTGTGTTCATCTTGAACTAGGACACCGATTCAATGCCCTGTTGAAAGTCTGCTCTGACAGTGACGATATTGTCCCTTTAATTTGAATCGACAACACCAAATTCGGGCTTCCAGGAAAATAGGCTGGCTTCTTTTTGAGAATCAGTGCTGATCATTGTCTTGTGTGGGGGGAACCAGACAAGGGAAACAAAGGTCTATTGTAAAAGAATATACATGTACATGACATTTTACAGGCCTGATAGTGATACATGTACTTCACGGAGGCAACGGAGGCAATTGCCTTGGTGCCCCCTGGTCATTGCTTTGGTGCCCCTTGAAGTGTTCCAATAGAAATTTACATTTTCCTCATAGAGGTGCCCTTAACCTAGCTTAAATTGCCTTGCCCCTACCAATAGATCCATAAACGAAGTATCAGGCCTGATTTTATGAGGATCCAATCTGTTTGCACTGTCACAAATCAATTCAGTACATCTCTTTTAAAAGGAAGGGACAGTACTGGTTCAGAATAATTTGAAAAGATGATTCTAGGAATATGGTTACTCTCTTTAAATACAGATATACATTAACCTTCCTGTTGATTGATCATTCCATATCATTCAAATGGTTGTGAATGATAAAGGTACTGCATTGTACATGTATGCCAGTGTGTGTAATGCTTGCCAAGTGGTACTGTGTGGTGAATGCATCTGCGTAAACACATCATTCATGAACAGACAGTTTATTGTATCGAGAGTAGGCGGGTTATTATTAAGCAGCCAAACTGTGAAAGCTTCGGAATCTATTACATTATGGCATTAAGAATATAGTGATCACATGCATTCGGATTTTATGTATTCATTCTAATGTGGAACTTTGAAAGAGTAACTGTCAATAATTTTACTTTTCATAAAATGTACAGCACTTCAGACAAAATCAAATTGAACAATGTTTTTTTTTTTAACTACCTTGATTCTAAACCTTGTCTTTTCAAGTGCCTTTTGGCAGGACGGAAAAATGGGTACAATAAAAGTGCCCTTTATGAAATATACAGTAGGGCAAGGCCATAGTGAACTGTGCATGTACATTATGCAGACATGTACATGAACAGCAGGTGTCAAAATCAACTTGAATTTTTAAGGTACATGTAGCCTGCAAGACAAGCGACAGTTTTTACTAGTCCTGATTAACTTAGAGTAGTCACTCAAAACTAAAACTGATGTATAATTTTGTATGTTTTTGTTAACATTGTGATGTTTGTACATACATATGTACATGTATTACTGAACCAAACTATCAGTGATTCTACAACAGATTCAGTAGTCCTTCAGTAAATTCACTAGTGCCGGACTAGCACTAGCAGGCTATTGTTAATCTCGGCCCCTTTACAGAGATACAGAGACAGTGCTGTTCCTAGTGAGATTGTCCATATTTTTTACCCACTATTGGCCAAGCGGAACTTGCCTTCACTGCCTAACCACAGTCCTACATGTATGGGCTAACACTGTTATCTCCTTCAGTTATTACTCAGAAAGAAACCGAGCAAATAAAATTTAAAAGCTTTGGTTTTCAGATGGAAATGGTTCCAATCATCCAGAGAAGATATAGAAAACATGAAAGATGTATTGATCACCGAGTGTTTTACCAGCAATTTTTAGAATTGTTTGTTTTCATTGGAAAATTTATAATTTTCCTTTAGAAAGGAATTCAATGAAATGAGAAATTACACAAAATAGATCAGAAGCTTGTTTTTATAGTGAAAAAATGCCAAAATTATTTAGAGTGTATGACCGGACCCACCATGAATTCATTTCGGTATATATAAACTGTAAAAACCATGAAGCATTTGTTTTTTTCTTCTTCAAGTAAAATAGCGATGTTCTCATGAAAATGAAAATTGCCATGAAAATAGTGCAAAAACACGAGTGATATTTCTTGAATTTGTGTATTGATACATCTTGAAATGTGTATGTAGAAAAAGTCCGATCTGAACTGGATCAATCAGATAATGTTCCATTTTCACATTAACAAGATATCATCAACCAAAGAGGAAACAAATCTACATTGTAATATATTGATTAACAGATATGACTCGACATATTTGTTAATATAAAGAGCGCCCTCTGTAGGATCTCATCTAGCCACCCGTCCACCTGTCCCCAAGACAGGTAAAAATCAGTTCGGACAGGTTGAGCTTACTTAGACCCTACATGTACCTACCAAATCTACCTGTCCAGGACAGTCCAGTGTCCATTATCTAGTCCGTCCTACTAACATGTTCATGTAAGCCTGTTTTTAGAGTCTAATTGAAGCCCAACCTATTTGTGGTATGTGTAAAGTCCTTCTTAACAATTTTGAAGCAAGATTGCACTCAGATTACCTTAGATTGCACCAGAGAGAATCAAAATCTTACCAGGGTGCTAAAGCGGGAACCTAAGATCCCCACAATGTGATGGCCTGTGTGCTCACAATCGGTGCTTCGTGCTAAAACATCACCTGCTAGTTCTACATGTACATGTATGTGCACAGGCATTAAAAAACCTAATTGAAACCCTGGCCCTCTGTTTAAATAAGACAGGCAAAAGCATAATTTACACATTAATAACCAGCAATATATCGAGAGCTTAAAACCACAAGTGGTTATGTCCAAAATCGGCATTTTGAAAAAAATGGGTTCAAAAGTTTGAATCTTTCTGAAAAATCAGAAAACTCCCCATAACACATTTTAGGCAATAGTGGACATACCCAGTTCTGGTTTTAAGCCCTCGACATCTACCTTAGGGTGTCCCGTTTGCTAAATGGACACCATTTATAATACACAAATAGAACCTTTGGACACCCTGAGTAGACCCTTTGGACACCCTGAGTAGATCCTTTGGACACCCTGAGTAGACCCTTTGGACGCCCTGAGTAGACCCTTTGGACACCCTGTTGTTCAAACAACCATTCTGGACACCTTATTTTCAAATCCTGACTTTACTCTAGATACACATTTGTCTTTTCTCGAAATTACAATTTACATGTAAGGTAGAAGAAAACCTGTGAATAAGCCATATTCTTGGGCAATGTTCTTTGTACTATGAACTACACTGTAGTACATAGAAACATACGTATGTGTTCATAAATGACCATTACTTGTTCATTTGGAAAGTTGCTATTTTTACCACTCCATTATATTCATGCGCCTACTCATTCTATTCAAACGGCTTTCAATGTCTCGATTGTTCACAAATTTTTAACGCAAACAGAACTCAACACACAATTCTTTTCCCTCCGGACAGACACATAGTGAAGTGTTAAGTCATGGTTTTGAACAATGCTTATATAAATATACATTGAAATACATTTAATAATAGGTATTTTTGTTGTCATTTTTAAAATACATTTTTGCAAAACTGCTTAATTGTTCGGAAGGCGTTTTCGGGAGAATAAATTTCTATCAATAACCCTAACCCCCGAACGGTTTTGGCTAGGAACCATCCTGTTTCCACCAAAATCCAACACCATGCACAAACACTACCACCCAACTGTTGGACTTAGCTGGAATTGGGACACCCAGCCCCTTGTAAAGTATCCCTGTCTGGGCTATACAGTACTGAGTCCATCAAAATCCAACACCATGCAGTAACACTACCACCCAACTGTTGGACTTACATGTACAGTAGCTGGAATTGGGACACCCGGCCCCATGCAAAGTATCCCTGTCTGGGCTACACAGTACTGAATCCATCAAAATACAACACAACCAGCTGTTGGAGTTTGATGGGTTTGGGGTTGTTAAGGTTTTAAAGTATTCTTACACAGAAGTTCAAAACAGCACTCAAACTTCCTCAAAATACATGAAATCGCATACATCTTTACAAGATGTCCATTGCATTCTACAGAAAATTTGTAACTCTACATGTATGTCTTCTCAATGAAGTATAAGATTCCTGTCAATATTTTTTGATGATGTTTGTCAGATTTTTTTCACAAGACAAACAAGTTTTAGATAGAAAATAACCAGAGAAACTTCACTTACACATCACTGGTATCCATACACACAGAAGCACAATGCAGTGTGATTACATAACAAGGCTTGTGATAGATGCCTAATACCAGGTGGAAATAATTAGCTCACATTGGGGTAGTATGACCCGAGGTCAAATGATTTCACTCACAGATACCAACTAAACACTAGTTATACATTCATGGTGTGTAATGCACCTACTTTCATTAACCAGTGAAATTTCAGCATGTTCAAGTGTTTGGAACTGATTTGTTTTTGTCTTTAGCCGCAGGTGTTGCCACTCACAAAACTGGTCATTATCCCAAGGTAAAGACCAAAATTTTATTAAAGACCAAATACAAATTCATGTTTTGGGGACAAACGAAACACTTTAACCAGTTCGCGTCGGGAATAAAAAAGTTTTTCTGGGCCCCTGTGCGGGTTTCTTTTTCCCACACACACGTTAATGGAAGTTTCCACAGCGCGTGGCCATGTCTTCCGAGCATGTCACCGTACACGCGTGGCTCAACCGAGCATGCATACAAATATTCCGGAGTTTCCTATGGCGTGTTTAGACACTCCGATCTGCGGTGCAAAAAAAAATTGCGTGTATACATGGCCTCCGACGCGAACTGGTTATAAGTACATAAGTCAGTATGATGGGAAATAATCTTAGTCACTCTGATTGGTTCAAATTCACATCATGTTTCAGCTAAATAAATCAGCTGGTGTGCGATGCAAATAAGCGCTGCTCTGATTTTGATAAGCAATGTCTTTAGCAGATGTTAATGCACCCCCATGTGATAGTGTTTCGGCCGAGCCGAACCCCACAGATCATCTATTACTTTCATGGCTGCGGGTGATAATGGACCGAGCCGAACTCCACAGATCGTCTATTACTTTCATAGCCACGGGTGATAATGGACCGAGCCGAACCCCACAGATCATCTATTACTTTCATAGCCACGGGTGATAATGGACCGAGCCGAACCCCACAGATCATCTATTACTTTCATAGCCACGGGTGATAATGGACCGAGCCGAACTCCACAGATCATCTATTACTTTCATAGCCACGGGTGATAATGGACCGAGCCGAACTCCACAGATCATCTATTACTTTCATAGCCACGGGTGATAATGGACCGAGCCGAACTCCACAGATCTTAATCCGGCGGTTAAGTGTCAAACTTTCCTTTCCATCTTGATTTTGCTGGCAAGATGTCAATATCAAGTCAGATAAGTCAGACATGTTTTGGGACAAATGAAGCAACAATAAAACATGCAGTGTAGCGTGACCCAAAACAAACTGTTAGGCTTTGATTGGTTCCAAGTCACGCATCACGAGCCTGCTTAATACACCTGGCTGTCTATATAAATAATATGATGGTCCATTGAAACCGTGATGTAAGCTTACTGTGCACGTAGGCCTTTTTGCATACTGTACTCTGTGCCAGTCACGTCAGGGAGTGACTTCATTCAAGCATTTTGCATAGCTAAATCTGTAGGCAGAAATATTATGTGTGTAATAGTCTTGGGACTGTTAACCGGTCAACTGACTGAAACTGTACTTACCGTTTATAAATTTGATACCTGAATAACCGAAACGGGTAGAATATCGTATCCGACCGCCACTTTTTCTCATTCAATATAACCAATAATGTAATCTTACCTACCCAGTAAGGTGGAGAACATATTGATGATGATGGACATATACATGTACTTCAAATTATTCCAGGATATTTATTTCATGAAAAATCAGGCATTTTTGGTTTACGATGACTTCCTCAGTCATGTCAGTCTGATCTTGTCAACTCTTCAAACACGATCATTGTACATACGCAGTGGCAACTATAATAGGATCCTTCTATTTTTTGAAGGGGAGGATTTTTTAGAAGGGAAATAAAGTCCGAAACCCATCATAAAAGTGGATTTTAAAGATAGTTTTTGCTTTCTGTACCCCCAAAAATTGATAGAATAATTTTTAAACCGATTAGTGGTTGCAAAAAAATTCCAAAAATCCCCTTAAAAAGTAGCGGTCGGATACGACATTCTTTCCACCGAAACTAATATATGACCAAGAATTTTGGAAGAATTTGCGGAAAGAATGTAGAATACAACTGCCACTTTTTTATCCAAGTATCACAGATTTTCTTTCAAAAGATGACAGAGGACACACTTAAGGAGAGGAATGTGTAGTCAAGTGAGGATTAGAAACGATATTTTGGGAGATTTTGAGTAATGAATGTATGCACATCCAGTGAGACGTTTGCCATTTTGTTGTCTGCTTAAACCACATGCTAGCCATTATGCACAAGTGCCAAATCTTGAATCTTGATTAGCAATTTGTGAACTTTGATACAGTATATTTGTATAACTATAAGACCTGTGCCAAAATTAAGAGGAAGACATCAGAGTGTCTTTTTTGTTTTATATCAGTGTAAGGAAAAACCACTAATCAACTGTAGTAATGGAGTGATCAACATATAGACCAGTGTTTAAATAACTGGACTTGATCTCATGCACTGGCCACTGTGACTGGCATAACAAATAGCATCAACAGTCCCCCCCCCTCCCCCCCCCCCCCCCCACAAAAAATAAATAATAATAATAAATAAAATAAATAAATAAATAAACAAATAAATAAAATAAAATAACATATAAAATAAAATAACATAAAATAAAATAAAATAAATAATATTAAAATAAATAATTAAATAAATAAAAGACCATATAATGTAAATAATAATAACAATTTACCACAAAAATCTTGACTAAGTTATAAAGTTTTAAAAAGTCTGTATACCAACCTTTCCCCACGGCAGAGACCGAGACAGAATCGCTTCCAAGAAACATTACTGTCAGTAGATGTGGATAAGTTGTTTCCAAGGCAAGACACAACATCTGGAAGGCCTGGCTACCACGGCCCGGTAGTACATCCAGCATCTTCTGTACCTTGGCTTGCGGGGTCGGTTGCTGCTCTATCTCCACTACGTCCGCCAGAGACAGCACACTCGGCTGCAACATCCCGTACAGTCGCTCCACTTCCACGGACTGGACGAACTTCGCCCGGTGGAATTTCAAAATCTTGGCATGCCTCTCTTCCATGACTGCTGTTGGAGAGTTCATCAGATTACGGCCTTGTTGATAGTTAAGCATCACTTCAGCCTGAAAAGGCTGCGACTTTTGACATGTTTACGTTGAAGTTTGATACAAAGTTTGTGTTCCAAAACAGCTGTGTTGTCGGCCATTTTTATCACATTCGAGAACTCTCATAACGTCGCATTCCCTGTACGTTTTAAGCCATTAAAAACAGTACAATTTCGAATTAAAGAGAAGTGTTACTAAAGAAATAGGTGGTTTACCTCACCGGCATGTATAAGATAAAAATTAAGCTCAGTTTGGCGAGTTTTTCGGAGCAAACATGCAACGGGCACCAACTATTCGCGACCCTTTCGCCAGACGCCATCTTGTATGTTGAACTATTTAATTAATGAATAATGCATTGATACGTCTGTGAGCTAAAGTTGGCAGCTAAGTGCACGCAGGGTGGCGCTATTTCACTTGCGTAGATAGCTAGATGGTAAAAGTAAAACTTCATTGAATGTAAAAAAAACTTGCGGCAGGCACGATACGATGCATAATGTCCTATGTCACGAAACGGTCCATATAAGGAACGAAAGGCCCACAATCGATATGGATCGAATTATGCAGCGGCGTAGCCAGGACTTTTTCAGTGGGGGGAGGACAACAGGGGGCATTGCTTTTCAGTGGGGGGGCCCAGGGGTATGGGTTTTTTCCCTTTTCTTTTTCTTTTTTGGGGCACTATGAGGATTTTTCGTGGGGGGGGGGGCACTGGAAATTTGTGTGGGGGGGGCACTGGAATTATGCAAATAATGTACTTGCCTTGTTGTTATAATTGTATTATTGATAAACATTAGCTATTATAAGAACAAATTCCATGCACATAAAAACGGTCATATATTTTTAAAAGATAAACAAAAATAAAAGCAATTTAGGTACATAATTCGTGGTGAAATATTATTTATAATACGAAAAAAAGAAATCAAATCTAACAACAAACTAAACAAACAAAGAAAGAAGGGAAGAAAGAAAAACAAATAAACAAACGGATAATCCACCAAGCAAGATAGCAACAAACAAACAAACAAACTCCACTAAGAAAATAAACTATCAATATTGAGAATTTCACATGGTGTCACCGCAATTAGTCTTACTTATCCTCCTCACCATGCAAAGCTACAAGTTTTACCTAATAAACAAACAAACAAACACCCCAAAGAAACCTATAGACAAACAAACCTGAAATGAACAAACCACTTACCGATCCCCCAACAGACCCACAAACTAAAAATGCTACATGTATGTAACTAGTAATAATTGACTATATATTACATTACATGATTTTCCTTTATTTTGGGTTTTACCTTTAAAAAGTAATTAATATTTGCGCCCTCATTTGGCGAATTATATCCAGGCATTTTTTAATGGTCTGGTATCTTTTACAAGAATACACGCAAGGAATTCTGCCGTTCGAATATGGTGCTACTGGAAGGGAGACGTCTAGAAATCACACTGAACATTCAAAATGATTGGTTCCGGTTGTACCACCCTACTACCCATTGACTTTGTGCAGTGCACTCAAATACATGCAAGCACATGTGGCTGTGATAGGAGGTCAAACCCAAAGACACTCAAAATTTGTATGTAACTCCCAACCCCATTGACTTTGTGCAGTGCACTCAAGGAGGTCAAACCAAAACCAAGTACATACACAGCTCTGTATGACTCTGTGGTTTGACCTATTGGCAATGCAACCAAAAATACTCAAGTGAATGTCTGTGTGTGCCGTGCTGACTGGGCCAAATTTCAGCATGGGCATAGGAGGGTTAATAAATAAATAACAACTTGGCTACATTTTAGTTCATGCACTTTTCTACACTTGTACTGTAACCATGGTAATGAACAAACTTCACTTAGAGGACATATAAATGATGTGGCACAAGATTGTTTAATTTAATGGACCTTGTAAGTATTTTCAGAAAATGTTGCCATAAGTTATTTGTCCACACTATTATTGGATGGTGGGTAGCCATTTTCTTGTCTGTTCCATATCATTTGTGTACAGTGCATGTTTCATACTTGCTAGTAAAAATCTTCCTAAATAATAACAAAAACTGGAAAGAATGTCGTATCCGACCACCACTTTTTTAAAGGGTTTTTGGGGAATTTTTTTGCAACCACTAACCAGTTAAAAAATGATTCAGTCGAGGGGGTACAGAAATCGAAAACTATCTTTTAAATCCACTTTTATGATGGTTTTCGGACTTTATTTCCCTTCTAAAAAATCTTCCCCTTCAGAAAATAGAAGGATCCTATTATAGTTGCCACTGCGCATGTAGAATGACCATGTTGGTCACTTATGGGGGAGTTGACAAGATCAGACTGACGTGACTGAGGAAGTCATCGTATACCAAAAATGCCTGATTTTTCATGAAATAAATATCTCCATTGTGTAACCATTCATCCCACCCCAACAGTACAACAACCCATGATTAGTGCCGTTCTTGATGTGTAATTTTGACGCAGATGAAATAATATGTGATCCGCTTTGGCAAAACCCGAAACTTCTCAGCATTTACCATAATGCGTAACAGCCATGAAAAGGTCAAAAACTGACCCCAGGGACCAGTTTGAGATTTTCATGTCACCATATAGAGTTAGAGCATTTTCTCTAGATTTTGATAGAAAAAGAAAAATCCTGAAACGTGGTTGGGAACATTGTTAATTTTCATGATAAATTTGGGAGGTCACTCCGAAAAGTTTGGTCCAAGTTTAGGGTTTTGCCAGAGCCAGTCACATATTATCATTTATTTCCTTTACAGTCTAATGGAGAGTTTTCTATTCATTCTATGGCACGCAGATCGGTCATCTGCGGCTGGGGTGGCCAAACAAGTCCAAGCTAGACCCCACTGGAAAAGACTGGATGGTTGACATGGCAACCGGGCAGTGCAATTGTAATAACATGTATATAACATGCAATAGTTGGTAATAACTTTTTCTCGTTGCAGGGATTGTACACCATCAGTGAAACTTCCGTAAATGCACCCAGACTTGAATAAAGAGAGAGTTTTCACACAGTGAATTAAGTTTCAAAGCTTTTTATTTTTATTTAATCACACCGGGAGACGACAACGACGTGTATCAATTTAAGAGTTCAAACTTGATAGTGAGCTGCAACATTGATGCTACACAGGCCTGGAATTTCATTCTTGTAGGGGCAAGGCCACTTTCCCCGAGTAAAGGGCACTTCCATTATAACATCAGAATGTCTATGGGAACATTTTTAAGGGGCACCGCAGCCGAGACCAGAGGTGTAATTCCAGACCTGGTGACACAACCGCTGTATAAATTTAACTTGTTTATACAAGCAGAAATGCTTAGCACATAAGGCTTAAACATGAAAGTTAGTTACCCTGTTAACTGCCTGTTTATTTGATAACATGTCGCCTACACGTCTAGTTTTCATTTTATATTATACACATGTATATAGTAACATGACATAGCGTGACATATATACGTGTAAGCGATTTATGCTTGATGTTTATATGTCATGAGCAGTTTACAGGGATAATGTGGGGTGTCAAATGTGCAATTTGTATTCATACAAGAGTTACGATATACATGTACTAGTCCTTCCGGTTCGTGCTGCAATGTCATGCCATACACTTGTCTCGGCAAAGCACATTCTCGACAACATTGATATGCATTTTTGCGTACACCAACACAATGGAAACTTAGAAGGGCTACATTGAGGCATATTCTTGTTTTTAACTTTCAGGCCGCGGCAACAGTCTTGCATAATTCTTCACTGTTAAATTTATAATCCGTTCAATCTCTTTCCACTTTTGACCATAAAAACATCAAAGATTCTTCTAAAATGCTTGTAAGGTTTGGTGACACTGTAAAATATGCCTGTCTTCAAATTTGAAGACGGTTTGCTTTGCAAATTTAGACCTATCATCTCCCTACACAAGGTTAAGTGGTTTGGATTAACTTGAACTTCACTCCATTTACAGCAAGTATGACACAAGTATTTCTTTCACAGGTAAAACAGTATCTTACAGTGCAGTATCTTAAAGGTGCACTCTTAGACAGGCCTGATGTGGTATCATTTTACTGCGCATGACATACATGGATTCCCTTCTAAAAGAGTTTGTACCTTTAAGTACAGACAGCAATTCATTTGTCTCTTTACATTCGCCGGCATGGTTTCATCTTATGCAAATTGCAAAAGACTTCCCCATGACTGCCAAGAAGTCTAATCTACTGGGGGGTGGGGGAAGGCGGATCCAGGATGGCAGACAAGAGAAGACAAGAGAAGGCATATGACCCCAAGAAGGGGGTGCGCTCTGTCCCAAAATGGCAGCCTTCCCCCATTGCTCGTCCCTGGATCACACAGTGAGGCCCTGAAAATGGCTTCTTTTCTTGGGCTCATTTTTTTTTACATACTTCGACCTTGAGATCAAATGAATATAATCACATGTAACGGCTACACAACTGACCTATCGTGGCAAATTCGTGTGAAAACAGTACATGAAATAGTGTCCAGTCCAAGCACTTGTAATGAAACAGGCAACGTGCGACTGAAAAAACTAACATCAAAAATCTGATCTACAAACTTCCATGGGTTGACTCACAGAGGTGACTAATTCTAAAACGGCGAAGGGTCAATTGATGTACACAAGTGATATACATGTATTTGCCCGTGCTTACTCCTCCAACCAATAAAATCTTAATTATTTGGGAACAAATTACAGTCGATTAATAACACATTAGTGTGTAAGATAATAGACAGAATATCAAGGGCTTAAAACCAGAACTGGGTATGTCCACTATTGCCTAAAATGTGTTATGGGGAGTTTCTGATTTTTCAGAAAGATTCAAACTTTTAAACTCATTTTTTTTTCAAAATGCCGATTTTGGACATAACCAGTTCTGGTTTTAAGCCCTGGATATAGCAGTTTCCACTTTTCGTACAAAAGCGAACATGAAGGCTCATTTGTGCAGACATGAAATTTTAATCTTTTGTTTTTTTGGTGAGAAAAGTGTATTGGTTGGAAAGATTAAAAAATGGTTACATTCCAAACAGTTTTAATTTTTCTTTTTGTGGTTTAAACTTGAACACATGGAAGGCACTCTAGGTTCTAGTAACTATACTAATGTGTACAATCATGCCGTTAATGCCAAGAAAATCGTTCATTCAATTTCACAGTCGTAAAATTACAACTCCATTTGAAATTGTCAAAATGTTGAAAGAAAATGAAGGCACTTCTTGTGGGCATAAGTTTCTCTGTTGTTAAGTTAACAAATAAGAAAATCCTTTAATAACAGCAAATAAAATAAAATAAGTTAATAGTTGTGCTACAGAACTATTTTTTTCTTTACATAGTAGTCTAGAGCCAAAAAGCAAATACATCTTTGCAATGACTATTCAGAATCAAGCATTTATAAATAACATTTTGAAAAAAATAAACAATTAACTACACTGATTAATACAAACTTTCAGTTGTCCAACACTTTCAGCCTGGTTATATAACGTTGGAACATCAACAACTAAGAATGAATGAAGGTTTACTTACGTATTTTATCTATAATTCAAATCACTACAATTAGAAGTCAATTACCAACAGGTACTAAGTGTGCCAGCCTGCTGTAATCCATACCACAGCATTGTACTCCATATTTGCGCATGCTTTGCTACACTGCCTGATGCATTATGGGATTAAGCCCTTGACACGCAAAGCTAGTTCCTAGAACTAGACGCAATCTTAAACTAGACACGGGCGAATCATCTGTATGGCGAATCCGCTAAACCTAAGGTATGCATGTGAGATACAGTTCTCTCACACGTCCGGGTAAGTCTCCCAGATTGCACTGCTTCTTTTTGAGACCTTGCGCATCAGTCTGTGGGACAATACGTCATGAATGGCCCATATTCATTGTTCTTGGAGTACTGTGCCGTGAACTGTTCTATTACATGAGTGAGACACTTCATGTAGGTAATAGACTTCTGGTACAAGTCATTTCACATTGTGTTAATCTTCCTTTTATAATAATTCGTTCAAGTGAAATCAAAATGTTTGTCTGCAAAGAAACGTGTAGCCGGCCAATAAAATATATATACAAATATTCGATAGTAAGAAATGAGAATACTTATATGTAAAAAAAAATAATAATAATAATAATAAATAATAAACCAGCATCAAATTATATTGAATATTAATTCTTACTTGCAACATGTTAAAACATATATAGTATTTTAATTGTGAAAGAAAATAATGTGTACTTCTGAGTTAAAACAAGCAAATAAACAAACAAAACCAACGAATCCGAAACAGTAAAACGGTTTCATTATGTTGTATACATTTATATGTTCAGTACTGTTAATGTGTATACTGGATTAGTTATAACACTATTAAAACTACAGACACATACCTCCACACACAAATTATCATTAACAGTCTAGGATTAATTAATTCAGACCCCCCAAATGATAACAATTCCATTAATTATTTGTTTGTATTTTACATATAAATACCAAATTTGGCGTTGAGTCTGGTGCTACCCTTTTCATTCCTGTTGAATACTGCAAGAAGGTTGGAGGCCAGACATGACTCCCCAAATTCATTGCAGATTGTGTAACAACTACATGGTGTTACCGCAAACCGAAACGATATCGATATTCCACCATGCAAAGCCTCAAAACTTATAACTACAAATTCATTGTCAAATTTTCTGGTAAAATTCTGCGGTTTCAGCCAAAACTATTTTTTTTAAGCTGCCTCATAAATGAAGGTGATTGTGTAAAGGTTCATTGGTATTTTATAAGGAAAATAGTCATGCTTTATTACTAATTATAGATATTACTTTTTAAAAATGAATTTACTTAAAGATGTTGAAGAAAAGTATTGCTGCGTTTGCTGTGGCAATATATAACAATTTGTAATTTTTGTAATTCAATATAATTGTAAAGTGTGCATTATGGTTTATTATAGAGCTAGTAAAATGTTCAAAAATAATATTTACATATTTAAATGAAACCACCAAAATCACTAATTTGTAGGATTAAATGCTCTCAAACAAAACTAACATCAAAACTTGGAAGACATTGATTTTTAACGGCCTATACAGAGACCTATCACACTGCGGCCATCTTGGTCACATACCCAGAATCCATGGCATAGTTTTCTATGAAGTGGGCCACCACAACCTCGGCACCAGACTGTTTTGGTTAATGTTGCCTCATTCCGGACACTGTACACTTGAATGCTAACACCAAAATGGTTACCGTGTGATAAAACTATTACAGTTGTCTAAACATTACAAAAGGTGCTTACAAAACCCATACACACTCGCTAAATCTACAGCAACGTTTTTTCGTTATAATATACTTAAAATTTCCATTAAGATGAAGCAAAGAATATCAAATTTCTGTTAAATTTAAGACACTGTTAAATATATCGATTGCCAAGCAGTGCATATGAACTCTGACCTTTTATTTTATTTTTTTCCACTTTACTGGTTTGGTTTAAGCTATACACAATAATTCATTTGTTAATTGTTTAATTTTTTTTATTTTTGGTTTTAATAGGTTACTGCAGTAATTTCCAAGATAAATTTCATCTTCCTCTTTCTAAAATCCCACAATTCCACATGGTGATCAGCCATCATTTGTCAATTTCCCATACTCCTTTGCAGAAGCCTAAATTCAGCTAACTGGGGTGTCGTTGTCAACTATGCTATCCTGATTGAAACCCTATTCTCCCAATGAGGATAACAATAGGCCTAAATCGGGAAACCCTTGGGTGACAACGACATCTTCTGCCTAACACACCTAAACTCAGATCCATAACCAGGCTGGGGTAGAGGGGGAGGGAGAGCTGCCTGTTCCCCCCCTGTGAAGACAGCTGTGCTCCCCTTCCAGCAAGACGACCAATGCAATCACGTGGATGCTAACATACAAAGCCAACATTTGCATCTCCAGTTCCTGGCTACAGTACTACCTAAACTTTATTTCTCAACTCCACTGCAAATAACAGAGGTGACTGCTTTAATGCAAGCGTTAATTTACAAATCTAGCGAAAATATAATAGAAATATCGCAAACAGTCCTGAACAAGAAACAGTCAAACTTTCCCCAAAAAAACATAAAAATATGAAGTTAAAGTTCTAAATAATTAGTGGTGTTTTTTTCACAATTATGTTTACAAAGTCCAAATATTCAAGAAAAAAAAACACTTTCGTACTGGAAAGTGGTGGTCACGTCAATTTCCACAACTTAATTATTTAATTTTTTCTATCGGCATGCAATTGCTCATGTCAAATAAAATGACAAACAGAAAGAGAAACACTAATAGTACGTGTACTTAATTACATTCCCTCTATAGAAAAAACAACAACCCTATTTTGATGCAACTGGGCAAATTTCAAACAACTATGTGAGTGTATAACATTTTGAAAACTGTATCAAGCATATGCCTGTTCTATTTTATTGTAAATGTTGTGTTTTTTATGGATACCAAACCCCCTACTCCAAAAAATAAATAAAATAAATTAATTTAAAAAAAACACAAAACAATCATTGCTGATCATGAATGCAGTCATTAACCCTCCTACTACTACAAGGGTCAAAATCAGTCAAAATGTTGATATACTTGCCAAGGTATATCTAGCGCACTTAAAAAGTCAAACACGGTCGAACCTTACGTGTACTAAGTACATTTACAGGTCAAAATGAGTTGACTGTTTTTGACTGGTAAAAAGCATTATCTGGTATTGTTCAGGGTGGTCAAACTGACAGTCAAAACCAGTCAAAAATGCCCCTGTGTGCACGTTTGGGTCAAAACAGACTGACTTTGACCTCTGTAGCTACTTGCCACTAAAGTGCAGCTATAGTAGGAGGGTTAATTGTAAACTCTGCAGAAAATGGTTCTCCACAGAACAGAAAAAAAAAAAAATTACAAAGACAGCAAAAACAACCTCCCTAAACAATTATCACTGATGGTGAGTGAAGATTCACCCATGGCTGCTTCACATGCTCAATTGAGCCCCGGTGCTTCTGCCGTTTCTCGACTGGTGAGCTTTCTACAGGACCCTAAGGGGCGTGGTTTTTGCAGTACGGTTGGCCTCGGTCAGCATAGAAGGCTTGCCCCTCTAAAGGAGTCCCGCAGGACTGCAAGAAAAAAAAGGAAAATTCATTAATCCCTAACCACACCAAGTAGCAAATATATTAAAATGTCATGTTTCTCAAAATAATTGTAAGAAGCATTTTCAGAAGTGGGTCCCATCATAAATTCTTGTTGGCACTTTTTTTACTGTTAAACTAAACTTTTGATGTCTATTTTTTATATATATATATATATATATATATATATATATATATATATTATTTTGAATTCGGACATCGGGCGACCATCGGTCGAATTGCCATACAGTTGTGCACAAAATGTCCCTTCTTTTTTTCCCTGTTCTGTTTTATCCTTCAATACCAAAATCAGGAAACTTGCTTAAATTAGACCAAGGAAGAGATCTGGGCTTTAAAAATCAGTAATTTTTTTCTAAAATAAAGCTGTGGCGATATATGACCGCCCCGGTCGCCCGATTTTAAAATTTAACGCTATAGGGTGACCACCGATCGCCCTATGTCCTAATTCAGAAATATATATATATATATATATATATATATATATATATATATATATATATATATATATATATATACTTGTAGTAAAACTAGTGGAACGCTGGTAGTTGTAACTCCGAGTTTCACGCGTTATGCGATCATCCTTTTAAAAAAGGAAATTATCAGTGTTCCATCCGAGGTCTGTCCCCCCTCCCCAGTGGCCCACCCCCCCGGGTGCCCCCATCCAGAATTTTGAAAAATAGGTCCCCATTTGAGGCTGCAGGATACAACATGCTCAAGCACTGACCGTGCCCCCCTAGAAAAAGTGGTGCACCCCCTAGTGCCCCCCTGAAAATTGGACCCTGTTTTGATTTGGTCGTTTATTTGCCGACTGATGCTGACTCACAATGTTGACTGAGACAAATATTTTTTGGGGGGGGGAGGGAGGAGGGGGCTCACAATGTACCCACCCCCCCACTCGCATATTGTTCCCCTCTTTTCTTCCCTTAGTTGATCTTTTTAGGCATCTTCCATTTGATTTGTACACGTTTTTCAACTGAAGACATTTGCAAACAAGAACCGCCAACCGAGGACCCATTGATTGGTTTTGTTATAAGTCCTCGGTTTACACCATATAAGTCCACCCAAAAAAGTCTGCAGTTTCTTGATGTGCACGTTCTCTCAGACCCACGCGTCAACATTTTTACTTTTCTTTTTTGTTGCTATGAAACGATGTCCAACTGCAGCCAAAATTACTGGTTCGATTGGAATTTCTGCCATGCTGTGTTTTAAATTACTCCTTCACAGACGAATATTAATGTTTGCCCAATTTGTGAGGCCTCTCTTAGCCACCATACTTCATGCATGGAAAATTTGGTCTGGTTCCAATAACCGCGTATACACATATAAAATATTTCCCTGGTTGGCCAAAAAAGAAGAAAAAGATTATCCAAAAAAAATAAATAAATGCATCACTGCACCGATTTTGACGCCGACCTATGACCAGAAACCGGATACTTTTTTGGGAGGCCTATGGGAGATGGTGGGAAAATCAAAGAGTAATGAAGGAGAGTGAATGGAAGTATTTTTGTTTTACCGGATTGGAGCAGACGAAGCAATTGGAGTGCCACTGCTTCTTGAGTGCCTCAACCCACGCATCACCGGGTTCCACTGGGTAGTTACAGCTGGCACAACGGACAGAGAACAATGCCTGGTAGTCTGTAGCACAGGAGAAGAAATGGAAATAGTTAATACATCTCATACTGAAGCTATATCTACTTCCTTGGGAGGAGATGTCTCTTGACGTAAACAAAATTATATCAAATGTCCTTTGACCAAACAAAACTTAGGGAACAAGAAATGAAATAGCAGGCCTCCCAGTGCCTAATCTACCAAATATAGGTTTTTTAAATAGGTTTTTAAAGCAAAATATAGGTTATTGTAGGTTTACCAAATGCCAAAATATAGGCTTTTATAGGTTATTTCCCATATATTAACAAGTTTTTGGTAAATTGCCTGCCTTCTGAGTACTTTTTGCACCAAAGTACATTACCCCATACCTTGTCCGGCAGAAAATCTAAGAGCGGTACACATGTTACAGTTTGGCTACTGTTTTGGCTTCATCATATCGAGTGCACTTAAAAGTCCAACACTGTCAAACCTTACGTGTAGCAAGTATATTAACAGGTCAAAATAAGTCAACAGTTTTTGACTGGTAAAAGTATTGTCTGCTATTGTTGAGGGTGGTCAAAATGACAGTAAAAACCATTCAACAATGTCCCTGTGTGCACATTTGGGACAACAGTCAAAACGGGCAGTTGACTGATTTTGACTTCTACTTGCCACTCAAGTGCAGCTATAGTAGGAAGGTTAATGGGAGAAAAATAAAATCCTGAAATTGTCGTGTCCGTAATAATATAACAAATGGTTTACCTCTCTTGCAGTATGGCTTGCCCTCGCTGATGTGGAACGCATTACCAGTTATTGGCTCATTGCAATGATGGCACAGAAAACAATCCTGGTGGTAGGTATTCCCCATGGCCTGGACACATCCCTGGGAAGGAGGTGGAAGAAAAGAAAAATGCATGAGTAGGCAAAATTCATATATCTATCGCAGAACCGTCTGCTATATAGCCGGCCAATCGTCATCGGGCAAGCTCGGTGGTCGAGAGGTTAAGACGTCTGCACTAGTATGCAGGAGGTCGCGGGTTCGAATCCCGAGTCGCCTCTGAAGTTTTTTAACAGACACCCGGAAAGCAGTGCTATACACATGTCGGCGTAGAGCAAAATTAAATCAATAGGCAAAATTCAGTTGTGGTGGGTGTGAGGATAGGATGCAGCAGTAAGTATTACTGGTTGGCACTAGTCGTGGGTTCGAATCCCGCCCGAGTCCCCTGTGGATTTTTTTCCACAGACACTCGGAAAGCACTGAGTATAGTGCTTCATGCATACGTTGGTGTAGGGAAAAAATCAAATCAATTTATAAAAATCACTTTATTTAACCAAACGTCTTTCAGGAAAATTTTGCAACGAGTTGACTGACCATTCAAAACTAGACATCTGGTTGTTTATGAATGGTGGATAAGCTGTGTATATAACGGTACCATGTACAGTTTAGATGCATTCACCACACAGTACTATTTGGAATGGTGGATAAGCTGTGTAGATAACAGTACCACGTACAGTTTACATCACAGTACCATTTGACAACTGTCTGTTTATGAATGGTGGATAAGCTGTGTATATAACGGTACCATGTACAGTTTAGATGCATTCACCACACAGTACCATTTGGAATGGTGGATAAGCTGTGTAGATAACAGTACCACGTACAGTTTATGCATTCACCACACAGTACCATTTGGCATCTGTCTGTTTATGAATGGTGGATAAGCTGTGTAGATAACGGTACCACGTACAGTTTACATGCATTCACCACACAGTACCATTTGGCAAATGTCTGTTTATGAATGGTGGATAAGCTGTGTAGATAACGGTACCACGTACAGTTTACATGCATTCACCACACAGTACCATTTGACAACTGTCTGTTTATGAATGGTGGATAAGCTGTGTAGATAATGGTACCATGTACAGTTGAGATGCATTCACCACACAGTACCATATGACAACTGTCTGTTTATGAATGATGGATAAGCTGTGTACAGATAACAGTACCATGTAGCCCTTTTCACACGACCAAAAAACAATCATAGATTGCTTGAGAGGAATTTTACGAGCGAGGATTGTTTATCTTATCATCCCACGAGTGTCTGCTTTCACAAGCTTTCACACGACACCAAGTAACAAACCAACATTCTATGAGAGTACACACATTAATATCGTTGATCCGATATGTTTATCAGAAATTGCCAAACACAAATCTGTGCTGACAAAAGACGTGGTTAATGTAAAAAGAAATTATATCCTAACTCTAATTCATCGCAAGAGGGCAGTGATGTGCACAAAGGGGTCTGTGTTTTAGAAAAACCAAGATGGCTGCCGAATGACAAGGATCTATTTATTACCCCTTGGGAGATACTCCTGTTGCAGATACCACATTTGGGAGCGTACAGGTTGTTGAAGTCCTTCTCGCAGTACACTTTCCCGTTCTGTTCCATGAAGCCCTGGTTGGACAGGTTCTCGTGGCAGTGGGCACAGACGAAATGCTCTGGGTGCCAGTTGCGGCCAACGGCAGACACGAATGCACCCCTGGAGGAATAAAGGGGAATTTTATCTGAAATGTTATTGACGTCCTGCATGCATTTGGGTTGTATATTAACCCTCCTACTTCTGGTACCTTTTTCATACAAGTTGATCCACCATTTGAAACCATTCGCTTTTGTGGTTTTGAATGGTGAAATAACTGTACAGTATTGATTCCCCCAAATGGTTTTGAATGGTAGGTCAGCTAATACAAAACCTTGTTTGGATCTTTCCAAATGGTAGTACAGCTAATACAAAACCTTGCTTGGATACTTTTAAGTGGTGAATCAATGGACCCTCTATGCATTTGAATGGATTTGAATGGTAGTAAAGCTTGCTACCAACACTGTTCAAATGGTATCACCATGTGTGTACAAAACCAATGGGCATTTTGTTAAGTGGAAATTTTGAATGGTTTCAAATGGTCAAACAGTAGGAGGGTTAAACCAGCCATTAGTACATTTTGAGGAAAATGGACGGAAGTGCATCCATACTGTATCAGAGTCAAGATTTTCAGAGTCAAGTTTCTGCTTAGGGACCTTAGCCAATCTCGCCCACTAACTCCAATCTAAATTCTCACCAGCAAAAATTCTCGCCCTCAATATTTTTTACTCTAAGTCTCCTACCAGACCTTTAGAAAAACCTTAACAACAGAAGCCGTCCACACTAATTTGATGTAACCGCTTTGCCTGGCTGTGTCTGGGCACAGCTGGCCCAACGTTAATCTGTCCACACAATGGAAAGGCTTAAATGGCAAATCAACAGGAACACTGGATTAGGGAGTTAACAATGACAGTGTTTTTGCTTTCCGAGTCTCACGATAACACTGGGAGGATGACCCAGTGGTTTTTGCGGGCGAGATTGGCAAGGGTCCCTTATTTGAAAAACATGAAAATAAATAGTTTAGAATTCAATATTTTACAAAATAATTATCCCAAAGCGTCTCACCTTATGATGTTATCGCAGCCATCACACATCGGAGTACGACCCGCTGAAGAACCACCCGCAGCAGCAGGAGGAGTGTACTGTTTAGACCCCATCACCATCGGGGCTCGGCTTTGAGGAGGTGCCCGGCTCTCAGGAGGTGCACGGCTCTGCTGAGGAGGAGGTCGGCTCTGAGTAGGTGCTCTGGAAAAGGGAGGTGCTGGTGGTGGTGGTGGCGGACCTGAGGGGGACGCCAAGGCAGGGTTATTTTTGGTATACAGGTGAAGCCGACTGAGTCAAAATTGAGACGTGTATGCCTGAAGGGTGGGTTTAGGAAAATGCAACTGGGTGACAGTTCGTATGAGCAGGCCTGGTGGATTAAATAATTGAGGAAATGACGCACCCTTTTTTAATGATTTGTTCATTGCCTGTGTGCTCGGCAACAGGTTACAGAGATTAAAATCTGAGATTAACGATGTGTCTGTGGTTGATTGTACTCCCCCATTGTACTTTAGCCAGATCACAATTAAAGGAACAAATGCCTTCTGTGAAGAATGGAATTTGAATGGTATCAAATGGCTTAAAGGGGTAATGTCATCACGATCAACAGGGCATGGAATCAGAGTGCTAGTTTTAGATTAACTCAGTGACTGAAAATAATACCCCACATGATAAGGTCATATTACCGTTTCTGCTGCATAAATAAAGTTTCAGTCACTGTGTTGATCTAATAAACTAGGACACCGATTCCATGCCCTGTTGAAAGTCTGCTCTGACTGTGACGATAGTGTCCCTTTACAGGGTGTCCCCATAAAAAGTATACCGAGATAAAAATTACTGTAATGGCAAAACTACTTTATATATGGGAAAGAGAAATATATCTCTAGAAAGGGCAGAATGTCCTCTTTGCAATGGTATACAGCTTGTGATGTTATTGACACAGATGAGTGAACAAACTAGACAGATGTTAAGGGTACTGAAAGCAGGACTGTGACAAGTTTGCATATTTGATTAACAAATCTCAACCATGCAAGTGTGCAGAATACCAAATGCCTTTGTTTTTTCAACACATTCTTGAAAACAAGGAATGTACCTAAAACAATGTAATCTGCTTTGTTTTCGCTACTTACCTCAAAAGTTTAATGTGCAGGTTTTTTAAAATGCTTTTTGGACCTTTGTTAATCAAATATGCAAACTTGTCACAGTCCTGCTTTCAGTACCCTTAACATCTGTCTAATTTGTTCACTCATCTGTGTCAATAACATCACAAGCTGTATACCATTGCAAAGAGGACATTCTGCCCTTTCTAGAGATATATTTCTCTTTCCCATATATGAAGTAGTTTTGCCATTACAGTAATTTTTATCTCGGTATACTTTTTATGGGGACACCCTGTATAGTACATATTTCATGTTTTCAGTTTTATTCTTTACATTGCTAATCACTTTTTTTGCTTTTCCAATACAACGGAAATAAATTTCATGAAGTCCTTGATGAAGTAACTGACTAATAAGTAGATAAATGAATTTATGACGCAGCATGATAAAACAATGGCACCTAGAGACTGTTTACAGAGGTGTGACTGCATGGACATGTAAAAAATCCTGAAAATGGGTAGCAGGCCTGGGTCTCCCTTTGGTCTAGATGACAAAGCCCCCCTGAACCTCCTGGATGTTTAATTTTAGAGGATTTACAGACTCTCCACATCCCCACAAACAAGAAACTAGAGGTTTGGACACAATACAGACTACATCTTTCTTTCCTTGGGGGCTACTTCTCTTCTTTCAAGAAGATTTTGATGCAAAGGGGATTTGTAAAAAATCCGAAGAGACACCGTGAAATTGCCGTGAAATCATGGATTTTCAGGGTAAAGTTACTCATAGTGAATGCACCTTTCAGGGGGTGTGATTTGACAAAAGTAAAAAATCCTGAAAAATGAGGACAAAGCCCCCTGAACCTCCTGTGGGTAGCACGCCTGGGTCTCCCTTTGGTCTAGAGGACAAAGCCCCCTGAACCTCCTGTGGGTAGCGGGCCTGGCTCTCCCATTGGTCTCGAGGACAAAGCCCCCTGAACCTCCTGGATGTTTAATTTTGGAGGATTTACAGACTCTCCACATCCCAACAAACAAGAAACTAGAGGTTTGGACACAATACAGGCTACTTTACTTACATCCTGAAAATTCTGAGGCAAGGGAGATTTGTCAAAATTCCTGAAATCAGGAAAAAATCCGGAGAAATCACAGACCTGACCTTTAATTAAATCAAGCTCATTTGTTTGTCTTGTTGCGGGGAAATCAAAATCTAAACAAATAAAACTGTTGAAGTGACACAGACTGCACTTTGTTGGGGGGGGGGGGGGGGGAGGGCAACACCAGCAACCTATCAAATCTTTATTATCCTGTCTGTACCTTTGGTTGCATAACTGTTCAAATATTGGGCTGCTGTCACAGAGATGTTTATAAACAACCGACCACCCATCCATAGAGCAAGGGTCCCTACTCGATGATCAGTCTGTCTATAAAAAATTGTCTGGTTTGGACAAACCTGCTGAGCATATTTGTACACCTTAGGCAGAGAGGTGGTTGGGGAATAGGGTTCTCACCTGGAGGGGCCCTTGGTGGTTGACTCATGGCGCGTGGTACGGGGTTGCTACGAGCTTGGGAAGCAATCTGACTAGGAGTTTGTTTGCTGTGAACAAAAAGCCGAGGGAAAAGGGAGGACAAACAAACAGAAATAGAATCAAATTAGTAAATTTATATGAAAAATGTAAGTAAATTTCAACATTGCTTTTTATTTTCGCAGAACAAAAGGTTTACGGCGGCCATGACAGCTGATGTCAAGATCCATGGACTGATGACTAACTTTTTTAATGAAGAAAGGCTGGAAAAGGGGGATAAAATAATGACCTTTCTTTAAAATGCTTTTGAGACTAGACTTATAAATATCCGTTTCCTTTGATTATCTGAGGGACTGTATAACCAACTGAGCAACCAGTCTTTCTGACCTGCTACATGAGGAAAGGTAATTTTAACACTTTTGACATGCTAGCAATGACTTTACAAGATTTTCAAGTATGAACTTATAAAGTCCAAATTTAAAAATTGAAAACATTAAAAAGTATGACTTTTAAAAACTTTTGGAAATGTTAATGATACATGTACCGTAAGTGCACCCCCAAGTGTTTGGTACTATTGGAAACTCGGCAGAATTTGTGATAAAAATACCTCAGTATCTGAGAGCAGGTCGCATAATTATTTGTAGATTGTCTTATTTTGGTCCATAGAGGGCAGCAGATATGATATTTATGAGTTCCATTTATTAGTACTGACCATCTGTAATGAGCCCCCACCCCCCTCCTCCTCCAGGTCATGTTCATTCCTTTCTTACCCAATCTCTGCTGTTTGGATTCTACACACATCAACGAAATATGAATTGACAAACTTGAAACTGCCGATTTTAAGATTGCCTTAAATTTGTTTAAGAACTCTGACAGCTAGTCTGTGGGGCAATTGCACTTGAGATTGGTTAGAACTTCACAAAATCTAAGAGTTAAAATAGTGGATTCTAAAACATCTAGCCAAATTATTGAAAGTAAATAACTCAATGGATACCAAAACTACACACAGATCACATGACTAGATTAGTATAAATGAATAACGATTAGAAATAAAGTGGTTGGAATGTGAAGACGGAAAAAAGAATTCCTCAACAACAGTAAACATCTGAAGGAAATCAATCAAAAGCGACTGCTTGCTTGCTTGCAAACAAAAACAACATCAAATCAACGTTTGCCAATAAACTGTTTCACATATACCGCCATCTTTGAGTTGCGCATGCGCAAATGGCATCATGGTGATAATAACCAACCACCAAGTATGCGAATCGACCGCAGGATTGAACCAATCAGAGTGCAGATGTTTGAATTCATGTACCCTTTCTCCATGTTCTTTTACATTACATCTGAGATATCAGTTTTGAAAAAATACCCCTGGCATGTTGTGCCAATTCAATATGGCGGTATCTGGGAAACAGCTTTATGACAGACAGATTCAGTGACAAGATGTACTGTACACAGATATATTCGATTCTGCCATCTGAAATAAAAGATATGTTATAATGATGTACATGTGCACTATCAATGTTGATATCACAGAACTCAGTCACAAATGAAATAACTGAAAAATATTACACATTTGCTATCTAAAAGTAAACAGTTGGTGAAAAAAAGACGAGGTTCTCTGAACTACAAAAGTAAACATGTTAACATTTTCGAGAACAAAATTCTTTTTAAATGAAACACAAAACAAACCACAAGTGATAACAAAAGAATAGAGCTTTAATTTATACTTTTACCTTGGTTACTTTTTCATTTGAAGTTCAGTTGAAATACAACAATTACAAGTTAAAATAAAATGCAAAGTCGAAACACAAAGCCGAAACACAGAAACACAAATTGCAAATACTGACATCATTATGAAACATAAACTAATTAGGACTATCCACTCTGTGCAAATCCTAGCCCTCTTGTGGCCAAAACACACCCAGTCTCCAAGGTTAGGGCATTGCATGTGTAAAAACTACATAACAAGTTCATAGATACTTAGCTAGTACATGTACATATAGCAAGTTCAATTGGGAACCATGGTAAAGAATATGTATAGTTGGACTTGAACCCTGTCTTGTCAATGATGATCTGACTATTCTAATCGACTGTTTGTTGGAACCAGCCTACTGGGCATGGTTGCTTCACTGGGACCATTTTCATAGAGCTACTAAGCAGAGAATTTTGCTAAGCAAATATTTTTGCTATAAACAATATAAAACAGACTACCAGCCAAAATGCATACATTTTGTGTAAAAGTTTGGCTGGTAACCAAAGAAATCTGCTAAGCAAATTTTTCTGGTAAGCAGCTGTATGAAATTGGCCTCTGATCTCTGATCATGTTTTGCCATAAACTTTAGCAATGCACAGCAGGGAACCAATGAAAAGTTGGTGGTTTTTAGACCATGGTCATTCAAGTTTTGTGTGTCAGTTAGTCATCGATCATATCGGTTCTTGAACTTGCTCTGTTACGCAGCACTTTTCCCTGGTAACCATTACACTTGAATGTAAATGAAGTTGATGGAACATGCTAACCAGCAATGCGCTGCATTGCCCTAATGACAGCCACTGCATAAAGGCCTCCCTCAACAGGGCATGCACAGAGCGGATAGTCCCAGAAACTAGACACAGCTACATGAACACAAACACTGACATCATTATTGATAATAACGATAAGTAGTCACAGAAACTGTGTTAAATTACCCAGTGTGACTAGAAAGAAACATCACTTTGACCCCGTCATCAGGAGCACTGGAGTAAAAAATAGGTGAGTAGCAAGAAAAAGAGAGACAAACACACGTTGAAATAAAACAACAAATCAGTCAAAACTGTAGGAGAATCAGACATTGTGGGTTAGGGGCGGAGGTGGGTTAGGGGCGGAGGTGGGTTAGGGGCGGAGGTGGGTTAGGGGCGGAGGTGGGTTAGGGGCGGAGGTGGGTTAGGGGCGGAGGTGGGTTAGGGGCGGAGGTGGGTTAGGGGCGGAGGTGGGTTAGGGGCGGAGGTGGGTTAGGGGCGGAGGTGGGTTAGGGGCGGAGGTGGGTTAGGGGCGGAGGTGGGTTAGGGGCGGAGGTGGGTTAGGGGCGGAGGTGGGTTAGAGGTGGGTACGTGTATGTGGTGGGTTAGGGGTGGAGGTGGGTAGGTGGTGGGATAGGGGTGGAGATCACGGGTAGGTGGTGGGTTAGGGGTGAAGGTGGGTAGGTGGTGGGATGGGGTGGAGGTGGGTAAGTGGTGAGATAGGGGTGAAGGTGAGTAGGTGGTGGGATAGGGTAGGTTGTGGGATAGGGGTGGAGGTGGGGGTACGTGTAGGTGGTGGGTTAGGGGTGGCGGTGGGTAGGTGGTGGGATAGGGTAGGTGGTGGGATAGGGGTGGAGGTGGGTAGGTGGTGGGTTCAGGGACGGAGAGAATTAAGAGGGTGGGTGAAGATGCAACTTATCTGTTTGCAGACTGCTGAGGGCACTATTTCTTGGTTTGCGTGTATGCTCTGCTAGGGAGTGGCTGAGTGTTTGAATTTGATGTGTTGATGCGAGTGCTTTATAGTAATCATTGGCTCCCAGAAGTACACGAACAACACAATCCCAAAATATCTTCCCTTGATCACCAGTTATGTATTCCTACAGCCCCCCAGGGCATAAATATGGTAAAAGAGATTATATACTGCACTAGAAATGTTTTTCTAAGACTAAGCTTGCACGGAAAGGCCTCATTTCTGCACCGATGTTCCATCTAGGATGCAATTACAGTAATCTCATCTGACGGATCTAGACCAGTCTGACGGCTCGTATTGTGACTGCAGCTGATATCGAACCCATCTGACATTTTCACTCGCAATGCAAATCTGAAATATACAGTTTCAACTGATCATGTTCGACATGTATGCACTCTGCACACTAGTAATGTAAAAAATACATCAGTGGATCCAGATAGTTGTACCCCACCTTTTTCATCGCCATATATAATGTTACCATACATTTTTTTGTGTGGCCACTTTTTAAGGCAGAGGGCCACTTTTTAAGGCAGAACCCCCCTTTGCCAATGCCCCACCCCCTCCCCAGATAAGACCCTAGATTCACGACTGGAAAAAATACTTACAGATGCATTGAATCTTCTTCAATCAATTAATTTGGTGTGATTTTGAATTTTATTTTGGGTGTATGTAAATTTTTGGGGGGAGGGGAGGGGAGGGGGTACTTATAAAGAATGTAGGGGTGGGGAAGACAGGTTCAAGATGGTATAAGAGTAGCAATTATAAAATAGTTATCAAAGATGTTTATCAGTGGAAACGGTGTTCAATCTAGGTTACTTTTTAATCTATAAATGCAACCGACTTGGTGTACATTTTGTCAGTGGGTGGTGGTGTACTGAGTACTTAACCACCCAAGTAATTGTCACCTTGCAAATCTGTTTCATTTGAATGATAATTTGTCATTCACTAGGAACAAGGGAGAGAGTGGAGTTGGGGAGTGGAGGGGAAACCAAAGTGCCCCACTGGAAAAAGTGATTTTCACTTTCCATTAACATGACAAAATATGTGGGTTTTTTTGGATGACCATTTCTTTCTACGAAATTTAAGGCCCGTTTTTATCTCTAAAGGAACGAGAGACAAGAACTGCCCGAATTTCAAACCATCTTAGGGAAATGTCATTGCACAGTGTACATGATATTGGCCAATCCGATCATTGATATGATGTAGCAAATCTGATTGGTCAACACTGGTTTTGATTGACTTTTGATTGATCAGTTTATAAAAGATGCAAAATAGCTCCTTGATATAACCCCTTCATTCTGAATTCAAAGAACAATGTTTAATGGACTTATATGGTGTAAATTGGGACAATACTGTATCCTTTTTGGGAAGGGAGGGGGGCTGGGAGAGAAAGACGACTAGTTTGAACACAGTTGGCAGTGATAAAAATTGAACACAATATTTTATCAAAATCATTCAGAATCAATCATAATCAGCATTTCAATTCAACAGTCACTCCAAGATCTTTCATAAAATATTAATTTAACTAAACAAATTAGTAACATGAAATTAGTCAACGATGAAGTCATTGCAATTTTTTTTTTTAAATGCAATCGGAATTAGGAGGTTAGTCTGTCTGTAAATGAGGACTTATTATTTCACAGGAATACTTCGCACAAAGTCGAATGCAAAGTGACTTGTGACGTCTAATAATTTGAAGAAGTTGATCATATTTTAACTTGAGTGACTTTCACAGCTAATTTGTGTGACGTAAATTTCACTTTGCTTTCGCATTTTGACAAAGTAAAACTGGACCTAAAGCAGAAGGCTTAAAGACCTGTGGTTAATACTTAAATGAGACATAATCACATATCTATCAGAAACCAAGGAGTGATGTTGGCCTAGTTCTCCCAGGCACAAATCAATGATTCGAACCAATTGGTTTGTACCCGTTCAGACCAATTCATTTGAATTTGAACTTGGCACAAACCAATGAATTTCAAATGAAAAAAAAAAAAAAATGTCGAGTGATAATTTTATTGTAGGGGCAAGGCAATTTTCCCTTGATGGAAGGCACTTTCACTATAAAATCAAAATATCCATGAGAACATTTAAGGGGACCAGAGGCAAAGACATGAAGGTAACCATGAAGTTCAAGGCCTGATAATAATAGTAATTTTTAAACATTTTCCAGAAAATTTCTGTCCCATCTGGTGCAAATCTCCTCCCCTCTACCTCTCTTCCCCCGGCACAAAACCCTCAGGTATCTGGCATATTCTCTTTTCTGACAACTCTTTGAGAGAAAAAAATGTTGTTCCCTCCAAAATAATGTATTTGATGAGACCTGTTCCCACAAAACCAGGACATGTAGTCCCATCCCCAGTGGGTTGTACAGTTAGGTATCACCCACTGGGGATGGGACTACATGTATGTGATAAAACTCTTCAAACACCTTGAAAACATGTAAAAACCATCAAGTATTTTTGGCGACTTTGTCCTGGTTTTGTGAGAACAGGTTTCATTTCTCTTTTTAACCTAAACTGTGTGTGTGTGTGATTATGTCTCATAGATTTGTCATAAAAATGCATTAATTAATCATTAGTGCAGTAACACATGAAGATTTCATGCGAGTGATATTATGCAATTATAAATATTCTTATTAGGTTAAACTTAAGAGGATTTAGTAAGACTAATTGCGGTGACACCATGTGAAATTCTCTATTGAGTAGTAATTAGTTCTGAAAAGAACTGGAGGTTCTTATCATTATTATATGTACAAATTGAAAGCGATAGCTGTTATTAATTATAGCATGTACTAGTTAAAAATGATAGCTATATACATGTATTTCTAATTGTTCTATACATTAAACAGAGAGACAAACATTAACCCTAACCCCCTAGGTATTCTGGCTAGGAACCTTCCTGAATCCTCCAAAATCCATCAGTGCACTTTTGGAAACATGCCCTTATCTTCATAATGCACCATGCATTTTTGTTGATCTTTCATATTCAGCACTTATGGCCTGTACTTCTTGCCAATTAGTAATTTTGCCCCATTTGAAGAGGTGAAAGTACCAGTTTCCAACAGTTTCCAACCTTTTAAAGTTTATATGAAATGTTATAAAAGGAAATTCAAAGCTACATTTATAAGCATGTTATTTTTCACTATTTTAACGGCAATTTTCTGAAATTTTATTTTCATCGGAACATTGCTATTTTACTTGTGGAAAGGAAAACAAATATTTTGAAAAAATACATTTCTCAAAATAATCACCAGAAATGTGGTCTTACAGTAAATAAAATTTAATTTATTGTGGGTCTTATCATTAGTTAATTTTGGGCCAAGATGTTAGCCAGGATTTAGAAAATAGGGTGTCCAAATTTGCTGGAAATTTCAAAACAGGGTGTCCAAATTGTTCACTTACAATACTTTTACATGTAAATGACGGATGAAATAAGGTGGCCAAAATTGAAACAGGGTGTCCAAAAAACACCCAGACACCCCTCTGGCTAAGACTATGATTTGGGCACATAATGCTTTTGACAATTATTTTTTTAGTAATATCTCAATACAAAAAAATCTGTCTTCCTTTCTAAGGTCAAGAAAAGTCCCCAGCTTCTGGTCTTCATGTGCGTCGTCTCAGACATGCGCATCAGAATTTTTTATTATTTTTTTTCTTCTCTGAAACGATGTCCAACTGCAGCCAAAAATCGCTGTTTTTTAAGCGACTTTTTTTCACATAGGGGTATAAAAGTGAGGCCTCTATTAACCACCATAATTTGGTCTGGTTCCAATAACCACGTATACATGTATCATGTATTTCACTGGTTGGCAAAAAAATAAAATAAAATAAAAAATTAAAAATTTTTTTTTTTTTAAATCGTGCTACCACACTGATATTGAAGCTGATTGAGACTTTTTTGCCTTAAAGGATAAAAACAATGTTCCCATCGACACAAAGATGTTTGATAGAATAGCGAAAACACAGGTGATTCATCTTAAAATTAAAGGCTAATGGGGGAAAACTGTCACTAAATGCAGTATGATATTTGTATTAACCCTAACCACCCCCAAACCATTCAAACTCCAACAGCTGGGTTTGTTGGATTTTGATGGACTCAGTACTGTATAGCCCAGACAGGGATACTTTACATGGGGCTGGGTGTCCCAATTCCAGCTAAGTCCAACAGTTGGGTGGTAGTGTTTGTGCATGGTGTTGGATTTTGGCAGATTCGGGAAGGTTCTTAGCCAAAATAGCTAGTGGGTTAGGGTTAAGCTACTGACAACAAATATCTGATACTTTCAATATTAATCATGGAAAAACAAAATATAAACTTGTGAACATGTACACAGTGCACAAGTAATTGATGTTGTTCATTTGATCTCTGGGTGTGTTCGAGTAGCTTCCCTGAGGTCACCTGAGTAAGTCACACAAGTGAGCCCCACTGATCTCTATATTACTCAGTATAATAGAGATCAGTGGTGAGCGCGAGCATGAGCTAATTGAACGAGCATTCGCGCTCTCGTGGTCGTTAAGCGATGTGTGGAATGTCAACAGTCGCACTGACTTTGTAAAAAACATATTGTGCAGCGAAACAATCGAAAAATAATTATTTCTTGGGTAAAAAGGAATTAATTATCATATTACTTCTTAGGATGGTATGAACCGACACGTCTTCTAGTACAAGAAACAGTCACTACTTACAAATCCATTGTTTAAGGGGTGAAAACGTATGTTAAACTTGCCACACTGAAAATAGAAATGGCGGCCATTCAGAATTTTGTCAAAGTGACGTCATGTCACGTAACTTACCCGGGTCTGCCTTCAGTGACCTGCTTCACGAACAGGTCACGTGAGGCTGACCCAGGTACATGTATGAGCAGGTCACGACAGGCTAACCCAGGTAAGCCCTGGCAATGACGTCAGACATACCCAGGTCAACACGGGAAAGCTACTCGAACGCACCCTATGAGCAGGTCACGACAGGCTAACCCAGGTAAGCCCTGGCAATGACGTCAGACATACCCAGGTCAACACGGGAAAGCTACTCGAACGCACCCTATGAGCAGGTCACGACAGGCTAACCCAGGTAAGCCCTGGCAATGACGTCAGACATACCCAGGTCAACACGGGAAAGCTACTCGAACGCACCCTATGAGCAGGTCACGACAGGCTAACCCAGGTAAGCCCTGGCAATGACGTCAGACATACCCAGGTCAACACGGGAAAGCTACTCGAACGCACCCTATGATTCAAATCTTTGCATGCAGGAAAGACCAATCATGGAATACATCTTTCAATGATGACTTACTTTAACCCTCCTATGGTTTGACCTTTCAAAACCTTTCAAAATCTGCTTACTGGCAAAATGGCTATCAATAATGTATGAACCCTTTAAAACCCTCCAGAATTTGTTGCTACTGAACTACCACACCTTTCAATACCCTTTGAAAGGTATTGAAACATTTCAACACCAGTTTGTTCAGAGAGTTGTTTCACCTTTCGAAACCTTTCATAGGTCCCTTTTGTCAGACAGTTTTCTCACCTTTCAAAACCCTTCAGTACAGCAAACTTGAAAGGTTTTGAAAGGTCTGACAATTCTATGGCAAACTGCACTGTATATAGGAGGGTTAATACTGAAAATAAACAATTACCTTTGAAGTATTAATAAAATAGGTAATAAATAAATAAATAAAAATAACAAATAAATTCATCAATCCTCACCAACATGAATAAACAGTACAAGTGATCTTGTACATTTACATGTACAGTGTATGTACATTTTTGTCTGTTCACCAAATTTGTTATTCTTTGAAAAACATGTCATCCAAAAGACACCCAAAGGTATTACTGTCTATTTGGCTAATAGTACTATGGCATGAACAAATAAACAGTGAATCTTTGAGAACCAACAGTGAAATAACTAAAACAGTAAATATTAGTCAAAAATAAGTTATATGGTCGAAACATGTCTGAAACTAACCCAATCATAACCAATACTGATTGAAATCAGTATGAAAGTTCATGCACACTTGTCTATTTTTCATAAGGTCACTGGTCAGAAATTAATGTCATCTGGTATTCATAACATTTATGATGACATTAAAACCAGTATGCACTCCTGGTAAAATGTCTGTAAATGCATCCATACTTTATAAGAATCAGGATATATGTATAAAAACCAATCTGAAAGTGAAAGTTTCAGCTTATTTCATTGTGTCGTTGACAAGAAAATAATGAAAATGCATTCGAGATTGTTTGAATTTATTCCAAACGTGGAATTTCCGTCATCGGACAACATAAATTCATTCTGGAAATATTTCTTTAACCCTAACCCGTTAGGTATTTTCTGGCTAGGAACCTTCCTGAATCCTCCAAAATCCATCAGTGCACTTTTGGAAACATGCCCTTACCTTCAAAATGCACCATGCATTTTTGTTGATCTTCCATATTCAGCACTTGTGGCCTGTACTTCTTGCCAGGTAGTAATTTTGCCCCATTTGAAGAGGTGAAAGTACCAGTTTCCAACAGTGCTGAATTTTTTCCCCAAAAAGTGCCCCTTGGAGGATTTTGCAGGATTTGGGGTGGTTAGGGTTAATGTTACTAAAACGATAGTCGAGAGACATAAATATTTTAAGCGATGTTTAATACTTTCATGAACTTTATAAAAGCTTTATAGACATGTTTTACGTATTTTATGTAAGTTTCTATGTTTTATGTAAGCTTTATGTAAGCTTTATGTAAGCTTTATGTGTTTTACGTGTTTTATGTGTTTTATGCAAGTTTTATGTAAGCTTTTATGTAAGCTTATGTGTTTCTAGCTGTGTTTATGTGTTTATGTGTTTTATGTAACTTTTACGTGTTTCCCATGTGTCCCACGTGCTCTGATGTGTTTCATGCTTCCATGTGTTTCTATGCAAGCCTGTGCTTATGTGTTTCCCCACGTGCGTTTCCCCATGTGCTTCATGTGCCTCCCATGCTCCCCATGTGCCTTTCTATGCCTTTCACGTGCTCCCATGCGTCCATGCTCCCATGTGCTCCCATGTGCCCCCACGCTTTTATGTGCTCGCCCCAGTGTTTTTCCATGTGCTCCACGTGCTCCCACGTGTTTCCCCATGTGCAGCTCCCAGCAAGCTCCACGTGCTTTGATGCTGTTTCCCCATGTGCTCCCCATGCCCCCATGTAAGCTGTGTTCCTTATGTGTTTTCACATGCAAGTGCCCTCATGTGTTGCTCCCCACGTGCCCACGTGTTTTATGTGCTCCCATGTGCTCACGTGCCTATGTGTTCCATGTGCTACGTGTGCAAGCTCGATGTCTATGCCTTTATGTTTTAGTTTCACGTGTGTTTCATGTAAGCCCATGTGCTCTCATGTGCCTCTATGTGTGCCTGCCCACCCCCATGCTTCCCACATGTGCCCCACACATGTGCTCCTGACGTGCTCCCACAGCACCAGTCTCTGCTCACATGCCCCATGCTCCCACGTGTTCCCCACGCCCTGATATGCCCCATGACAAGCTCCCACGTGCCCACAAGCCCCCTGCCTTGCATGACATGCTCCCACGCTCCACATGCTTCCACACGCCTCCCCATGCCCCACATACGTGCTCCACATGCTCCCATACGCCCCACATGCCTCCCACATGCTCCCACATGTGCCCCACTGTACGCTTCCACACGCTCCCATACAGCCCCCCCACATGCCTCCCACATGCCTCCCACATACGCCCCACATTGCTCCATACGCCCCACATGCTCCCACACTGCCCCACACGCTCCCCATATGCCCACACACAGCTCCCACATGCTCCCATACGCTCCCACATGCCCCACACAGCTCCCACACGCTGCCCCTGACATGTACGCCCCCATGCTCCCACACGCCCTCACGATGTCCACATGCTCCCCACACGCTGCCCACGCTCCCCATAAGCCTGTGTTTCACATACCCCTCACAAACATGCCCCCTGACAAAGCCTTGACTTCATGCTCTCACATGCTTTTTAAGCTCTATGCTCACATAGCTTCTGTGTTTCATACAGCCCATAAGCCTCTATGACATGCGGCTCACATGCCTCTACATGCTCCCACATTGCTCTACGTGACAGCCTCACATGCCTCATGCTCCCATTTACCTCTACATGCCTCCCACATGCCTCCACATGCCTCCCCATACGCTTCCCACATGCTCCCTGACCTCCCATGTGCGCTCCCACACGCTCCCACAAAGCCTCCATGTGCCCCACGTGCTCCCCACGTGCTCCCATGTGCGCTCTCCCAGCTAAAAGCCCTCATGTGACGCCCCCATGTGCTCCCACATGTGCCCCCACGTGCCCCTGATGCTCCCCACGCTCCCACGTGCCTGACATGCCTCCCACGTGCTCCCCATGCCCTCATGTGCCTCCCACGCTCCCAAGCTCCTCCACTACGCTTCCCACGTGCCCCCATGCAGTTCTCACGTGCCCCATGCTCCCATGCTGCCTCCGCTCATGCCCCACACGCGTTTCCTGACATACCTCATGTGCCTCTACGCATGCTCCTCATGATACGTTCTACATGTTTCCCACATGTTTCCCATACAGTTTCTACATGCTTTCATATGCTCTCCCACATGCTTCCTTCACATGCAAGTTTCTCATAGCCCTCACATATGCTTCCCATGTTTCTGACATGCCTTACATGCTCCACAAAGCCTCCCATGCCTCGCTCCACATGCTCCCACATGTGTTTCATAGCCTCCTGACATGCTTCCCACATGCCTCCATACGCTCCCACAAAGCTCACTGCTCCACAGTGCCTCTACGTGCCCCATGCTCCACACGTGCCTCCCACACTTTGTGCTCCCCACATGCTCACACGCTCCCCAACGCCTCCACAAGCTCCCACACAGCTCCCACAAGCTCCACAGTGCCCCATGCCCCCACATGCTCCCACACGCTCCCCACACGCTCCCACATGCTGCCCCATGCTCCCACAGTGCCCCACGTGCAGCCCCACGTGCCTCCCCATGCCCCACGTGCCCCATGCCCCATACATGCTCCCACATGCCCACATCCCACATGCCCCATACGCTCCCCATGCTCCTCACGTGCCCCATGTGCTCCCCACAATGCCTCCCACAGCGTTCACATGCTCCCCACATGTTTCATGCCTCTACATGCTCTGATATGCCTCTCATGATGTTTCCCACATATGCTCTACTCATGTTTCCCACATGCTCCCACATGCTCATGCCTTTCCCACATGTTTCCCATGTTTCATGTTTCACATGCATTGCCTCAAGCTCTCACATGCTCCCACATGCTTCCCATATGGTTTCCCCACACGCTCCCACATGCTCCCCACATGCGTCATGCCTCACGCTTCCCAATGTGGTTCCCACATGTGCACATGCCCCACCCATGCTCCCACATGCCTCACAGCTCCCACATAGCCTGCTCCCATACGCCCCACAGACAGCCCCACACAGCCTCCACAAATTGCCCCCCATGTCACGCTCCCTGACACGCTCCACATGCTCCCCACAAATGCCTCACGCTCCCACATGCTCACATGCCTCCTGTTCTGCTCCCACACGCTCCTGACATGCGCTCCATGCCCACACGCCTCACATGCCTCCCAAATGGCTTCCACACATGTGCCTCCCCACACGCTCCACAAGCCTGTTTTCTACCATGGAGACACATGGGCTCCCACATGCTCCCACATGCTCCCATTACGCCCCCACATGCTCCCACATGCCCCATGCTTCCCACAGTTTCCTGATACGCTCCCATGTTTTCATTGCTTCCCATAAAGTTTTCACATGTCTCTACATGTTTCCCATGTTTCCCATAAAGCTCTGACATTCCCACATGTGCCCCCTTGACTGCCCCACATGCTCCCACATGCTCCCCATGCCCACATGCCTCACATGCTTCCCACATGCTCCCACATGCCTCCCCACATGCCTCCCACATGTGCTCCCATGTGCTCCCTGACATGCACGGCTCCCCACATGCTCCCCACACGCTCCCCATGGCTCCCACACTGGCTCCCACATGCCCAGCTCCCCACTATGGGCTCCCATAGTTCCCCACATGTTCCATGCTCCCACGTGCCCAGACAAGGCTCCATTACGCTCTCCCATGTGCCCCCACACGCCTCCACAAAGCCTCCAAACCACACAAGCCAGCGCTCCACATGTCTCCCACAAAGCCCACGCTCCCACATGCTCCCACACGCCCCACACGTTGCGCCTTTCACACGCCTCCACAAGTGCTCCCACATGCTTCCCACATGCTTATTGCCCTTACATGTTCTGATGCTTCCATAACAAAGCCCTCCCCATGCCCCCTCGACATGGTTCTTCCCAAACTGCCTTCCCATATGCTCCACATGTTTCCTGACACTGAGTCCCATATGGCTTTCATATGTTTCCCACATACGTTCACATGCTTCCTCCCATGTGCTCTCATGTGCCTCATGTGTTTCCATGCAAGCTTTTATGTGCTTTATGCTCACATGCTTCATATAAGTTCTCACATGAACGCCTCACATGCTCATAGCTTTCCCCACATGCCCTCCCACATGTATGCCTATATGCTCCACATGCCTCTATGCTTTCCACATGCTCCCACATGCTCCCATACGCTCCCCATGTACATGCTCCCCATATGCTCCCTATGCTCCCTATGCGCTCACAGCTCACATGCTGCACATAAAAGCCTCCACATTGCCATGCTCCCCATACGGGCTCTCCACATGCTCTATATAAGCTTCCATGTTTCCTTACGGCTGCATATGACATGTTTTATATAAGCTTTTTATATAGCTTTTATATGGCTTTCTATATGCTTTATATGTGTATATACATGCTTTTATATGGCTTTATATGTTTTATATGCTTCTTTATGTAAACCATGCTATGGCTACGGATGGTACTATATCTTTAACCCTCCTATGGTTTGACCTTTCAAAACCTTTCAAAATCTGCTTACGGGCCAAAATGGCTATCAATAATTATGAACCCTTTAAAACCCTCCAGAATTTGTTGCTACTGAACAACCACACCTTTCAATACCCTTTGAAAGGTATTGAAACATTTCAACACCAGTTTGTTCAGAGAGTTGTTACACCTTTCGAAACCTTTCATAGGTCCCTTTTGTCAGACAGTTTTCTCACCTTTCAAAACCCTTCAGTACAGCAAACTTGAAAGGTTTTGAAAGGTCTGACAATTCTATGGCAACTGCACTGTACATAGGAGTGTTAAAGAAAACATACTACTCAAAACAATTTAGGGAATACCGGATTTTTAACATCAAATAGGTTTGAAATGTTCCATGAACCGGGATTTTCATTTGCAACCCCCTCTCTCTTTCAGTAGTCATGTCATGAAATGTGTAATCACTACATGCATCCTTTATCATCTGTTTCATTGTGCAGTTGTTTCTCATCAATTCTGTGAATCATTGTGTTTATCTGAAATAAATGATCTTGCTTTAACTGAGATTATTCCGGTGTTCCCTAAATTGTTTTGAGTAGTATATATAAAATTTCTGACCAGACTTGGAAACTGTCCTTTTTATTTTATAAGAAGGATGGCTCTGAATGTCATTGGTTGAATTGGCCACGAAGATATGCAACTGGTATACGCTTGTAAGTGTATACCAACAGCATGCATAGCTGCGGGAGGTTACCAACCATTTGACCTCAATTCAAAGTCACTGAAACATTCTGCGTGACGTCTGTTTTTCGGGGCTAGTATGATCAACGCCTAAAAAAAAAACATCTGGTCAACTATCAGAATAATAATTCCAAAAAATTTATTAAAAATATAAATATTTGCTAATTTTACAGATATCTTTTCTGAGATTGCCAAGAAAAAAATATTACAAGTTATAAATCCTAAACTAATTACGTGTGTGTGTGTTTGTTTGAATGTTTGATGTGAAGTATGTGTACTGCTAGATTCCATATTTAGGCTGCAAGGGAAACTGGGATAAATCTTGCCATGCAGAATATTATCATTCTCTTGGACAAAGCATGCTTCAAACACAATGTTATCAGAACACAAATCATTCAGAGCCCATATTAATTCACTGTCAAACTGGTAAATATTTACAGCACTTATTATCCACCAATGGAGTCTTATATATATTCATATACCCTACTTAAATCGATAACGTACTTACATATCTTATAAGACTGTTATGATTATTATCCTGTAAGACTCTTACAAGATTTTACTAAGAAGGTAAGAATATCAAATCAATGCAACAAGGTCATAGCTCACATATTGGATAAAATCGAGTTGATAAAACTTAATATTGCAAAAGTTAAAACTGAAGATACCACACTTTCAGCTATCTTTACTATAAGATCCAATATAACAAACATATATTACTATATACAACTTATACCTTGTTGTACATGTACCTCCAGTTCTTTTCAGAACTAATTACTACTCAATTGAGATTCCACATGGTGTCACCGCAATTAGTCTTACATATACAACTTAGTTGCACTGATCCGATGATTCAATATGAACTTAATCCTACTATAATATAAGATCCCATATATTTCAGATATCTGTCCTATAAGAGCCAATATAACAAACATATTATACGATCCTATATGATCTCAGATGATACTATTAATACTACAATTTCATCCTACATATATAAGATAGGATGACATTCTAAGAGATACAATCCGATGGAAATCCTATGGAATCTTATAAAAATTAAACAGGAAATTTATAAGAATCATATATAGGAATCTTATAAGAATCATATATAGAAATCTTATAAAAATCATATAGGAAACTTATAAAAATCATAGAGGAAACTTATTAAAATCATATAGGAATCTTATGAGGATCATATATATGAACCTTATAAGAATCATATAGGATTTATATAAGAATCATACAGTAATCTATACATGTACATGTTGCAGGCTCATGTACATGTTGGATCTTATGAGCTCTTATCTGACCATATACATGTAACACTCCTAAAATATTTAAGTAGGGTATATAAAGATATCAAAATACAATATTAACAACACCAGATCAATATTATCAACACCAGATCAGTATTAACAACATCAGCAAAATACTTTTCTCCATTTTGACAAATCAAATACAATAACAAGACGCAACTTTGATTTGTTTCACCAATTCCTTCAGAATAAATTTGGTCTTAACAGAGGATCCACTGGTGGAAGTTATGTTTAATCAGAGGCATAAGTTAGGCACTGGAGAACTGTGCAAAACAGATCTTAAATACAGCCAGAACACTAGTGTGAAGACCCAATCACACATTGAACAATAACTTAAATATACACCTTTGTCATGCTGAATCCATCTTATGTTTCCCCCATACAAATCCATGTAACCAAACGGAGGCTAGAAGGAAAATAGTCTGGCCCCATTTTCTACTTGCGATCACCACTATAATTTGTATTTATGCACAGGGGGTCTGACCAAGATGGCCGCACCCTGGTAAAGATCTATACCATTGTTGTAGTTGAGGCTTGATACACCACAACAGCACTTAATTCATGTTACTTATTTTTCTTCCTTACAGGGACAATATCATCACGATCAACAGGGCATGGAATCGGAGTGCTAACTTTAGATTAACTCAGTGACTGGAAATAATACCCACACGATAAGGTCATATTACCATTGCTTCTGCATAAATGAGCCAGTCATTTTCAGTCACTGTGTTCATCTTAAACTAGGACACCGATTCCATGCCCTGTTGAAAGTCTGCTCTGATCGTGACGACAGTGTCCCTTTAAAGAAGCATTCTTGTCTTATTGTGTACATACAAGGAGTACATTTTAACCCTTATTTGACCACTGCGAAACACTACTGGGATGCATGTGAGCAATCACCAATGGCCTGCCTGACAGTCAGAGAATCCTGTGGTTAGGTCACGAACCAAGGATTGCAGAACAGAATGAAGTGGCTGCTGTGAGTTCAAAGAATTTGACAAAGATGGTCACAGCATGATAAGAGTCTGGGATTAATGGAAGATGGCAACATGATGAAGAAAATTCCACTCTTGACTTAATAAAAGCGGTTATTAATTTGTTTTCTTCTATACAGAAATTATCATTGATAGGTGTGACTGGGTCTTAACTTAAACAACCATGCTAGAAATGACTTGAGACAGAACAGTGCTAAAACACTTTATTCAAAATGCCGTGTGTATAAAGACGATGTCCATTTACACGTGATTAACCAAATGATGAGAATTAATACGTGTGACACTAAATACAAACTAATGTAACTATCGTTGGCATGCTAAATATGTATACACTGTGTGTCTGAAGGGAATGAATGAATGAACAGCCAATCAGGGAGCATGTTTCTTGCCCCTGTTAAACTTTTCAACCAATCACGTTAGTGCTTTCAACAGCTATCAAATGTATTTGTTTTTGATTGGTCAAAACAATTGACAGTAGAACGCAGCTATAAGGAACACCACAAGGTCCAAACGAAAAATTAAATCAATTGTTTCAATCACCCGATGCAAGAATTTCACCAACTTATATAAAACTTCCACTGTAATACTAATATCCTTCTTTCTAGTGATTCATACATGTAGTCGTAAAACTAATGCCAGATGTGTATTACATTACATGAAGTGTGTCTGTCATCTTATATAACCTCGTCCATGGCATAGTACTCCAAGAACAATGGATTTGGGGCCATTCATGACGTCGGATTCCACCGACTGACGTGCATAGTCTCAAACGAGGTTGTGCATTCTGGGTGATTTGCTGGTATGTGCGAGATGTACTTAACAAATTTATGTGTGTTAAATGCGGACTGCACTTTAAACGTGCATGACTCTCTGCTGTAGCCAATTCGCATCAAGTTTGCATCCTATTTTTGTTCTGGAACTACATGTAGCAAGCGGTGTCGAACGTTTATCCCATGATGCCCAAGGCAGGGTAGCCATACTGAGTTACCACGCTTGCATTTTGAGTACAATGTCATTGACTGAGTTATAGACCTGTATCACACTATGGCCATCTTGGTCACATTCCCTGTGTACCCATTGACAATGATAGTACAAATTCTCATAACATAAAACGAGACCAGACTATTTTCAATTCCAGCCTCGGTTTAGTTACATTGCTTATAAGGGAAAAAAAAAAGTCTCCGGTCATCAGTCGGCTTCAAAATCGGTGCGGTGACGCACTTTTTTTTTCCGGCCATCTTTTTTTTTAGCCAACAGGGAAATATGTCATACATTGTATATGCGGGGACCAAATTTCCCATATGCAAAGTATGGTGGCTAAGAGAGGCCTCACAAATCGGGCAAACGTTCATACCCCTATGTGAGAAATTCATTTAAAGCACAGCATGGCAGAATTCCAATCGATCCAGCAATTTTGGCTGCAATTGGACATCGTTTCATTGCAAAAAAAAATAATAATAAATTAAAAATGCCGACACAAGGGTCTGAGGCGACGTGCGCGGTACAATGGTGTTCATTATAACAGCGTTGTATTGTAATGCCAATGAATAATCAATATGTTAACTGCTCTTTCATGGTTCCCTTTAGAAAAGGTTAAAGGTGATATCTACACGAGGAATGAAGTTTAACAAATGGAAGACATTCCCACGAAAAAAAGAACAAAAAAACACACTCCAAATTTCAGAGTAATTTTGGGATAAATCTGTTACCCTGGTTCGCGGGGATAGCACATTGAAGGATCTGTGGGGCTCCCTGGCCCACTGGTTATTTCATGTTTTACCGTATTATCTACTGTGAAAACTGGAACAATACCCTGACATCTGTGGGGGATGAAAATATTCAGATTCAAAAAATCATATTTAGTATGAAAATGGAACAAATCAAAGTGGCATTTAACCATAACCCCCTAGGTATTCTGGCTAGGAACCTTCCTGAATCCTCCAAAATCCATCAGTGCACTTTTAGAAACATGCCCTTATCTTCAAAATGCACCATGCATTTCCGTTGATCTTTCAAATATTCAGCACTTATGGCCTGTACTTCTTGCCAGGTAGTAATTTTGTCCCATATGAAGAGGTGAAAATACCAGTTTTCAACAGTGCTGATTTTTTCCCAAAAAGTGCCACAGGATTTTGCAGGATATGGGGTGGTTAGGGTTAATGATCATAAATATATGATTTTTTTTTGTTCACTGATTAAGGGTATTGGCAAACAGAATTAAGAAAATGAAATACTATTTGAATTACAATAATTGATATTAAAATTAAGAATTATATCATTTTTTAATTATAAGATTCCTGTATTGGTGAACTTGTTTTATCTTGTTAATATTCCAAAACTTAAATTTTAATTAGGTCTAAAGCACAATTTGATTTTTTAGCACTTATTTTTATTTTTGAGTGGAAAATCATTTACCCCATAAATAATTATTAAAGAGACTATCTTGTTCTAACTTAAACTTGTTTGCATAAATAGGAAGTCTTTTCCTAAATAATGAACTGTTGCTGTGTTTTACGGCATTACACATAACCACTGTCTCATAAGAAACTCACCATTTATTTATTTTTTATTCATAATTTCATACAAAATATTAAACTTTTGATCTTTAAGACACAATTATGATTCCTTTTATATATAAATTATACTCATCATTTTTTTCTGTTTTGTGCAGCCACACTAATTTTAAGCATTTGTTTTATACGAAAATGTTTTGCAAATAAAATTCCACTTTTTTCAGTTCACGATTAGTTTTTTCTTGAAACGTTTCAAGTATCTGCTTATCAATCATAAATGTCTTTGCATCTTTGCATAAAATAACTCTTCATTTTCCCATACATATTAACTTTAAAATCACTCAAAATTCTGAGCATTTATTAACCTCAAAGTTCACTAGGACTCATTTTCACAGAGCTGCTTTAGCACAACAATTTGCTGAGTACAGTAAAACTCTCAGGCCACCCAGTGCCTAATCTACCAAAAATAAGTTTTTTAAATACATGTAGATTTTTTAAGGAAAATATAGGTTGTTATAGATTTACCAAATGCCAAAATATAGGCTTTTATAGGTTATTTCCCGTGATTATGTAGTGTTAAGTAACAAGATTTGGGTAAATTGCTAAGAGTGGTACACATGTTACAGTTTGGCGACTGTTTTGGCTTGATCTCTTTATACTTCGGAAGTAATTTTTCTTCAAAGCCATGAGGATTTTATGAGGAAGTTGAAAATGTGTTGCAGGAGATTAAAAATAAAGGTTTTATAGGTTAATATAGGTTTTTGGAGGAAATAAAGGTTCTCATTTTGAAATATAGGTTTTTATAGGTTTTATAGGTTTCACTGGGAGGCCTGAATTCTGGCAAAAAAATGTTACCAGTCAAATGGGAGACTTTAAGACAATGGTGGCAGCAGACTTATTGGTCCTTTTCCCATGTTTATGTATTTCTGAGCGTGCGTACAATATTGAAAACAATGGAAAAGGAACAGTACATGGGTGTAAATCCTGGGGGGATATTATACCCCCCACTGTTTGGTCTGGGGGATGGTCTATAGGATCATCCCCCCCCCCCCCCATAATTTGTCATATGGAAAAAATAAAAATAATCAAATAATTTGTGCAAAAATAGGGGAAATTTGGTTTGTTGAAATATGTATTGCCTGTTTGTTCCTTTGTCTTTTTGGGTGTGATTTGGGTGCATCTTTATGATAGCCGTGGGATTCTGATTGGATTGTGATTAGTTGTGTGCCATTTCTTGGGCATGCCAAAAAAGAGGAAAAATAGTACATAAAGTGATGTTTTTTTGTGGTGTTTGGGGGCGTTGAGCAAAGATCGAGATTCAATACTTTGTTGTACATGTATATGTACATTATGCAAAAAAAATTCAATATCATTCCCCCAGTTTTCGACACGGATTTACGCCACTGGAACGGTAAGTCTGTTACCATCTAGTGTCTCAAAACACTTCCCTTGTCATATAATGTTTATTGCTTCTGGCAGTTTCTCTGCGTAGGTTTGCTCAGGAATAATTTCTGCTGAGCAGCTCAATAAAATTGGGCCTGTGGTTATCACCCCCTCGCCCCCCCCCCACCCCCCCTTCAAGAGCATATCACTGCTAAACGTACGTCTTGACTGCATCCGGGTTCTGCATGAGCGCCCTCGCGATGATGGCATTGGGGTCCTCCCTCTGCGCTGGTATGAACTTAGATCTGTACATTGCTGTGGTCGGCCTGGGTGGAGGCGGTACAACAACGGGAGACGGTCTTGGTTGCCTCTGACGTCTTAATACACACGATGATGGAGCAGTGAAACAATTTTAGTTTAACTGAGAGAATGTGGGTGAAGGTAGGGGGAAACGTGGGGGAATTGATGGGGTTAAAATAGGGATATGTCTTTGATGTGTTCTTTCAACACTGTCCATTCTAGTTAGCTTATAATGTCTTTTTCCTGAATTCCTACTTAGGAATCATGACCAAGTGAATTAGGAAAACCTTTATTTCTGGTGGCAGAATGTGGGTTCAAATTTTAGCCAGGATCATGGTGTTCGTGTCCTTGAAGTAGACACTTCAACCATAATTGCTTCTCTCCACCCAGGAGTATAAATGAGGACCATTGAGGGCTAAGTTGGCTGTGTTTGATTGGCCAAGTCACACCATGGCAGTTTGGAGACGTATGAGAGTAACACAGTGTGACGTCATATTCCCATCACATCATGTTCTACCCAATCTTTACTTTCGTTATTGTTCCATGATGCAACACTTACAAAATGGTTCTGTGATTTTGTTAACCTAACATCATGGCTCTCTCATAATGGCTCTCTATTATCTACCCAGAGAACTGTGAAAGTTTGACAAGTGGCCGGATATGAACAGGGGAAATCTATAAACCTTTTCATGGTTGAGTATATGGTAGGTTTGCCATTCTTTGACCTTCCGCCGATCCCATTTTATGACTTTCTTGTTTGACAAGATCAAGCAAAATGAGAAAATAAGGATACGAAAACCATTTGAATTGTTCTGGGGATATATAACAAACACGCATTCCAGTCTTCATTAGCAACACAACCTGTGAATATAATATCATCATGAGAATTAAGAACTAAGAATAATTATTACTAAAGAGGCGATCGTTGTCAATATCTAATTTTAAAGTCTAGTTAAAAAGGCCCTAAACTAAACACTAGTGGTTTCCGTCTTACATACTAATTTTGTATATAAACATATCTAAATTCAGTCCAATTTCTCTAAGTAAACCCCTAATCCTGACAGCCATTTTTAAACTACAGATAAACAAGCGAAAACTATACACAAATATTTAATAATACCAGCAAAATATGTTAGCCTATGAGGCTTAATTCTCGATTATCAAAACAAATTACATAAACATTTGGCACAAAAATTAAGACAATTAGACACAATTCATCATCAAAGGTTCACTCAGCAGACTGGGTTTTTTTCTCTTTATGAAGCGAACTTCGATGCGCCATGCAAGCATTCGATGTATGCGAGGAATGCTGGCTACACTTTGCATGCGAGGGATCGACCCAACATATCCGTAGCTTTCTCTTGCAATGGAAACCAATCGCGGGAGGTTAACATATGTACATGTACATGTAGTGGTCAAAATCTGGAGTTAGAATGGGACGACCGAAGCGGGTGTATTATGCCATGGATTTAGTTTTAAATTAAGAGATTCATTATCTGAGCTATGGCCACACGATAATTATGGTCAAAGAGAAGTTTTACGATGTGAAAAACACTGCTATTTTGCATTTGGTATCTGAATTTTTTCTGGTCAAGTATCAAGCTACAGTACATGTAGTTTTCACTTTTCGTAAATCCATCTAGATTAACCCTAACCCCCTAGGTATTCTGGCTAGGAACCTTCCTGATTCCTGAATCCTCCAAAATCCATCAGTGCACTTTTGGAAACATGCCGTTATCTTCAAAATACACCATGCATTTTCGTTGATCTTTCATATTCACCACTTATGGCATGGTAGTAATTTTGTCCCATTTGAAGAGGTGAAAGTACCAGTTTCCAACAGTGCTGAATTTTCCCCAAAAAAGTGCCCCTTGGAGGATTTTGGAGGATTTTGCAGGATTTGGGGGTAGTAAGGGTTAAACATGACAAATATTATCAACTCATTTCTTTGTGTTGTTATTGAGAAAATGTTGATTTTTTTTGTATTGATTCCAAAATGGAATTTTTCATCTCTGAAAGTTAAAATAAATTTTCAAAATAATTTGATTTTGTTCCAAATGATACAGAAATATCTCAAGGGATGTTTGATACCGTCACCAACTTTACACCAACTAGTTTCATGTACACCTGTGATCATTTATATGTTTTCTGAGACTACCAATCGTGTATAGGACTTCAATTGAAAATATGTGAAAAAGTATAAATGAAAGTTATTTTCAAATAACGATCTCCTTAATTTTTTTTTATTTGTGTTTTTGTTGCATATTTATTTGATTTCTGATTTATTTGATTTTTGACAATAACAAAAATAGCTTGATTGGGAAAAGGTACTGCCACGCCTATGTCGATCTGTCACTGATAATTTTCAAGTGCTTACGCGTTCTTGACTCATACTTCAAAAGCTGGGCGGTGGTAAATGTGAAGACAAGCAAATAACCACTTTATACTGGACTGCAGCATAGATCTGCTGCTAGTCTTAATAAATAAATTATCTTGGAAAATTTGTTGTATTTCTTTCCCTTTGTTCTGGCAGTTTTGAAATATGCTTGCCGCGCTTTGTTGAAAAAGTTATAAATACATACCAAAATAAACATGCAAGCAGGTCTCTTTTATCGAAAAACTTCTTGTTAAATTTACAGCTGATGTGGATTTAAAAAAAGATTGTAACCATTTTGATTCCTTGGTAATTCAGTGTAGAAATATTGCTTAATAAGACAAAATGTGCAGGGAACCATGTAAGACAGAGCGCCAGTTTACCCAACAATACAGTCTCTTGTTTTCACAAGTGATTTCCTTATGTGAAATTTCGACAACAGAGAAACACATCATAACGCCGTACTTATATGGATTTGGTTTACGTGACATTTCTACCGAGATTTGGAGTCGATCCCTCATAGTGTGGTATGGGATCTTTGTACATAATCTAACGAAAATGTCACATGACACAGTCTCCTCAAGATTCCAAATGCTACCATGCTTACCCAGACATGTACCAATATGAAGGTTCTAGGCCTGTTTTTTGTACATTTTTTACATAAATAAATATACTTTAATAATTATCACAGCACTGTAATAAGAATGTGTGAACGTAAAACAGCAGCACTGTTTTCGTTTGTATTTACTGTTCACTAAAAATTTCCTTCTTTTAATTACATACCCGTAGTTCATGGGCGGATCCAGAACATTTTTTAGGCGGGGGGCTGAGAATCAAAAACAATTATTTTTCAGTACTACAAAAATTACAATGAAATAATCAAAGGGAGAGAAAAACAAAGCACACTGTGGGAATGGGAGTGCATTCTCCTCTCCCCTCCCCTCTCTCTCTCTCTCTTTCTCTCTTTTTTTTCTTTTTTTCTTTTTTTAAACGATTTTAGGGGGGGTTTCAGCCCCCTTAGCCCCCCCCCCTGGATCCGCCAATGTAGTTGATTGCCAAACTAGACCAATTAATAACAACTAACATACACACATGTATACACACCAATATATACACAGAACTCCATCAATTAGACACATACATGTTAAAATTTTCAATTGGCCAATAACTGCTACCCTCACAATGTTGTCTTTGATTCAGAAAGAGTAAAGACCTTCACAGAAAAGTGTAGCTACATACATGTAATTTGGCACAATTTTCACTTTCAGCTTCAACAGAAAGTGTAATTTGGTATGCCTCCTAGACTTCAACTCGCAGTTCATCTTGACAGCGGGTTGACAGACCGGCCAAAACCCTTCATCTGTCAGTTTTTGGAAAGTGGAACAAAATATTACTGTCTACAACTGTACACAGTGTATAGATGTATTCTCACATGAAACCACCACACTAATGGCAAATACTTTGACATTTTCAATACTTTTCACAGAGGGTTTTTGAGGGTTTAGGGAGATCAAACTGTGCAAGGGTTAACATCTTAAATTTACATAGAAAAACATTACAACTTTAAGACGACAGACACAAACTAATTTTTTTTTGCAAGTGACTCTCCTCACTACGGGGGAAAGAAATGCGGTTATAATCTGTCTACTTTTCGGCTAAATTAAAATAAGGGATTGCTTGAATCAAGACATGATTAAAGGCAGAGCATTCCATTCTTTTAGGGGGAGGTTTAGTGGGAGGGAAGACATCAACCAGCAACCATGGATCACCATTCTGTGAGATTTGGTGAGATTTGGTGAGATTTGGCGAGATTTGGTGAGATATGGTGAGATTTGGTGGTTTTAACGGTCAGTGGCAGACACCAGAGGTTGAAATTGACTTAAAAACGGAACTTCATTTTCTTAATGAAGTTTAAAATGGTATATCAAAAACATTACACTCCCACTTATGTTAGCTCCGCCCCCATTTGGTCACCCCTGGTTCTGCCACTGATAAACAACTTATAATGGTTTCATATACTTTTAGTCCATGTTAATTAGCACTATTTTAATTAATTGGGTAATAAAACAAGTTTTAAATCTGGCGTATCTGGTTGAAACTGTGGCTGTTGAAATTGTTCTTCATCCTTAAGAATAAAAGTCTTCACTTGTATTTCGGCAAAATAAAACATGGTTAACAGAAACACTGTCATTGAAAAAATGTTAATATATAAGGTATATAACTAGTACTGGACTAGTTATTCATATCTGTTATGAAATAAACCACAAGGGAAAACTGGCTAGGTACATCAACAAATTTGTCTCTAAAAATGTATATCTGCAAAACATACACGCAAGACACTTTGACAATTCAACTCATTAACATTGTCAATCTGCACATAAGACGAAATGCATGCGTACGACATTTGTAAACCATTAGATAGATACACATGGAAACAGTTGATATAAACAAAAACGACTTTATCGAATACTGGATACACGGTCCACGCTGAACGCACAGATGGGAATGATTTATGGATTCCCGCAAACCTCAGAATAAAAAAGGTATATCAACAACATCTCAAGAATTTCTCTGACCTTAAAAAAAATGGCGTCTATTAGTCAGGTGCAGTCTTAACGTTTAAAAAAATAAATAAAATAAAAAACATCCCGATGACAGACCAGCTTAAAGGTGATATTTGAATGTTCTGTTGCATTGATTACAATTGGTTTTTATTGCAATATTGCACCGCAATATTTGCTTTAAGTATGTCATGTGGAACAGTTGATATTCTGACAATTACATGAAAACCATATCAAGATTTTCGACACCATTTCTGCCAAAAATTTAAACACAAATCCAGGAAAATTCTAAGATATTTCCATGACAAAATTCTCAATTCGGTGAGTATTCTTGTAAAAATTCCCTTGTAGAGGAATGGGCAATCAATCCTATAAAAAAAATTTGGAAAAAGAGATTTTAAAATTCCAACGTGGATGCCATGTTTTCAGGCTATAGGTTCCTATGTAAGATCTTGCCCCAAATCATATGGCATGGGGACAGTCTGTCAAGTCTGGGGAATTCACACTTACATAATTGCAACCAAATTGAGTCAATGTACCAGACATTATTCAAATTCATCATCAAAAAATGGTTCCTCAAATTGAAATTTGTCGTGGAAACTTAAAAAAAAAAAAAATCAAAAAGATGTTAACTGTTAGCCTGTTAAGCATGTGAAAATGCTATTAAATTGGCAATGATTCATGTTGGTTATTGTAAGATGGTTGGTTTGTGTTTGATTGAATATTAAACAAATTGTTTAGTTTTTGTTTCTTTGTCATTGTTAGCCACTTACAGGTTAAGGTACAGGATTGGTAATTCAAGAACAACCAAAATGGTAGAATTTTAAAGTAAAACTTTACTCAGTGTATAAAGCTGAAAATGTTATCAATCTTCCCCTAGAAACAATTTGTGCCAAGATACTGTCATTTTGACAGAAAATTGTAATTATTTCCAGTTCAAATTTTTAGGAAAGAGTATTCTTTTCTAAATTAAGAATGAGTGGAAAAATATCTGAAAGCATTTTCACTGTTTTCTTGTGAACGACAGAACGCAATCAGGTGAAACTTTTACAGGTTGGATGCACATCTTGATTCAAAGAGAGTAAGCATACTCATAGTCGTTTTGCCAACATTACCAATGTTGTACCTTCCCTTCAATGTATATCTTGATTCAAATAGAGTAAGCATACTCATAGAAGCAGTTTTGCCAACATTACCAATGTTGTACCTTCCCTTCAATGTATATCTTGATTCAAAGAGAGTAAGCATACTCATAGAAGCAGTTTTGCCAACATTACTAATGTTGTACCTTTGGTTCAATGTATATCTTGATTCAAAGAGAGTAAGCATACTCATAGAAGCAGTTTGGCCAACATTACCAATGTTGTACCTTCCCTTCAGTGTATATCTTGATTCAAAGAGAGTAAGCATACTCATAGAAGCAGTTTTGCCAACATTACCAATGCTGTACCTTCCTTTTAAGTAAATGCATTTCTTATGATGTGTTAAAAAATTAACATATTAAACAGTTCATTGCTAAAACTAGGTCATTAAAAGGCTTGCTTTATTAATCTGTTGTTCCCTTGGCAACGACTTCTAAGTAATAACCCTATCGGGTCAATTTTAGCAACCTTTAGCAATGAAACAGCCAGATCCTGACTAAGCACAGGTAATGACCCAGACAAGAGGTCATTCCCCTTTGAAAGACATGACCTTAAAAGGTCACCCCCTTGACAGACATGACCTTAAAAGGTCACCCTCTTGAAAGACACGACCTTAAAAATGTAGCATATTGAGGCCAGTATGCCACATTTCAAAGGTATACGATGACATGACCATCGAAAGTGAGTAATTTGGACAAAACGAGTTTGAAACTTTGGATGGTAGGAAAAAAAACCTGGTTTGCTTAAGCACAGCACTATATGCAGATTCTCTTTTTTGAGTTGTTACGGTAAATGTAATGGCTCTACGGAGAAGAAGCAGTGGTTTTTGCAACTTGACGTCTCAACCAGTATGCTCAGATCGTCTTCACGAGATGGTTAGAAAACGTCAAGTTGCCACACCACCATTTCTTCTCAGAACAACACAGAACCAACACATTTCACAACTCTAAATTGAACATTTACACATGGTGCTATCGTTAAGCTTCCTTGTGTAAATCAAGAAGGGCTCTTCCTTCCTCCCTGTTTAGCAGATTTTGTTGACCGTTTAGTAAAAGAAAACACATAAATGGTCACTTACTTGTCAGGGGGTGCACTGTAGTGTTGGGCTGGTGGGGGTGCGCTGTATTGTTGAGCCGGAGGGGGTGCGCTGTATTGCTTTGCCGCCGGAGCGGGTGCGCTGTGGTGTTGCGCTGATGAAGGATGGGACGAAGAGCCGTTGGTGTAAGTTTTGCCTCTGGAAAAAGAACGACAAAAAAATGGCCTTCCCAATAGAAAAATCGTACTGGAGTCGTGCAATCAAGAGATCTTGGTGGGTGGTACAAGTAAGCAGGAAGTCGTTGGATCCATTTCACTTGTGGATTTTGTTTTCCCCCGCAGATGCTCAAAAGCAAGTTTAAGAGTGCTGAGCTGCCAGAGATAGTCAAATTTACACCACTTCACAATAAACTTGACACAAGCAAATATTAAATGCATATTGTGGTACCCGCTGCTGTATATATGTGTAGGTATCTCATTCTGGCCAATCATCACTGGTCAAGCTTGGTGAATGAGTGAGTTAGGGGTCTCCTGTCAACAACTATTGAAGGCAAATCAAAGGCTTATTATACAATGCTCATCAGAACCATAATCTCACTTAGCAATTGTTGAGATAACCAAACCGAGGTGAATAACGACACTCCACCATGCCAAACTTCAAATCTTTCATGGTTACGACCTCTTCACTTGTAATCAGGAGTGTGTGGGTTCGAATCCTGTCCTGAGTCGACTGTCAAACAATTCTGTGCAGGACACTTACAAGATGTACACAACAAATGATGTCTAGTCCTTCACCGTTGTCGATCCAAAACAAGTTGAACAAGATCTCAAAGAATATAAGAACCGGGCAAGCTCGGTGGTCGAGAGCTTAAGATATGTCTGCACTAGTAAAATACCTGAATTTGTTACAAAATGTTATCTGGTGATAACCATATCCTCAAGGACTTAGGAGTCAAACCAAACGGCCAGTTGAAAGCCATAATCAAAATCATTTATTGACAGATTTGCAACAACTCACCCGTACACCGGAAAGACAGTCAGTTTGTTAAAAATCAAAGAAAAAGCTAAGCCGTTTCCTTTCTGAGTGATCCCTCCCACCTCCTGACTGCTACTTCCAAAATTGTGATCCTTGGTTACACAGCATGCAGGCCTTCCGCTGACAATTGCACTCCCATGATATCAATAATACACCTATCCGTCCTGTCAATCAAACATCATGCATTAACAGGGTCACACCTTCCCATGACAACTGTAACTACATTGTATGTCAGTCAAGCACTTTGATTTTTACACAGTTGCGTGATTGAGATGACGAGCATGGCTTAAGGGTTGATGGGGACTTTGACCAAACCTGGATTGGTAAATTGGGAGATGGCAAGCTATGGGGCTGGATAGCTCAATTGGTATAAATGCACTATTACGGAGTGCTATGGCCGAGCGGTTTTAGTGCATCGGATTTGTGTTCTGATAGCTGAGTTGTCAGAATGTGGGTTCAAATCCTTCTCGTAACCACGGTACTTTGTGTCTTTGAGCAAGACACTAAGTAACTACTATTGTTTTTCTTTGCCCAGGAGTAAATAGGTACAAACTGTACCTGTGAGGGCAGAATTGGTTGTTGTATTTTATTTGAGCTGAGATGGTTTCAGGAATGATTTATGCGCCTGATAAGTACTATAGCTGCAATTTAGCGGCAAGTAGCTATAGAGGTCAAAATCAGTCAACTGCCCGTTTCGACTGTTGACCCAAATGTGCACACAGGGGCATTTTTGACTGGTTTTTACTGTCATTTTGACCACCCTCAACAATACAAGACAATGCTTTTACCAGTCAAAAATGGTTGACTCGTTTTGACCTGTAAATGTACTTACTACACGTAAGGTTTGACAGTTTTAAGTGCACTAGATATACCTTGGCAAGTATATCAACATTTTGACTGATTTTGACCCTTGTAGTAATAGAAGGGTTAATCCACAGGTTCAAGTTCAGTAAATTTTTCATTGTTTACTCCACAAAAACATTTATTTATGTACCTAGTTAATGTACCCAAGTCCCTTGTGGTTTTCTTGATGAACACAGTTGAGGAAAAAACAACAAGACACAAACAAAGTCATGAACAGTGACAGACATTTGATTTGGTTCACAATTTTTTGGAAAGTTGGAAACATTTCCTTATTGATATCACATCGGCAAAGTGTCATGGACGTGTGCATTACTGAGAACAGTTTCTGATATCACATCGGCAAAGTGTCATGGACGTGTGTGCATTACTGAGAACAGTTTCTGATATCACATCGGCAAAGTGTCATGGACGTGTGTGCATTACTGAGAACAGTTTCTGATATCACATCGGCAAAGTGTCATGGACGTGTGTGCATTACTGAGAACAGTTTCTGATATCACATCGGCAAAGTGTCATGGACGTGTGTGCATTACTGAGAACAGTTTCTGACTAATTCCGCTCATGAAAAATGGACAAGTGGAAGCTGTCACCAAACACACAACCTTTAAAAAAGTGTGAAGACTTATTGTATCAAATTGATATATACTACTCAAAACAATTTAGGGAACACCGGAATAATCTCAGTAAAAGCAAGATCATTTATTTCAGATAAACACAATGTTTCACAGAATTGATGAGAAACAACTGCACAATGAAACAAATGATAAAGGATGCATGTAGTGATTACACATTTCATGACATGACTACTGAAAGAGAGAGGGGGTTGCAAATGAAAATCCCGGTTCATGGAACATCTCAAACCTATTTGATGTTAAAAATCCGGTGTTCCCTAAATTGTTTTGAGTAGTATATTTAAATAGGGGTGTGATTTGACAAAAGTAAAAAATCCTGCAAAGCCCCTTCAACCTCCTGGATGTTTAATTTTGGAGGATCTACAGACTCCCACAAACAACTAGAGGTTTGGACACAATACAGGCTACTTCTTTCTTTCCTTGGTCGCTACTTCACTTCTTTCAAGAACATTTTGAGGCAAAGGGAAATTTAATAAAAATCCTGAGAAATCACAGGCCTGTTATAACATGGTTTGAGGGTGGACAGTCGATATTAGCTCCCCAAGGTATTGGAAGTTGAGAAACTAGTTCCCAACCTCCAATACCGAGGGGAGCTAATATCGACTGTCCACCCGAAATAAACCATGTTATATTTGTTTTACTATACCTCATACATACATGTATTCACAATATTCTCTAGTTCGGCATCATTGAGCTCGGTAAAACGCGAATTGACATTTACGTGTGCCGCCATCATTTCATGTATATATGTAGCTAGGGCGATGTTCGCGCGTGCGTATTACACCCATGCGACTGCTCCCCGATGCAACAGTCTACTACGCACTACTGCGCATGCATATTTACCCTGTGCGTGAATACTCGCGGGCACTTGGTAAATAGCCAAAATAGCATCTGGCACGTGATGGTGAATGGACCAGTGAGAATTCGGCTCTCGATCATGAATATGTATGAGGTATTAGTAATCATGATTAAAACAGACAGAAGCTTACTAAAACAACATTGATAAACATTGTTTTTGCAAAGAAAGTTGCAGTTGTGGCTGGTTTTCAATGGAAGTGCCAGTGGTACAAACAACACTGACGGTCAGTATGGGAGAAACCATTCCATGAAGACGATTAGAGTATAGTGATCGAAACGCCGAGTTGTCAAATCACCAGTTCTTCTCGGAAGCAATTTGATTACAACTCATTGCAGATGTTATTTACTTGGTGCTACCAAAAATCTTTCTATTTCCACCATGTGAAATAGTTATTTTAGTAGTCACTCATAAAAATACTTATTTGAGTATGTTTTTCCTTATTCGATCATACACATCTCTGGGTTAGGTATTACAAGAAGTCTACTACCTACATGTTTACATAATGATGCTATTCATGTACCTGTAATAACCTAGTCATCTTATAACCTACACGTAATCCATGGCTTAGTACTCCAAGAACAATGGATTTTGGCCATTCATGACGTCGTATTCCACCGACTAACGTGCATAGTCTCAAACGAAGTAGCTGCATTCTGGCGTGCGCAAGAACTGTACTTTATACACAGGTTTAACACACGATTATTCGCGCAAATAAAATGCGTATTATGTGACGCAACAATGTTATGGCATGCTGGAGGTTATAGACTTTTGATATCATGCGTTGACTGTATTTATTTTGTGGTTTTTATTGTGTCGATTTGGGTGTGTTCCTAATGTCACGTAAACCATTGATCCTTTTTAAAGGGAAAGTACAACATTGGTAATTACCAGATCAACAAATTAATAAATTATTACCTAAAAATAAGATTTGAGGTTTTGCATGGTGGAATATCGATATCGTTTCAGTTTGCGGTTTCAGTTTGCGGTTTCAGTTTGTCGTTTCAGTTTGTCTCAACTATCGCCAAGCTGAGGTACAGGTTCTGAAAAGAACCTTATCGCACAACTCGTATAGCTCAACTGTGGCTAAGTGAGATTATGGTTCAAGTGAGAACCAATGTCGGGCAACTCGTTTTCTCTACTGTCACTAAGTGAGAAATATGGTTCATGGACAACCATGGTGACTTCACGGGTTACTCTCCGGAATAACCCGTGAAGTCCCCATGGTTCTCCCTGAACCATATTTCTCACTTAATGATAGCTGAGAAACGAAGTGCCCAGAGAGTAACCCGTGAAGTCCCCATGGTTCTCCCTGAACCATATTTCTCACTTAATGATAGCTGAGAACCATATTTCTCACTTAATGATAGCTGAGAAACGAAGTGCCCAGAGAGTAACCCGTGAAGTCCCCATGGTTCTCCCTGAACCATATTTCTCACTTAATGATAGCTGAGAACCATATTTCTCACTTAATGATAGCTGAGAAACGAAGTGCCCAGAGAGTAACCCGTGAAGTCCCCATGGTTCTCCCTGAACCATATTTCTCACTTAATGATAGCTGAGAACCATATTTCTCACTTAATGATAGCTGAGAAACGAAGTGTCCAGAGAGTAACCTGTGAAGTCCCCATGGTTCTCCCTGAACCATATTTCTCACTCAATGATAGCTGAGAACCATATTTCTCACTTAATGATAGCTGAGAAACGAAGTGCCCAGAGAGTAACCTGTGAAGTCCCCATGGTTCTCCCTGAACCATATTTCTCACTTAGCGACAGTAGAGAAAACGAGTTGCCCGATATTGGTTCTCCCCTGAACCATAATCTCACTTAGCCACAGTTGAGCTACAGTTGTGCGATAAGGTTATTTTCAGAATCTATACCTCAGCTTCACGATAGTTGAGATAAACACTTGGTGTAAAGTTGGTACAAGTATCAACCATTCTGAGAAATGATTTTATCTGAAATACTTACATCTTAGAGAAAAACAATATTGTCATTTCAAAGTTCAAAATGTTGCCGTCCGGCAAACATTTTGAAAAACATAAACCAGGAACAGTTTTATTGTTGTTTTTCTCGAAAATTGAGCCTTGATTCTTGATGAGAATTTCCCTGCTTAGTTGTAGGGTATATTTCTTGAAAATTTTAGGGTTGAGATAAACGAATGTTTTCCAAATACCAATCAAGGGTGTGAATGGACAGTTTTGAAAAATCCACATACATTTTGCTAAGGGTATTGGGGCCACTGTTGTGAACAGCACTGGGGTGAAATCTATAGTTCTGAGCATTTGCTTTGCTTTCCTTTATTGCTTAAATCTTAAAAAATACGGAGGATCCGTAATCCGGAAAAATCCGTCCAAATCACACTCCTGTACCAATGTTGTAACTTCTCTTAACCAAACATTTTGAAACTCCTAAATATTACACGGTCGGTCGATAAAATTACACGACAGCACTGAAGATAAGTGGCTTAATACACATGGGAAAATGACTTGCAAGGGAAACAAAACAATGACTTAAATAAAAACCAACAATCCATTTTAATTCTCCAAAATTCAAATCACTAAATTCCATTCGGAGGTGGTCTCTGTACACAAACTCCTTTATTGTAAGGCATGCATGTATGTAGACTATATATGCCCATTGTTGTTTAATTTCATTATAAATTTGGATGAGTCACACAAAATAAGGACTAATTATATTTATCTATAGATCTTTAAATACATGTTTGAAGAAAACCTATTGTAAATTGCACGCATAAAAGTAAATAATTTAAAATCTGATAAACCTAATTATATCTGTGATCTGCCTCCACAAAATGAGAGTAAATGCGGCATTTGTCAAAATTGAGATGTTGGTATTTCCAAATTCTGTAGAAAAATAGCTTTCCAACGGTACCAAACACTTGGGTGTGCACTTTTCATTAAAATCTGTGAAAAATTATAAAAATCATTCTTTCTAATAATTATGTTAAATTTTGCTTTGAAGTCTCAATTCATGGGGACAGGTCACATTCTATATAAAACTTAAAGTACCAATTTATTTATCTATATCTTAATTCATTTAATTCTAAACTACATTTTGACAAACATTTTAAAGATGATAAGACAGGGTGCAGGGGTGTGTACACACCCTTTGCAACAAACCCCCCCACCCCTCCCCCTTCCAGGGCAGTGGATACGGACCTGTATATATACTACTCAAAACAATTTAGGGAACACCGGATTTTTAACATCAAATAGGTTTGAAAATGTTCCATGAACCGGGATTTTCATTTGCAACCCCCTCTCTCTTTCAGTAGTCATGTCATGAAATGTGTAATCACTACATGCATCCTTTATCATCTGTTTCATTGTGCAGTTGTTTCTCATCAATTCTGTGAAACATTGTGTTTATCTGAAGTAAATGATCTTGCTTTAACTGAGATTATTCCGGTGTTCCCTAAATTGTTTTGAGTAGTATATTTACATATAATTATCCTCCAGCTATTTTGAATCTTCGATTCCGATTGGTTGACAGCCGTTGGATATAAACTCATATCCCACGGCTAGAATCCATACCCCACTCCGCGTATCGCATTTGCTGTTACCTGTTTCAAAATTGTAGCTCTGTATTGCGTATCTCAAGCGGTTCCAAAGCAAATATAAATGAAAGTTTTATGTTTCCTGTTCGTTTCCAAATGCTGTCATAATTTTGTCTTCTGAACGACTGAAAGCTGTGGGAGTTTTTAAGGGACTAAATTTGTAAATGTGTTGACAATTAAAAACTTGTTTTTTGGGGGGTTAATTTTGCTTTGTTTACGATAATCAAGATTGCTGGAGGATAACTATATATATGGAAATATTAACTGTGCTTCTTCTGAGCCAGGACTCAAGTTATGCATGTAGGTTTATAAGATGTTGTCATTGGAGAGGCAGCAAGTGGCCTTTCTCATACCGCTGCGATTTTGTTCTAAATCACAAGAATAAGCGACAATTATCGCAGGCTATGTCCATTGGTGGCAACATGGGCGGAGGTGCGAGCTAGGGGGTGGGTTGGGGTGAGGGTAGGGGGATGTCCCTAAATGGAGAGAGGGAAGGGAGGATGGAATAGGCAATTCCACTCAATAACTAATGTGTCTCCTTATAAGGTTATAATATCTTACCAATTTTGTGTACATTTAAACAAATCCAAATGATAAAAATAAGAAGAAAAAAAGTAAACACAAACTTAAACCTAAAATCTCAACATTTTAATAATAAAACATCTTGGGGAATTGGGGAATTGGGGAATTGGGGAATTGGAGGGAATGACTGCAAAGGTCTGATGGATTGCTCCCTAATTCCAACAACTAACCGCAACTAGAAACCGTTGTCACTGCATAATCTGAACATCTGCAGTTAGACATGGGTGTGTTTCTCTTGTACGAGCAAACACCATTTTATTGTGTACACTGTATGTGTGCAATGCCTCACGGATCTACAGAACATTCCAGAAAGCCACCCAGTCACATGACTAGTATGAAGTTATACCAGCCTCAAGGGTAAGCTACAAATATTTATCCAGTAAAACAAAAATGGCCACAATGGCATGAGAAAGGCAGAGCCTCGTACTTCCCTAATAACTTAGGAACACACGTACACCATGAATAACTTGACCCTGGGGTAACACAGCAACTTAATTCTGGCACGGATACATACATGTACTAAGCAAATGTCACATACTTACACAAGTATTCAGAAACAAGAAAAGACAACTTACGTACTTTCACAGCGGCACCTGACAAAACACACGTTCCCACTATACACACATGTACATGTAACGCCTATCTTTCAGATATCACACAGTACCATTATTTCTTTATTGATAATTGATACTTGATAGCGTTTTCTTGTGAGAATGACTTCTACCATCAAAGCGATGTAGAAAATCAGACTGGAAGCACAGTGAGTTAGCCGACCATCGTCAGTGAGACATTAGACAAACATTCCAGGCATCCCTACACATGCGTACATGTACTTCCAAGTTAAGAGTCACTGTCAATTGGTAATGAATACACAGTATTATATTATGCCAGATACCAGTAGCCAGCTTGATATCTTCAAAGATCAGCACAGAGCTCTGTTTCTGAGGCTGGTTCTGAACTGACAAAGACATCTGGCGAGTGTCTCTGCTGGTTTGTGCATTAAGGGTGACCCCCAAACCCAAAAAATGCTACATTTATAGAAGTATTTCCCACTGGTTAATACACACACAGTGTTCTTTATTGTGCTGTGTATTTTTAATCTGCACAAGTGATGTCCATCAAACTTCATGTCAATTTAAAAAGTGAAAAACCTTGGGTAGAATAATTTCTCGGGCAGTTTGAGACTACTACCAACTGAATGCTCTCGGGTAAAACTGTTGGATCGAGTTGATCCAATACAAGCCCTGATCTTTGCTAAATTCCTGCACACATCGGGAAAGGCAGTTGCTGGCCGAGATCAATTCTGGTTCAATCATCTCAAATATTTGGAGATTTATGTTAGCGCAACCCTGGCCACCAGTCCAGGTCAAAGCATTGAGAACAACTCTATTTCTGTATCATCATCTAGTATAAATGTCATGTAGTCTGGTTTGCCGTGTACATGCAATAATCAGCGTTACTTCTTCATGGTTGAAGTAGTTTTACGAATTTAGTATGACTGCAATTATTTCAATTATGAGTTGATGCTACGTGCTCTGGTGGTACATAGTTTCTTGGCAACCGGCCTGTCTGACAAGTTGCACCCCTTTTAAAAATTATACCATCATGTTGTCAGGTAACCGGATACAATGTAGGTTGTGCATTATATTTCGAACACCGTGGGTGAAACGGGTTAAGTCTCGAGATGATTGTGATCAGAGGTATCGCACACCGTAAGAATTCCTTGGATGGTTTATGAGCCATATTCTTGGCTAGGGATTGGTCGGGATGGTGGATGTGCATAATGGGCAAATGTTCTCTAGCCAGCATTCAAATAAAATCAAAATCAGTATACACTGAAAGAAAAGTTTAATCTCCTGAGAGATTATTACACAGTGCTACTACAAACCTTACTCCTATATATATTGATAAAATTTTGTGAAATTTCGAGCATATCTTTGTAAAACTCTTGGGAACTTTTTAAAAGAAATTTGTAAAAGAAAGTTTGCCAATGAGGGGTTTGTTCAGTAAATACTTACTACAAAATTGAAAGTTTGCGCTCAATAAAATAAAAATATTACATTTATGAAAAGGAAATTGAAAGTCATTCACATTTCAGACCAAACATTGACCAGATCACTAAGCTTCAATAACAATATCATTATTTTAGTCCAAAGCAAGGACACATATATCAGGACAAAATAAGATACATAAAACCTTGGACGGCAAGGATGAGGCAATCTACTAAGAATACGGCCCATCTGAACTAACTTTTGAAAACTTTCACCATTTTTTTTACTGATATTTCAAGATGGTACCATCTGTCCAGCTTTCTTTGGCTTAACACTCGTTTGTGCTGCAACATAATTATCTGAATAATACGTTTACAAACAATAAACTGAGTCAGTACTGATCATGAAGTTTCATAAATACTCACTGACTGTGATAAATTACTTTTTTTATCATAAAAACATTAAAAAATTCATGATTCCGAAACAACTTCATCTAGCCTCTCGTGTACACATTTATAATCAAGTTTATCAACTGACATTAAGAATGAATGAAAACACAATTTGCACCTCTCACAGTTATTGACCTGATGAACTTTTTCACACTGCTTGCAGCTATGCAAAGGAATTTGAGTCAGGCGACAGAGTGCCTTAATCTCTCACTGCCATATAAGGCTATCTTGAATTATGCAAATGAATTAAGGCACTGGCATATGCAAATACATTAAGGCACTGGTATATGTATATGCAAATGCATTAAGGCACTGGCATATGCAAATGCATCAAGGCACTGGCATTATATGCAAATGCATCAAGGCACTGGCATTATATGCAAATGCATCAAGGCACTGGCATATGCAAACTAAGTATTACACTTTCATCCAATTAGAACACTTCTCCACCCCCTATGTAAGTCCTGCAGCCTTGAACTCTCACTGCCATATAAGATTACAATGAATTATGCAAATATAATGCACTGGCACATGCAAATTAAGGATAAATCTTTCAACCAATAAGAAGACCTCCCATCCCTTTTTTTTAAATTATGCAAATAAATTTAAAAATATGAGTCAGGTGGCAGAGAGCCTTGAACTCTCACTGCCATATATGGTTATCTTGAATTATGCAAATGAAAGGCATTGGTGTATACATATTTAGTATTAAATAGAAGACTCCTATGGCATCAGGATGCATGGTTATAATAGAAATCTTAACTTATGAATACAATAAATACAATAGAAAATTGACCAGTTGTTCTGAATGTTAAGCTCCGCCCATTCAGTCTTGTACCCTACCTTCTTATCAGCTACCATTATAGATCCATTGACTAGACTAAAAAAAATAAGGCCCTCCATTCGACAAGAGTGTAAAATCACAAAAGTTCAGAAACACTTAAAATGTACTGTGAATCCATTAATTTGCTCAAAAGTGGAAGCCCAAATCTTAAGGCAATCTACGACGGACCATATTTTCACAATGCGCCTATCCAGGTATGGCCAAAGTCCCCGCCCACCCTTAGCAATGCTGAAAACACGGTCAAGCCACCTGCATAAAAGCCAAGCGCTTGACCAACGTAGTAACAGTTGCCATGGAAAGCCTTATTGGTGAATCCACGCTGTTTGATAGACAGACTGGATCAGTGTGATTGACAGGCGTGATCGGTGTAGTACATGAGCCACAAAAAAAAAAGGTTTACACTTTACGGTAACTTCCTGGTACATTGCATTTGTACACGTATGCTATTTAGTGTGGTGCACTCTTCATTGATATTAAATGTCTCTTATAAAACACTATCCTCTTATAAAATTCTATATCTGACTATTCTGAAAACGGATACCATATTGCATATAGTTTTAATAAATTTATCTATTATGAAAATCACTGCAGTCCTATTCAATAAATTAGATCTGACCTTGGGTCAGTGACAAATAGCACGCAAAAGAAATTTGGCTATTAATTGGCCAATCAGCATCTGTTTTGCAAAAGCTTCCTTGTTTTCCTGACTCTCCCTCCTTCTGATTGGTTCCTCCATTTATGCTGCCCTTTGTGATTGGATGGAAAGGCCCTGAACCAGCATAGCATTGGCAACTGGCCAATTGGAAACCGTTTTGCTTAAGCTCCCTCTTTTTGCTGACTCTCTGCCCTTCTGATTGGTTCCTTTGTGATCCACCTCTGTTGCTGATTGGACGGAGGGGCCCCTGAACCAGCATGGACGGCTTACCAGTTCCTGCCAACAGAAGGCAGAATAGTGGAGAGTGTCAGCAAAAAGAGAGAACTTTTGTTTGTATTTGTGTCTTTCCTACGCAGTCGGGGCTTTTCATTCACACATTATTCATATCATGCAGGGCTGTTGCTATGGAAACAGTTTGGGGATTATTGTACAGTAGTTAAACCATGCACAGAGGTGTTGGGTGGGGAGAGGGGGGAAATTGAAAAAATTAAGTTTTGTTGAAATGGTACTGTTGACATATTTTTGGAGGAATCAGGAAACACATCAAGGGTATAGACTGCATTGTTTTTCCTTAGCACCGGTCAACTGGTCAAAGTTGCGTACTAAACCCTCTTGCACTAATCTGCCGGCTAGTCAAAATATCCTATGGAAATACTGATGAGTGCAGAGTCATCCAGTGATGATGCTTTCCCATTGGAAAGATGGCTCCCCTTCCTGATATGAAGAACTTTCTGGCAAACCCAGCAAAACATGCTAAGTAAAATATTCCGCTAAGCGTAACAATAGCTACGTGAATTGGCAAGGCTCAAGGCAGCTGTATGCACCAGTGTGACTCATCCAAATGCCATATGTCTGGCAAATTCCACGGGTGTCAAACGCAGTTACTTGGATTTCAAGCAGGATAAATATATTATTAATTTCGGAGGACAAGGTTTCTTCTGGAGATGGTGTTGATGTACAAATGTACACCATTGGCATATTGGCCAAATTGGAAATGATGAAAATACATGTACATTTAAAATTAAAATAAACTAACAGACATTAGGTCCATCCGTATCTGCTGATCTGCTTAGGCCCCCCCCCCAAAAAAAAAAAGGTGGCTTCAAAATCTGTGATGTAACGCACTTTTTTGGGGGTAATCTTTTTTGCCAACCAGTGAAATATGTGATGCATGTTATATATTATTATATTATGTTGTGCGGTGTTCGTCCTTCAGTCGAGAAGATGACCATCTTCATGCATCATCCGTGAGGTGATATATGTGCGGTTATGAAAATCTGACCACAATTCCAATACACAAAGTATGGTGACTAAGAGAGGTCTCAAAATTCGGGCAAACATTCATACCCCTTTATGAAAAAGTCGTTTAAGAACATTGTAAAAAGTATTTTGTGAGTGTTTGATGGGTTTTATCACCTAGTCCCATCCCCAGTGGGTTGTACAGTTGGGTATCACCCACTGGGGATGGGACAAGGTGATAAAAAACACTGTGACGAAAAGGTATTTCTGGCAATGTTGTCCTGGTTGTGGGAACGGGTCTCATATCTTTATATTCTATTTTTATATGCCACCCTGGATGATGTGACAGGCACTACTTAATTCAATGTCTTATAAAAATATTTGAGAAATATAGCTCTATATTCTAGATTTACACACATGTATGTGCTACCACAGATGATGTGACAGGCACAACCTAATCCAATGTCTTATCAAAACAATTGGGAAATATAGCTCTATATTTTATTTTTATGGACTACGCCGGATGATGTGACAGGCACAACATGAATCCAATGTCTTAATATTCTATTTTTATAAACTACCCTGCCTAAATTATTTCTGATTTATCCCTCAACTTTATGAGACGAAATCCAACGTTAGAATGAATACGAAAAATCTAGATGTATTTTTTACTAAATTATCTATAACGACGCAACAAATTAAGCTGCCAGAACTTTCACAGGTTGGTTGCTACCTCTGATTAAAGGTAAGGCTAGGTATTGGTAATGCCAAAGAATATCTTAAGACTGAGATCCCTAACAGTCAATATTTTGGTAGAAAAATTAATCACATGTTTTAAATGACATTTATAACAAATTTAAATAAAGACATTTATGTGTGAAGAGGCATTCTTAATTATCAAAATGAACAAGAACAAAAAAATTAATACAAAAAAATAAATAAATAAAAATGATCAGTACTTAACACCAATATTTACTGACAGTAATTATTAATAATAACAGTCTATTGAAATGTCAAATCCATCATAATTTGATTCTCAAAGCTAACATATCCAGGGTTGTGATTGGGCAGTTTTGAAAAAATCCACGTAAATTTTGCTAGGGGTATTGGGGTGAAATCTATAGTTCTGAGCATTTGCTTTGCTTTATTGCTTAAATCTTTAAAATCTGGAGGATCACAACATTGCGATTTGTAAAAATCTGAAAATCTGGAAAAATCCGGACAAATCACATCCCTGTATATCTTTATATAGGTCATTACCCATTCAGATCAAAATGCTCCACCTTTATAAATTAAGTCTTGCAAAATAGTAGTAAATGGCTTTATGTTTCGAACCTAAAAAAAAACCGTATGGCTATTAACTACTGCTTTGCATTTCTGCTACATGTCCTTTAGGTTGGGATAGCAATTTGCAACAGCTAATTCTCTATTTATTTCAAGTCTTGCGCATAAGACAGTGTCAACTCTGATTGTGGAAAAGAGAGGGTTCGTTTGGCTTGCCGACAAAGAGAAAACCTCCACCGGTCAACCCCATCAAGCATCGATGACGACAGACAGAGAAGAGTCCAGCTATCTCCGCACGTACATGTACGACCGACCTCATGTAAGTCACATCTGCTTCGTCTCATCAACCGCTCAGTGAGATTGTCCTAACCATTCTACTACCAAACAGAACGTGTTTCTTCTATCGCCCCTGTACTGACTGCAAATAGCACCATGCAGGGAAGACAACTTATGACAACTATCAAAGTAATCTTCACAATCTAAAAATGTCCTTCAAAGTACACATGTACGTGCAATTTGAAATTCTTTTTTATGACCACGTACAGAATCTATATGACTATTTTTTACTCTGCGTAACTTAGTGCTTGGGCTGTTAATCTAGAAACCTTTCAACCTGACTGTGTAGCAATGTGATACTAATTGTATTCTGGGAACCAACTTTGGGTTTACCATCAAGGTACCAGGGAAAACATGAGAACTATTAATAGTCGTATTCACACAATTTTGTCATCTGATTAAAACGCTGTCACATTTCCTACCACATTTAAATGACACAAGCAGTTGACCTCTAAGACAATACACAATTTTTTTCCAAAGTTACAAATTCAGGTGTTTTATAAACCAAACCAAATTGTCTTAATATTCATCAGCGCTTGTAAAACTATACATAGTCGTCTCGACAGGAAACAAATTGAAGTTTTCTGGTTATAGTTCAGCTGTATTGAGCCATAAATCTTACATGTACAAGTATATGTAAGATGATATTTTGCAGCTGAGAAAGTGCATGGTCAATGATTGAGGCCTGCTTGGTGCAACAAGATACATACGTGGATCTTGTTGCACCTAGCAGTGAAGGGTTCAGTACATTGGACTGTGTTTTTTTTTCAAGCACAGTGCTGTCTGCAACAACATACAATAAGGGGATCTTGTTGCATTGAGCAGGGTAATGCTGAAGACACAACACAGACTATTTACTATATACAAACACTGTCCAGTGCTGAATGCATATTACAAATTCAGCTGTTTTATGTTTCCAAAATAAATCAGCGCTTGGGAAACTCTGCAGGAAATAAATAAAAAAATCCATATCCAAATTGGGCAAGAATCGAACCTCCAGCGTGCGTACGTACGTGTACAGATATATCTTTAACCACAAATCTACCATGCATCTGTTATTCATTGATGAGATCTTTGGCAGCTGAGAGACATGACATTACAGATCTGCTTTTTTTCCAGACCGACTTGCCTCAAAACTCTATATTCAGTACTTGACTCACTACAAGGAGACACAAACGTTGACCAATCAAAGCCCACGACCTGCTGCTCTCTGTTAGCACAGACATCTCCATCCAACCAACTGACCAATAACCAAAGTCATTAAGCGGGTCGTTGCATCTTAGCAATAAAATATAACAGAATTAGATGTTTCTTTTTACAAACTGGCCTCATCAGCACTCTGCCGGCGAGTCTATGCAGCAAATGAAAATCCTTAGTCCACTCAAGCGGGATTCGAACCCATCACTTCCTGCTTACCTGTGCGGAGAACCTATAAATACTAACCCAACCACCAAGATTGTCTGATATATAGCACGGGGTACCACACTGCAATTTAATGTTGGGCGTGTTGCGGCAGAGAACAAACCGACATTTTCCACCGCCCTGAATAGAACGTTATCACAGTGCCGCCATTTTGTTTTCTCTTCCATACAAATCTATGTGACCAAACCAAGGCTGGAAGGGAAAATAGTCTGGCTCCTTTTTGATGTATTGGGAATCAGTGTTATGATCGTACGTGCGAACAGGTAACTTGACCAAGATGGCCACAGCAAGATAGAAATACAGATATAGATATTATGTAGTTGTATGGAAGGAATACAATGATGACTGCAGCATGAAAAAAGGTGTATTTTTACCAAATCAATGACAGTTTTGAAATCTCTCTTTCAGCTGCTTAAAGGAATGTTACAACGTTGGTTTTTGGTAATGTACAATCATTTCAACCCTCCAGTTTTCATGAAATATCTGATAAAACTGGGTTGTTCTTAAACCCCCTCGACCCCCACGACCCACGACGTACGCGCGCTCAGAATCATATCGTATCCCAAATCGGAATCTGTGTTCGAATACAGCCCCAATTAGAATGCCCGCTGCACTCCCGTACTACTGAACGTGAACAAACGGAGCTCTTTTTTAATAATCGAAGATCCTATAGGTTAATTGGGGAAAATAACTAAATCCTTTTCTCCTCCAAAAGTCTAATTTTTAAATAGAATAATATAAAATAGGTTATTAAATGAGAAATAATAGTTGGGATTTTTTTCCACGTCCATCAAGTAAAAAATAATGTACATTCGGGGCTGTGCGCACATGCCAGTTTGTGATGTAATGCTTATTGACCAATCAGGACGCCGGAAAGCCATGCGGCCGTCTTGGAAGCGATATCCTTCTACGACCGTAATGAGTTGCAGGAAGAACGTTGCCAAAATCTGCGCCCAACTAGCAAAAATCCGACATAAGTATGCAATTTTTTGGATAGAATATGAAATTATCTACTCGGGAATGGTATAATTTGGCTTGTGGCAGCATTATAAATTCGTTGATTTCGCGATGACAGGTCGTCATGCAGCAAACAGCGCAACAGGCTAGCGAGCTAGCCATTTTCGAACTCGGGCCGTAAACAGGTTCCCATTTGGGATACAATTTGATTCTGGCGCAGGCCGGCCAGCCATGCGACATGCTTGCGCATGGGCATTGCGAAATACATACATACATTCGTACTGCACTGGTGGTAGTGAATTCCGCGAGTTCGTGTGCTTCGTTTATATGAGCGTACGTCGTGGGGTCGAGGGGTCGAGGGGTCGTGGGGGTCGAGGGGGTTTAAGAACAACCCGATAAAACTGTTACAATTTCACCACAATAAGTGCTCACGATTTTGAGCAACATCTGAGTAACTGTTACATGTTTATTTCTGTTATTGAGTTCATTCAGGTACACCACCTAATGATCTCTTTTTGAAAAAAGTGATGGCTCTGAGAAGAGCCGGTTGGTTTGTTCTCAACGCTTCGACTAGTCTGCTCTAGCCATCGTCAGGAGACTGATGTTTTTTTCTGTTTTTCTGTTTTACAAATTTGACAAAACAATTCCCTTGGAACAATTCCCTAAGATGAAAGCACTTCAGACGAAATGATTTCTCCAGATGATTGATACGTGTACCAACTTTCACCAAGTAAGTTTTTTACAAAATAATTTGATAATCCGGTGATAACCAATGTTGTACCTTCCCTTTAAGTAAAATTTGTCAGTAAACAGTAAAAAAAAATATACAAAACATGAATCTGGCAAGAGAGGTTAGGCCTGCAGTCCTCTTACGGCCCACTGAGCAATCCTTAAACTATTGGCCCAAACTATTCATTTAGCTTGCTTCATTTGTTTACCAGATTTGAAAGCAATGGTTTTGGACAGAACAGCTTCTGGAAGCAGACAAAAGAAGTGTTAATTGCCCGCCATAATCCCTACAAAGCAGCTACTGTAGCCTGGAAGATCAATGGCACTGCCACTGCTAATCCTTCACTAATCCTCCTTACACAATAGGATAACAAGGCAGTAATCCCTTAATAGCTCTTTTGTCTAACCCAGGAGGGCCAGTTTGGCTCGGTGCTTTCAAGCTTGAAAAAAACTATCCTCTCAATAGTTCCACCATTGAATCGACCATTGAATAGTTTAACGATTGCTCAATGGGCCGTATAAGAACCATTGGCCTTAAGTACTCTGGCCAAGGTCGCAAGGTTTTCAAATGAAAGAAATTCAACTTACCCAGCAGCTGAGGCGTCCATACGGGCTTGCCTCTCGCAGTTATGACAGTACTCCTTCCCTTGAACGGTGAAGAACCCTGAGAACGAACAAACAAAACATGAACAGGGACTTATTATTTCATTGAGCTGCTCAGCAGGGAAAAAATGCTTACCAGAAATATTTGTTAAGTAAGTTTCACTGGTTATCTTCCAAAGTTCCATACATAATGTGTGCAATATGGCTGGTAGTCTGTTTGATAATGCTTAGTGATAGTATTTGCTTAGCAATATTCCCTGCGTAGCAGCTCTTTTAAATTGGCCCCGTGGCCCAATTTTATAGAGCCGCTGATGAGCCAATTACCAAAAATATTGCCTTGCATACTTATCTGCCTAGCAAAATTAAGCTCGATCAGAACAACATTACCTGGCAATTAGGCTGGTAATTGTTTTAAGCACAAATTGCTTAACTCTATAAAATTGGCTAATGTTGTGAAACTAACTAGACATTTTCTACTCAAAAGTAAACAGAAATATGTCCATGTGTAAAAACTGAAACAGGCTGCTTTTTTTAGATTCTTTTTTCAGGCTTTCCATTTTATCTGTCTTTCGTATAACGACTTGAGCAGAGTAACTATTTTCAGGGATACTTTGAATTGCCCAAGTGAGCTGATATCTCTAGATATCTTTAGATATTGATACAGCAGCCATCTTGGATTTATAATACAAGGCTAATGTCCAAATTAAACTGGTGCCTTCAACAAAGTGATTTTATTTCATAGTGATCCGTTAGTGTTAGTCAGGGAGCCAGACAAAATGGATACACTGTTTTATATAACTGCACTAATTCAACAGCACATTAGCTCACCCTTGTTTTTGAGTGGACTGTCGCACATATAGCAAATAAAGCATTCGGGATGCAGAGTCTTATCTTTAGCCTTCAGAACAGGTCCGCTGTGAAACAAAATAAGAAAACATGATTATAAAAATGTTCAACATTTTTTGTCTTAAAACTCCAGGTAGATAGTTTTCACTTGGCGACACACAGTCAATTTCCACAGTATATTTGATTAAGTCAACAAGATTTTACTGTCATTTTGACCACCCTCAACAATACCAAACAATGCTTTTACCAGTCAAAAACAGTTGACTCATCAGTCACAAAAGGGTTATGTCAAAAGTGAACTTCCCATTTTGAATAAACTATCCAGAAATAAACTATCCAGAAACATAGGTAATTTCTAAAATTTCTAATTTCTAATATGTACCTACATAAAAATACATTTCATAGGATTTTTCAACAGAAACTTCTGCACAAACTATTTAAATGGAAAATGGTGCCCTCTAGAGCATCAGTCTGAACAGCCATGAAGTTGAGCCATGAAGACTCACAGACAAACAGCACGACAGAGAGACAAACATTTAAACAGCTGAAATATACGAGGACGATTTGGACATCACACAGTGTCCTCGATTGATTGTCTCTTGACACACATGATACCACCAGGGCAGCCTGAAATGCTTTCAAAGTGTATATGACTGACTGGGGAACTCAGCACGGAGTTCCTTGAAGAGACAGTTTTGCAAAACCTCCTTGTGGGGAGGATGCCGCTGTTCAACTGCAGACTCAAGGAATCAGGCTTAGGTTCCTTGAAAGCACAGTTGGACATCTTACATTTTCTACATGTACATTAAAGGGAAGGTACAACATTGGTAATGTTGGCCAAACTGCTTCTATGAGTATGCTTACTCTCTTTGAATCAAGATATACATTAAAGGGAAGGTACAGCATTTGTAATGTTGGCAAAACTACTTCTATGAGTATACTTACTCTCTTTGAATCAAGATATACATTTAACTGAAGGTACAACATGTACAACATTGGTAATGTTCACAAAACTGCTTCTATGAGTATGCTTACTCTCTTTGAATCAAGATTTACATTGAACTGAAGGTACAACATTGGTAATGTTCGCAAAAACTGCTTCTATGAGTCTAATTACCTTCCTTGAATCAAGGTATACATTAAACAACCAACCTGTGAAAGGAGTGTAAGTCATAAGAAAAGTGTGAAAGAGCATTCACAATGTTTAGGTAAAACACAATGTAAATGTGGAAATTTTGTCGGTGTTTTCTCTGAAATGAGAAATGAGACTTTGCATGGTGGAGTATTATCGGTTCTGGTTTGTGATAACACTGTGTGGTTTGAATCTCAACTATCGCGATGTAACATTGTGGTTCTGATAAGAATCCTATAGGTCTTCTCTACGTTTCGACTAGCATGCTCTAGTCACCACCAGTCTCTTGTCATCATCTGAATACATTTTCACTAATTTCTCGTTGGTGCCACAATGAAATGAGTTGAAACTTTCACAGGTTGGTTTCTATACATATCTCTTGATTCTTATAAAGTATGGATGCATTTACAGACATTGGTTGGTTTCTGTACATATCTCTTGATTCTTATAAAGTATGGATGCATTTACAGACATTGGTTGGTTTCTGTACATATCTCTTGATTCTTATAAATTATGGATGCATTTACAGACATTGGTTGGTTTCTGTACATCTCTATTGATTCTTATAAATTATGGATGCATTTACAGACATTGGTTGGTTTCTATACATATCTCTTGATTCTTATAAATTATGGATGCATTTACAGACATTGGTTGGTTTCTATACATATCTCTTGATTCTTATAAAGTATGGATGCATTTACACATGTAAGTACTCGCTTTGAACAGTGACTTACACTATTCCCAAGTTACATCTGAAGCACATGGGTAGCGTTGGCGCCGGTTTACTCACTGTGTGGGGACCAGTGGCAGGCGCTTTGACGCTCCTCACACCAGTGGGTGGGTGATCTGTGGGAGGATAACATGAGACATTTAACATCAGTAATTAAAAATGAGTCGCCAGAGTTTTTCGCCTTTTTAAAGGCAATTTCCTTTTTTTTCTCTTCAAAACGTTGCTATTATAACTTGAGGAAGTGAAAATAAATGCTGTAAAATGACACATTTCTCAAAATTACCACGAGTACTATGGTTTTACAGGAAATTTGACGGAAATGAATTTATTGTGGGTCCAATAATAATTTGTTATTGTTTTCCTTTTGAGAATGAATTTATCAATGTTCCAATGAAAACTAAAATTTCTGGCAATCGTACACTTAATTCTTAAAAATTGCTGACGCACGGGTCGGAGGTGACACTCACGGGCACCGAAACTGGAGACTGGTTTTTTGGGGGGGTCCTAATGGGTATTTTTTTATGTGCATTTTAATCATCACAATCATCCCAATAAAGATATGTTTTTACACAACAATTTTTTTGAGTATATTTTAAATAATTTTCATAAAATTTTGAAAGAATCAGGGCCACTGTTGGAGTGCCATGGTCGAGCGGTTTAGTGCATCGGATTTGTGTTCTGATGGCTGAGTCATCAGAATGTGGGTTCGAATCCCAACCGCGACCATGGTGCTTGTGTCCTTGAGCAAGACACTTTACCATAATTGCTTCTCTCCACCCAGGGGTAAATGGGTACCTGTGAGGGCAGAGTTGGTTGTTGTGTTTGATTAGCCCTATATGCGCTGTAATGGCAGCAATTGAGCTGTATACTCCCCAGGGAGCCGAGATGATTATTATTATTATTATTATTATTATTACTGTTGGGGATTTTTTTCTAAGAAACCAAGAGAATTCAGGGTACCCCCTTACCGAAGATCTGTCCTTATATAGGCCATATTTACAAGGATATCTTCTCATTTGCCACTTTCAAGAAGCGATGATAAAACATAATCCATTCCCAACCTTTCGTCTTGGCAAATTTGTTTTGGATACTTGTGACCCACTCTGGCAAAACCCGAAACTTCTTGGCATTTACCATAATGCGTAGCAGCCATGAAAAGGTCAAAAACTGACCCCGGGGACTAGTTTTCATGTCACCATATAGGGCATTTTCTCTAGATTTTGATGGAAAAAGAAAAATCCTGAAACGTTGTTGGGAACATTGTTAATTTTCACGATAAATTTGGGAGGTCACTTTTGAAAATTGGGTCCAAGTTTAGGGTTTTGCCAGAGAGCCAGTGACATTTTATCCTCCATCTGTTTGTTATTTACTGTATGTTTCAACGGTGCTTTGACGTGTTATTCTACGAGTGATCTTTCCAAATGTCTGCCTTAATTATTATTCTAATATTATACATGTACATGTACATGTATGCCTGAGGCACATGCATTCTATATGGGATTGGGGTTTTGGAATCCAGGCAGACACACCAGGGTAAACCCCTACTCTTCCACGATAAGTGTTCTGGGTTATTTTACGTGCATTACTTTAATAATCTAGTACACGATACCTACGGCTTAACGTCCCATCCAAAGGACGGAGCAATTATGGTTAATTGTCTTGCTTAGGGACACAAGAGTTGTGACCGGCCAGGCCGGGATTCGAACCCACATTCTGACAACACCAGAACTTGAGTCCGTTGCACTAGACCGCTCAGCCATGACACTCCACAAATTACATTATAACATGATGTTACCGCAAACCTACTCTTTTTAAGTTTTTTTCAAATTGAGTAACCGTTGCTGGGGTTAAATACATGTAGTGGTTAAATATAATTGGACATATCATTTTGTCGTCGGGTCCGAGTTACAAACCTCGACTCCAAGGGCGGATCCAGGTTTTGCAGAAAAGGGGAGGGGGGACATGATGATAAAGAGGGTCACGCAGCCAAAAAGGAAGGGAACAGGGATAAAACATCCCAACATTTGGAAATAGATGTAGATGGTAAATTTGGAATTTTTTGCGTGGTTGATTTTCAAAATGGGGGACACCCTTTGAACCCACTGCTTGACTCTGAGTCCAAGGCAGAGTTCCAAGGGTCAAGTCCAAGTCTGAGTAATTGTACATACATGAAGTCCGAGTTACTGTACATATATATACATGTACATGTATGGTGTCCTGAGTGTGAGTTACAGGTCACTCAAGAATGAGACTCAAGTCAGACTTGAGTCCCAGTCACGCGTCAGTGTCATTACCCATTTGAGCCTCCTCATCTGCCGTCATGCTCTGCAGCATCTTGAAGGAGCGAGACTGGGAGCCAGGGTTGATGTAACCCGAGTATCTCATCTCCTCATCATCTCCTCTGTCAATGTACTGGGCGGGGGCCTGGCCGTGGCCGTACGTTGGGGGCTCCTGATACGTGGGCGTGTAGGGCTTGGCTGCATGGCCGTAAGTCGGGCCGGATGGGGGCATATCACTGCATACAAATATGTTTCATTTATTAAAATTGACAGGTATGTGGTTAAAGAAAAAGAAAAAAGAAAGACAATGCTTAGTAAACAGCTTTGTCCATCTCAGGGGTCCAAATTGCCACTAGCCCATGAGCCCAAGGCTAGGGAATTAACAGAATGACGACTACATGTACATCTGCTAGGTTTGATAGTCCGGCAGACTAGTGTACACAAATAAATACACACATCACAATTCAAAAACAAAAAAAATTGACTCGGCCTATCGTACCACGAGTCTTCTTTGATGTTTCTTTCACACTTAACTAACTTCTGCTCACTTTTGTGAGTTTGTGTAGCATACGTTGTGTGGACCTGAGAACAAAAGATGTCCACAGAATGTAAGTACATGTACTTGATACGTTGTGTGGACTTACACACGTCCACACAGTGTTTTCGTCAATCAGAAAAGTTTGATTTTCTCAAAAAGGAAGCATTTTTCTAGGTAGGTTTTTTGTCTCAAAATGGAGTAGATTATGAAAAGGGAAAACTGAGACGAAATCCGCTCCAAAAACACTCTTCTGTGGAAATGGCAAGGGTTTTAAGAATTTCATATCCTTAAGTACACGAGAACAAAAGAATGTCCACACAGTGTATGTAACAAAAGTTTGAGTGTATATGTATGTGTGTGTATGTTTTATTCTGTCCATTTTGCCTTTGAGAAAGACTCCTGCTAGGTTCGAAATGTAAGGCCAATAACTACTATTTTGCAAAAATATTTTGAAAAATTTACTTAATTTCGACCCCTGCATCTCAAACTGATACAACATTTTTTAAATCAGATGAGTTACTAGACAAATCTACAGAACCATAGCCGTATGAGATTTTATAGATGGCAGTCATACACAGAATTGGTAATTTAAAAAAAAAATAACCAAAAGTTGAATTATAGTGTCAAATTCCCTTTGTGTAAAGCTGATGGTAATCTTCCCTTGAAGTTATTATGTCTTAATTAAGTCCTGTCATTCTTAGTTAAAGTGAAACATTTCAACTTCGAAATTTCAGCAGGGGTGTGATTGGGCAGTTTTGAAAAATCCACGTAAATTTTGCTAGGGGTATTGGGGCTGCTGTTGTGAACAGCGCTGGGGTGAAATCTATAGTTTTGAGCGTTTGCTTTGCTTTCCTTTATTGCTTAAATCTTCAAAATCCACAGAGGATCACAACATTGCGATTTGCAAAAATCTGAAAGTCCGGAAAAATCCAGACAAATCCCACCCCTGTTTCAGATCTTTTGTATACATTCCAAAGTGGACTTTACATCTCCGTTGGGGGAAGAAAAAAAATTTCAAAATAATTTGATTAATTGTACTAAAAATGATAGTAAATGTAAATATTTCAAGGGACGTTTGATATCACCATCAACTTTACAGTGAGTCACGTATAAAAGTGTGATAATTTATGTTGTTCAAGATCACCATTAGTAGGGGTACATGTATGAGGTACATTCGTCTGTGGGGGATTGACTTAGAGATACATCGCCAAGTTTGACGCTCATGGCGCATGAACATTATTACCCCTGTCATCGGGCCAGTTATATGCACACACAGTAACAAATGTTGAATTGCTATTCTTCAGGGGTTAAGGAAATTACAGGCTTTCATTTGAGACATTGAATGAAAAAATCTGTCAAGGATTAGTACCTGTAAAATAAAAACTAATAAAACGCTGGCCCACTGTTTTATGTCTCAGCTTGCACGAGGGCGTGTGCAGTTTTCCGATTGGCCAGCGCCGGCAGTCAATCAGAATCAAGCGCGTTTTAAATATCACTTTTATACAGTTCCGACATCAATTTTTTTTTTGGTTTAATAACGATACTATCTTTCCAATTTCATTTGCTTTTTTAAATTCTATTTTTGGGGTTTCTTGAGCGACCAAACACGGGCAAAATATCTTTAAGTGGGGGAAAACCAATCAACTAATGATTATAAATAACCGGTGCACCAGACAGTATACATGTACATGTAGATAACCATCTGCAGAGGCTGTGGTTCAAGTAGTTACTAAATAAACAATTACTTGAATCTTTATTTCAGATATATCGCACATGTTTGGCTATTCTTACAGCAATTTCCGAACCTTTTATTTTTGTAACAACTAATTCTCGATTCATTTTCTTTTTCATCGAAACATTGCTACTTTACTCAATGAAAGGAAAACAAATGCTTTAAAATGGGATACATTTCTCAAAGTAATAACGAGAAACATGGTTTTACAGTCAATATGTCTCAAATTGAATTTATTGTGGGTCCTGTCATATATATTCATTTTGGCACATGATTACTAATAACTGAGCTTTAGACAACTATTTGGTGAAATATCCCATTACAAAGTATTTGTTTTCTTTCCAAAAAAATGATATAAACAATGTTCCGATGAAACAAATAAAACATTCTAGAAATAGTGAAAAACATGGGCGATATATATCTTCAATTCAATATAAGCAGCTCATAAAATGAATTGTGAAGTGGTCATTTAACACTAAAAACATTTATTAAAAATATACAAACTCTTGGAAATAAAATATCAACATAAATTGTATTATTATTTGATGTATAAAAAGTTATAAAATAAGGAGGTCAGTTTAAACATTTCCAAGGCAATACAAGGAGTACTACTGTAAAAGACCCCCCAACTCCCCTAAAATTACAACATTAAAGGAAAAATTCTGTCAGTTGCTCTCTGCATTCTAAATTGCCGGTAAGACATAATGTTTAATGTACAACCTAAACATAACTTCTCGAAGGATGTTTCATACCATCACCATCTTACAACCAAGTAAACTTTTAAAGATTCGTGTACATTGGTAATCTCGAAAAAACATAAATTGATCATATTTAAAGTTGATGTTGGTATCAAACATCCCTTAACCCTAATCCCCTATAAGTATTCTGGCGAGGAACCTTCCTACACCCTAACCCCCTAGGTATTCTGGCTAGGAACCTTCCTGAATCCTCCAAAATCCATCAGTGCACTTTTGGAAACATGCCTTATCTTCAAAAAGCACCGTTCATTTTCGTTGATCTTTCATATTCAGCACTTATGGCCTGTACTTCTTGCCACATAATGATTTTGTCCATTTGAAGAGGTCAAAGTACCAGTTTCCAACAGTGCTGAATTTTCCCCAAAAAGTGCCCCTTGGAGGATTTTGCAGGATATGGGGTCGTTAGTGTTAAATGATTTATTTTATTTCAGGAAGAAGAAGAAGAAGACAAACTCACCTTCCCATGCGTCCAGCAATCATGCCCTCTGTCTGTCCTTTGAAGCTGTCTGCTATGTTCTCAGATGAGTAGATCCCGACGGGTGAGTTGAACTGTTTATGCACCACAGTGGCCCTCCCCAACCCACCGGCCGGACCGGGAGCCCCAAAGGGTTTGGCGGTCGCATTGTGCGCAGAACCAGGGTGGTTGAAAGTCTGCGTTGTGGTCAAATATGGCATTACAAAAAGGGTAGAGAAGAGTTGACTGTTAATTTAATTTAATGATGTATTTTTTTTTAATTTTGCAGGCAAGACAAAATTAAGAAAACCATGGAACCATTTTGTAAGTGTTGCAACATAGAACAAGATTGAAACAATGTTTGTGTAGAAAGGTTCACCGTCATGATGTAATGATGTCGTAACACAGTGGCTATCTATCGCAGGCCTCCCAGTACCTAATCTACCAAATACAGGTTTTTTAAATAGGTTTTTAAAGCAAAATATAGGTTATTATACATGTAGGTTTACCAAATGGTAAAATCAAGGTTATTTCCCGTGATTATGCAGTGTTAAGTAACAAGTTTTTGGTAAATTGCTAAGAGCAGTACACATGTTACAGTTTGCCTACTGTTTTGGCTTCATCTCTTTATACTCAGGAAGTAATTTTTCTTCAAAGCTATTGCTACACATGTACAGTAAGGGTATCAGTGATCACAAAGCCCTGGAAAACAACAATGAATTTTAAGCGCACATGTTAAATGAAGTTCTCGCGCACGCAATCTAATCACCCAGAATGCACTGCTACTTAATTACCGAGACCTAATTGCAAGTCAGTCTGTGGAATAAGTCATGAATGGCCCAAATCAATTATTAATCAAGTACAAAGCCGTGTACCAGACGATTACACGACTGGCCCAACTTCATGTAGGTAATAATAGACTTGCGTAGAATCAAGTAAACCACAAGGGAAACTGACAATTTTTTTTCTTTGGTCACTCTAATAATAGACATCTGAAGAAAGTCAATGTTTTGCTGCCAGTTCTTAATGATACATGTAATGCCTCATAACTTACCTGTTTGTTTGCATGTAGTGACACACTCGTAACCGATGAGTCTGTCTCGTCCCTCGTCATCTTTGGTTTCCACAGAGTCGCCTCACCCCTGTAGGCATAATGGTACAAACCACAGAATGAACCAAAGCAGTTTATATATATATATATATATATACAATTTTATAAATATAAATATAATCAATAAAAGCCAGCAGTCATAATTTGTGTATTAACAGTGCAGTCGATTCCTTAGGCTGTTACAGATATGCCAATCATTTTACTGACTCATTCAATTTCACAAAGCAGGCGTGCTATGGAAAGTCTATGTTTTTCTCCATTTGATATCTGCACTGAATATCCGCTCCGTGCACGAACTGTTGAGGGTGCACTTTAACCCTAACTCCCTAGGCCCATTTGAATACTCCAAAATCCTTCAGTAGTAAAGCAAGCACATGACATGTATGCACACGTGTTTCTAATCTGTGATACACGTACATGGCCAGGGACCCTCCCTGCATGCATGGAGCAATAAACAGTGTCCACTGACCCAAGCACTGACCTTGCAATCACTACAACAAACATGGATGTACATGTACCATGGAAAGGCAAGTATGCCTAATAACCTCAATCCTCCAAAATCCTTCGCTTTAGCAAAGAGCATGTAACCTCAATCCTTCAAAATCCTTCACTTTAGCAAAGAGGATTTTGGAGGATTTGAGAGGGTTAGGGTTAATATATCTCCAGAATGCAAAAAACAGGAGTCAAACCTACATGTATACCAAATTAAAGCTTATAATGTGACCAATTCAACTATGTACATGTATATAACTCATTTTTTTAATTTTGCGACACAACACCCATTTTTGTGGAGCCAGTCACAAATATGGTTTCTATGGGCCCTCATTACATTTGTGTATGTCATTAGTGGTAACAGTCTTTATAAAGCTCAGAACCAGCCATCATCATTTGGCTATTCTGAACTTTTAATGTTGGTAACTACATGTAGCTATAAGTATGCATGCTGTTGGTACACACCCGTTTGTTTATGGAGTAAACCGAGGACCTCCTATTATTCCGTTTCTTGTTCGACTTCAACATTTTTTTGGCATTTCCCATTACAATTAGGCCTACAGTCCTCTTAGGGCCATTAAGCAATGTTAAACTATTGACCCAAACTTTTCAATTAATAACAATAACAATAACAATAACAATAACAATAACAATAATAATAATAATAATAATGTGGACTTATATAGCGCATATATCCACCAAACTGGTGCTCAAGGCGCATTATATTATTACCCCTGCTCATCAGGCTCATAAATCATTCCTGAAACCATCTCAGCTCCCTGGGGAGTATACAGCTCAATTGCTGCCATTTTGGCGCATAATCAAACACAACAACCACCTCTGCCCTCACAGGTACCCATTTACCCCTGGGTGGAGAGAAGCAATTATGGTAAAGTGTCTTGCTCAAGGACACAAGCACCATGGTCGCGGTTGGGATTCGAACCCACATTCTGATGACTCAGCCATCAGAACACATATCCGATGCACTGAACCGCTCGACATGTCACTCCATGCTTGCTCCTGATGACAGCTAGAGTAAAGGAGTCGAAACACTGAGAACAAACCCAACTGGCTCTTCTCAGAGTCATCATTTTTTCCAAGAAGAGATCATTATGTGGTGTCACCTGAAAGAACTTAATTATTCCTTCATTTGTTTACCAGATTTGAAAGCAATGGTTATGTACAGAACAGCTTCTGGAAGCAGACAAAAGAAGTGATAATTGACAGTCATAATCCCTACAAAGCAGCTACTGTAGTCTGGAACTTCAATGGCACTGCCACTGCTAATCCTTCACTAATCCTCCCTACACAATAGGCAGTAATCCCTTATAGCCCTTTTGTCTGTCCCTGGAGGGCCAGCTGGGCTGGGTGCACTCAAGCATTGAACAAACTATCAGCTCAATTGTTCGACTGTTGAATCATCTTTCAATAGTTTAACAATTGCTCAATGGGCCCTAAGGACCTTTGGCCTAATGAATATTTGTAATATCTTTCAAAAAATGCTCCTGGCTAAGTGATAGAACATGTATAAGAGAAATACAAAAACAGACTATGAATAGGGGAGATATAAAGTACAATTATGCAACCCTCATTAAATGTGTCTTGAGGGCAGTTTTGAATGATGTCAGAGATGGAGAAAGTTTGACATGTTCCGGTAAGTCGTTCCACAATGAAGAAACAGCGGAAGCAAATTATCTTTCACTCCACAGGATCTATTGGTCTTGATTCTTCTTAAGAGATGTTTGTTATCAGATCTCATTGACTTGCAGTTTGAATGATAGGCTTGAAGTAGTTCTGATAGATATGGTAATTTGCCAAGGGATGAAGCAAGGGATGAAGCAAGGGATGAAGCAAGGGATGAAGCAAGGGATGAAGCAAGGGATGAAGCAAGGGATGAAGCAAGGGATGAAGCAAGGGATGAAGCAACGGATGAAGCAACGGATGAAGCAACGGATGAAGCCAGGGATGAAGCCAGGGATGAAGCCAGGGATGAAGCCAGGGATGAAGCCAGGGATGAAGCCAGGGATGAAGCCAGGGATGAAGCAAGGGATGAAGCAAGGGATGAAGCAAGGGATGAAGCAAGGGATGAAGCAAGGGATGAAGCAAGGGATGAAGCAAGGGATGAAGCAAGGGATGAAGCAAGGGATGAAGCAAGGGATGAAGCAAGGGATGAAGCAAGGGATGAAGCAAGGGATGAAGCAAGGGATGAGCACGTTTTTCAACTGAGGACTTTTCAAACAATAACGGCCAACTGTGGACCCATTGTTTACCTTTTGTTGTAAGTCCTCGGTTTACACCATAAACAAATGCACACAGTTGTGAATCTCAAGACGTCTTAGGACCTCTATTGTTCTATTGTTTGGACTTTTTGAAGCAATCTCCATTGGTTTTGTACACGCCATTTTCCGAGGACAACGAAGAACAAATAACCTATTGTTCCCTTTCTTATAATGTATGTCCTCGGACGGTTTGCAGTGCAAGCCCACACGTGCACATGTAGTGGGTGTGTACCCAAGGCATGAACATTGAATATTGCCCTTGAGGAAACGAACAAAAAATGCCAACAATTATTGTCAGAAGCTTGGTCCAATACTTACTGAGTGCCCAAACATATTTTATGACAGGTCCTGTCATGAATTTATTTTTGGTCTTGTTAACTATGAAACATTCTCTGCCGTTTTCTGGAATGTGCAATTTTAAAGTATTTATTTGAATTCCTGACCTCAAGTGAAATAAATATGTAGCGATGTTCTGATAACAAGAAAATTGGCAGACATTCCTGGTAAAATAAAAAATAAAAATAAAATAAAAATAAAATAAAAATAAAATAAAATAAAAATAAAATAAAAATAAAGTAAAAATTAAATAAAAATTAAAATAAAATAAAAATAAAATAAAAATAAAATAAAAACGGCAATACATCTTTAAGGCCAAAAAAGAGTCTCGGGTTTCTGGTCATAGGTCGGCAATTTCAAAGAGGTGTTCACGCTGCCGATACATGTACACATGTATACGTGGTTATTAGAACCAGACGAAATTCCCCATACATAAAGTATGGTGGCTAAGAGAGGCCTCACAAATCAGCCAAACGTTCATACCCCTATGTGAAAAAGTCCTTTAAAACTCAGCACAGCAGAATTCCAATCGATCCAGCAATTTTGGCTGCAATCGGACATCATTTCATAGCAAAAAAATAATAATAATAATTAAAATGCCGACGTGCGACTCTGAGACGACGCACGTGTAGACCACAAATTGGATACTTTTTTGGGTGGCTTAACCCTCCTACTCTAGCTGCACTTTAGTGGGAAGTTGCTATAGAGGTCAAAATCAGTCAACTGCCTGTTTTGACTGTTGACCAAATGTGCACACAGGGGCATTTTTGACTGTTTTTTACTGTCATTTTGACCACCCTCAACAATACAAGACAATGCTTTTACCAGTCAAAAACGGTCAACTCATTTTGACCTACATGTATAAATGTTCTTACTACACGTAAGGTTTGACAGTGTTTGACTTTTAAGTGCACCAGATATACCTTGGCAAGTATATCAACATCTTGACTGATTTTGACCCTTGCAGTAGTAGGAGGGTTAATTAAAGAGACGATTCAACATTGGCTAAACCTGATTACAAAATTACCAATTATTATCAGAGAGTGACCTTCATGTGGAAAAACTGCTAAGCAAATATTTCTGGTAAGAAATTGTTGTCTGCTCAGCAGCTCTCTGTAATTGGTTCCAGATAGGCAATTGTGTGTCTATAATAAGTGGCTTTCGGGAGCACCAAGAACATGACCCAAGGTCACAGAATGGTTTGAGTTTATTTGGCTGGTTCCCTTCAGCTTATGAACCTTAACCATTTGTGATCGTGACCTGTGTGCACTCAAACACATTCCAGAATGCTTGTTGGCATTCCTGCATATCCTGCATAATGTGGTGTCTGCCGATCTGTAGTACCACAGCGGTCACACTTTCCTTTTATTTCATATGATGTCAATGGAATTGTTCATTAATTTTTCAAAATTTATATGTTTCCTTTTAGAATAATAATCCTCTCTAAATCATTCTATCCTACAGAAAAGAGGTTGCTAGCAGCTAGGACATACAGTAATGATAAAAGTTACATAGTTTTAGGGCGCCAGCATACACTTCCGAGTAAAATGTCGGTAAATTTTGCTTCAAGTGTTTTGCGTAAAAATTTTGAATGCTTTTTCACAGTATTCTCATGACTGATTTTCACCAAGCTGAAACTTTCACAGGTTGGTTTAATGTACTTGATTTAAAGAGAACTAAGCATACTCATAGAAGCAGTTTAGCCAACATTACCAATGTTGTACCTTCCCTTCAATGTATATCTTGATTCAAAGAGAGTAAGCATACTCATAGAAGCAGTTTAGCCAACATTACCAATGTTGTACCTTCCCTTCAATGTATATCTTGATTCAAAGAGAGTAAGCATACTCATAGAAGCAGTTTAGCCAACATTACCAATGTTGTACCTTCCCTTCAATGTATATCTTGATTCAAAGAGAGTAAGCATACTCATAGAAGCAGTTTAGCCAACATTACCAATGTTGTACCTTCCCTTCAATGTATATCTTATTTCAAAGAGAGTAAGCATACTCATAGAAGCAGTTTAGCCAACATTACCAATGTTGTACCTTCCCTTCAATGTATATATCTTGATTCAAAGAGAGTAAGCATACTCATAGAAGCAGTTTAGCCAACATTACCAATGTTGTACCTTCCCTTCAATGTATATATCTTAATTCAAAGAGAGTAAGCATACTCATAGAAGCAGTTTAGCCAACATTATCAATGTTGTACCTTCCCTTCAATGTATATATCTTGATTCAAAGAGAGTAAGCATACTCATAGAAGCAGTTTAGCCAACATTACCAATGTTGTACCTTCCCTTCAATGTATATATCTTGATTTAAAGAGAGTAAGCATACTCATAGAAGCAGTTTAGCCAACATTACCAATGTTTTACCTTCCCTTCAATGTATATCTTGATTCAAAGAGAGTAAACATACTCATAGAAGCAGTTTAGCCCACATTACCAATGTTGTACCTTCCCTTCAATGTATATCTTGATTCAAAGAGAGTAAGCATACTCATAGAAGCAGTTTTGCCAACATTACCAATGTTGTACCTTCCCTTCAATGTATATCTTGATTCAAAGAGAGTAAGCATACTCATAGAAGCAGTTTAGCCAACATTACCAATGTTGTACCTTCCCTTCAATGTATATCTTGATTCAAAGAGTAAGCATACTCATAGAAGCAGTTTAGCCAACATTACCAATGTTGTACCTTCCCTTCAATGTATATCTTGATTCAAAGAGAGTAAGCATACTCATAGAAGCAGTTTAGCCAACATTACCAATGTTGTACCTTCCCTTCAATGTATATATCTTGATTCAAAGAGAGTAAGCATACTCATAGAAGCAGTTTAGCCAACATTACCAATGTTGTACCTTCCCTTCAATGTATATATCTTGATTCAAAGAGAGTAAGCATACTCATAGAAGCAGTTTAGCCAACATTACCAATGTTGTACCTTCCCTTCAATGTATATATCTTGATTCAAAGAGAGTAAGCATACTCTGTAATAATAGAAGCAGTTTAGCCAACATTACCAATGTTGTACCTTCCCTTCAATGTATATATCTTGATTCAAAGAGAGTAAGCATACTCATAGAAGCAGTTTAGCCAACATTACCAATGTTTTACCTTCCCTTCAATGTATATCTTGATTCAAAGAGAGTAAACATACTCATAGAAGCAGTTTAGCCCACATTACCAATGTTGTACCTTCCCTTCAATGTATATCTTGATTCAAAGAGAGTAAACATACTCATAGAAGCAGTTTTGCCAACATTACCAATGTTGTACCTTCCCTTCAATGTATATCTTGATTCAAAGAGAGTAAGCATACTCATAGAAGCAGTTTTGCCAACATTAACAATGTTGTACCTTCCCTTCAATGTATATCTTGATTCAAAGAGAGTAAGCATACTCATGGAAGCAGTTTTGCCAACATTAACAATGTTGTACCTTCCCTTCAATGTATATCTTGATTCAAAGAGAGTAAGCATACTCATGGAATCGGTGTCGTACATGTACGTAGATAGTGACTGAATATTACTGGGTCATTTACACAGTTGCAACGGTAATATGACCTTATCATGTGGGTATTATTTTCAGTCACTGGGTTAATCTAAAAGTAGCACGCTGATTCCATGCCCTCGTGACAATATTGTCCCTTTAAAATAATGAAAAAATGCGAGCGATATATCTTTGAGCCCAAGAGGATATTGGCAAGTGCCCTCTTGTGGTTAAAAAAAACATCAGGGTTATTGGGAAGATCCTGACAGAACAGATCTTCCCCTGTTTAGCCAGATTTGTGGCTTTCACAACATTATTACAACATGACGTCATGATGAATCAGTTTACATATATTTCTGCTCACACACAAACATAAATTCTACTTTCTTTCCTCTGTGGTTTGTGTGGGTAAGACGACATCTTCCCTAAGTGGATTCAAAGAGGATTATAGAACAATGTTTTTTCCTGCACCAGGAAGTGACATCTAGATTCAGTACTCAAAAGAGAATTTTTCACATGGTGTTACCACAAACAACCTTTACTTATATTTTGGCATCTTATTATTATAAACTATAAAAAAAATCTAATAACAATTCATAAGAATTTGATAAAAGATCTTATAAGTCCCAACAATCATTAAATCTATTACTTGGCCATACTTTTCCACAATGCACGATCTGAAATTTTGGCATCTGAAAAAAAAATTGACTGATTCATTTCCTGAGGAATTTTAGTAACAATGAAACTAATTATATATACATAATTTAACATGTACATATACAATGGTTTTTGCTTGCACCAGGAAGTAACATAGATTATGGCACAAAATTTGTGCTTCCAATTAATCCGGTACGGTCTGTGAATTTTTCATTCGATTTGGTTCAATGGTTTCTTTAGTGATTTATCATTTCCTGTTTGTGTTTGTGTAATTTTCTAATGCATGGAATGCATTGCTGTATATGGTTTGAGAAACTGTTATGTGTAGTAAATTGTAATAAATAAAAAGTATCATAAATTTTCATTTTCATTAACTCTAACCTTCCCAAGTCTTCCAAAATCCTCTTTGCTAAAGTGAAGGATTTTGAAGGATTGAGGTTATTAGGCATACTTGCCTTTCCATGGTACACGTACATGTACATCCATGTTTGTTGTAGTGATTGCAAGGTCAGTGCTTGGGTCAGTGGACACTGTTTATTGCTCCATGCATGCAGGGAGGGTCCCTGGCCGCGATTTTTTTTTCTGCAAACAAGAATTGCCATCCCGCGATATTTCAGACAATCAGATGTCTTATACATATTCATCATCTTAAATAACGTGCCATGTGATTGGCTGAAAAATTGTGGTATGGCAATTCTTGTTTGCAGAAAAAAAAATCGCTCCCTGGCCATGTACATGTATCACAGATTAGAAACACATGTGTGCATACATGTCATGTGCTTGCTTTACTACTGAAGGATTTTGGAGGATTCAGGTTATGTGTAAGCAAATGGGCCTAGGGATTTAGGAAGGATTTAGGTTATGTGTAAGCAAATGGGCCTAGGGAGTTAGGAAGGATTCAGGTTATGTGTTTACAAGCAAATGGGCCTAGGGAGTTAGGAAGGATTCAGGTTATGTGTAAGCAAATGGGCCTAGGGAGTTAGGAAGGATTCAGGTTATGTGTAAGCAAATGGGCCTAGGGAGTTAGGAAGGATTCAGGTTATGTGTAAGCAAATGGGCCTAGGGAGTTAGGAAGGATTCAGGTTATGTGTAAGCAAATGAGCCTAGGGAGTTAGGAAGGATTCAGGTTATGTGTTTACAAGCAAATGAGCCTAGGGAGTTAGGAAGGATTCAGGTTATGTGTCAGCAAATGAGCCTAGGGAGTTAGGAAGGATTCAGGTTATGTGTAAGCAAATGAGCCTAGGGAGTTAGGAAGGATTCAGGTTATGTGTAAGCAAATGAGCCTAGGGAGTTAGGAAGGATTCAGGTTATGTGTCAGCAAATGGGCCTAGGGAGTTAGGAAGGATTCAGGTTATGTGTAAGCAAATGAGCCTAGGGAGTTAGGAAGGATTCAGGTTATGTGTTTACAAGCAAATGGGCCTAGGGAGTTAGGAAGGATTCAGGTTATGTGTTTACAAGCAAATGGGCCTAGGGAGTTAGGAAGGATTCAGGTTATGTGTAAGCAAATGAGCCTAGGGAGTTAGGGTTAAAGGGGCAATATCCTCACAATCAGAGCAGACTTTCAACAGGGCATTGAATTGTTGCCCTAGTCCTAGTTTAAGATGACTAAAAATTACTGGCTCATTTATGAAGCAACAATACCCAGTAATATGACCTTAATCATGTGGGGTATGATTTTTCAGTCACTGATTTAATGAGGCAATAACATCATGATCAACATGGCATGGAATCGGAGTGCTAGTTTTACACAAATTCACCAACTGAAAATAATATCCCAACATGATTAAGGTCACGTTACCGTTGCTGCTGCATAAATGAGACGGTAATTTTCATTCACTGTGTTCAACATAAACTAGGACACCAATTCCATCCCATGTTGATGGACTGCTACCAATGGTAATGATGATGATCTAAAAAAAACATAAATGATCACTTTAACATAAAACTCACTTGGTGTAAAAATAACGATGATACTAAACATCCCTTGAAATATTTCTGTCTCAGGTGCTATCATTTTTGTAAAATGTTTAAAACATTTCACAAAATGCATTCCTGCACTATAATTTTTTATAAAATTTGTGAAATATTTCCCATTTTTGTTATCAGAAGACAGAAATTCCATGTTAGGTTGAATACAAACAATTTAAATGCATTTTCACTATTTTCTCATTAACGGCACAATAAAATAAACTGAATTTTTTTACCATAAGTACATGTACATCAATCCCTAAAACGTGCATTGATTTATAATCTATATTTGTGTAAATGTCTCCAGCATTTCATTATTGCCAAACCCGGTCAATCATTTTAAGTCTTTTCGGGGGAAACCCTGTACTGTTGAACTGTGAATGACTCACTCTACACCCTCCCCCCCACCCCCCCAATACATGTGGAAATGTAGGCCTTATTTCTCATGAAGTCCGTATCTTTCATTCTAAATCAAAAATTAAATTGTCAAGCACGTACACGAAATTTACTGACTAATCGGAATTCTGGATGAGTCAATCTCACCTTGAAAAGAAGGCACACTATCTTGCCGGCTTATCTTGCTAGCAAAACAGTGACGCAACAATACAAATTCTCATCTAGCGACCTGTCCACCCATGCTTTAGGACAGGTGATTTTGGTCCGGTTGGGACGGGCAGTTTTTTTTTCAAGATCCTACCCACCAACCCATCCATTTTATCTGTCAGCTTGGGGTTAAAAAAAAAAACGGAACTGGGGTGATACATGTAGGTCGTTTTCTGTCGCAGCTCCAAGACTCTGGAATCATCTTCCAACTAAACTCAAATCTTGTCATAGTATAACCAGATTCAAGTAGATGCTTAAAACTCATCTTATGTCACAACTCTTCAAAGATGATGTATATTTGTAATTGCATTGTAGGTACATGTATCTCGGTACAAAAAAAAAATTTCCCTATGCTATCATTGTATATTGTTTGTATTAATGTTTTTTCTTTGTTTCCGCGCCTTGAGCGCCCAGCAGGGTGGATATGTGCACGCTAAAAATCTTTATTATTATTATTATTTTTTATTTTTATTTTATTTTTTTTTAAATACTATAAACATGATGATGAGAGGCCGTTATGAGGTCAGAAAAATTTAACTGAATGTAACATGGACCTTGTGAAATATGCTTATGTCTAACAGATTTTTTCTTCTAATTAGTAAGCAGAAAATTGTTCTTACTGGTAAGCCGTGGCGTGAAGTTAGTTCCATGTCACATGTTTACAATGGTGATTTCATGGTAGGCAACAGTGAGCAAGTTTAAATGTGCAGTTTTTATATTTTATATTTGGATCTCCACACATTTATCAAGAGTTGTACATGTAACAAAAAAGATTTGAGATGTAGCGCCTTACTTAAAAATATTCAAACAAATAATTTTTCTGTTGACATCTGTTAAAAATATCAGATGTTCTGGTGATATTTGCCATTGAAAACTGTATAGCTTTTGCCTATTACAGTATAGTTAGTCCTTGGGGATCTCTGTAACCAAGTGATGTCACATCATACTTGAACCAAAACTCATAATTTGTAAGATGTCTTGTGCACACAATAATGTTTTATTTTATCTGCTGTATTTTCCAATTGTTAAATTTATATATTTTTAGAAGATTTACGGTAGCACCATGCAAACAATCTCTTAGGAGATGTAATAATTGTTGGTTCTGAGAAGAACTGGTGGTGAGATAACTCAGCGTTTTAATCAATATGCTCTGATTTCTTGTCACTTTGCTATTTTAATTATTCAAATTTTTCTGTTTATCGTTGATATGAATTTAGAGTTGAAACCACCAGTTCTTGTCAGAACCAATTACTACTCAAATGAGAATTTTATATAGTGTCACCACAAACAGTTTTTACTTATGAATTTAATATTTTTAATATCGGGAAAATGAGTTTCATGTATTTTTATACACTGCATCAGATGAATAAATACATAAATGAATCAATGAAATGAAAATGAATTCATTAATTTATTAATGATGAAATGACTGAATTGTGTGGCCTCAATCGGCAATTACTGGACTTGAATTTCCAGTCATGATTTATGAAATTTATTACTGCGGTTGATATCATTCGACCGTGTTGTGGTACAAAGCATGTCATGACTCATGACTAGACGACGTCTGCATAAACCAATCCATGACTTTGTGACAGAAGATGGATTCACATGTATATATCACAATTAAACAAGCTGACGACTAACTGTAGTATCATAGTCATGCATTTCTAACTTCATCTTTGCATTTTTCATCAGAATCTCATTCAAATTGTGCCCACTGTAGGCCTTCTGTAATTTTCCTGCAGTCTCAGAAGTCTGAAAACCAATGATTTGGCAAACTTTTTCTCATTTAAAGGGACAGCATCGTCACGATCAGAGCAGACTTTCAACAGGGCATGGAATCAGTGTCCTAGTTTAAGATGAACACAGTGACTGTAAATTACTGGCAGCAGCAACGGTAATATGACCTTATCATGTGGGTATTATTTTCAGTCACTGAGTTAATCTAAAACTAGCACTCTGCAGACCTCCCAACATTCAGTTTTCAAAAACAGTACTTTCTTCAAGCCGGTAGTCATTGTGTCGCGTGTCGCAATGCACACAGAGAAAGGTATGGTCAAATCTTGTCACGCTTCCACAGAGTATCAGTTTGCACGTACGTCATCTATTCATAAACTAGTTGACAGTCCCTCCTTTGCCCTTCAGAGATCGAACGTATTACAGTGAATGCGATTATGCGGACCGCACGACCGAAATAAAAAATAACAAATTAAAAAAGATTTTTAAAAAAAACTTTAAAAACGGCATTGTCAAAAATCGTACAAATGAAGAATAAAATCGTAAAAGCGTAAAATGGGTGAAAAATCGTCAAAAGTACGCCAAAAATCGTACATGTTGGGAGGTCTGACTCTGATGTAAAACTAGCACTCCAATTCCATGTCCTGTTGATCGTGTCGATGGATTTTACCAAAAGTAGATAGATATACTGGCTTTAAAACAAAAAAATAAAAGTCTCCGGTTGCTGGTCTCTGACCTATGACCTATGACCAGAAACTGTGGACTTTTTTTGCCCCTCTTAGCCACCATACTAAAACTAGCACTCCAATTCCATGCCCTGTTGATCGTGTCGATGGATTTTACCAAAAGTAGATACAGTTGTAGATATACTGGCTTTAAAACAAAAAAATAAAAGTCTCCGGTTGCTGGTCTCTGACCTATGAACTATGACCAGAAACTGTGGACTTTTTTTGCCTCTTTTAGCCACCATACTAAAACTAGCACTCCGATTCCATGCCCTGTTGATCGTGACAATATTGTCCCTTAAATTTAAATTAACTGCAATTTTAACTCTGTCATTTTTTTCACTACACTAAAAATTTAAAGATACAACATTGGTCATGAGGTGTTTAGCCAAGAAGAACTCTTCAGAATCAAGTTAGTTTTCGGACGATAATTCAGAAAATGTTGTAATCAGGTAATTGCCGATATTGTACCTCCCTTTAAAAGAAACTAACACAGTGTTTTATGCGAAGCCTGTTTTTGTGGTTCATAGAAGTCCTTTGGAACTTTGTGATACTGTGAACTAAAGTCGGACTTCAGTTTCATCAAGACTTCCTGGTCTTACACATCATTACATTTCTGATACTGTGTAGCGTGTATTCACCATTACCTAAACAGAAGTCTGTGCAACCATGAATTTGCCCAAGGAGGCGGAAATTCCGTTGTTGTTATTACATGAACAGGATACAGTGTACTTCCTTCCTCGAGATAGAATGAATTGAATACTGCAAACGTTTTTTTGTACGCTTTTTTTGTCCATCAGTTTCATCAATCCAACCACAATATAATATCCTTGCCCTAACACAGACAGAATCTGTATGTCCTTGTCAAATACTGAAGGGAAACTATACATGCAGAACTACATGTGAATAAGCATTTGATGACTTTTCAGCAACTCATGTATACATACATACATGTACACAAGATTTCATTCAGGATTTAAAAACTGCCTGTCCAAAATGAACTCGGTTTTGAGACTGTCTGTCCAAATTGAATTAGCTGGTGACAAATTTTGAGTGTTAACCCTAACCCCCTAGGTATTCTGGCTAGGAACCTTCCTGAATCCTCCAAAATCCATCAGTGCACTTGTGTACTTTCATATGCAGCACTTACAGCCTGTACTTCTTGCCAGGTAGTAATTTTGCCCCATTTGAAGAGGTGAAAGTACATGTACATGTACCAGTTTCTGAAAGTGCTGAATTTTTCCAAAAAAGTGTCCCTTGGAAGATTTGATGGATTTGGGGTGGTTAGCACTGACCTATGACCAGAATCCGGAGACTTGTTTTGGGGTATAAGTTAAAGTTTTGGACACCCTGTTTTTCTAAGAATAAATTTTTCCCCCTAAATCCTGTATACAATGTACATGTATGCGGTGTACATGGTCTAGTACATGTTCTACGTGATTTAAATCCATGTTTTAGTGTTATTTTCATTACAACATAAAAGGGGCAATTTAACAGATCTGTAGTCCATAACTTTTTTACGTTGTGTCCATAATTCAATTGTGCCTGGGACTTTCAGTGGTGAACATGTGCACGTAGGTACACTCAGTGAACGCACTATGTATACATGTACTGTACGTGAGTGGTTCAATCTCCCCTGTTCTTTGCATCTAGGCTGGTATGCTTGGGAGCATTCTCGCACAACCATAAAAGGTTACGGCATTTCTGATTGAATTGAAAGTCTGGCAGCAATCTTATTATCAACTTCTAGACTGTTTGTGTACTGGAGCACAAATTTAAAGGGAAGGTGAACGGATTGGTCCATCCAAAAATAATGAAATGGTGGAATTTATAAGGAAATGTTACATGTATTACATTGGTGTTAAATGTTAGCAAAACTGCTTCTATGAGTATGCTTACTCTCTTTAAATCAAGATATGCATTGAAGGAAAGGTACATGTACAACATTGGTAATGTTGGCAAAACTGCTTCTATGAGTATGCTTACTCTCTTTGAATCATGATGAACCAAAGGTACAACATTGGTAATGTTGGCAAAACTGCTTCTATGAGTATGCTTACTCTCTTTGAATCAAGATATACATTGAAGGGAAGGTACAACATTGGTAATGTTGGCTAAACTGCTTCTATGAGTATGCTTACTCTCTTTGAATCAAGATATACGTTGAAGGGAAGGTACAACATTGGCAATGTTGGCTAAACTGCTTCTATGAGTATGCTTACTCTCTTTGAATCAAGATACATGTATGAACCAAAGTATGAAAAGTATGAAAAGCATGAAAAGGCATTCACAATTTTTACAGAAAACACATGGAGCAAAAAGTTCCCCATAAATAAATATGCATGAGATTCTGTAATTAAGAAAAGTGAACAAAATATTTCCAGTTTGAATTTAGGAATGAGTTTTCTTTCCTAAATTCCTCATAAGAATCAATGCAAACAAAACCATATAATTCAATATTTATTTTCTTGTGAAGGACACAATGTAATGAGCTAAAATACTTTGATGAAAACTCGGAAGTAGTCTTGCCATCATAACTGACATTGTTGTACCGTCCCTTTAAAGAAAGAATGACAGTAGGGAAGCCAGTTGAACATGATACTAGCTTTGTTCTGACTAATTCAACCGTGTCAAATTTGACCGCTGAAGGGGACATGTACAAAGACAGCTGTTATCAAAAGCAGTTGGAATAAATTGTTTGGATTTTCCAGAAAATTGAATTTTTTTTTTCAAACTTAAAGGGACAATATCGTCACGATCAACAGGGCATGGAATCAGAGTGCTAGATTTACATTAACTCGGTGACTGAAAATAATACCCATGATAAGGTCATATCGCCATTGCTGCTGCATAAATAAGCCAGTAATTCTCAGTCACTGTGTTCATCTTAAACTAGGACACTGATTCCATGCCCTGTTGAAAGTCTGCTCTGATCATGGTGATACTGTCCCTTTAAAGATGCATATATATTCCATAAGAATTCTTACTTTCCCATAATATTTGGTTTAAGGGGACAGCAATTTTTTATAAAATTTTAAATAACATTTCCATTTTTCTCTAAGATGAAAGCACTTCAGACAAAATAATTTCTTGGGATAATTGCTTCTTGTACCAACTGTTACAAGTCGGATTTTAGATAATAATTCATTAATTTGATACTCTGGAAATTACTAATGTTGTACCCTCCCTTTAAATCTATACACTGCTATTATTTGCTAATAATAATAATACTTCAAAAAATTATTTCACAAAGTAATTATTTCACAAGTAGAATAAATTGAATTAAAGAATTGATGACGCAGCATGATCATTTCATTGCCTGTGTCAAACAATGGCACATCTGGTCTATTTAACTTTGCTTCGGTTAATTACTTTGTGAAAGATCTCAAGGAAAACAGACAAGAACAGACGAACAATATTACCAGTGAAATATATAGGCCTACAGTATGCAAGTTGAAGTATCTTTAGATTTTTCAATGTTTCTGTTGTAACTTAAGTAAAAATGACAATTTACTGGTAGTACTTTCAGAAACTTTATGACTTTGTTTACGAAATGAAATCCAATCTTGCTCAGAAAATATCGGGTATTGTTACATTTATATCACCATCCGCTCTTTGTAGCCATCTAGTGGTGAAATTATCCTAGTACCTAAATGATAGCCACTTCAGCGTCAAGTTAGGGTGGTGTTGGTGGTGGGGGTTGGTGGGGGGGTTGGTGGTGGGGTTGGTGGTGGGGTGAGGGTGAAGTGGGATGGGGGTGGGGGTGTGGTGGGAGTGAAGGTGAGTTGGGGTTGGTGGGGGTGAGGGTGGGATGGGAGTGAGGGTGGGATGGGAGTGAGGGGGGTGGGGTGGGAGTGAGGGGGGTGGGGTGGGAGTGAGGGGGTGGGGTGGGGGTGGGGGGTGGGTGGGGGTGGGGGGTGGGTGGGGGTGGGGGTGGGTGGGGGTGGGGGTGGGTGTGGGGTGGGGTGGGGTGAGGGTGGGGTGGGGTGAGGGTGAGGGTGGGGTGAGGGTGAGGGTGGGGTGAGGGTGAGGGTGGGGTGGGGTGAGGGTGAGGGTGGGGGTGGGGTGAGGGTGAGGGTGGGGTGAGGGTGAGGTGGGGTTGGGGTTGGTGGGGGAAGGGGCAAGAGCTTAAAGCTTCCTAGCATTAATGTACCTCTGGATTTTGAGAGTAAGATTCCCGGTTGCACTCTTGATTTGGCTCTGTGCATCCAGATGGGTCAGCTTGTCTGTCTCAAAGCCATTGATGGAGAGTACGCAGTCATTCGGGAGTATGCTACAGTTGGCAGCCTTCCCACCCGGGGTTACCTAGGAGATTTAAAATTAAAAAAAAGACAGGAAAAGGGAACAAAAAACAAATTAAGAAATGATCAATCCAAGTTTTTCTCTTCACCGATCTGTTGGTTATTCCAAAGCGGATGATAAATAATAAGGGAATAGACGATGTGACCTGTGACGTCACGCCTAAACCGAAACGGCACGTTTCTGCCTGGTGGCATGTGCCTGTTTTGGATTAGGTATTACGTCACAGGTCACAGATGATACACTGATCTCCATTGCAGTGATGATGTAAAACATGACCGCACCACAAATTTGTAAACAAAGGTCACGTCATCTATACACGAGGTTTGTTGAGCAGTCTTTTCCGTAGGATGAAGACTGATCACGTTTAGTCCAATCAAATTGTCTTAACTCACTTGGGCATTTATTAACCCTCTTACTACTACAAGGGTCAAAATCGGTCAAAACGTTGATATACTTGCCATGGTATATCTGGTGCACTTAAAAGTCAAACACTGTCAAACCTTACGTGTAGTACACATAAGTACATTTACAGGTCAAAATGAGTCGACCGTTTTTGACTGGTAAAAGCATTGTCTGGCATTGTTCAGGGTGGTCAAAATGACAGTAAAAACCAGTCAACATGCCCCTGTATGCACATTTGGATCAACAGTCAAAACAGTCAGTTGACTGATTTTGACCTCTATAGCTACTTCCCGCTAAGTGCTAGGACTGTGCCGGGTACCCGACCGAAACGGTCATAACCCCGTTCCATTTTTCGGTTCCAGTTACCCATAAACGACTTTTTAAAATTCTCCGCTTAACATTTGAGAGGTACGAACAGAAATCTGTGACTCTTGAACAATGTACATGTAATGTTTACACTTTTACAGACAATTATCTTAAAGATCGATTTAGGTATGGTACATGTATCCTCTGTATTATAAAAGTCAATTTGTTACCATTTACAGTACATGTACATGTATTGTACACCACCGGACTCGGCATGTTTTGAACAAAAATGAAAACGGGTATCCGGGTATCCGAAGTTTCCTGATTTCGGGTATCCGGTTCCAAAAATATCCGAAAACGCACAGCCCCACTAAGTGCAGCTATAGTAGAGGGTTAATAAATTTATTTCCTTTGGTTAGAATTCACAGTCACATCACAGAGCCTACATCCTTACTGTGGTTAGATATATATTTTACTTTGTCAAGGTATGCCAACAGTTTGTTATTCCTGATCGTGATAGCCGCTGTGCAAGATCTTGTGTCACATCCTAATGGAGTCCCAATTTGTCCAGCTCTAAATATAGAAACCATCCCAAACTGAACTGTGTAGTAATAACATACTTAGCAAATATTTGAATGAATGAAGCGAGTGACACTCACCATGTAATACCAGGCTTAGAATTTCACAGAGGTCATGGATTTTGTTGCCCTCATCCTCTGGCCTTAAAAATGTACCCATAGATATTCTGATATTCTACTGGAGGTGCCCTTTACTCAGGGAAAAGTGGCCTTGCCCCTACAAGAATGAAATTCCAGGCCTGTAATATTATAGAAAATTGTCTCCAAGGAGGTCGAACATAATCCCCCGGGAGTAGGGTGTGTCCAGTTTTGAGAGTCCACACACATCTGTGGTGTGTGTTCCTTCATGCTTGTACAATGTACATGTACATTACTACTAATTGTACTGTATGTAGAACCATAGAGGTAGAATGGTAGAACCATAGAGGTAGAATGGTAGAACCATAGAGGTAGAATGGTAGAACCATAGAGGTAGAATGGTAGAACCAGAGAGCAAGGAGCCAGAACTGAGCTCAAAATACCCACTGGACCGGCTGGACCTACAGTCCTACAATCTTGGACAAAGTTCAATTGGGACACCACCCTACATGCAATTGATCACAATTTTACACACACTTACAATGTACTTGGTGTAAATTAGTTGGTGATTGTAGCAAACATTCCTTGAAATCTTTCTGTCTGAGGGTGCTATCATTTTTCAGATCAGTAAAATGATATTCCCCAATTATTTATAAATGTGTTTTGTTAACAGACTGGGTCTAAATACTGCGTTAGAATAAATATAGAAAGTTCCCGATTGCTGATTGATATAATCTGAAAGTATTTTCACTATTTTCTCATAACGACACAATGTTATGACCTGAAACAAAATGGAGGTTTACCATGGATCCTGTGCATGACACATTATGCATACATAATGTTAGTACACTTAACAGTACAGAATACACAGTCCCAACGATATCCACCTATCCCATCAAATCATGCATAAAGGGTTTAAGCGTATTCCAAGTTTTGAAAGCAAATTACTACTGACTTCTAAAGCTCTGCAGGTACCCCCCCCCCCCTCTCTCTCTACTTAATTCTCCAACAATGTGCCACTATGTGATTCCATTGCTTGCATGGGTCTTGAATCAAACCATTGTTAAACCTAAAAAACCCAGAGGTGCCAAAAAACAACAACCCTACAATGAAAGCATCAGTGATCCCACAGCTTATAGGGGTGTGTTAAAGCATGGAGGAAGGAATTCCTATAAGGTTAAAGGGACCTTGTACATTATGCATCAGTGGTATACAATTCCACACAAAAAACTGAACGAATTTCTTATAACTAAAACCTCACTTGGTTTTAAAAGGGACAATATGTGTGGCGGTCCAGGAAAACCCAACACATGGTCAAATTTTTACAATTCTTGTTGAGCATTTAATCAAGTAATACACCCTTTACTGATCTCATAACAGTTTTAATGAGTTCAATATTCAAACCACAACTAAAGTTATGACCTTTCAAAGACGGTTTATTCTAAAACCCACAAACGGAGAAATTAGGCTTCAAAGTTGGCTATGCAGTAAACGTAAATCCCTTGAACTATTAATAGGACAGGATCAGGACTAGTGTAGAGCTTTCCATTGATGGGTTATTCATAGGGGGGCGTGCTTTGGGAGAATTCATGAGCGTCGGCCAAAAAGTGCATTGTTTTAGAGTGAATTTTTTTAAATCTAATTATTTTAAAATGCATTGGGTTCAAAAACATCCCAAAAATACATTTTATACTTTGATTTTCCTTTAAAAAAATTTTAAGAGGAAATTTAAAGACAACAACTTCCATTTGGAACCAAAATCTCAAAAATGACACTATGGTCAATTTTTACGTAAATCGGTCCATAATTACAAAATGTGCGTGGTGACTTCCGACGGGTTTTCCCCGACTGCCACACATATCATCACGATCAACAGGATATGGAATCGGAGTACGAATTTTACACGTAGATTAACTCAGTGACTGAAAGTAATACATGTACCTCACATGATAAGCAAAAAATTAAAAATACGTCTCCAGTTTCTGGTCTCCGCACGCATTGCCTCAGACGCGTCGCCTCAGACGCGTCGCCTCAGACGCGTCGCCTCAGACGCGTCGCCTCAGACGCGTCGCCTCAGACGCGTCGCCTCAGACGCGTCGCCTCAGGCAGCGCCTCAGCGTGTCGCCTCAGGCAACGTCGCCTCAGGCGCTTGTCGCCTCAGGCGCGTCGCCTCTGCGCATCGCCTCGGCATTTTTAATATTTTTTTTTTTTTTGCTATGAAACGAAAAGTACATATGTACAATTGCAGCTAAAATTGCTGGATCAATTGGAATTCTGCCGTGCTGTGCTTTAAATGACTTTTTCACATAGGGTAAACGTTTGCCTGATTTGTGAGGCCTCTCTTAGCCACCATACTTTGTACGTATATATATGGGAAATTTGGTCCCCTGCGTATCACGTATTTCCCTGTTGGCAAAAGAAAAAGATGGCTAAAAAAAAAAAGCGATTTTGAAGCTGACCGATGACCAGAAACCGGAAACTTTTTTTTTGACCTAAGGTCATATTACTGTTGCTGCTGAATACCCTGTAAATATCAGCATGATCAACAGGGCATGGAATCAGAGTGCTAGTTTTAGATTAACTCAGTGACTGAAAATAATACCCCACATGATAAGGTCGTACATGTAGTACATGTATTAATGAGCCAAGAATTTTCAGTCACTGTGTTCATCTTAAACTAGGACATCAATTCCATGCCCTGTTGAAAGTCTGCTCTGATTGTGACGATACTGCCCCTTTAAGAATTGAAACTTAAAAAAAAATGTTTTTGCACACTTGAAATTCTTTTCACATTTTAAAATCTGTAGACAGACTCTATGTTAAAGAATTCAATCTTGTGCTAAAGGGGGGGAGGATTTCTTGGTGAGAGTTCTCAGTAAGATATAATCATGTACATGTATGTATTACTGTGTCAAGGTGAGCCAACAATTCTGCTCATGATTATAGCTGTCATTAGACTACATACTTCCTGTGTTATTAGTGGTATTATTATGCTCATGTTGCATGGCAACAGTTGCGATGGTAAGAAAGCAGGACCTGTAACAGACATGTACGTAAATCCCCTCCCCCCCCACTCTGTTTTGTAAAGTTTTGTTATTTTATACACTAAAATAACAATGGATCTCAGAGTTTGTTTTTGTTCCAGAGTTTGTTTTTGTTCCAGTGTTTGTTTTGTGCAATATTACAAGAGTGACGGGTACCTGAAGGCTGACATGTGCATGTCATGTACATTTGTATGTGTACATGGAGTGCCATGGTCGAGCAGTTTAGAGCATCGGATTTGTGTTCTAATGGCTGAGTCATCAGAATATGGGTTCGAATCCCAGCCACGACCGGGGTGCTTGTGTCCTTGAGCAAGACACTTTACCATAATTGCTTCTCTCCACCCAGGGGTAAATGGGTACCTGTGAGGGCAGAGTTGGCTGTTGTGTTTGATTAGCCCTATATGTGCTGTAATGGCAGCAATTGAGCTGTATACTCCCAGGGAGCTGAGATGGTTTTAGGAATGATTTATGAGTCTGATGAGCAGGGGTAATAATGTAATGCGCCTTGAGCACCAGTTTGGTGGATACGTGCGCTATATAAGTCTACATTATTATTCTTATTATTATTATGTACATGTAATTTGTATACATATGGGCATATATTTTGACTACCAGCAAACATATCAGAAAGGGCCACATGCTATACATGTACATGAAGATACTGTAAGGTTACAAAGCACTTTTGGCACATTTGCTGTCATTCCAGAAACATCGAGTCTAACCCCTTCTCTTTCATGCTGATAATTATTAATTAGGCTTACAAAGGTTACCGAGTGCTATGTGGAATGGTCTAGATGGAATTGTGTAATATTTTGTGTGTTCTGATTTTTTATTTTTTATTTTTTTTGGGGGGAGGGGTAAATAATTATTGGGTAGGGGTAAGGGGAACTGCCATTTTCATCCCACAAGCCACTGATATTGGGGGAAGTACATGTAGACATGTCCCCCCCCCCAACCCCATTCCTGGCTCGCCACCTATGCAAGACAGGTACATGTACTATTTTTTCGCAGACACCCACAGTAGCAGGTATCAATGATCTTCAAAAAGAACATGTGCACTTCAAATCAGGTTAATCTCTGTATGAAAAAAATTAATCCCTGTATTAAATAAACAGATTAATCAAGATCACTAAGAGAGGCATGTACACAAATACGTATTATACACTCTGCATATAGCTAAATTATTCAGTAAGATTTACTCATAATAGGATTAATTGCTGTAAATGGCTTTCTTTGACCGATAAAAATGTTTTGAACTGGGCTTCAAATATTTTAATTCAATAATATATAGCTTGGCATTTAATGAACAAAATGTCCTTAGATGCTGCTCTGTTTGAACAAGAAGTTGTGAAAACATGAAGATCTGTGTCACATGTAAACACATGTGTGTTGACTGTTGAGAGCATGGAGGAAGGGTGTTTCATGGGAGGAAGACCTGAAATTTCATTCTTGTAGGGGCAAGGCCACTTTTCCCGAGTAAAAGGCGCTTCCATTAGAATATCAGAATGTCTATGGGAACATTTTTAAGGGGCAGCAAGGCCAAGACCAAGACCAGAGCAGCCCAGGCCAAGACCGGGGCAGCCCAGGCCAAGACCGGGGCAGCCCAGGCCAAGACCTGGGCAGCCCAGGCCAAGACCGGGGCAACCCAGGCCAAGACCGGGGCAGCCCAGGCCAAGACCGGGGCAGCCCAGGCCAAGACCGGGGCAACACAGGCCAAGACCGGGGCAACAGAGGCCATAGCCTTCGTTAACCTCAAAATTCCAGGCCTGGTGTACGTGTGTACATTAATATGGACTTGGAATTTCATTCTGGTAGGAGCAATTAGGCCACTTTCCCTCAATAAAAGCCACTTCCATTAGAAATGTAATCAGGGTTTGAAAGAAAATGTGCAAAAAGGTCAAATTTTCAAAGACCATATTTTTTTCCCCTTTTCAATGGTACAATATATTTACACAAGCCCTGGTACAGCAATATTGACACAGCCTTATTACATGTAGTTTTAAGCAAACAAGGTCCAGAGGTCAGTATTTGTTAACATTCAATGACTATACAGTACAGTTTATAATGAATATTGAAGGCTGGCAATGTACAATTAGTTGAATGGGTCAGAGATTGCGTGTGTTTTTTTATAATATTAACAACAATACAGTCCAATGCGTTTAATAACAGCTGTGTGCAGTCAGGTGGAGACCCGCCCATGTACAGTACACAGGTTTATTTGTGGAAGTGGTTATTCCAAAATAAACCAAATATGGTCAAATTTAAATGTAAAATTAACTTGATGTTAAGCTGATGATGGTATCAATCTTCCATGGAAATATGTTTGTCCGAGGTGCCATCATTTTAATGATCAGTTTATTAGAAAGGCCACTATAAATGTCATACACTCACTGGCCAAAAGTATTGCAACATGCTCAAAATAGCACTTTACAAGAAACAGGTGAGATGATCATTTAATCCGATTTCATCGATCGTGTATTACATAATTTTCGAGCAAGAACAGTAAAAAAGAACATTGACTTCAAAACACAGGCACTTTCGAGAAGTCTTAAGTAGTGTAAATAAAATAAAATAAATTATTGTAACACAGTTCTCCAAACTGAACTTTGGGGATGTTGCAATACTTATGGCCAGTGAGTGTATAAGATTATACAAAATAAATGAATACATTTTTTTATTTTTTTTAAATTAACGACACAACAATATAAACTGAAAATTTGAAGAAGCATCATGACAATCAGAATAGACTTTCAACAGGGCATGGAATCGGTGTCCTAATTTAAGATGAACATAGTGACTGAAAATTACTGGCTCATTTATGCAGCAGCAACAGACTAATATGACCTTATGATGTGGGGTATTATTTCCAGTCACGGAGTTAATCTAAAACTACATGTACATGTAGCACTCCGATTCCATGCCCTGTTGATCGTGATGATAATGTCCCTTTAATACATAAAAGAGAGTAAGCATTCCCATAGAAGCAGTTTTTGCCAACATGTTCTGTTTATGTGGATTTTTTCTATTCTCTTTCATCAAATGCATAAATTCACTTGTAGCAAAACAGCCATCTGGATTATTTAAATTTACACTTGATATAGTATACAATTATTGTACAGTACAAATGTATACGTATACAATGTACACCATTAAACCTGCACATAGTACAAGCGTTCTACAGCACCATGACCAATGACAATTTTCAAGGACTATTTGATCTAATATTTATCTATAGCCCTGGCAAATGGATTAATACAGACATGTGACAGATGGATCATGGAGGTTACCTCCATGGATGGATCAATATGTACATAAGTGGATCAATATGTACATAAGAGCAACAAATAGCAATTTAAACAAAATATTTGTATTTTGTGCCATTTCAATATTGTGAAATTTAACAGTTATAATGTCTAGTTAGACCACAGTTACCCTACGGTACATGTGTACCAGGGATGTTTGTAGCACTTGACGTGACGTAACCTCCCCTCCCCCCCCCAAATAAGGCTGTGCGTTTTTGGTTATTTCGGGAACCGGATACCCGAAATTGGAAATCTTTGGATACCCGGGTACCCGTAAACAATTATGTCAAAACACATAAATACTCCCGAATGTATAAAATAACCAATATGAACACAAGATTCTCTTGTTTTATTAGACTCACAGTAAATGTGGACTTACTGTAATGCACATTATAATTTCCCCCCTTCTATATTAAAATTCGTCTTCAGGACAACACTACACTACAGTTCTCCTGAAGACGATAAGAGCACACTGATCGAAACGTCGAGTTGTAACCAACCGATTCTTTCAGGACTATTTACTGCTCAAAAGAGAATTTTACATGGTGTCACCGCAAACAGTCTGTACTTAGCCCTTAGCCCATAGATAATTCTCATTTCCTGCAGGATTATCAGGTTGACAATTGAGCACCATTTAGCTGAATAGCAGACTGTGTTCAAATCTTGGACCGTCTACCAATTACAGGAATTTTCAAATTTCTCTGAGGGAATGTGCTTACTTCGGACGGGATGTTTGATGTGATGTTTGAGTGATCGACAAGTTTCTAGATGTTTCACTGTGAACTATACGTGTAGTTTGTACATGTATGTAAACATGATATACATTGGTTGAAAGTAACAAATCCATGCAGTAACTGCCACCACACATTCTCCTGAGCACAATGTCTGTAGAATATTTGGGCAATTCCATGGTTACTGACATTACATTTTTGAGGTTTTGGGCCCACTCTTTAACCCTCCTATGTACAGTGCAGTTTGCCATAGAATTGTCAGACCTTTCAAAACCTTTCAAATTTGCTGTACTGATCGGTTTTGAAAGGTGAGAAAAGAGTCTGACAAAAGGGACCTATGAAAGGTTTCGAAAGGTGTAACAACTCTCTGAACAAACTGGTGTTGAAATGTTTCAATACCTTTCAAAGGGTATTGAAAGGTGTGGTTGTTCAGTAGCAACAAATTCTGGAGGGTTTTAAAGGGTTCATAATTATTGATAGCCATTTTGGCCAGTAAGCAGATTTTGAAAGGTTTTGAAAGGTCAAACCATAGGAGGGTTAATGCCATAATTTCCTTACTTATAAAATTTCACTCATCAGTTTCTTCACAGTAGTTGCATTATACCCAGACCTTACGCACAAAATAATAACTTCAGAAATGTGTTACATGTATGCTATAAAAGAGAAAAATGCTGGTTTACTCACGTTACATTTTTTGAAGATGCATAAAATGTGTTTTCTCTCATATAGCATACATATATTACATTTCTGAAATTATTATTTTGTGCTGAGTAAGGTCTGGGTATAAATAATAATGCAACTACTGTGAAAAAACTGATGAGTGAAATATTATGGCATTAGGAGTGTACCCAAAACCTCAAAAACGTGAATAACCACGGAATTGCCCATGTACATGTAGTTTTAAAAGCAGTACACAACAGAACATTTTAGCTGACATCTCATGTCAGCTTGTGCCTACATGTATGTAAGCATTGCTCCAAATCTCTCTAGATTTTGTTTCCTAGACTATATTTCCATTCTCTTTAGTTTTTCCTCGATCATATTTCACCGGAAAGTCAGTGATATGTTGTTTAGTTAGAAAGAAAAGTGGCAGCAGTATACTGGATTTTTTGCCTAGGCACTAAAAACTTTTGCAGTTCACAAGGTCACGTGGAGACACCATTACTCGCACATTATTTTGTAAAGTACACACCTAACACGTACCTATTAGTCACCAACCCAACTGGACTGATTTTGAAAAGCTATTTACATAACAATTCAAAAGGAATGTGCATTTCAACAAAGCAAACAATTCAATGCATTTATAACGTTTTGGTTTTCGGAACCAACCTGGAACCAACAGAGTTGAAAATGACCATTTTGTGGAAATCAGGTCATGTGAAAACAATACAAAAAATCAAGGTGAAAATGCGTTACACCCATCACAAATTGAATCTTTGAAATATTTGGATGAAATGAGTAATGACTGAGTGTAAGGAAAAACTATTGAAAATGGCATCTTAAAATTCCCAGTGGTACAGTTTTGAAAATTAATTTTGGGAAATAGGGAAGGGGAGATGGAGGGGAGAGAGATGGAGGGGAGGGAGTGGGGAGATGGAGGGGAGATGGAGGGGAGATGGAGGGGAGATGGAGGGGAGATGGAGGGGAGGGAGTGGGGAGATGGAGGGGAGGGAGCGGGGAGATGGAGGGGAGGGAGCGGGGAGATGGAGGGGAGCGAGCGGGGAGATGGAGGGAGGAGGCGGGAGATGGAGGGAGGAGCGGGAGATGGAGGGAGGAGGCGGGAGATGGAGGGAGGCGGGAGATGGAGGGAGGAGGGGAGATGGAGGGGAGGGAGTGGGGAGATGGAGGGAGGAGTGGGGAGATGGAGGGGAGGGAGAGTGGAGATGGAGGGGAGGGAGTGGGGTGATGGAGGGGAGGGAGTGGGGTGATGGAGGGGAGGGAGTGGGGAGATGGAGGGGAGGGAGTGGGGAGATGGAGGTGAGGGAGTGGGGAGATGGAGGGGAGGGAGTGGGGAGATGGAGGGGATGGAGTGGGGAGATGGAGGATAGGGAGTGGGGAGATGGAGGGGAGGGAGTGGGGAGATGGAGGGGAGGGGGTTGGCAGAGGGGAGGGGCCTAGACTATTGATATGGCCCTACATTGTATACATGCAGGTCTTGGCCTAGACTTGAGTGACTCGTTACAAGTCTGACTCAAATCACATTCTTAGTAACTCAGACTGACTTGGACAGTTGAACTTGAGTCACCATACAGCATGTATCAGGCCTAGGTAACCGGATAATTTGGTAACCGGATATTCGGATTTTGATTTCGATCGAATATTCAAAGCCCGCCGAGTGTAAATTGCGCCACGTGATAAAACAAGCACGATATGGTGGGGCCAAAAAATGTACTAAATATAATGTCACCCGGACTAGGATGGACTTGCTACATGTAGGTGACGACCAAATGTAGACGAGAGGATGATTGGGGAGGGGGAGGGGGTGTAATGATGGAAATGCCAATATTAAAAAATATTTTTTTTTAAAAATTAAAAAATCAACAAAAACAAAAACCAAAAAAAATGTTTCTTTGAATATTCCAACCGGAAACAAAAACAACCGGATATTTGAACCATTGATCGAATATTGGAATATTCGGTTATTTGGCACAACCCTAATCAGGCCTGAAAGGTAGGGGAAAGGCCACTTTTCCTGAGTGAAGGATACATGTACTTCCATTAGAATGTCAGAATGTCTCTGGGGACATTTTTAAGGGGCACCAAGACCAAGACCAGGGCACCAGGGCCCAAGTATGTCAAATACTTGAACTGGAACTTGGACTCGAAACCTTTTGGATGAGCATTTGTGGCTCGGACTCGGAAGCAATCTGGGCTGTTAAATATTAACCATTCTTTAACCCAGCAAAGACAATTCAATGTGAAGAAATTCTTCTATGTAAATATTGGAAAAATGTCTAATTGATACTTGATAATACAATACCAGGTACACAATAAAAATGAAACTACATGTAATATGACAAGCTAAAAAAGCTTCTTGTCTGTAACAAAAATTCCACTTTTAACCAGTTTGCGTCGGGAATAAAAAAGTTTTTCTGGGCCCCTGTGGCGGGTTTCTTTTTCCCACACACACGTTAATGGAAGCTTCCACAGCGGGTGGCCGGCACTTCCAAGCATGTCACCGTACACACGTGGCTCAACCGAGCATGCATACAAATATTCCGGAGTTTCCTATGGCGTGTTTAGACGCTCTCCGATCCGTGGTGCAAAAAAAATTTGCATGTATACACGGTCTCCGACGCTAACTGGTTAAAGGACATGTTACCATGGTAACTTGGACTTGGACTCCACCTTCATGACTCGAGACTCTGACTCGACCTTCATGACTTGAGACTCGACCTTCATGACTCAAGACTCGACCTTCACATGCATGAATACAAGTCTGACAACGGAAATAATGTATACAATCGCCAATTTTCTATCCAAATATGACAAATATCAAGTTCCTTCAAAAGATGATAAAGGACAAACTTAAGGAGAGGAAAATGTAGTCAAGTGAGTATTGGAAACGATATTTTAGGAGATTTTGAGCAATGAATGTATGCACATCCAGTCGCGGTTGGGGTTTCGACATTCTTTCCCTGACTGCGACTACGAGTCAGGTCTATATGTCACTTACAAATGTATGTGGCTAGTCTTACACATGTACATGTACATGAATGCAGACCTTCTGTTCAGTTCACGTAATGCTAGCAATGGTGTAACTTTTATAACTTCGTTTGACCCAAAACAGAATGGGGGACATATTTTTTTAGAGATGGATTATTTATGGGATTCCATAAAAAAAAATTGACAGCAGGAGTACATAGTTGTCATGACTCAGTATCAGGACTATCACAGTATCACTATCACTTAGTATCAGGTGACTACATCATGGTAAAATTTTGCAGTATTTTACTCACCTTTGAAATGTAAAGTGGTGTGTTAAAATCCCTTCCCCCTGCCAGTCGGAATCCCCACGGACCCGGTCCAGGGATGGTGATATTAAACATCTTATCTGCCGGCATTGTCCCTTTAAAATGCTCACAACTCTCGCCGAATGATTTCCCCTACAACGGGCCGTTTAAGTTCCGTTACCGTGATTGTCTGGCCCTGCTGGCGGGTAGGTCAACCCGTTGTGATCGGCGTTCTGCCCGGTCAGCGATTGAATAGTTTGAGTGAGATCGCACCCCCACAAAACCGATCGCAGTTAACCCCCCAAAATGTGATTTTACGACAAAACTAGCCCTGGTTTATTGCAGGGAATTGGCCCCCAAGTCACACGAACTGTCCGCGACTAGCTTCCAGAGCGCCTTACCATAAATACCAGGCTATCATTATGATATGAATTCCAGAAATGTTAGCTGTAAAATGAACTTAAACATAACTTTGGTTGATGATGCGGAAGTGAAGCGCCGCCTATACTTTCATTTGACTCCCTAGCTTATCAGGAAATTAAATGTTGCGTTGACCATGAAGAGCGACACCTGTTGGTTGCTTACAGCTTAGTCTTTGGATAACAATAATTGGGAATTATTTATCTTATTTATAAATATTTATTAAAAAGGGGTGGATGAGGGTGGATACAGTAAAGAAGGGAACAAATTGTGGAAATACATGATGATTGTCATTACAGTTGAAGCATTTGTGTCGATTTGAAAATAAAGAAATATTCAAAATGTATATCTTCCAAAAATAGGTCCTTGGCCCATGGCGGAAGTAAATATCAAGCTAGGCCCAAGTAGGCCTTGCACTGCAAAAAAAAACTGAGGGTGTTAACTACATCTCACCCATTGCATATATAAAATTTACACCACTGGTGACATTTTAATTAATAGCAAGGGATATTTTAACACTGCAGGGATACTCATATTTTTGTCATATTTTTAAATAAGGAAATAACAGTCGTGCGGTCTTTACCGGAGGTTATCAACCGGTTTTGGGCGTGGTCACGGACGATAAGGACCAAGCCGAAGGTTCCCATTCATAAATGCCCGTATCGATTTCGTTTTCAAAATATAAAAAGTGTAATTTTTGTTGAATAAAGCCAAATAGAAATGGGGAAATTCACGTTTTGGGGACACACGAAACACTTCTAAAGTACACGAGTCAGGCGCGTGATGCCAATCTTCGTCATTCTGATTGGTTGAAATCCGCGTCGCGCGTCGCTCAAAACAGCTGGTGAACATTACGTTTTGTCCAGTCAGATTGTCTTGAACTGTCTTGGGCATTTTATGAATGTTTGGTATAAAAGTTTTGACTTCAATATTGCTATGCCTAATCACTTTTATTATAATTATTTCAGATTCGCATTCTCATAAATTTAAAACGTCCATCTCAAATACTGTTTCTGCATTCAAGCTAAGAAAATTGAAGCTGTTAAACTTACAAATTACTGACAGCATCCTTCATCGCTTAGCTAATGACCCATTGTACAGTACATCCGGCGCCAAAACGGAAACAATCCAATAACATTAAACGGAAATAGCAGACCAACACAAGGAAATCCGCGAGACACAGAGCTAAGCTTACAGTAAATTATGCCCCTGGTATTAACTGGGAGCTGTTTCCTTATTCCCGGTCTTCCCCTCCTAACAAGGTCTGTGTTTGTTACAGGCAGTTGACGTGTCCAGGGAATGGGAGGTGAGCGGCGGGGAGTGAGGGTTGAGGAGGGTGGGTGGGTGGAACCCATCATGTTCCCGTTTTATACACACCATGCATGTCAGTTGGCCATGTGTTTTTGTTTTGTGTGATCCCTTTTATGGCAGTGTTCCCCTAGCCCAAAATAATATTTACTCTGTCCAACCTGGGCGATGTCACCCCACATTTTCTCTCGTCAAATTTGGACTGCAGAGACGGGAGAGGGGGGGGGGGCTCTTGTTCTCAGGTCTGGCAAATCTTCAAGATGCATATTTTGGGTGTTTTGCTGTTTCACTAGCAATTTTTAAAAATTGTTTCACTTCTATTTTTCCGTGTATAAAATTAAAATGGAAAGCGAATCAATTTCAAATGAGATAATTAGTTTTTCTCAATACAGAGTCCAGTTTCGCTGTTTCTTCACGCGTATTGTGTTCATAGCTGAACGGAATGTGATGTCACATTTAAATATACTACTCAAAACAATTTAGGGAACACCGGAATAATCTCAGTTAAAGCAAGATCATTTATTTCAGATAAACACAATGTTTCACATAATTGATGAGAAACAACTGCACAATGAAACAGATGATAAAGGATGCATGTAGTGATTACACATTTCATGACATGACTATACTGAAAGAAAGAGGGGGTTGCAAATGAAAATCCCAGTTCATGGAACATTTAAAATCTAGCGCACCGAACTCAAGTTCTGGTGTTGCCAGCAGCAGGGTGTGGGTTCGAGCCCCGGTCGTGACACTTGTATCCTTGAGCAAGGTACTTAACCATAATTGCTTCGTCCTTCGGATGGGACGTAAAGCCGTAGGTCCCGTGTGTTGTATAATGCACGAAAAGTGGATTGTCGTGGCCGAGTGGTCTAGCGCACTGAACTCAAGTTCTGGTGTTGCCAGCAGCAGAGTGTGGGTTCGAGCCCCGGCCGTGACACCTGTGTCCTTGAGCAAGACACTTAACCATAATTGCTTCTCTCCACCCAGGGGTTAAATGGGTACCTGTGAAGGCAGAGATGGTTTGCTCTCTATGCGCTAGAAATGGCAGCAATTGAGCTGTATACTCCCCAGGGAGCTGAGATGGTTTCAGGAATGATTTATGAGCCTTATGAGCCTTATGAGCAGGGATAATAATATAATGCGCCTTGAGCGCCACTTGGTTGGTGGATACGTGCGCTATATAAATCTATACATTATTATTATTATTATTATTATTGATATTAAAATTCCGGTGTTCCCTAAATTGTTTTGAGTAGTACATATGCACCTTTACGATCTATCTTCATTCTTAAAACTAAAGTGTTCAATCAACATTTTAAAGAGTTCGGTCAGTGACAACTCTTTATCATAAAAAGTTGGATTTAACTTTTAAAAGTGTTGAATTAACATTGATAAAGTTAGACTTAACTTGACTTCGTGTTAATTCAACACTTTCTTTGAGTTGAATTTAACTTTATAAAGTGTTGTCTCTCAACGTACTCTTAAAAGGTTGATTCAACACTTTAGTTTTACGAACGTTTTAATGGTCCCTAATAGCCGGCAACTGCAGACATAAATTTTCCCAATAGACAGACAGACAGGCAGACATCGGACAGAAACACGGAGAAACAGATCTTCAGAGAAACTGGGACAAGTTTAAAGGAGTTGCTTTATTAATTACTCAATAACTGAAAAATAGATGTCTAAAAATTACTGTCTAAAAATTACTGTCTAAAGATTTCCTTGGTTTTAAAATGGTAGCGAACATCTTGTGAATACATTCAATTCGTCTGACATTTACGAAGAAAACTAAAAAACTAAAAATATTTTACCATAATTACTACAAACAATCTCACTGCACTTACACTATTTTCTTAGATTGGTTTTTGTTATGGTGTTCTATAATGGACACCTACGCGGCGCCTTTTTTTTCTACGCGGCGACTTTTTTTTTTTACGCGGCGACTTTTTGTTTTTGGACGGCGACTTTTTGTTTTTGGACGGCGACTTTTTTTTTTATGCGGCGACTTTTTGTTTTTGGACGGCGACTTTTTTTTTTACGCGGCGACTTTTTTTGGGGGGACGGCGACTTTTTTTTTTAAAGTCGCCGTCCAAAAACAAAAAGTCGCCGCGTAAAAAAAAAAGTCGCCGCGTAGAAAAAAAAAGGCGCCGCGTAGGTGTCCATTAAAGAACACCATATTTTGTACATAACTAAATTATGTATACTGCTCAAAATAAAATAGGACTCAAAATTCTTGGTCCATTTTGTCCATGTGAGGACACAAAAGCAGTTTTTGGTGGAAGTAAAGTACTAAAGGTTTCTCTGCAACATTATAAACACTTTTCACGTGTTGTGCATGTCTAATGACGGTTTAAACTGGCAGATCATGTGATAAGGCATGAAAATGCAGATAACAGGTTGATGGGAGATGTTTTCATTCTAATGGATGACAACGCCCGTCCTCATAGAGCAAGAATCATAACAGCGTTCCTTACAGGTAACCATATTCAGCGTCTGGAATGGCCTGCCATTTCACCAGACCTTAACCCTATTGAGGACATTTGGGCAATTCTCAGTTAGAGTCAGAAGTCACAACCCTCCTGTAAGGAACGTTGCCAATCTGACAGCAGCTCTACAGGATGAGTGGAACAACCTCGACCAAGCTGTGATCTGGAACACCGTACTGTTAATTCATGAGGATGCGTTGTGCAGAATGTGTGCGAGTCCGGGGTGCTGCAACATCCTACTGAAGTCAATTGTGGAGTCACCCATGAAGAAATAAAGCTGATTAGCCAAGTTTGATATTGAGTACTGTACATCAACCTGTTATCTGCATTTTCATGCCTTATCACATGATCTGCCAGTTTAAACCGTCATTAGACATGCACAACACGTGAAAAGTGTTTATAATGTTGCAGAGTAACCTTTAGTACTTTACTTCCACCAAAAACTGCTTTTGTGTCCTCACATGGACAAAATGGACCAAGAAATACTTTTGAGTCCTATTTTATTTTGAGCAGTACTTCAGACATTTTGGCAACAGAGGGCGCACTCTCCCGATCGAGGTGAAATTCAGAAACACGTCCAAACCAGCCCAGAATGAATTCAACGGATACCTGTTTGTTGTGCATTCTCACATGACGGCTGTCATCATTAGGGTTTCCCAATTGGGACATAATTAAAACAGTGATCCTGCATTTTATTAATTTGAGTTTTTATTTTACTTGTACAAATCCTTGACGTACAATGTCTCAAATTTAATGTCTCAAAATGCTTATAGCTTCCAGAAAATAGCCATTCAACATTTAAATCTATTTTTACCGTTAAATTGGCCCAAAACACGGGCAATATAGCTTTATCTTAACATTTATCTATTATTTCCTGGCCATATCGGCATAAACCTAATTATCCACACTAAAAGGATTTTTCTCGAAAGGCATAGACATTCATTTTTCACAATACTATATTATTTGGTCAGTAAGCTATCATTGTTGTTATTGTTGGTCAGTCAGACAACATCCATGCATACTTTCGAATTTTTGTGATTTTTTTAGGGTTAGGGTTAGGGTTAGGGATAGGATTAGGGTTAGGATTAGGGTTAGGGTTAGGATTAGGGTTAGGATTAGGGTTAGGGTTAGGGTTAGGATTAGGGTTAGGGTTAGGGTTAGGGTTAGGTTAGGGTTAGGGTTAGGGTTAGGGTTAGGGTTAGGGTTAGGGTTAGGGTTAGGGTTAGGGTTAGGGTTAGGGTTTGGGTTAGGGTTAAATAATGCTGGGTAGTTAAAAGAGATTACACGCCTTAATTAACATAGGGGCTCATTAACACACTTCCGAAACGTTTTTAAAACACACAACACATGTATCTCTAATCGTTTGAAATTCAAGACAAACTTCAAAAGATCTGTTACTAGTTTCATCAACAGAGCGAATTTAAATCTAAAACATTTAGAGAGCACATTTTTCTCAGTGATCAACGCTGACCAATTATTATTTTATTTTACAAATTAATTGATCTGGCCAGCAGAAGAAACTTCTGTAATTAACAAAGTCATACGACCCAATCATTCCAAATAATTCTTATACCAACAAATAGTTAATAACTTAGGTGAGCCGTTCTATGACAAGTTGATCTGAGTAGGAATTCCTCGCACGCGACTCCACTGATGGCCTCCGGACTTTCCCCCTGCTGCGCACAATCGAGATTCTTCCTTCACCAACGTCTTAAAACCGGTTTGTCTTTATTTGGCTATACCATACGACGCAGAATATTATTATCCTCGTCATCATCGTTGTCGTCAGCATCCCTGATAACAAAATTAATACATGAAGTGAGGAAGATGAAAAAATATAAAGCTGTCATTTTGGACGACAGTTCGCCGGGGAATGGATGGGGCTTCGACGTTTGAAGTGTACAGAGAGGATTTTGACAGTGAGGTGTTACACGAGGTCCTTGGGGGCGTGAACGATTTCAGGATCGGCGCAGCACAGATGGGGCAACTTAGTTTCGGTCAGTGATGGAGAAATCCTGTATTTCTAGACTCTCTTCAGTATATATATCCATCGAAATAGGAGAAACTCTGACAGAGAGCAGCTTCTGAATATTGGACAAGGTAAAACTAATTTAAGATATATTTTGTCTGCTTGAATACTTTTAAATGTACAAATATGTGCGTTCCTTTCCAATGACCTACTTCAAAAAAAAAAAAATATATATATATATATATATTTTTTCGATAGCTTCTTCTTCTTCTTAATTTATTGATTACATTTTTGTATTCACTAAAATGTATCAAAATGAAAATGGATTATACCTTTTTTCAGTTTCTAGATAAGCCCGTATAAGCCCGTATATTAAAAAAAAAAGTAAGATGACGTATAGTCCTACTTAATTATATAAACAATTTACCAATCAAGATCTTATATAATCTTGATTGGTAAATTGTTTACAATTATTTTGTGAAATACTAAATTTTTTATTATCACTTTATATTTAACAATAGATATTATCATTACGGGAAGCAAGAAACAAACACATTTTCAAGTAAATTGTCAAATAAAATTATTTAGAATTGAATTGGCTAATATAAAAAATATTGATATTGGAATGTCTGATATCTCATTTGATATCACGGTCTTTGCATGTAAGCGCTTCATTATACGCGGTCTATTTTTAGAAGAGAAAAATATTTGTAGGGAAAAGAATTTGGTCACGTGATGACACTCTCACAGTTACAAGAATCTGGATGTTATGCGATGAATATCAAGCTAAGTATTTCCTAAACATAACTTCGCCGAGGGCGTGGGGATCTGCAATATCATTTTACAAAGTATTTTAACGAATATTCAAAGCTACAATTTTTCTATCTTTCGGGAAATCAGAACAGCCTGACTGTGCTTAATATTTCTTTTCACATATTAATTTTCTTTTTGTTACAAAACGATTCCATCGATTATTTAAAGAGACGGTACAACATTATAAATGTTAGAAAAGCTAGTGTGCTTACTCTCTTTAAATCAAGATGTACATCAAACATATAAGTACATCAGTGGTAATGTTGGCAAAACTGCTTCTATGAGTATGCTTACTCTCTTTGAATCAAGATATACATTGAAGGGAAGGTACAACATTGGTAATGTTGGCAAAACTGCTTCTATGAGTATGCTTACTCTCTTTGAATCAAGATATACATTGAAGGGAAGGTACAACATTGGTAATGTTGGCAAAACTGCTTCTATGAGTATGCTTACTCTCTTTGAATCAAGATATACAATTAAAGTATATAAAGGTACACTTGGGAATGTTGGAAAACTTCAAGATGTACATATACATTAAACAACCAACCTGTGAAAGATTCAGCTCAATGTGGAGTCTAAGTCGTGAAAAAAGCTTGAAATAGCATTCAGAAATTTTACAGAAAATAATTGGAGCAAAACGTTCTCGTTTGACAATTGTGTTTCCCCCTGAAATAATAGCATTTCAGACAGAAATATTTTTCAGTAAAATTGGTACCTTTAGTACCAACTTCAAATGAGCTTATTTTAATAACCAATGTTGTACCTTCTTTTAAAAGAAAATGTAAGTCATAATATAGGAGCGATGCATATTCAAAGGTAAATTTTTGAATGATGTAGCTATGTGCGTACCTTTAATATATTGTTATAATTATAAAAGCTTTGTCACGTTTCTTTGCGTTTCAGATTGTTGAGGGTGATTTCCAAGACTTGTCAATAGAGGGCGGCAGAGTGTGACCTTTAATTTTGGGACCCGATCCAATGTTGAGCTGATGCTTTTCTGATCCATCCGCTCTATCATGCGTGTGCATTGCTCAGAAAGAAATGAACAACTGAGAAATGTGAATGAGTGATGTGACGTCAGTCATCTGACGATCGTCATCATCAAAATCTGGTATAACTTTTTTTTTCTCTCAGGGCATCTTACAGACACTGCTGCTATGAAGAAATTTAGACAGCTCATCCGAGAATGCGGGGAGGGCACGGTGATGTACAATCACTTGCATATGAACTTGCTCAAGGTTGGGTTAGTTCGCTCCCGCGGAGTAGGTACAGCTAGCAGAGCGGCAGTCAAGCCGAGAGGTAGAGGGCGAAGTCGCGGAAGAGGCCGAGCAAGACAACAACAGCCTGTGGTAAATTCTAGCGCGGTCAACCGTCAGGTACCTGACGCTAACGAACAGAATAACTTGAATCACTTATACGATGGTAATGACCTTCATCCACAACCCAGCCAGAACATTCAGGGCCCCTTAGATTTGGTGAAAAGGAGTGATTTTTCGAACGAACACCAACGTATATATTATGATTTTACATGTAATAACAGTCAGGAAAGGTTTGATAGAGATCACGAAACAGGCAATCAACTTCATCTGAACTTGGAACTACAGAAAAATTGTGGTATACAAGACGGCAGCGTTAATCATCCGTTAAATTTAGCGACGCCGAAAATACCGCCTTTTTCTGTGGCGCAGCGCACTGATCACAGAATCGGCTTTGTAAGAAAAACGTCCGAGACGTCACTCTGTAGGAATGACGTACATCAAGGACAGGCTAATCAAAATGGCGGAAATCCAACAGGCTTTGCCTTCTTTCAAGAGTCACAAAGACCCAGAAGATTTGCCCCCAACGTTGGGGTCGCATTCGTCAAAGAGATTGTTGACTGCATCTTCCCAGACTTGGCATACCGCCCTCTATCGGTTGAGGGGCAGGAGTACCTGGAAGTCACCAGAAAGGAGGCGACCCTGCTACCCGGGATGAGTCGTGGGGAGGAGAGGGCGGCGTTTTGCCCGTGCCATCCTGCTAGGATATTGGTATCTCCAGAGGGCAGGGTGGAGTTCCAAGCGGCAAACAGGTCGCTCGGTACGGTAGAAGCCCTGTCGGCCGGCGGGGACTCAACAGTCTGGCGGAAGAGCGTTCTGGAGTGCGTGCAGAATCTCACTGCGAGGAGCGGGTACCAGTTTTGTTCTGGGCTGGGCTTCTACCCGCAGGCCAAATGCAGCGGGCTGTCTTCGTTAAGATGTGCCGACAGCATCATGACCTCAGATTTCGGCTTGGGGTTTCGATCAATTTCCTGCATGCTATGGTTTCGTCTGTCGCCAGAAAGCGAGATGACGACCTCGACCTATCCGCTCGAAGAAGAAGAAGAAGAAGAAGTTGGTGAGGAAGAGGCCCAGGAAGCGACGGCTCTTTTCGTTTCAGAGAAGTTCGGGGCGTGTGCACAGTGCCTGGAGGTGATGCAACAGCATCACAGAGACGGCCGACGTAAGCAGAAAAATCCTCGGAGAATGCAACAGCCGTCGGACTGCACAGACAGCGACAACATAATTATTGTAAAAAGAGCGATCGAATTCAAAACAAGCGTCGACGCAAATTAAGAGAAGAATAACACATTATCAAGATTGATTACGGACTCTTGTGCTTCTAAAAAAATCAATTAAATTAACATTACGTTAAGACTATAATGGAATTAAAAATGGAATTAATGAAAGAGAAAAAGTACACGGGGGTCAACCAGCCATTCCGTAACACGAGCTTGTCATAATGTGAACATGAATATTGAAGGCACATCTAGCCGTTTTTTATTAGCTTATAAATGCACGGTACATTTTAACTGCTATCTGACCCCAATGTGAAACACTGCTGGTGTGCGCACTTGACCTGACGGCAAATTTATTTTTATTTGATGGTCAGATAATCTTGCGGTCAGGGCCCGATTTCAAAAAGCTACTAAGCAGTAAATATTTCCTCACAAATGTATCTGCTTAGCAAAATTTAGCTAAGAACCTAATAATAATAATAATAATAATAATAATAATAATAATAATAATAATAATAATAATAATAATAATAATAATAATAATAATAATAATAATAATAATAATAATAATAATAATAATAATAATAATAATAATAATAATAATAATGTAGACTTATATAGCGCACGTATCCACCAAACTGGTGCTCAATGCGCATTACATTATTACCCCTGCTCATCAGACTCATAAATCATTCCTGAAACCATCTCAGCTCCCTGGGGAGTATACAGCTCAATTGCTGCCATTACAGCGCATATAGGGCTAATCAAACACAACCAACTCTGCCCTCACAGGTAACCATTTACCCCTGGGTGGAGAGAAGCAATAATGGTAAATTGTCTTGCTCGAGGACACAAGCACCACGGTCGCGGCTGGGATTCGAACCCACATTCTGATCACTCAGCCATCAGAACACAAATCCGACGCACTAAACCGCTCGACCATAGCACCCCACAACCTGCGAAAAGCAAATAATCATTAACGTGGCATTTTGGCAGTATTTTTGTGTTAAGCACAATTTGTGTCCTTAGCAGTTGTATGGAATTTGCCCTAGATCTAGATCCACATCATCTCAGACAGAATTAAAAGTGAATGACGTATTCAGAAATATTGTTTTCATTCTAAAATGTAGAATTAAGGAAAGGGTACTCTTTCCCAAATTCAAAATGAAAATTATTTTACTTAATTAATCGGTCCGCAACGTTTGGGAGAAAATTGGAAACATTTATTTTCAAATTTGAAGTTTTCCGAGCACTAGTCAATATATACGATATTCATTCACACAGTGGACATTACTGAATTTAGGACTCGGTATCTTGTGGATACTGCCATCAGCTTTGTACAGTAACTATTGACATTTTATTTCGACAGTTTGGTTATTTCGTTATACTCAAAACCAGTCGTATTTCCTTACAATAAAGAACGAGAATAATGATTAAAAACATTTGTTTAAGGTTGAGATATTAGGAAATAAATGATGTATTAATGTATGCTTTATTATCCCGTGGATAATCGATACGGAAATGGGTTAGTACCAGATGAAATGAAAACAAATTAAAGGGAAGATACAATATTGGTATCTGGAAACGTACGTTTAAACAAACCTTCACACTTTCAATAAATATGTTATAAAAGTAACGAAAAACTAAGAAAAAAACTGTTGTTTTATATATGCTTTTATGTTGTTTTTAAAAAAATTATTTAAGATAATTGATTTGTTTAGTAATAATTATGGTAATAACCAATGCCGTACCTTCTCTTTAAACAATTGTAGCGCAGAAAAACATTGTTTGCAAATATGCAATACCAAATATTTATTTAGCGTGCACTCTAAAAAAATTCTTTGTAAATTGACAGAAAGTGCTGTCAACAGAGTTGCCGGCACTTTGCCTGTTATTTTATTTAACCGTTAATTTTGTAAAATATAATTGTTATTATTTTGCTGTAGAAAGCCGAACACATGCACATTTACTACACAACTGCTGTAAAAAACAAAGAATTCGCATAATTCGACTGTATTTTTACAAATTCTATGGTTAAATTATGAAAGTATGGGTAAAATTAAAAAAATATGTGAAAATAAATACAATAATATTGACAGATACAGGTTTATTTACATCAAAAACATGTAAAAGGAAAAAACAGACAAAAAATCTGTGTAAAAAATACAGAATTTTTTTACAGTGTGCCCATTGGTAAGTCTGGTGTCCAGACGACTGTGGCTGATTCGCTCGAACCGCGCTATTCATTATTCACAACACGTAGGACTTCCACAAGAGTATCAAACAAAAACTGTCAACCTGACGCACAGGCGCGTGGGGAAAAAGTTGATCTAGAAAAAAAGGTTGTGAAGCCATTTACGGTGGGGGGAGGGGGGGGGGGTCCAGGGCCCGCCTAATGACCCCAACAATTATAGGTGCTCTCTGATCATCCGTGATGCAATATGAGCGTTTTCAGGACAAAGTGTATGCAATTGTGAGCAAACATTATTTATTTATTTATTAATTAATTTTATTTTATCATATTAAAAAAACTCTTTAGGGGGAAGGGTCGCTTTTGAAAAAAATTGGGGAAGGGGCCATGCCACCCTTTTCCCCTGGATCTGACCTTGGCATGTACACTGTTAAAATTACATGTTTTTTTACAGTGTAAGTCCAAAACACGAGATATCCAAGAATTTTTTCTGAAATGAAACACTTTTGAAACACAGTGCAGTGCGGCATGACCTTCGAGCACATTCTCACATCAGACGTCTTGGCCACGTGAGATTACAAACTATTGGAAGTGAAACCGGAAAGAGTAAAATTCTTAAACAAAGACCAGCGCGTAATTTCTTTTCTATAGACCATGTGACATGTTTACACTTTGCGTGACCTTTAGAGTACCAGGGTAATTTCCCGCCGGGCAGAGTTGGTACATTTTGTAATTCTCCACATAACATAAAGATTTTTTTTTGATGTTCAGATGAATAAGATGTGAGTGTTACTAAAAAATAAATCAAATTAAGGATTTTCTGCTGATATCTCAAAATATCAGATTTGATGGTTTCTTGTCATAGACCAGTGTACATTGTATACAGTGTGATGTTATTAGTCTATAGAAAAGCGTATGGCACAACCATAAAAGGTTACCGTAATATAGGGTATTTCTGATTTAATTGCTGGTTTGATTCCAATTTTATTATCCACTTGACACTGGCTGTGAACTGCAGCGGGGGACCAGTCAAACTTGACACCAAGGTGGATATCATCAAGGCACTGCTTTGCAATCTCACCGCTAGAGGGCTACAATGTGCGGTTATGAAGACACATGAACCTCTCCATATTATTTAATCACCTTTTAATGCCAGCGGGTTCATAGTCTCACAGCTTAGAAATAGTATAATAGGCATAAAAGCCAACATCGCTGACGGACAATTGATAATCTGATGCGTTAATGAACAGATGTCTAATTTAAAACGACACTTTAATTTGAGTATATAAACATATTAAGTAAATATTGTCCACATTATTACACAATTTTGAAATATCATTTTCAGACAAATGTCTGAAAATCGTATCCACTATGCAATCCCTCCCCATAGAACGTTTTGAGCTACTCGAGTATATAGAATCTAAACTGACGTAAAACGTCCCGATAGAGTCCATGCAACTGTTGCGAAGATTTCGCCATAGGTTAGCCTGAAGAGGCTGTGAGGCTTGTGAATTACTCCAGATACTGGCCCTGCGGCCGCCATGTTTGTTTCCCGGAGATTCAACTTTGACCTTGGTTGGTAGCTAGCACGCGAGCCTCAAAGCGTGACGTCAGATCTTCAGCACAACGTATCCAATGAAATCCCTTGAATGGTGCACCAGGAGCCTGTCTTTATTCTTGGGCAAGACAGACAAAACCTTCATGAATCAAAGGCTTTACATGACTCCTTCCGATCTTAAATAATGTGCGGGTATTCGTACCCGTCCTTGACCCCGTATGGCCACGGCCATTATTCCTCAAATGGGCGGAACCAACCATCCTGACATGACAGCCGATATGGCTGGATGCACTGTTAAAGTCAAGGATGATAAAGAGAGGGTACAACATGCGTGCACAGTTTTCGAACTCGAACCTAGGCTTGGTTCGAAACTGTGTTTCTATGTTTATGATACACGATCCAACGGCGCTACACGAACGCTACAATCACGAACCGCTACCACACAGCAGTCCGTTGTTGTTTATGCGCGTGCGCACCAAAAATGTGGGCTAGCATTTCAAATTGACGCATGCGTGGTTTCCCCCGTTTTCGGGGAGAGATTATACGAAGTTTTCAAGCGGTTCGTGTGTGGTAGCGGTTGGTGATTGTAGCGTTCGTGTTGCACCGTGGGATCGTGTATTGTAAACATACAAGCACAGTTTTGAACCAAGACTAACTCGAACCAATAGACCATGTCACTTGTTTACACTTTGTTTCAGGTGAATACAACTTGAGATGTAATGTCAGTGGCTTACTACAAATAAATCAAATTTGTCTGCTGACATGATATCAAAATATCAGATTTTATGGTTTCTTGTCATAGACCAGTGTACATTTTGTAAATATGTGATGCCATTGGTCACATCGTCTATAACTTCACGAACTTAATAGCAAACGATCACCTGAATGGCGAGTGAGTGAAACTGTGTTATTTCTCATATGAAAGGTACTTTAAAAAATGCTTTTCCCTGACACAGGAGGGCGCTATTTTGTGAGATAACAATAGGATCTCAGTGGCACAGTATCACTGTAGTGCAAGTGCATACAAAATAAAAAACAAAACAAAAAACAAAATAAAAAACAAAATAAAAATGTAACAAATAAAGCAAAACGTTTACTGACTAGGAACACAAATCTTGGTTAAAAACAGAAAGTTCAAATAAGTGAATTGTGAAAAACACCCCAAAAGTACCAGAAATTCAAGTCAACTTTTTTGCACAAACTAACCATGACGGATGCATTTGATTCTGCTTTGAAATCACAGAGATGTGTTCATGAATATGCATGTATTCATTATCATAGACATCAAAAAGCGAGAACAAATTGGTAATTTCAGTGAGTCAACCACTGTTTGGTTAAATTCTACGGGTGGTAGGTTGGTAGCGACATAAAATTAAATTGCGCTTAGAAATCGAGCGGCACAATATATTTATATTTGATGAAAGGGGATTTATTTACCCGTCGCATCAACTAAAATCCTACCAGCAATTTGTTTGAGCTTTGTTGCTGCAAAGCGCGACACATAATATTATTTATGCAAGCAATGTTCATTTGCATGGCAATACAGCGACTGGAAAAATTGATAGGAGCTGTGTTAAATATTCTCACCGTGTACGTGTGCATATTATACGGTTCGCAGTGGAGAACTATGTTACGGCATGTTTCAATGGCGCTTCGCAACTTCAAGTTATTTGATATTCCTAGCTTGATGATGGAGGCCAATAATTGATATCTGAGGATGAGAACATTTAGATCAACCTTAATTTCTACCGTGACCAAGGTTTGTATATAATATAATTATCCACTATATGCATTTATAATGATGTGTGAAGCATTCATTGATGATACTTAGTGCATGTTACAATGTGTGAATGGTTACTATTGTTGTATGCACTGGTGTTATGATGGTATTGTACATTTCAATAGTTTGTATTTTGCAGACAAATCACACTTTATTCCTCGCTTCCACAGCTGGACGTTTAATCCTAATAAGATGTAGACATTTTTGTCTGGAGGTCCCGACATTTCCTCATGGTAATTTCGTAAAATGTCACTTACATTCGTAATGTTAAGAGGAAGTTTGCGGTAGAAACATGTAATATCATGAGTTGTAATAGAATGTGGTTCCGAGAAGAACCAGTGGTTTCACAACTCGACGTTTTGGTCAGTTTATATCACCGGTTCTTCTCAGAGCCACTATTTAGAGATATTACATGGTGTTGCTGAAAACATCCTCTTACTATTCGTCCACAATGCAAAATTTCAAATCTTACTCATTAATTGGTAACGTTGACAAAACGTCCACATGTAGGCCTATATATACTTACTTTCTTAAAATCAAGATAATTATACAACTTCAGCTGTGAAGGTTGTGCCATTTTAACGGGAAAATAGTGGAAATGTATACAACTTCCTCGTTCTAATTCGATAACGGGTAATTTACTCTTTCCTAAATTCGAATTGGAAATATTTTTCTTTTTCTATGAAGCGACAGTACCTCCGCAAAATATTTTGGTTTGGCAAGATTGAGAACAACTTCAACTTTAAATCGAGTAATTACATTCACATTAACATTCGATCTTTCAGTTATTTTTTAGGGCTAATCCTATCACATTAAAGATAAGGTACAAATTTGCTCATTAATTATTTTAAAAAGTTCACATTTTGATGTAATAATTAACTGAATGTGTAAAGCTCATGATGCTATCAATCTTTCCTTTAAATATTCTTTGTCTGAGGGGATGTCGTTTTAAAGAAAATTATTTCCAATTAGGGGCTGGGCGTACAAATTTAGATTTTCCCCGAGCCGTAGGGGGCGTGCCCGGGTGAGACGGCCCTGTGTAATCACCGCGCTTTTGTAAGCTCATAAACTGAGAAAAAAGAAAGACTTGTTTTCTAAACAGTGAAACTCAGTGGGTTCTAGGGGTACCGAAGCATCCTACGCAACCCCTTGGAACGGCTATATAGCAGATGATTACGAAATTACTGGATTATAATCTAAAAACTTGATGTGAAATTGGTGATTGTATCTAACATTATTCCATCTGACATGCTGTAATTATTTAGAAAACGTGAAATGAATTACAGATTTGAAATGAAGCATTGATGTGATTTGTTTTTCAGATGAAAATGAATTGAAACAAATCTGGATGCATTTTCACTGTGTCCTCTTGACTGAAACCGTTAAATAAGCTGAAAACTTTCACAAATTGGTTTCTGCACATATCTCATGATTCTCATAAATTATGGACTGCATAAAACAGACATTTTGCTAGGTACATTCATTTGCTTTAACGACACAGTGCTGATAAATTCAAAGGGAGGATACAAAATTAATTGGTATCCGGTAACCGTGAACATTCATTTCAACCATCGAGTTTTCAAGAGTATATATGTGACCTGTCACCACGAAACCCGGACAAAGTTGGAAAATTTTATTTTGAGTTTTTGGTATTTTCATATTCTCCAGTTCATAAGCTTTTGAATAATTATAAACTTGTAGGGGTAACCCTTTCCTGTAATCCCCTCAGGAGGGGATTAAGGCCCCCAACATGCCCAATCAATAACAAGTCAATCAGAGAAAAGAAGGCTTTTGTACAGGAAGTCCACGCTTCTTGTTCACCAACATCGCTCTGAAAATAGGGTAAAAACGTATTTTACCTTAATAGGTTTAATTTATTTTTAAAGTAAAATGATAGATGAATATGTAAAGCATACGGTCATCCCAATATCCAAAAATGGACAATTCCACCCTGAAATGACTTTGCACGCTGTTTACTGGAAATGGATCGGTGCGACTTTGTCCGGGTTTCGTGGTGACAGGTCACATATTAAACATGTCAAAGGTTCAACATAATAGGTTCTCACGCTTTTAAAAAACGACGAAAAACTTTTTGTGATTTTTTATATTAAAAATAAATTTACTGGCAAAAAGTTCTTGTAAATTCGACAATATAATTCCTGTTTTCTCTATAGATGAGACTCTTTCGACGAACCAATTTCTCTGTATGGTTGATACTAGTATGCCAAGAATTTTTTTAGATAATAAATCGTTAATTTCACTGTAAAAAACACCTCATGAGTGCATGTTTGCGTTTTATTTTTCAACAGCAAACTGCGTTGTGGTGTTTTGTGTTTTAAACAAACACGTTTGTGCATTAACGAATATAGACACAAGGCACAATGACACGTTTAAAGCTTAACACACTAAAATATGTTTAAAATGTTTATAATAAATATATATATATATTTTTTAAATATACTACTCAAAACAATTTAGGGAACACCGGAATAATCTCAGTAAAAGCAAGATCATTTATTTCAGATAAACACAATGTTTCACAGAATTGATGAGAAACAACTGCACAATGAAACAGATAATAAAGGATACATGTAGTGATTACACATTTCATGACATGACTACTGAAAGAGAGAGGGGGTTGCAAATGAAAATCCCGGTTCATGGAACATTTCAACATGGCCCAAACCTATTTGATGTTAAAAATCCGGTGTTCCCTAAATTGTTTTGAGTAGTATATTATTATTATTATTATTTTTACATTTTTTTTTTACAGTGTTGATAATCTGATTTGCAGTGCTGTTCCTTCACTTAAAACTGTGTGTTCGTCACATTAAAAGCAGTGTATATACATTTTGGTATTCTCAAAAAACATTAAAAATCACAGTTTTACATAAAACTTACTGGTATGAAACATCCCTTTTAAACCGATCTGAGGTGCTATCATTTAAAATAATTGTCAAATGTTACTCCTCAAATTATGTATGTCAGAATGTTTGAAAACAAACTACCGGTGTATCAACATTTCACGTTAGCATGAATACAAAGTTGGTGTTTTCCGATCGAAATTTCTGAATGCATGGGCTGTATACTACCCAGGGAGTTGAAATGGTTCTGAGAATGATGTAAATGGCCAAATGACAGGGGTTAAAATATTCATGCGCCATGATCATCAAACATGGCGGATACCGGCGCAATAGAAGCGTCCATCGTTAATGCATTTTCATGTTCACAGGTTAATTGCTTTTTAAATTATATATAGGCCTACCTATGTTCATTCACAGGCATTGAGACAGCATTATGGAAGTTCGTGGATGGACTGTATACTTTCCATTTAGTGTATATCTTGATTCAACGAGTGTAAGCATAAATGATGAGCAGTTGCGTAGCCTAAGGAGAGGGGCAGGGAGAGGCCGTCCCACTTGTTGGTAAAAATGGTGTCTGTCGGTAAATTCACAAACTTGTTGGTATTTCTGAACTTCGGGAATTCAGTTTGTATTTTGACATAAGTTGTCGGTTCATTTTTGTGTCGGTGAAAATGTTTGCCCCACACTGAAAATCCTGGCTGCGACACAGATGATGAGGCAGTTTTGCCAACATCACCAGTATTATTGTACAACAAAACAGCAACAACAAAACAGCATCCATTAGGATGTAAAATTAAACAAGCCGTGTTGAACTGCTATTGTTAACGTGTGAGGCTGAGGTCGTACACGTGTTTCAATTAGGTGTAAGGTTCACAGGTTTGAATATTGTCTAGTGGGTTTCATCGAATTTTCAATACATCAAGGTTGCTTTGTACAAACACAAACGGTGAATGACATCAGTGTACGGGTTCATGGCGGACATGGCGTCAAATACATTTCAATGTAATCGAATACCACGGATATACAAATATGAATAAACCACCATTATGTAGGAATAATTTCATTCATGTATTCGAATACATTTGGGATAGGCTACTTTTGAAGAAGATGGCTGGGGGCGTGGCCACGAAGGACAATGCACTAAGCCTTCTGTGACGGTATCGAATTCTTGGAAAATTATTGCATTTTCGAGACAACCTGCACAAAATGTTCAAATAACAACATTATGCACTGAAAAGTGCGTGGTAAGTAATTGGAAAAGTGTTATTTTTTTAGTAAGAGTACGAGTTCTTTGTCATGGTGTGAGTACGCGTACGGGTAATTGCCATGATGCGTATACGAGTATTGAGTACTTCGAGTAACAACAACAACAACAACAACAACAACAACAACAACAACAACAACAACAACAACAACAACAACAACAACAACAACAACAACAACAACAACAACAACAACAACAACAACAACAACAACAACAACAACAACAACAACAACAACAACAACAACAACAACAACAACAACAACAACAACAACAACAACAACAACAACAACAACAACAACAACAACAACAACAACAACAACAACAACAACAACAACAACAACAACAACAACAATAATAATAATAATAATAATAATAATAATAATAATAATAATAATAATAATAATAATAATAATAATAATAATAATAATAAAAATAAAAATAATAATAATAATAATAATAATGTGTGGACTTATATGGCGCACGTATCCACCAACTAAGTGGTGCTCAAGGTCCATTATATCATTACCCCTGCTCATAAGGCTCATAAGGCTCATAAATCATTCCTGAAACCATCTCAGCTCCCTGGGGAGTACACAGCTCAATTGCTGCCATTACAGCGCATATAGGGCTAATCAACCAACTCTGCCCTCACAGGTACCCATTTAACCCCTGGGTGGAGAGAAGCAATTATGGTTAAGTGTCTTGCTCAAGGACACAAGTGTCACGGCCGGGATTCGAACCCACATTCTGCTGCTTACACAATGACATGCGTAAAATTATATGTACAATGGGCCCAATTCAAAATGCATTTATGCACGAAACAAGGCTAATGTGAGTCATTGGCATTCATACATAATACCCATGATTTCATGGGACTACAATACTTATTGTGTAACGATATAACGCGTCCCTGCGAATACTTGTAGACGTTTATCGTGCTGGGACGTGGCCAGAACCATCCTTAAAGATGATCACAGCCCTGAGTTCCAATACCAGTATGTGTACATTTCCGATAGACCGAATATCTGACTTCACGCTTCGAGGCTTGTGAAAGACTCTAGATACCGGCCTCTCAGTTTCATGGAGATTCAAATTTGACCTTGGTTTGGTAGCTACATGTAGCTTGCGAGCCTCGAAGCGTGACGTCAGATCTTCGGCACAAAGTATCCAATGAAATTCCTTAAATGATACGCCGGGAGCCTGTATTTATTCTTGATAGAATAAAGACGGGACCAGTCTAATTGATGGATAACGTTCGCAGGTCATTTGATTTTGTCCACCATTCTAACGATTCGGCCATATCTGAACACAATTCTGATGCACTAAACTGCTCGGCCATGACGCTCCACGAGCTCCCCTCCTAAATAACATCTTGTGCGAAAACAACAAGGTGAACTTCCCTGAATATGGTGAGCTCAAATGGTGAGCTCACACCCTCGAACCCAGATGAAGTTGCCGATTCTTTCAACTCCTACTTTACTATAGGCCTAACATTGGTGCTTCATTAACTGATAATTGATAATTTATAAATAATCACATGATCGAACTTTAACCTAAAACTTACTCTGTGTAAAGCTCATGATGATATCAACTCCCCTATGAATGATTTGTCCGTTTAGAAACGTGTAAATTGCCTAAATATTCGAATTAAGGAAAGGGCAAACTCTTGCCTAGATTCAACATGAGAATGAATACACACAATTTTGAAGGAATTTTCTCGTTAGGTTTTTTTTTGCTATGAAACGATGTCCAATTGCAGCCAAAATTGCTGAATCAATTGGAATTCTGCCGTGCTGTGTTTTAAATGACTTTTTCACAGGGGTATGAACGTTTGCCCGATTTGTGCGGCCTCTCTAAGCCACCATACTTTAACGCTTCAAGTTTGACGCTCATGGCGCATGGACATTATTACCCCTGTCATAGGGCCAGTTATATCATTCCTAGAACCATCTCAACTCCCTGGGGAGTATGCCACCCATGCTGCCAAATGTGTAGCGCAATGAGCTTGATAATTACCATCTCTGCCCTCAAAGGTCCCATTTATATTCCTGGATGAAGAGAAGCAATTATAGTTAAGTCTCTTGCTCAGGCACACAAGTACTACGGTCACGGCCACATTCTGACGAATCGGCCATCAACACACAAGTCCAATGCACTAAACCGCTCGACCATGGCGCCCCATGATGAATCTGGACATCTGAATTTCCTGTTTGCGCTATAAAGTTGCGGTATACTTGTTACAGTAAAGCCACGGCAGTTTAAACAGAGGTGTAATGTAATAATGTGTGTATTCTTATTATAATTATTGTGAACATTGCACTCCATCAGAGTTCATTGTCGCATGTAGCTGAGTTGTGCTTTTTCCACAGGATGGCTGTATTACATATAGGCATATAGAATTTATGAATAACAGCCAATAATAATTAATAAACAGATGGCATAATCATCACCATAATAACGTATGGCAGTATAGCAACATAATCATGTATGTATATGCTCACAAAGCAAAATTTGCATCAGTGATATAAGGTTTCTTTCTTTTATTTCAGTGACTCGTGACTCGGACTCGGACTCGACCTTCGTGACTTGTGACTCATACTTGGACTCGACCCACACGACTCGGGACTCGAACTCGGACTCGACACTGGGGACTCGAACTCGAACTCGGACTCGAGGTCTGGGGACTCGATATAAGTCTGGTGGTAATTACTATTATCAAATTAATGAATTATTATCAAAAAACTTGAGAATTGGTATTCTTAAATAACATAAAATGATGACAGATTTACATGATACTTACTTGGTGTGAAGTTGATGACGGTATCTAACATCCCTTGACATATTTCTATCACAGGTGATAGGGCCTACCATTGTTAGTATAATTCATCAAATTAATTCACAAATAAATTGTCGTCCTGCGGATACGAAAAATCTGAATACATCTTTATATATTTTCTCGTAAACGACACAATGGAATAAGTGAAACATTCACAGGTTTGCTTGTACACATGTCTCTAAATTCTTATTAAATATAGATAATTCACATATATTTATTATTTTAACAACAGTGTCTACTATACTGGTACTCTCTTTGATTCATTGTGATTCACTTAGTTGAACAGGTGCCCACTGTTCACCCGTCAATATAATTCTATGGTGCAGTCGGTCAGGAACATAAGCATTGTGCATATGGTACTGATGTAAATTGTTCTGGTTGATTGAACCTCTATGATTGAACAAAATATTATATACCACCAACGGCGGATCCAGGGGGGGGGGGCCAACGGGGGCCATGGCCCCCCAAAAAAAACGAAGCTGTACGCCCCCCCCAAAAAAAAAAAAAAAAAAAAGAAAAGAAAAGAAAAGAAAAAAGGGGAAAAAGAGACAAAACAAACCCACAACTTTACGCCCCCTCCTTGTGCAGCTAAGTCTTGCTTATACGTTCAGCTTTTGTTAAAGTATGCAAATTACAACACACTGATTGGCTACATGAATGTGTTCATAATCCTACTCACGATCCAACATTGCCACAAAATTTGCAATGGTAGTTTGTGCAGTTAAGCCAAGCTGCATTAGACGAGGCGTACACGGTGATTGTATGCATGGCTTATGCACACGCGACTGGTTGTGTGGGGTTTCCTGGATATTAGGTGAGCCATGCAACGTCCGCAATGTAGGCCTACGTTTAGACTTGGCGCGAACATCGCGTGCATAAAACGCATTTCAATCTTGTGAGTACGAGCAGGAGCAGTGACTTGAAAGATTCGTCTTCCATCGTCATATGAGCAGTAAGTATCAACGTAAAATACAGTGGGCTGTTTTTGCAGCACTGTGTAGATTACACAATAATGTATGTACATACCATAACACTCTGGGGACTCCATGCGGGCACCAGCCTAACCCAGATGAGTGGCCATATCTTAAAACATGTCAATGATTGTTTTTCTGAAAATCTACCCTTTTGTAGAAAGGATCAATTTTGATCAATAATAACTGCCGTTAATTCCAGAGTTCTGTGTCATCAATGGATTATTTCAGGCGGCTTTATTTAAACATTAATTTGCATTAATAACTTTTACAACTTGCACACGATTAGCAGCGTAAGTTTGTCATAATCATACAACGCCACACCCCAGTGGAGCCGGCTAGCTCCTGTGCACGTAGCTATAGGAAAGGAAAGTGTCAATGGAAACTTTTACAGAAAAAAATGAGCCCCTCCCAACAGGACCTAGCCTACAATCACAAGGTTGCGGGTTCAAATCCAAAGCTTATCACTGAAATTTCATACTAAATCAAGTATTGTCGTCTAGACCCACAAAACAAACAAACCCCACCAGAAACGTTTTGCGCTCGCAAATACGCCCCTCCACTGAGCATTTGGCCCCCCCTAAACTTTGGGCCTAGATCCGCCGTTGTATACCACTGGCAAATACATTCTACCCATGTCTCATTCTCACTTCATGTCAATAGAGATATATCTGTAAACAACTAACCTGTGGAAAGTTTCAGCTCATAACGCTGATGTGCAGTTTTAACAAGCAAATTAATAGTGCATCCAGGAATTTCGATTGGCGAACACGAACTTCGTATTCATTATCATTACGTGGAATGAAACCGAGCTTTATCGACGCATAATATTTGACGTTTCTTGAAAATGGCAGCACCCACCAGAAAGATTTCAAGGTATCATTGATACAATGATCAAATTTACACTGGCGTGACCAGTGGGAAAACAACATGGGAGTAAATTTACCAACACGGAACTCAAACGAACCGACAAATTATGTCAATCAGAAAGACCAATTAACAAGTCTGTGAATCTACCTACAGACACTATTTTTGGGGGGACCGCTTCTGCCCCATTAAATTAAGTGGACCGCCCACCAACTTAGGGGCTGGTTAGCTCAGTTGGTAAAACACTCGTACGGTATTCGAGAGGTCGCGGGTTTGAGTGCGGCATCACCCAACCCGCGACCTCTCGAATACCGTACGAGTGTGTTACCAACTGAGCTAACCATCGTGTCAAATATAGTGAAAATGCATTCGGATTCTTTACATTCATTCCAACGTAGAAATTATGTCTCCTGTGGAAAAAGAAATGTTATAAATTTTATAAAAATGTTTCCAAAAGGAGGGCAAACTGTCGTGGCCGAGCGGTCTAGCTTACCGGATTCAAGTTCTGGTGTTAGCAACATAATGTGGGTTCGAATCACGGCCGTGACACTTGTGTCCTTGAGCAAGACACTTAATCATAATTGCTTCTCTCCACCCAGGGGTTAAATGGGTACCTGTGTTGGTTTGCTCTTTATGCGCTAGAAATGGCAGCAATTGAGCTGTATACTCCCCAGGGAGCTGAGATGGTTTCAGGAATGATTTATGAGCCTTATGAGCCTTATGAGCAGGGATAATAATATAATGCGCCTTGAGCACCACTTAGTTGGTGGATACGTGCGATATATAAATCCACACATTATTATTATTATTAACAAGGGTGGCAAACTGTCAACAAGGGTGGCGCACACAAACAATATATGGTAAATTGACATGGATAGCGGTAAAGCAATTATCGGTTTCTCGACTCGACTTGAGTCAATAATAATAATAAATAATAATAATAATAATGTGTGGACTTATATAGCGCACGTATCCACCAACTGAGTGGTGCTCAAGGCGCATTATATTATTACCCCTGCTCATAAGGCTCATGAGGCTCATAAATCATTCCTGAAACCATCTCAGCTCCCTGGGGAGTATACAGCTCAATTGCTGCCATTACAGCGCATATAGGGCTAATCAACCAACTCTGCCCTCACAGGTACCCATTTAACCCCTGGGTGGAGAGAAGCAATTATGGTTAAGTGTCTTGCTCAAAGACACAAGTGTCACGGCTGGGATTCGTCAAAGGATTCGCCTTGACTTGAGCCCCTGCACTGAACGACTCGACTTGACTTGATTCGAGTTTCTGTCCCCGAAGAATCGACTGAGCGCCATAGCCAGAGACTCTCCCAAAACTCTTTTCGCGTCAAATCCTCTAAAGATTTGTGTCCTCAATAAACATGGAATAAAATTGAAATTTGTTGTTGCTCCGAACGATGATACATCGGCACGGCGGTAATTCGCATAATCTTCATCACGCACGTTAAAATATAAATAAATAAAAAATAAATAAAAATAAAAATAAATAAAAATAATTTAAAAAAATAAATAAAAAATAGTGCACGACACGCTAATTTGAAGCGTCACAGATTCGTGTACATCCATGTTCAATTTTTTGTAAAGATGATTGATACTACACCACGTAGATTTGAAATAAATATTGATAATTTGATAATATGGCAATTACCAATATTGTACCTTCCCTTTATCATTCAAATTCGATCATTGGTAAAATACGCACATTTCACAAAATATTCGCGAGAAGCATTGTTTTGCAGTAAACAGCTCCCAAAATTAATTTATGGCGTGTCCCGTTCCCCATAAACCTCTGCTTTGGGCACCTGTCAGGACCGTTAAACCTAACTTAAAGCAAATATTCTTCGAAGTTTTTCATTTGAAAGTATTTGCTTTTCTTTCTTCAAGGAAAATAGCAATGGTTGCGACTGTAAAGAAAATAGACGCTAAAATAACGAGAAACATAGGCGATACAAGTTATTATTGCAAAAAACCGCATGAACTGTTCAAAGGTCATTGACATTTAATACAATACTGCCCCGGCATTGCATTTTGTGTACATCATTTATATAAAATTGCAGTTTCACAAATGACACAAGTTAGACCAAGAACTAAACAGTATCACTGAATACTACCGTATGGTTGATATATTTTACATACAGGAGAGACAAACTCGTCCTTACAATAGAACCACAAGCGGAAAGACATGAATGCTACGCGCCCTCGCTGACCTCCCTATAGACTTATGTATAGCCTAGACGTCAAGTCGAGAACGGGACTGTAAATACCGCCATTTTGGAAATATCGAACACATATAAACCTGTTGACTTTCGTCACCGACTCGATTCAAACAAACCATCTAGCCATATCAATTTCGATTGAACTACAGCGGCTAGCGGCAGTGGATCGAACACCAGAATGGGCGTTCAAAGGCCCAACGTCTTCGGCCCTTAATCATTCATAGAGATAACTCGAAAGAGCGATCGATTGATTGGCTGGCGTGTATTTTTAATTAGACGGTTGTTTTATGTTTGAATTATTTCTTATTGTAAATCGCGGGAATATCCTCGGCTTGCAGTTTCCAACGTGTGACAAACAGTCGTCAGGACCGAGCTGTTGTCTAAACGAGTGACAAGAGCCACTCATTATGGACATCTAGATTACAATTTTTTGATGACACCAAAGTTGAACTTCGACCTTATAATACAACGAATACGGTTTCAACCATTTACAACAACACACAAAATACTTCTTCTGAGTCGAACACCCTCAACAAACCCAGATAATTCGAACCATTTCAGGACAAATATAATTTCTTCTGAGATGAGGTCACGCCACAAACTCACTGACAGTTCGAACCATTTCAGAACAAATGTCATTGTTTTCTGAGTGGAGCACCCACAACAAACCCACCGGACAGGGAAGGTGGCCTTCTCATAAATTTTGGCCCAACAACCTAACCCTAACCCCCTCGGTATTCTGGTTAGGAACCTTCCTGAATCCTCCAAAATCCATCAGTGCACTTTTGGAAATATGCCCTTATCTTCAAAATGCACCATTTTCGTTGATCTTTCATATTCAGCACTTATGGCCTATACTTCTTGCCAGGTAGTAATTTTGTCCCATTTGAAGAAGTGAAAGTACCAGTTTCCAACAGTGCCGAATTTTTCCCCAAAAGTGCCCCGTGGAGGATTTTGCAGGATATGGGGTGGTTATGGTTTTAATAGGATATAAGGAAATAGTGGGGAGAAAGTATCTTTCGAAAAACGCTCAATAGTCATCACTGGCAAACACCAAACGAAAACAAATATGCCTATTCTATTTGGCTAACCTGATAATCGAAGAGCAATTCTCGCTTCTAACGTTGGTAAAGGCTGTACATACTGTTTGTACAATTTATGTAAATGCAACTATATACTACATAAGCCCTAGGAAGGAGATATGTGCAGAAACCAACATGTGTGAAAAATTCAACTTCATTCGTCAATGAGAAAAATAGTTTTAAAATGTATTCAGATTATTTACTTTTGTAGCATGAAATTTTCTGTCTCAAAACGGTCAAACATTCATTTAGAAAGTAATGATCGCACCCCATACAGAAATATTTCAAGAGATGTTTGTTCTCTATCATCAACTTTACAATTAGGGGATAATTATGTTCTGCTGTGATCATTGGTATGTGGGTTTTTTTTACCGATAGTGCATTGTATACAGCAGTCGTCAATCTATCCCGCCGGCAAATCTTTAAATTATTCACCGGCTTTGCCTTTATTGTTCCCCCTGGCAATGTTGGGATAGAAAATCATGAAAGGCATAGGATACACATTTTCTGTAAAATACGTGTTTTTTTTGCGTGGGCCCCGTCGCCTATTAATTACGGAAATTCCATCAGACATTCATGTTGGGAACAGTCGACCATGACCGGGGCTCGCCACCCCATCACTATTCCTGTATGGAGCAGGCTCACTAACCTCAAACCCAGTTTAAGTTTTCCTCTTCACTAAACCCCCTTTGTGCTGTGTAGTTGTGTATAAACAAATTAAAATAGCGTCTGTTATTTCATTTTTTAACGCAGAATCGCCACAGATGGTATACAACTGCAACATAGCCGCCCGTGCCACGGTTTATAAACGATAAAACATCGTGTTTAAACCCAACGGTTTCTGTTGAATTTGGACGAAAAATAAAAGCGAAAAACACATCATCTTGTCTTGGGCGAGACCGTCCTCTCTGTGTGAAGTCAATACCTGGATAAGCAGCAAAATATGACGGAGATTGTATAGAAGAAAGCGAAGTGAATGAGCTAACTGGAAGATATAGATTATTATCAATTGCTAAAATAGGCTGCAAGCGTTACATCATTGAGAATGTGAATATGGCTTGTCATCTAATATGACTCAATATCTAGCGTCTAATCATAATCATTAAGGCTGGCAATTTTCTGGACGGATATACAGGCGATATTAAACCGATTTTGGATGCAAATGTTGTCATCGACGAAGCAAGAATTATTAGGCGAAGTCAACACTAAGTCGGAAATCTAAAACTTATGAGACTTTAAACACTTCTTCAAGCTCACACCATTTTGTGCAAATACTGACTGCCGATTTGAAACAAGTCAGACATTGTTTGCTCTATATCAACGAAATCTCTGCAAGAGAGGTGTTGAGAGGTGAAAATAGAAGTTGAACAAAGACATGTAAATATTTGAAACAAGACAGGGAGTTTAAATGGCGGTCTTTTCGAAAGGATTCTGAGCTTTGAAGTTGGACGCGCTGTGTACAAAAAACAGCCATGTTTTTTCAGCAAACGCACAACGCGCGAAATGCGCTGGACGAAGCCGATGAGAACGTGATGGGCTCGCACTACCCAGAGACACCCCCGTGGGCGCTCTCCGGCTCGAAGCGCTTATCTACCGTCAGTAACATGAGCTCTAGCTACCGCTTGACGACGGCCAGCAGTCCTGGCGCTGACCAAATGTCACGATCACGGTCTGGCAGCAGCATTTCGGCGCAACCGATCCGAGACCCGAACCGCTTGCACCGGGGACCGGGGATCTACCTCCGACAGGCGTCATCGTCGCGAAGCAGCACTGGGCAGACGAGGGCGAATTTCGCCCGCGCCAAGCCCAGCGGGAACCCGGCCTGGAGATTCATCAAGAGGGTCATGTCATCGTCCTTTGGTCTGTTCCTTGTAATACAGACGTACCTGTGCATTGGTGCCTTCTGTTTCATGTGGATGGAAGCGGCCACAGAGGAAGAACAACGGGCTAAGATGGATTCTCTCAGGAGCTCCGTGGCCAACAATCTATCCGAGTGCACGGGAAACGTGACTTGTCATGAAGAAATTCTAAAAGAATGGGAGAGCCTTCTGGTACAGTTCCCGCCGATCTTCATAGAAATTGAAACGGGCCAAGTGTGGTCATGGATCTACTCGTACTACTGCAGTTTCACTATCATATCAACAATAGGTAAATTGGTGTAAAAGGGGAAAATGTACACATTCGGTCAGGGGCAGATCTAGGGTCTCGGAAAGGGGGGACTCAAAAACGTACTGCACATGCCCCCTGGATCCGCCAATGTCTTCGGTAAAAACCACATTACATAATTATTACTGAAATCTTAAACGTACTTGATGTGAAGTTGGTGATGGTTCCAAAGCACCCGTATAGAAATCATTCTGTCTGGCATGCTGTCATTATTTTTTTAATATAGAAATGTTTTACAAATTTGAAATGGGTCACGGCTGGCTACAAAAAAATTTGAATGAATTTCCACTATTTATGTCATTAGTGACACAATGTCTAATTGAGAATGATCCAGGAATGATGTAAAATATCTCATTGACAGGGATAATAACAATGTCAAGCGCCTTGAGCTAATGCTGTGCGTTTTCAGTTATTTCGGGAACCGGATATCCACTTTCACCGGCTTTTCACTGGCGACTGCTATCTAGCATTGAACTATATTTGAACGCGTCCAACCATGACGCTTGATTTATTGCAACAAATCGTAGCCCGATCGCGCCCAAAAGGCATTCAATTATCCTGATTTCATCAGTTGTTTTAATGCAGATACAAACAACTCTTTTGTTTCCTTATAGGTTACGGCAATTTGACACCTTTATCAACCGTAGGGCGAATGTTTGCTATTGTCTACGCAGTTATAGGAATTCCGCTTATGTTATTATTCATAACAGATACAGGTAGGTAAAAAGGCTATTCATTCTCACCACGTCTTCACCTCACCACCACCACTGTAACCTCCACCATACCTCACCACCATAATCCCCATCACCTCCACCGCCCCATTACAACACCTCCCCTACCACCACAACCACACTAACATCACCACCTCCCCTAACACTTGGGGATGGTGTTTAGAATTTAAACACGCAAAATAAACGCGTTTAGGAATGCGTTTAAATGCTAAACGGCCATCCTCTGTACATGTCACAAAGCTAATAAGCTTTTTGACGCCTGTTCATATGGCTTTTAGCATTCAAATACACATCACAGAAAAGCACAATCTAAACATGTTTTAGGAAAAAAATGTGAAAAAATGGGTACAAAGCTAAATGTTTAGCAATGTGTTTACATTCTAAACATCATTGTTACAGTGTAATGTTTGTATGGAAATAAATATAAGATTGAATTGAAGATGCCGAAATAATTGCCCAAAAAAGATAAATCAGCAATTCAAAAATAGCAAAAAATAAATCATTAAATAAATAAAATTAAAAAAAAAAGCAAAATACCAACGCATTAATTAAAAAAAAAAAAAAAATGTAACCTTTTCCTTTGTGTTCATATATTTTTTCAGGAAATAAGTTGGCCCGCTTGACTAAGATCGCCATCATCGCATTCCGGAAGTGGAAATACACTCTATGTCTACGATGTAGACGATCGAAGGAGAAAATAAATGACACCGAGGCAAAGGAAGTGGAACAGGAAAATGAGCAGTACGAGGTCAGAGAAGCCACTGAAGGTACGGCGGAAGGCACGGTGAGGAAAGACGATTTATACAATAAGCTTAGATTGCCAGAGGTTCACATCAATATTGCAATGTCGACACTGGACGAGCAGACGTGCGAGGTTGAGGACAGTGGAGGCACCAGGGAAGACAAATTGCGTCTCCATGGTTACGGGAAGGAGGAAACGAACGACAGGAGTTTGAATGTTGGTGACGGAAACAGTGAATATGGCGGTTCCAGCACCGGCATGGACGCTTGCTGTAGTGATACTCCCGAAAACGCCCACAAGATCGTTCCGAATGTTTCTGAAGGAGATGTTAATCTTGCTAAATTAGCACTGGAATCGCGCTCGTTAACGAAAACTTCAGACAATACAAGATTAGAAGGTGTTACGGTAAACTCAACTACTCCCACGGATGGGGAAATGTTAGACTCGGTGTTTCAACCAGGCTCGCACAATTCTGACAGTGTCAGCGGAAGATCCGATGTTGATTTTGTTAGTAACGTAAAGAACGCGGACTTTCTGTTACCGGAAAATGCCACCATTCCTGCCTTAGAATTCGAAGAAATAACGGTCGTTGTTGATCGAACGTTGGGTAATGAAGACACAGTAAGAACGGTTCACATTGATGACGGCAAAACAGAAATTGGCCAATGTGAACCGAACGAGGTTAGTCACGCCTCTCCATTCAGACAGAAAACAGCCGTCGATGCAAGGATACGTGAACACTGTGGCCAACATTTGCAAACTAGCCCTGTTCAGAACTTCACTCCTGACAACACAGGGACAACACAGTCAGAACGTCATGATAATAGAAAGCGAAAAAGAAGAAAAGGGACAATTACTGAATCTATACCGGAGTACACCGAATACAATTCGTCAAAACAAAAACAAAACTCTGGGTGCACACACAAGAAATTATCTCGAAATACATCAAAATCTTTGGAGAATATTAGTGTACCACAAAGAGACGACACAAGAGAGCCTGACATGGCACAACGATCTGCTGTTCGGACGAATAGTGATCGCCGTACTTCAGCGCCCTGTGTAGTTAGCTTCCAAACCAAACCTGTCAAACAGAACGGGAGCTTGCCGAATCGATGCCGCGAGAGAATCCGAAGTGACTCAAGTGATCTGGAAAACGCCGGAAGGGATACGGACTATGACGGTGAGTTTCGGGACAGGAACCCGACCGATTCAGGGGTCGCGTCGTCCAGCTCCAACTCCACTGAGTGTTCCCCAAAGCGGCAGCTGAACTCGGTGAATCCCAGCATCGAGGAAGACAACCTGGACTCAGTCTTCGTTGACAGGTATGGCTGCCACGATGACGACATCGACGTCGATGACGTCAGCGACGATGACGTCATGGACTCCGAAGAGGAGAGGAAACTGGGCAGGCTGCGACAGAGCAGCGGGATGGGGCGTCTCGACACCGTCAACAAGTTATTGCGGATTTCAGAGGCGGACATTGCGATGTTGAGCATCCCATTGTGGCTTGCTTTTCTTCTCTTGCTTATTTACCTCCTCATTGGGGCTGCCTGTTTTACTGCCATGAAACAATGGACGTTTCTGGATGGGTTTTATTACTGCTTCATCACTCTCAGCACGATAGGGTTCGGTGATTTTGTCTTCCTCCCACAGAATGTCCACACTGGTCTAATCTTCTCCTTCCTGTACTCCTTCTTAGGTCTCTGTTTTACATCCATGTGCATGAGCCTCAGCTCAATGGAGCTAACGCTTTTATCTAGGAAAATATCAAAGAAGTTCGGCGTGTACAGTGGTAGAATACGCCACATGAGCTCAGTTCGTTGGGCCAGTCGCAGGCGAAAGACCATACGAGCAACGTCCCCAGACGCACGGTAGTATCATTCCAGTGCTACAAATTATCCCATTTGAACGTTGTTATTTTTTTAAATTACATTTTCTACTATGTATATGATTTTTTACCATTTAAGGGTCTATGGCATGAGGTTTTATAATTATGTAGACATATTTTGGCAGATATTTATACTTCTAAACAGTTTAAATATATATTTCCATCATGTTTTCCGTGAGCTTACATCAATGTACATGAACATGTATCTTTTATCCGGTGTTTGACCCATTATGTGAAACATTGTGCACAAGCAATATTATCATTGGCGCGCCGGAACTGACCACAAAATATCTAAACATTAAATAATGCACCCACGATAATTGCGCACACACAAACCAGCAGTGTTTCACACCGAGGTCAAATATGGGTTAAAATGTACACGTTACAAAGTACGACGAGAGTGCACCTTTAATCAAAACGGGTAGTCTATTTTGACATACATGCAGGCTCATCGTTGACACATGAGGGCGCTGTGAAATCGCAGTAGGGCTACAGTGTCATATCAGCACTTTAAGTGTACGCGAACAAAACCTCAAACCTTCTCCAATAAAACAGTAGTTACTCAAACATTACTGACTGATATCTTGAGATATCAGCATAGGCCCATATTTAATTTTTTAAAGTTTTTAATAAGGCACTTACCGGGTACATTACATTTCAAATCATATTCATCTGAAAATTTAAAACATTCTTGATGTTATGTGAAGAAGTACAAAACGTACAAACTCTTCATACAAATGCACACTTTGACCCGGCGGGAAATCACCCTGGTACTCAAAAGGTCACGCAAAGTGTTAAAAAGTCACATGGTCTATATTTTAAGCAAAATGTTCTGTGAAATTGTGTAGTTCTGGAAGCTTTATGGTTCTTGATACTTTGTGATTACAATTTGGGGCATATTTTGTTTACATAAAATCATGAAGAATTATAAGTTTCTTATCTATTTTAACTGGCAGGAAATGTATGGATAACCATGTAGGTAAAACTAGTCACTGATCACTGTTCCAGAATGGAACGTCACAAGCGTTCTGATTTTTGAGACGCAAGGGGGCAGAATATTACATTATCAAATAACTCACACAGAGATCATTATCCTTTGATTGGTAGAAAACACGTCACGTGTCATCAATTAGTTTGCCATTTGTGCCTTCGCACCAAAAAAAGTGCGTTCAGTAGAACATTATATTGTCGCATGCAGTTCGAAATCGGTTCAACCTTTTTCCCAAGACTTTCGAGCAAAACGACCCTTCAAACGATGTATACCTTGGAAACAAGTTTGCAATCCGACACCATTTTTTTCTCAACCGAATGACACTCTAAAACACAATTTGTTCAGGTAGAAAATTTCCCCATAGTCCAGCAAGCTGTAAAAACATCAACTAGCGTGATAATTATTTGGAAATAGGTGAGAAAGAGAGAGGGGCAAGGAAGCATTTTGACGATGTCAATAAATGACTTTATTTGAGTCGCAAATTTGAAACATTTGACTTGAAAGAGTACATCATCAGCTTTAATTTGGTATGTGTTAGAGGTGTGTGGCATATTGCATTATGGAGATATGCCATTTTTAATAATCAATAATTTGCATAATTAACACAATTGAATTCTTAGGAAAACAAGCATTCGAAAGGAAAACACATGACAGAAATGAAACAACCTACTCACAAAACATCATTAATTTTAATATTTTATTGATTGAAATTGACGTCAATTTCAATCAATAAAATATTAAAGCCACATAGAAATCTCAATTTTTCAAATTTGTGACTTGTGACTCATTTTCACAGAGCGGGTCAGTGATCATTTAAGCGACAGAAAATTACGATATCTGTATTATTGTTATGTGGAATTGCCGATTATTTCGTGTCAATGTTTGAGACAATCTCTCAAGGAATGTAGGAAAGTCTCAAACATTGGTGTCCTTTCACACGAAGCTCATTTTGTAATATTTCTCAAACATTGAGAGAATCTCTCACACAATGCTGTTTTTTTGTCGTGTGAAAAGGGCTTACAAATATTGAGTGCCTTAATTCCGTAAAAGAATTTCGCTGTGTGAAATGTAACAGTTCAATACATTTTACGTTTTATTTATTTATAATATACAATTATTGACTTGTAAACTCAGCCAGAGTACAATGCAAATTACACATATCATTAGGCCAACAAAAAAAAAGATGTTGATTTGCCCTCCACCGACCGACCCAAAAGTGCTGAAATCTCGGGTCGGTTTTTAATTTTAATTTTTATTATTATTTTTTCCCCCCGTCATTCATAGGCCTAGGCCTATTTATTAATGAAATTTACCAATTTTCTTTGTATAAAACATAATACGTTTGATTTGTGAAATTTTCCACTTTTTTTACCGGTAAATTTACCGGTACCAAAGACTCAATCTACATGTTTTCAAATCGAATGGCCCCGGCCCTCACATGGTGCACTGCCTTCGCACACACTGTGTGCCAACGATTGCGACTCAAATCTACACGTTTTCCAATCGAATGGCCCCTCGCATGTTTTCCACTGGCTTCGCGCACTGTACGTGTGTCAACGATTGCGACTCGATCTACACGTTTTCAAATCGAATGGCCACTCACATGTTGCACGTTGAGCGTTGCACGCAATATGGATGAATTTGCTGTGTCAATCACAGCGAAAAGTACAACAAAAATGCTTGGGATACTTTTATTCTGAAGCAAAATTCCTTGCTGATAGGTATACAAATGAAAAACATGATATGTGGTTTCAGTTCCAATGCATTTCAATCTTAAAATGACAGTCAAGGAGAAAAAAAAATAAAAAATAAAATAAAAATCCCGACCGACCGACCCCTTCAAATATTTTCACTGGAGGGCAACTCAACAATTTTTTTTTTTGCCTTATGAACAGCGCCGCCGCTGTTATATCAGACGCTATAGTTTAAAGGCGCACTCACGTCATGCTTTTCCCGGACGTAATAATTATACGAAGTACTTTTTAACCGGTATCTGACCCCGATGTGTTAACCGATATTTTGACCTTTCGGCGCGCGTGCGCAATTATCCTTTGCTCGCCCGACCCAGCCACAATATTTTCAGACAGTTGTTGGTCAGATCGGATGCGCAAATACTGACTGCGCATTTTGGTCGAATGTAAGTTAAAATGAAATAGGCTGTTGTAAATTATAAGCATGACGAGATTGCGCCTATAACAGCTTTTTAAAATTAAGTTTGCAATATTGGTAATGAATTTGTATGATAAGATTATGTTTTATACTGCAACGATTTTTTTTAATGGTGAAAGAAATACAATTTGATGTAACAAGACTATGATTATTGTTGTAATTCATTCATTTATAATTGCTGTACATGTATATGCATTTTGAGATGAGCGAGATATTGGCCACAATTAGACATCATATTAATCTCAAGTGTAAAAAAAACGCATTTTCTTTTATATTATCAAAATATTTTAGGGGCGGATCCAGAAATCAAATTTGAGGGGGTTCAGTTGTTGAAATCAAATTGGAGGGGGCACAGTTGTTAAAAATGTTATCACACCAAAGCCAATGAAGGAGGGAGTAGGACTTCCCCCTAGGGGCGTGCAAGCACAATTTGTACACAGGCTTGTCTTGTGCACATGGTAAATTATATTTATTTACTCCATGATCCAAGTTATATGTCCCGACGCTTTAACCCTTTCGATTCCGCGGGCTCCAAAAAGAGCCTTTGTTGTGATACGCTTCGATCCCGCGGGCTCTAAAAGGTGCCGGGAATCGTCATGCTTGAGCGTTCTTTTGTTTGGCGCCCTCTATTGACAGGAATGAAGTTTTTAAAACTTCATAAAAGAAAAGAGCGCGTCACTATGCAGTTTTCCCCACTTTTTGCTAGCGTCCACTCGCTTTCCACATCGGTCAGTTTTTTAGTTGCAATCATGATGGAAACGGACATAAATGATGGCATTTTGGCTGAGATTTTGGCAGACAGTGGCTCAGAATCGGATGACGAAGTAACGGATGACGACAGCATAGAAGAAATTCCAGCGGCGTTTCAAGAGGTAAATCACAGTAAAGTGAATAACAGTTACTCTTCCCGGCCCAATGCACTCTACGGTCCTACTAAAAACCGACAACTCACGACAACTCACGACAACTGACGACAACATGTTCTAAATGCACTGAAAACTCAAAAATAAAGTTATAAATATGTTTATAAGAGACAGTGGCATACATAAAGAGTTTCAGTTTTTTTAAATGTGGTTTTAATTAGCAATAAAAATGATTTTCTTCGCTGCAGTAACGTGTTAGTATTGTCCGCCATCTTGCTTGCGCAACGCAAAAAGACTGTACCATTATGTCAAAGGGTGAAATTTTTTGTCGGCCCATGCCAGGCAGGAGGGGAAGTCTTTTGTTGTATTTTTATGGAGTGTAAAATGTAAAACAATAACAATGAATTGCAATATAATTACAATCATGTATAATAATATTTTCAGATGTAGAAAACATTATACAAATTTTTTATTATAGGTCTGGTATTGTCACTGCCAGGAAAAATTGTTAAGTTTATTTATATTTATTTATTTATTTATATTTATTTAATTATATTTATTTATTTATTTATATATTTATTTATATTTATTTGTTTATATTTATTTATTTATTTATGTTTATTTATTTATATTTATTTTTATTTATTTATTTTTGTTTTTATTTATTTATATTTATTTATATATATTTATTTATATTTATTTATATTTATTTATTTATTTATTTTATTTTTTATTTATTTATTAATTATTATCATTTTTTAGAAAATGTAAATGTTTTCTGAAGCTCTTAATCATGATTGACATCCCAGTGGTGATCAAGTAGTTCTTTATCGGTGAATCAAAGAGTCCTATGTGTTGCTGCTGAGCAATTAATTTTCGCCAATAAGTATGAATGACAGCTGTCACGATAGTTGGTCTATACTTTATACAACTCTTTTGACAAAATTTATGTTTTCTTATTCATTCAACAAGTAACTGTGTCTGCATTGTCAGAAAACTACGTTACCGTAGGTCAAAAACATCACAAGAACAACCATGACTTTTAATTTTGTTCAAACTTTATTTGCAGATTAGTAAACATTCACGAGAATAATACAAACAAGCAGAATAAAGATTAAAAAGTACAACCATTTTCACTATATTTTGGATTTATTAAATGTATTTAAACCAGTCGGCCTAAACATAGTTAAAACTTACAAGGTCAATATAATACACTTTATATTAATATTTTACAAAATAAAATACCAGGACACAATATATACTACAAACATTATAAAATTATAACCATTGTACATGAAAATAAATTTCGTGCGCCGGCGGGACACAGGCACACGGACACAGCCCGCGTTATGATGTCACCCGCTTTGTAGTCTGGTTTACTTTCACCCTTTCACATAATGGTACAGTCCTCTTACGTTGCACAAGCAAGATGGCGGCCAATACTACTGCAGCGAAGAAAATCATTTTGTATTGCTAATTAAAACCACATTTTCAAAAACTGAAACACTGTATGTCTGCCACTGTCCCTTATAAACATATTTTTAACTTTATTTTTGAGTTTTCAGTGCATTTAGAACGTGTTGTTGTGAGTTGTCGTCAGTTGTCGTCAGTTGTCGGTTTTTAGTTGGACTCAACTAATATAATTCAACGATATTTCCTATAGCGTAAATATTGGATACATATTTTTATATGCTCAAGGGGATTACAACTGTTGGAGTTGAGGAATGTAAATTTAGAAAATGGATCCCTTGAATAGGAGTGACCAAATCCCCACCCCCTGAAACTGGGGCAAAAAGTCAGGCACAAAGTGCTCAAGTGAAAATGTACAATTTGTAGTAGTTTGTTGGGGTTATTTGTATTCATTGAAACAGCAAGTTGATGTATAGATATAGCATAGAAATTTTAACATCCACCCATAGCCGGTCGTGCTATTTAGCATCAACAAGCTGAAAATGCACTCTTAGTCTCAAGCTTCCAACAGAATAGCCTCGTATTCGAAAGGTCCTCATAAGTCGTATTATGCAAGAAGTTGGGGGAATTCACATTCACAATCCCACAATTAAAACGAAAATTTATCGGCAACGACTTTCGGAGAGTGGATTAGATGGAGGCCGCCATATTTCTTTTCTCAGCGCAATATTCATTTTGCGCGTGACCCCCTGTGGCCTGTGCACATGCAGCAAAGTAGCATTGAGATATTATATTTACAAATGTAGGACCGAGATTAATCCTCTTTTGCCTTGTTTTTCTGTTGCAGCCTACCTACCAAGGTGACAGCCGGCCGAGATCAAGGAGGACGAAAGGAAAGTTAGATTTCCGATCCGGTTGGGAACGACGAGACCATTACGAGTGTGGGACTGTGCAGTTCACTGGAAACCCTGGCCAGACTGTCAGCAGTGGAGATCTCCAAGCTGTATTTTTGTCAACTCGTGTGGGATACGCTCGTCGACGAGACTAATCGCTATGCGCAGCAAACAATAGACTCAAATCCTGATCAACAGTTCTCCTGGCACCCAACCAACATTCCCGAAATGATGGCATTTGTGGCACTTCTCATTGCTATGGGTATAAACAAATCCTCTCAATACAAGATGTACTGGTCGACGTCTGAAATTCTTCACATCCCATTCTATCCGTCGATCATGTCCCGTAATCGGTTCAGTTCAATTCTTCGGTTCCTCTACATCTCCAATAACCAAATTCCTCGTAGAGCCTTGGCTAAACGGGACAAACTTTCCAAAGTTCGACCCTTGATAGAAGTCCTCGTCCCGACGTTTCTCAACCTGTATAACCCTGCGCAGAATCTGTCTCCAGACGAGAGTATGTTGAAATTCAAGGGACGCTTAAGTTTTGTTCAGTACATGCCGAAAAACCTATCAAACGGGGTATTAAAGCCTTCTCCCTGAATAGAACGAGTCCAAAACAGGATACACGTGTGCTTGGAAACTGTACACAGGAGCTGACGACACCCAAACTGTTTATGATGCAGACGTACATGTAGATTCCAAGTCATCAGACTGCCATCCACCAAACCCAACAGTTGCAGGAAAAGTCGTCATTGATCTGGTCCATGGACTTGAGAATAAGGGACACGTAATATATTGTGATAATTACTATACTAGCCCAGCTCTTTTAGCTAAACTGTCTAAACTAGGATTCGGATGTTGTGGAACTGTTCGTTACACTACACAGGGAATACCCCAGGCCGCAAACCCCAAAAACCATAAAATGAAGAAAGGAGATGACCCATATTTTTTGGTGAAAGGTGGGCAATTGTGTATCGTTTGGCAAGACAAAACATCTGTAGCACTTTTAACTAATGTAGGCAACACTGATTTGTCCAAAACGCAAATTCGGTGTAATAAGAGCACAAGTGGATTTCGTGATGTTATGAAGCCCAATTGTATTGAAGATTACAACAAAAACATGGGTGGAACTGATCTTGCCGACCAATGTTTTCAGTACTACAATCATACACACAGAAGCATGAAATGGTGGAAAAGAGTTTTTTCCATATGCTGAATATCTGTATTGTCAATAGCAGAGTAATATTCACCAGCATAGCAGGGAACAAAAATGTCAGTAACCTTGATTTTCGTATAGGGATTGTACAGGGCTTGCTGTTGGGTTGGGAACGTAACACAACAAGTCAGTTGAGATCATTATTCCTATTGAGTTGACAGGGCAACAGCACTATCCTCGCAAAAACCCCAATGGAAAGAAACGCGACTGCATTGTTTGCAGTAACCGCAAATTAGGCAGGCGAAAACAAACAAAGATGATCTGTAAACAGTGTACACAACCTATGTGCATTGTTCCTTGCTTTGAGAGATTGTAAATTTGTACTATTTGCCTCCAACCCCCCCCCCCCCCAATTCAATGTTGGGAAAGGTCGGACACGCCGCAGATTACAGTCCAAACCAACATTGAATGGGGGGGGGGGGGGTGTTAGCATGGATTGTGATGTATGTACACTGAATACAAGCAAATGGTTCATTTCCAAGAAGAAAAAATCCCAAAAAATCTCATCCAAGTTATTGTTTTTCACATGGAGAAGAAATCTGATACATGTACCGTATTTGCATGTATTTATTACAAATTCTCTGAAATATCACCTATTTGTATTACTTTTCTTCAGTGTAAATACTGATCTAATTATTTCATTGTTTTGCTGTTGCACTTACAAAATAGATGCACAATATTTCCCTCCCTTTGTATACTCATTTTTACCATCAGCTTTACATACAAATATATCTGAGCCATTTGGTATGTACAGTGCACATGTAAAAAAAAAAGTGTCTATCACTGCAGAGTGAGGGCGCACTTCATTGAAAATTTGAAAAACCCACTGGTGATGAAGTGACATTGGGCTCCTAATTGCTGTACTAAAGAAGGGTACTCTCTTACATAAGTGGCTGGTAATGAAAGGGTTCAAGGTAATCATTAGACTAACTTGGTGTAGGGTTGGTTATTGTTCAGGCATATTAGTCGAGTTCAGAAATGATAAATTCTCTAATTCTCCCAAGTATGAAGGGGGTTCGGGGGAAGCTGGTGATGAAAATGATGAAAAATATAATTATGAAAAATAAATGAAAAATAAATGTCAGGTAGGGCTAACAAAAGAGGGCGCACTTAAAAAAATGGTTACCTGCAAAAATACTGGTTACTTTCGGGACTGGATTTAAGCAATCTAAGCAATCCACATACATGTATTATTACCAAATACATTTCTCTGCAGAAATACCCTGAACTCGGAGCCGATGTGCATTTCACCGCTGGAGGGCTACAATGTGCACGAAGCGGATAAATACTCCGTTGTTATTTTAGTTCAATGGTTTTACTGTTTGCGTTCGTTCATCGCTTTAATCTTCGTTAAATAAATTTTTTCATTATTCCAATTGCAAATATTTTACTTAAAATACAATAACTCCCTTCTATAACCACAACTTACGTCATGTTTTCCTAAAACCCGTTACAATGTATCATTAATTATTCGGAACACAAAATATATAGGCCCTTTGAAGAGCTTAAGTGTATGTCTTTATATAAGTTACTGTTATCGTTATTGCACAAAAAAAAATTCCATCCCATTCACCTTACGTACTGCAAAACCTTTTTGGTTAAAAAAATTCTCACAACAAAAACATTCCGTCTGTTTAAGTCCTTGGGACCGATATATTATAAACATGCATTCAGATCTTTTGAATTTAACTTAACGTGGAGCTTAGGAAAAAACTCTTTCCTGAATGGGAACTGGGAATTATTTCACTTTTCTTGTAAACAAATGACAGAATTTCTGACCAGAATTATTCTAGAGTAGACTTGATACCATCCTCAGTTATAAATCAAGTCAAGTTTTATACTAAAATTCGACCATGTGGTGATATTTGTAACCTTTATTTCACCTTAGTCCAAAATCCATGTTTAGAATACGAATGAATGGGATATGGGTGAGTATACAGTGATCTAGACCATCGGGAAAATGGATATTATCCTCATTCTCAAGGCTTTCGAGAAGTATCGGTATTCCTCGACCCCACTGCTATATCACCATGTAGATGGATGATTAATTCTATAATTCCAACAAATCTTGGATAAGTAAAACTAATTGCGGTGACACCATGTGAAGTTCTCTATTGAGTAGTAATTAGTTCTGAAAAGAACTGGAGGTTACAACTCGACGTTTCGATCAGTATGCTCTGATCGTCCTCAGCAGAAAATTCTCCTGAGGACGATCAGAGCATACTGATCGAAACGTCGAGTTGTAACCTCCAGTTCTTTTCAGAACTAATTACTACTCAATAGAGAATTTCACATGGTGTCACCGCAATTAGTCTTACTTATCCTCTTCACCATGCAAAGCTACAAGTTTTACCTAAATCTTGGATATTTAAATTAGGTGCGTTGGAGGCGATGTGTTTTGAGTTAAAGTCTGATAAACGGTGACTAAGAAGAGCTGCAGAAGGGAGGCCGGGGCTAGGCCATCCGACTTTCAAATTCAATGCATTGCAGATAGATATTTATTTCGGCCTATTTATAGGCCTAATTCGGCATTCATTCTCAAAACTACGTAATTAATCATAAAAATATTTGATGTGTTAAAAAATATAATCAGGTATAATATTATGAATAAATTAATTTTAAGATTTTGTTTCTTCGAAATAATTTAAACTGTTTTTTTTATATAAAAAAATAAAATAAAAACCCTCACTTTTCCCAGCAGGGTTTTTCTGGTGAGAACGAGGTAGACCCTGGGTATGAGGCTGAGAGAATTCAACATCGCTCTTTCAAATACATCAGTCACGTGTGCATAACAACAACATTGTAACACATACGCCACAGAAAAAAACCCACAATAGGTGTAGACCATCGGTTTTCATTCTGGGGCGCCCCGTCAGGGTGAGCCCTCAGCGTCGCTCACGGAACTCGTGTCAGTCACCTGAGTGAAACCGGCCAAAATGGGATAATTCCCGGGGACAACGTCGGGAAATGCCCCCGCCTCCCGTACGGCTCCTTCTCTCCAGTGAGCTTACTCGTACTTCCTGGATATAAGGTAGAGATACAAGATATCGAAGAGTTGGATGCCGGCTAGGACCAGGTAGAAGTACTGCATGTGTCCGTCGTTTATTTCCAACACAAACCGGAACCACGGACTAGCTGGGAGGGAAAAATGTTTCAAATGTATTTATTTAAATCTTATAATACACTACAAGCCTATCCGCTCCGTGCATGACCTGTTGAGGGCGCTGCAACTATCGCTGGTGTTTAGCATATCGCTGGTAAGCGTGCAGTATTCACTCCACTTGCATTCAAGTGTTTACGGTGACCGGGGAAAAGATTTCGCTGAATTATACTAGTCGGACCATGGGGTTTGTACGAACACAATTCCCTAGCCTCGGAGATGGGTGATTTTTCAAGGCTAGAGGGCTACAATGAGCATATTAGAAGAAAAAACGACAACTTATAGAGTTGCCAAGGATAACCAAGGAGTAAAATATGTCTTAAGACGTGCCTCGGAAGGCCGTATCATACGACAATTGCTCTGAAGCATAAAATAGCTAGACCCAAATAACATAATACACAATAATGTAAATGAAAAGGAATTGATCAAACAATGAACAAATTGCACAATAGGTATAAATAAGATATACACTGTATATTGTCAATTACAAAAAAGACCCCTTATAGCATCAAGTTCACCATGGAAACAGAGGAAGATGGCAAGATCGCGTTCTTTGATGTTGGCATTTCCAAGAACCCAGACGGCTCCATACACCACAACGTTTACAGAAAGCCCACCCACACAGACCGTTACCTCAACCAGCGCTCCTTCCATCACCCAAGCATCAAGTCATCGGTCAACCGTACCCTCGTACAACGCGCCTACAACCTATATGACAAGGACAGTCTACCCAAGGAACTACGGCACATCAGGACGATCAGAGCACACTGATCGAAACGTCGAGTTGTACCTCCAGTTCTTTTCAGAACTAATTACTACTCAATTGAGAATTTCACATGGTGTCCACCGCAATTAGTCTTACTTATCCTCCTCACCATGCAAAGCTACAAGTCTTACAAAACATAATTGTTGTCGTTTTGTCATAAACGTGAGGAGCTATTATGATGATAAATTGTAATGAAACTTTCGCAGGGTAGTTTGAGAATTATTTCTGAAAAAAATTGAGGATATAAATAAACTTTTCCAAATACCAATGATAAACTTTCCTTAAAACATTACGATGACGCAAAAAGGAATACAAAATAACCCTTTTGGAAGTTAGAAAATATTTTAGGGCAAAGACCAAGGCGAAGTAGACAAACTTCCGGGTTTAATAAAATAAAGAAATAGACATGCCGTAGGTAGAGTGGGAACTTCCCATAAATTATGGTTGGCCACCATTGTAGGCAGACGTACCTGCAACTCGGACGAAGGCCTCGGCGAGCCCGCTGAACGTGAACTGCGGCAACTGCGCTAAGTAGGTCAGCGTGGATGCCTCGTATATGTCACGTTGCCGACAATATTGGGGAACGTGCCCCCGTCCAGACCCATGACGTCCTTCCGGTGAATCTCGACGAAACTCGCCGAGACGACGGAGAGGAAAGAGAAGAAGATTCCGATCCCTGAACAAATAGAGAGAAAATCAATAACAGAAAACTTAGGTATGGAAATTACATTGCCAATATTGTACCTTCCCTTCAATGTATATCTTGATTCAAAGAGAGTAAGCATACTCATAGAAGCAGTTTGGCCAACATTACCAATGTTGTACCTTCCCTTCAATGTATAACTTGATTCAAAGAGAGTAAGCATACTCATAGAAGCAATTTGGCCAACATTACCAATGTTGTACCTTCCCTTCAATGTATATCTTGATTCAAAGAGAGTAAGCATACTCACAGAAGCAGTTTTACCAACATTGCCAATGTTATACCTTTGGTTCAATGTATGTGTATATATTGATCAAAGAAAGTAAACATAGTCATATCCAACCTTTAAATTCATAATGCCCAAGACAGTTTAGACGATCTGATTGGCTGAAACGCGTGGGTGTGAATCAAAATCTTATATTATGTGACCGGCTCCACAAAAATGGGTATTATGGGACAAAATTAAAAAATTGAGTTACATACATAGCTGAATTGATTACATTATAAGCTTTAATTTGGTGTAGGTTTGAACCCTGTGGCATTTTGCATTCTGGAGATATACTGATTTTTGCATATTCATATAAATTGTACAAATTAACGGAAGTGCCTTCAGAGATACAGCCCTTTAAACACAGCAAGTGGAAAAAGAAATGAGCTAAGAAGAAACTCTCTTGAATGCCCATAGCAACAGTTATGTTCCTTTTGAGCTATGGCTAATGAGGTGTTTTATTTAAAATTATTTATTAAACTTCACCAACAGAATAAAAAACAAAGGAACAAAAGTCTTTTTGTCAAAATTTGGAGGTTATTCTTCCCTAAAACTGACAAAGAGTCACACAGAAGACGAACACAAGGGACACAAAAACGTTTGTTTTTTTCATCTTTACTCATCAATAATAATATTTCTGTAAATAAATTATGAAAGTATTGATATAATAGAAGCCAATAAACCAACAACAAAAATCACGTTGTGATTTTTTTTTCACCCTCTCCACATAGAACAGCCCTTTACGTTAATTAGCATAGCGTCCCTTAATACCCTTTTTCGCAGAGCGGGTCACATATGTGACCCGCTCTGTGAAAAATTGAGATTTCTACGTGACTTTAATATTTTATTGATTGAAAATGGACGAATCCTACCAATGCACCAAAACGATGCATGTGATAACCGTCGCTGAAAAAAAACAGGGGGCGGCACATCACAGATCAAACGGAACGCACCTACCTGGCGCCTACGTCGGACATGTATTGTGATGGTAGGATTAGTCCATTATTTTGTGGATAAGGGAGTAGATTAATACCAAAACGATACATGTGATAACCATCGCTGAAAAACAGGGGGCGGCACATCACAGATCAAACGGAACGCACCTACCTGGCGCCTACGTCGGACATGTATTGTGACGGTGGGATTAGTCCATTATTTTGTGGATAAGGGAGTAGATTTATACCAAAACGATACATGTGATAACCATCGCTGAAAAACAGGGGGCGGCACATCACAGATCAAACGGAACGCACCTACCTGGCGCCTACGTGGGACACGTATTGTGACGGTAGGATTAGTCCATTATTTTGTGGATAAGGGGGTACATTTATACCAAAACGATGCATGTGATAACCGTAGCTGAAAAACAGGGGGCGGCACATCACAGATCAAACGAAACGCACCTACCTGGCGCCTACCGAGGACATGTATTGTGACGGTTGGATTAGTCCATTGTTTTGTGGATAAGGAAGTAGATTTATCAAATCATTCAATCTGCTTTTCTTCAAACGCAAAGCAGACTTGTCCACTTTTAGGCCACTGTTAAGAAAACGTTCGATCCGCTTTTCAGGAAGCAGGAAAGCAGAAAAATGGATTTGTCCAAAACTCATTATGGATGTCTGGGTTACAAATTTTTGATGAAGTTTTTGACGAAGTTGAACTTCGACCTTATAATACAACGAATACGGTTTCAACCATTTACAACAACACACAAAATATTTCTTCTGAGTCGAACACCCTCAACAAACCCAGATAATTTGAACCATTTCAGGACAAATATAATTTCTTCTGAGATGAGGTCACGCCACAAACTCACTGACAGTTCGAACCATTTCAGAACAAATGTCGTTGTTTTCTGAGTGGAGCTCCCACAACAAACCCACCGGACAGGGAAGGTGGCCTTCTCATAAATTTTGGCCCAACAACTTAACCCTAACCCCCTAGGTATTCTGATTAGGAACCTTCCTGAATCCTCCAAAACCCATCAGTGCACTTTTGGAAACATGCCCTTGTCTTCAAAATGCACCATTTTCGTTGATCTTTCATATTCAGCACTTATGGCCTGTACTTCTTGCCAGGTAGTAATTTTGTCCCATTTGAAGAAGTGAAAGTACCAGTTTCCAACAGTGCTTATTTTTCCCAAAAAAGTGCCCCGTGGAGGATTTTGCAGGATATGGGGTGGTTAGGGTTTTAATAGGATATAAGGAAATAGTGGGGAGAAAGTATCTTTCGAAAAAAGCACAATAGTCATCACTGGCAAACACCAAACGAAAACGAATAGGCCTATTCTATTTGTCTAACCCGATAATCGAAGAGCAATTCTCGCTTCTAACGTTGGTAAAGGCTGTACATACTGTTTGTACAATTTATGTAAATGCAACTATATACTACATAAGCCCTAGGAAGGAGATATGTGCAGAAACCAACATGTGTGAAAAATTCAGCTTCATTCGTTAATGAGAAAAATAGTTTTAAAATGTATTCAGATTGTTTACTTTTGTAGCATGAAATTTTCTGTCTCAAAACGGTCAAACATTCATTTAGAAAGTAATGATCGCACCCCATACAGAAATATTTCAAGAGATGTTTGTTCTCTATCATCAACTTTACAACAAGGGGACAATAATGTTCTGCTGTGATCATTTGTATGTGTGGTTTTTTTTTACCGATAGTGCATTGTAACAGCAGTCGTGGGATAGAAAATCATGAAAGGCATGTTGGGAACAGTCGACCATGACCAGGGCCCGCCACCCCATCTCTAATCCTGTATAAAGCAGGCTCACTAACCTCAAACCCAGTTTAAGGGCTCGCACTACCCAGAGACACCCCCGTGGGCGCTCTCCGGCTCGAAGCGCTTCTCTACCGTCAGTAACATGAGCTCTAGCTACCGGTTGACGACGGCCAGCAGTCCTGGCGCTGACCAAATGTCACGATCACGGTCTGGCAGCAGCATTTCGGCGCAACCGATCCGACACCCGAACCGCTTGCCCCGGGGATCGGGGATCTACCTCCGACAGGCGTCATCGTCGCGAAGCAGCACCGGGCAGACGAGGGCGAACTTCGCCCGCGCCAAGCTCAGCGGGAACCCGGCCTGGAGATTCATCAAGAGGGTCATGTCATCGTCCTTTGGTCTGTTCCTTGTAATACAGACGTACCTGTGCATTGGTGCCTTCTGTTTCATGTGGATGGAAGCGGCCACAGAGGAAGAACAACGGGCTAAGATGGATTCTCTCAGGAGCTCCGTGGCCAACAATCTATCCGAGTGCACGGGAAACGTGACTTGTCATGAAGAGATCCTAAAAGAATGGGAGAGCCGTCTGGGACAGTTCCCGTCGATCTTCATAGAAATTGGAACGGGCCAAGTGTGGTCATGGATCTACTCGTATTACTGCAGTTTCACTATCATATCAACAATAGGTAAATTGGTGTAAAAGGGGGAAATGTACACATTCGGTCAGGGGCAGATCTAGGGTCTCGGAAAGGGGGGACTCAAAAACGTACTGCACATGTGCCTGGATCCGCCAATGCCTTCGGTAAAAACCCCATTACATAATTATTACTGAAATCTCAAACGTACTTGATGTGAAGTTGGTGATGGTTCCAAAGCACCCGTAGAAATCATTCTGTCTGGCATGCTGTCATTATTTATTTTTTTAAATGTTTTACAAATTTGAAATGGGTCACGGCTGGTTACAAAAAATATTTGAATGAATTTCCACTATTTATGTCATTAGTGACACAATGTCTAATTCTCAGGAAGTTGAAAATGATCCAGGAATGATGTAAAATATCTCTCAGTGACAAGGATAATAACAATGTCAAGCGCCTTGAGCTAATGCTGTGCGTTTTCGGTTATTTCGGGAACCTGATATCCACTTTCACCGGCTTTTCACTGGCGACTGCTATCTAGCATTGAACGCGTCCAAACCATGATGCTTGATTTATTGCAACAAATCGTAGTCCTCTTATTGGTAAATAATGGGCGCCCGGTCGCACCCAAAAGGCATTCAATTATCCTGATTTCATCAGTTGTTTTAATGCAGATACAAACAACTCTTTTGTTTCCTTATAGGTTACGGCAATTTGACACCTTTATCAACCGTAGGGCGAATGTTTGCTATTGTCTACGCAGTTATAGGAATTCCGCTTATGTTATTATTCATAACAGATGCAGGTAGGTAAAAAGGCTATTTATTCTCACCACATCTTCACCTCACCACCACCACTGTCACCTCCACCATACCTCACCACCATAATCCCCATCACCTCCACCGCCCCATTACAACACCTCCCCTACCACCACAACCACACTAACATCACCACCTCCCCTAACATTTGGGGATGGTGTTTAGAATTTAAACACGCAAAATAAACGCGTTTAGGAATGCGTTTAAATGCTAAACGGCCATCCTCTGTACATGTCACAAAGCTAATAAGCTTTTTGACGCCTGTTCATATGGTATTTAGCATTGTTTAAACATGTTTTAGGATAAAAATGTGAAAAAATGGGTACAAAGCTAAGTGTTTAGCAATGTGTTTAAATTCTAAACATCATTGTTACAGTGTAATGTTTGTATGGAAATAAATGTAAGATTGAATTGAAGATGCCGAAATAATTGCCCAAAAAAGATAAATCAGCAATTCAAAAATAGCAAAAAATAAATCAATATTAAAAAAAATTAAAAAAATTTAAAAAATGCAAAATACCAACGCATTAATTAAATTTTTCTTTTTAATGTAACCTTTTCCTTTGTGTTCATATTATTTATTCAGGAAATAAGTTGGCCCGCTGGACTAAGATCGCCATCGTCGCATTCCGGAAGTGGAAATACACTCTATGTTTACGATGCAGAAGATCGAAGGAGAAAATAAATGACACCGAGGCAAAGGAAGTGGAACAGGAAAATGAGCAGTACGAGGTCAGAGAAGCCACTGAAGGCACAGCGGAAGGCACGGTCAGGAAGGAGAAAATAAATGACACCGGTAAAACAGAAATTGGCCAATATGAACCCAACGAGGTTAGTCACGCCTCTTCATTCAGACAAAAAACAGCCGTCGATGCAAGGATACGTGAACACTGTGGCCAACATTTGCAAACTAGCCCTGTTCAGAACTTCACTCCTGACAACACAGGGACAACACAGTCAGAACGTCATGATAATAGAAAGCGAAAAAGAAGAAAAGGGACAATTACTGAATCTATACCGGAGTACACCGAATACAATTCGTCAAAACAAAAACAAAACTCTGGGTGCACATACATGAAATTATCTCAAAATACATCAACATCTTTGGAGAATATTAGTGTACCACAAAGAGACACAAGAGAGCCTGACATGGCACAACGATCTGCTGTTCGGACGAATAGTGATCGCCGTAATTCAGCGCCCGGTGTAGTTAGCTTCCAAACCAAACCCGTCAAACAGAACGGGAGCTTGCCGAATCAAAGCCGCGAGAGAATCCAAAGTGACTCAAGTGATCTGGAACACGCCGGAAGGGATATTGACTATGACGGTGAGTTTCGGGACAGGAACCCGGCGACCGATTCAGGGGTCGCGTCGTCTAGCTCCAACTCCACTGAGTGTTCCCCAAAGCGGCAGCTGAACTCGGTGAATCCCAACATCGAGGAAGACAACCTGGACTCAGTCTTCGTTGACAGGTATGGCTGCTACGATGACGGCAGCGACGTCGATGACGACAGCAACGTCGATGACGACAGCGACGATGACGTCATGGACTCCGAAGAGGAGAGGAAACTGGACAGGCTGCGACAGAGCAGCGGGATGGGGTGTTTCGACACCGTCAACAAGTTATTGCGGATTTCAGAGGCGGACATTGCGATGTTGAGCATCCCATTGTGGCTTGCTTTTCTTCTCTTGCTTATTTACCTCCTCATAGGGGCTGCTTGTTTTACTGCCATGCAACAATGGACGTTCCTGGATGGGGTTTATTACTGCTTCATCACCCTCAGCACGATAGGGTTCGGTGATTTTGTCTTCCTCCCACAGAATGTCCACACTGGTCTAATCTTCTCCTTCCTGTACTCCTTCTTAGGTCTCTGTTTTACATCCGTGTGCATGAACCTCTGCTCAATGGAGCTAACGCTTCTATCCAGGAAAATATCGAAGAAGTTCGGCGTGTACAGTGGTAGAATACGCCACATGAGATCAGTTCGTTGGGCCAGTCGCAGGCGAAAGACCATACGAGCAACGTCCCCAGACGCACGGTAGTATCATTCCGGTGCTACAAATTATCCCATTTGAACGTTGTTATTTTTTAATTGCATTTTCTACTATGTATATGATTTTTTACCATTTAAGGGTCTATGGCATGAGGTTTTATAATTATGTAGACATATTTTGGCAGATATTTATACTTCTAAACAGTTTAAATATATATTTCCATCATGTTTTCCGTGAGCTTACATCAATGTACATGAACATGTATCTTTTATCCGGTGTTTGGCCCATTATGTGAAACATTGTGCACAAGCAATATTATCATTGGCGCGCCGGAACTGACCACAAAATATCTAAACATTAAATAATGCACCCACGATAATTGCGCACACACAAACCAGCAGTGTTTCACACCGAGGTCAAATATGGGTTAAAATGTACACGTTACAAAGTACGACGAGAGTGCACCTTTAAACAAAAATGCAGTTCGAAATCGGTTCAACCTTTTTCCCCAAGACTTTCGAGCAAAACGACCCTTCAAACGATGTATACCTCGGAAACAAGTTTGCAATCCGACACCATTTTTCTCAACCGAATGACACTTTAAAACACAATTTGTTCAGGTAGAAAATTTCCCCATAGTCCAGCAAGTTGTAAAAACATCAACTAGCGTGATAATTATTTGGAAATAGGTGAGAAAGAGAGAGGGGCAAGGAAGCATTTTGACGCTGTCAATAAATGACTTTATTTGTGAGTTGCAAGTCGCAAATTTGAAAAATTTGACTGAAAAGAGTACATCATCAGCTTTAATTTGGTATATGTTAGAGGTGTGTGGCATATTGCATTATAGAGATATGCCATTTTAATAATCAATAATTTGCATAATTAACACAATTGAATTCTTAGGAAAACAAGCATTCGAAAGGAAAACACATGACAGAAATGAAACAACCTACTCACAAAACATCATTGATTTTAATATTTTATTGATTGAAATTGACGTCAATTTCAATCAATAAAATATTAAAGCCACATAGAAATCTCAATTTGTCAAATTTGTGACTTGTGACTCATTTTCACAGAGCGGATCAGTGATCATTTTAAGCGACAGAAAATTACGATATCTGTATTATTGTTATGTGGAATTGCCGATCATTTCGTGTCAATGTTTGAGACAATCTCTCAAGGAATGCAGGAAAGTCTCAAACATTAGTGTCCTTTCACACGAAGCTCATTTTGTAATATTTCTCAAACATTGAGAGAATCTCTCACACAATGCTGTTTTTTTGTCGTGTGAAAAGGGCTTACAAATATTGAGTGCCTTAATTCCGTAAAAGAATTTCGCTGTGTGAAATGTAACAGTTCAATACATTTTACGTTTTATTTATTTATAATATACAATTATTGACTTGTAAACTCAGCCAGAGTACAATGTAAATTACACATGTCATTATGAACAGCGCCGCCGCTGTTATATCAGACGCTATAGTTTAAAGGCGCACTCACGTCATGCTTTTCCCGGACGTAATAATTATACGAAGTACTTTTTAACCGGTATCTGACCCCGATGTGGTAACCGATATTTTGACCATTCGGCGCGCGTGCGCAATTATCCTTTGCTCGCCCGACCCGGCCACAATATTTTCAGACAGTTGTTGGTCAGATTGGATGCGCAAATACTGACTGCGCATTTTGGTCGAATGTAAGTTAAAATGAAATAGGCTGTTGTAAATTATAAGCATGACGAGATTGCGCCTATAACAGCTTTTTAAAATTAAGTTTGTAATATTGGTAATGAATTTGTATGATAAGATTATGTTTTATACTGCAAAGATTTTTTTTAATGGTGAAAGAAATACAATTTGATGTAACAAGACTATGATTATTGTTGTAATTCATTCATTTATAATTGCTGTACATGTATATGCATTTTGAGACGAGCGAGATATTGGCCACGATTAGACATCATATTAATCTCAAGTAAAAAAAAAACGCATTTTCTTTTATATTATCAAAATATTTTAGGGGCGGATCCAGAAATCAAGAGATTGCGCCTATAACAGCTTTTTAAAATTAAGTTTGTAATATTGGTAATGAATTTGTATGATAAGATTATGTTTTATACTGCAAAGATTTTTTTTAATGGTGAAAGAAATACAATTTGACGTAACAAGACTATGATTATTGTTGTAATTCATTCATTTATAGTTGCTGTACATGTATATGCATTTTGAGATGAGCGAGATATTGGCCACAATTAGACATCATATTAATCTCAAGTAAAAAAAAAAATCTTTTATATTATCAAAATATATTAGGGACGGATACAGAAATCAAATTTGAGGGGGTTCAGTTGTTGAAATCAAATTGGAGGGGGCGCAGTTGTTAAAATTTTTTATCACACCATTCCAAAGTCAATGAAGGAGGGAGTGGGCTTCCCCCTGGGGGCGTGCAAGCACAATTTGTACAGAGACTTGTCTTGTGCACATGGTAAATTATATTTATACATAACAGCAAAAGAAACGTCACCCCTAAAAATATTTATTATTTTCATTTTATAATTAATATAATTTGTTTAATGAAGAATATTATGAGTATGGAGTGTAACACGAACACAATGTGGAAAATTTGGTTGACCTCAAAATTCGTCATGCATGACATCTGAGGACACATAAGCTAAACACGTTCTCAGACTTATCAAAATTTAGGGGGTGACGTTTCTTTTGCTGTTATGTATATTTACTCCATCCAAGTTATAGTGATAAGTGATAACCGTCGCTGAAAAACGTCACAGATCAAACGGAACGCGCCTACCTGGCGCCTACGTCGGACATGTATTGTGATGGTAGGATTAGTCCATTATTTTGTGGATAAGGGTGTAGATTAATACCAAAACGATACATGTGATAACCATCGCTGAAAAAACAGGGGGCAGCACATCACAGATCAAACGGAACGCACCTACCTGGCGCCTACGTCGGACATGTATTGTGACGGTAGGATTAGTCCATCATTTTGTGGATAAGGGAGTAAATTAATACCAAAACGATACATGTGATAACCGGCGCTGAAAAACAGGGGGCGGCACATCACAGATCAAATGAAACGCGCCTACCTGGCGCCTACGTGGGACATGTTTTGTGACGGTAGGATTAGTCCATTATTTTGTGGATAAGTGCGTGCAAGCACAATTTGTACATAGTCTTGTCTTGTGCACATGGTAAATTATATTTATTTACTTACTTATTTATTTATTTATTTATTTATTTACTTATTTATTTATGATCAAAGTTATATGTCCCGATGATTTGAAGGTAATCATTAGACTAACTTGGTGTAGGGTTGGTGATTGTTCAGGCATATTAGTCGAGTTCAGAAATGATAAATTCTCCAATTCTCCCAAGTATCAGGGGGTTCGGGGGAAGCTGGTGATGAAAATGATGAAAATGATGAAAAATATATGAAAAATAAATGTCAGGTAGGGCTAACAAAAGAGGGTGCACTTACAAAAATGGTTACCTGCAAAACTTGAATACTGGTTACTTTCGGGACTGGATTTAAGCAATCTAAGCAATAATACATGTATTATTACCTAATACTTTTCCCTGCAGAAATACCCTGAACTCGGAGCCGATGTGCATTTCACCACTGGAGGGCTACAATGTGCACGAAGCGGACAAAATACTCCGTTGTTATTTTAGTTCAATGGTTTTACTGTTTGCGTTCGTTCATCGCTTTAATCTTCGTTAAATAAATGTTTTCATTATTCCAATTGCAAATATTTTACTTAACACAATAACACCCTTCTACAACCACAACTTACGTCATGTTTTCCTAAAACCCGTTATAATGTATCATTAATTATTCGGAACACAAAATATATAGGCCCTTTGAAGAGCTTAAGTGTATGTCTTTATATAAGTTACTATTATCATTATTGCAAAAAAATGCTCCAAATTCTGTTTGTGATTCTTCCATAACAAACCATCGATATACATTTCCATCCCATTCACCTTACGTACTGCAAAACCTTTTTGGTTAAAACAATTCTCACAACAAAACCATTCCGTCTGTTTAAGTCCTTGGGACCGATATATTATAAACATGCATTCAGATCTTTTGAATTTAACTTAACGTGGAGTTTAGGAAAAAACTCTTTCCTGAATGCGAACTGGGAATTATTTCACTTTTCTTATAACAAATGACAGCATTTCAGACCAGAATTATTCTAGAGTAGACTTGATACCATCCTCAGCTATAAATCATGTCAAGTTTTAGATTAAAAATTCGACCATGTGGTGATATTTGTAACCTTTATTTCACCTTAGTCCAAAATCCATGTTTAGAATACGAATGAATGGGATATGGGTGAGTATACAGTGATCTAGACCATCGGGAAAATGGATATTATCCTCATTCTCAAGGCTTTCGATAAGTATCGGTATTCCTCGACCCCACTGCTATATCACCATGTAGATGGATGATTAATTCTATAATTCCAACAAATCTTGGATAAGTAAGACTAATTGCGGTGACACCATGTGAAATTCTCAGAACTAATTACTACTCATTAGAGAATTTCACATGGTGTCACCGCAATTAGTATTATTTATCCTCTTCACCATGCAAAACTACAAGTTTTACTTAAATCTTGGATATTTAAATTAGGTGCGTTGAAGGTGATGTGTTTAGAGTTAAAGTCTGATAAACGGTTACTAAGAAGAGCTACAGAAGGGAGGCCGGGGCTAGGCCATCCGACTTTCAAATGCATTGCAGATAGATTTCGGTACAGATAGATTATTTCGGTACAGGCCAAATTCGGCATTCATTTTCAAAATTTGTAATTAATCATCAAAATATTTGACGTGTTAAAAAAATATAATCAGGAATAATATTATGAATAAATAAATTTTAAGATTTTGTTTCTTTTTTTATTTAAAAAAAAAAAAAAAATTAAAAAACCTCACTTTTCCCAGCAGGGTTTTTCTAGTGAGAACGTCGCTCTTTTAAATACATCAGTCACTTGTGCATAACAACAACATTGTAACACATACGCCACAATTACTACGTACAGTGTCTTTACAGAAAAAACCCACAATAGGTGTAGACCATCGGTTTTCATTCTGGGGCGCCCCGTCAGGGTGAGCCCTCAGCGTCGCTCACGGAACTCGTGTCAGTCACCTGAGTGTAACCGGCCGAAATGGGATCATTCCTGGGGACAACGTCGGGAAATGCCCCCGCCTCCCGTACGGCTCGTTCTCTCCAGTGAGCGTACTCGTACTTCCTGGATATAAGGTAGAGATACAAGATATCGAAGAGTTGGATGCCGGCTAGGACCAGGTAGAAGTACTGCATGTGTCCTTCGTTTATTTCCAATACGAACCACGGACTAGCTGGGAGGGAAAAAAAGTTTCAAATGTATTTATTTAAATCTTATATACGCTACAAGCCTATCCGCTACGTGCATGACCTGTTGAGGGCGCTGCAACTATCGCTGGTGTTTAGCATATCGCTGGTAAGCGTGCAGTATTCACTCCACTTGCATTCAAATGTTTACGGTGACCGGGGAAAAGATTTCGCTGAATTATAGTCGGACCATGGGGTTTGTACAAGCACAATTCCCTAGCCTCGGAGATGGGTGATTTTTCAACGCTAGAGGGCTACAATGAGCATATTAGAAGAAAAAACGACAACTCATAGAGTTGCCAAGGATAACCAAGGAGTGAAATATGTCTTAAGACGTGCCTCAGAAGGCCGTATCATACGACAATTGCTCTGAAGCATAAAATAGCTAGGCCCAAATAACATAATACACAATAATGTAAATGAAAATGAATTGATCAAACAATGAACAAATTGCACAATAGGTAAATAAGATATACACTGTATATTGTCAATTACAAAAAAGACCCCTTATAAATCAGAAAGTCACAGAGCACTGTGAAATGCAAATCCAATGCAAACAAAATGCGAACAAATTGTATAATGGTTAATAATACAATACATGGGTGTAATTTGACAAAAGTAAACATTCCTGAAAATGGGTCTCCCTTTGGTCTAGAGGACAAAGCCCCCTGAACCTCCTGGATGTTTAATTTTGGAGGATTTACAGACTCTCCACATCCCCACAAACAAGAAACTAGACGTTTGGACACAATACAGGCTACTTCTTTTTTTCCTTGGTGGCTACTTCTCTTCTTTCAATAAATTTCTGCGACAAATTTGTAAAAAGAATCCTGAAATCAAGGAAAATCCTGAAAAATCACAATTACAATAGGCCTAGGCCTGATTTGACTTACAAATGGAACATTCTTCTGGGCAAATTGAGTGAATGCGATCCTTAATAAATGGAAAGGTGTATACAGAGACAAAACAACAAAATCTTACCGTGAGATAAATCATTGACGATAAGAACAAGAACCTTAGCGAGGATGTAGCTACCGACACCAGACATGAGTATATACAACCCAGTGGAAAGACCCTTCAAATTCTCTGGCCCTTCAAGGTATGCGAATTCCAACCCTGCAAGAAAATAGCGAAAAGTTTAGACATCCGGTAAAATCAAAAGGTGTCGTAACAGCCCTTTTCGTGGGGTGGGGGAATGGATATGTGCACGCCAAAATATACTCGGCCGCAGTCTCACCGAATCTGAAGAAGATTGCCTTCAAGGGAATGGGAATAGCTGGCCATTGTCACTGCCATCCCAACCTCCCCACCAGCCGATTGGTGCTCTGGGAGCTCAAGCATGGTGAGAAGAACAGAGGAGAACAGAGAAGGCCAGAGGGCAAGCTTCATAGACGTGCTCAAACGCATGGAGGACAGGGTTGCATGGAGGATAGGGTTGCATGGAGGATAGGGTTGCATGGAGGATAGGGTTGCATGGAGGATAGGGTTGCATGGAGGATAGGGTTGCATGGAGGATAGGGTTGCATGGAGGATAGGGTTGCATGGAGGACAGGGTTGCATGGAGGATAGGGTTGCATGGAGGATAGGGTTGCATGGAGGACAGGGTTGCATGGAGGATAGGGTTGCATGGAGGATAGGGTTGCATGGAGGATAGGGTTGCATGGAGGATAGGGGTTACATGGAGGACAAGGTTGCATGGAGGATAGGTTACATAGGAGACAGGGTTGCATGGAGATAAGGGTTGCATGGAGGATAGGGTTGCATGGAGATAAAGGTTGCATGGAGGATAGGGTTGCATGGAGATAGGGTTACATGGAGATAAGGGTTGCATGGAGATAGGGTTGCATGGAGATAAGGTTGCATGGAGGACAAGGTTGCATGAGGACAGAGTTACATGGAGATAAGTTGCATGGAGATAGGGTTGCATGGAGGATAAAGGTTGCATGGAGGATAAGGTTGCATGGAGGATAGGAGTTACATGGAGGATAGGGTTGCATGGAGGATAGGGTTGCATGGAGGATAAGGTTACATGGAGATAAGGTTACATGGAGATGAGGTTGCATGGAGATAGGGTTGCATGGAGGATAGGGTTGCATGGAGGATAGGGTTGCATGGAGGATAGGGTTGCATGGAGGATAGGGTTGCATGGAGGACAGGGTTGCATGGAGGACAGGGTTGCATGGAGGATAGGGTTGCATGGAGGATAGGGTTGCATGGAGGATAGGGTTGCATGGAGGATAGGGTTGCATGGAGGACAGGGTTGCATGGAGGATAGGGTTGCATGGAGGACAGGGTTGCATGGAGGATAGGGTTGCATGGAGGATAGGGTTGCATGGAGGACAGGGTTGCATGGAGGATAGGGTTGCATGGAGGACAGGGTTGCATGGAGGACAGGGTTGCATGGAGGATAGGGTTGCATGGAGGACAGGGTTGCATGGAGGATAGGGTTGCATGGAGGACAGGGTTGCATGGAGGACAGGGTTGCATGGAGGACAGGGTTGCATGGAGGATAGGGTTGCATGGAGGATAGGGTTGCATGGAGGATAGGGTTGCATGGAGGATAGGGTTGCATGGAGGATAGGGTTGCATGGAGGATAGGGTTGCATGGAGAGATAGGGTTGCATGGAGATAGGTTGCATGGAGGATAGGTTACATGGAGGATAGGGTTACGCATGGAGATAGGGTTGCATGGAGGATATGAGTTGCATAGGAGATAGGGTTACATGGAAGATAGGGTTACATGGAGGATAGGGTTGCATGGAGGATAGGGTTGCATGGAGGATAGGGTTGCATGGAGGATAGGGTTGCATGGAGGACAGGGTTGCATGGAGGATAGGGTTGCATGGAGGATAGGGTTGCATGGAGGATAGGGTTGCATGGAGGATAGGGTTGCATGGAGGATAGGGTTGCATGGAGGACAGGGTTGCATGGAGGATAGGGTTGCATGGAGGACAGGGTTGCATGGAGGATAGGGTTGCATGGAGGACAGGGTTGCATGGAGGATAGGGTTGCATGGAGGACAGGGTTGCATGGAGGATAGGGTTGCATGGAGGACAGGGTTGCATGGAGGATAGGGTTGCATGGAGGATAGGGTTGCATGGAGGATAGGGTTGCATGGAGGATAGGGTTGCATGGAGGATAGGGTTGCATGGAGGATAGGGTTGCATGGAGGATAGGGTTGCATGGAGGATAGGGTTGCATGGAGGATAGGGTTGCATGGAGGATAAGGTTACATGGAGGATAGGTTACATAGAGGATAAGGTTGCATGGAGGATAAGGGTTGCATGGAGGATAGGTTGCATGGAGGATAGGTTGCATGGAGGACAGGGTTGCATGGAGATAGGGTTGCATGGAGAGACAGGGTTGCTTGGATGATAGGGTTGCATGGAGGACAGGGTTGCATGGAGGATGGGGTTACATGGAGACAGGGTTGCATGGAGATAGGGTTGCATGGAGGACAGGGTTGCATGGAGGATGAGGGTTGCATGGAGGACAGGAGTTGCATGAGAAGACAAGGTTGCATAGAGGACAGGTTACATGGAAGGACAGAGGTGCATGGAGGACAAGGTTGCATGGAAGGAGATAGGGTTGCATGGAGAGATAAGGGTTGCATGGAGGACAGGGTTGCATGGAGAGATAGGGTTGCATGGAGGAATAGGGTTGCATAGAGAGATAGGTTGCATGGAGATAGGGTTGCATGGAGGACAGGGTTACATGGAAGAGATAGGGTTGCATGGAAGAGATAAGGTTGCATGGAGGATAGGGTTGCATAGGAGATAGGTTACATGGAGATAGGGTTGCATAGAGAACAGGTTACATGGAGGATAAGGTTGCATAAGAGATAAGGTTACATGGAGAATAAAGGGTTGCATGGAGGACAAGGGTTGCATGGAGGAATAGAGTTGCATGGAGGATAGGGTTGCATGGAGGACAGGAGTTGCATGGAGGATAAGGGTTGCATGGAAGGACAAGGTTGCATAGAGGATAGGGTTACATGGAGGACAAGGTTGCATGGAGGATAAGGTTGCATGGAGGATAAGGTTACATGAGAGATAGGAGTTACATGGAGAGACAGGTTGCATAGGAGGATAGGGTTACATGGAGAGAATAAGGTTGCATAGAGATAGGTTGCATGGAGGACAGGAGTTGCATGGAGGATAAGGGTTACATGGAGGACAGGGTTACATGGAGATAGGGTTGCATGGAGATAGAGGTTGCATGGAGGACAAGGTTGCATGGAGGATAGGGTTACATGGAGGACAGGGTTGCATGGAGGATAGGGTTGCATGGAGAGACAGGGTTGCATGGAGGATAAGGTTTACATGGAGATAGGTTTACATGGAGGACAGGGTTGCATGGAGGATAAGGGTTGCATGGAGGATAGGGTTGCATGGAGAGACAGGTTGCATGGAGATAGGGTTGCATGGAGGACAGGGTTGCATGGAGGATAAGGGTTACATGGAGATAGGGTTGCATGGAGGACAGGGTTGCATGGAGGATAGGGTTGCATGGAGGACAGGGTTGCATGGAGGATAGGGTTGCATGGAGGACAGGGTTGCATGGAGGATAGGGTTGCATGGAGGATAGGGTTGCATGGAGGACAGGGTTGCATGGAGGACAGGGTTGCATGGAGGATAGGGTTGCATGGAGGACAGGGTTGCATGGAGGATAGGGTTGCATGGAGGACAGGGTTGCATGGAGGATAGGGTTGCATGGAGGACAGGGTTGCATGGAGGACAGGGTTGATTGGAATATCCGGAGGCGATCCAGCCTGCGGGTAACCTAGTAGGAGTTATAAAAAACAGACCCTCACAAAGGTCCTTCCATGTATTAAAGGAAAGGTACATATATCATTGGTGTTTTCATTTTCAGAAAATGTTTTGTCAAAACATAATTGTTGTCGTTTTCTCATAAACGTGAGGAGCTATTGTGATGATAAATTGTAATGAAACTTTCGCAGGGTAGTTTGAGGATTATTTCTGAATTTTTTTTAGGATATGAGTAAACTTTTCCAAATACCAATGATAAACTTTCCTTAAAACATTACGATGACGCAAAATGGAATACAAAATAACCCTTTTGGAAGTTAGAAAATATTTTAGGGCAAAGACCAAGGCGAAGTAGACAAACTTCCGGGTTTAATAAAATAAAGAAATAGACAGGCCGTAGGTAATTGTTTGACAGCAAATAGAGTGGGAACTTCCCATATGGTTGGCCACCATTGTAGACAGACGTACCGGCAACTCGGACGAAGGCCTCGGCGAGCCCGCTGAACGTGAACTGCGGCAACTGCGCTAAGCAGGTCACCGTGGATGCCTCGTATGTCACGTTGCCGACAACATTGGGGAACGTGCCCCCGTCCAGACCCATGACGTCCTTCCGGTGAATCTCGACGAAACTCGCCGAGACGACGGAGAGGAAAGAGAAGAAGATGCCGATCCCTGAACAAATAGAGAGAAGATCAATAACAGAAAACTTAGGTATGGAAATTACTCAGGGAATAAACAACAGTGAAATTTACCGGCTTTGGGCGTGGCCACGGGCGATAAAGGACCAATGTTGTACCTTTGGTTCAATGTATATCTTGATTCAAAGAGAGTAAGCATACTCATAGAAGCAGTTTTGCCAACATTACCAACGTATAGTTACATATTACAATGGTTCAGTGAAACTGACCTATCCTCCGTAGTGGGGTCACCTTGTAGCCTTTTTTCTGCAGCCAGGGATAAAGATAGCACAGGATCGGTGTGAAGACTAGCACCACCACGGTACTGTAGATTGGAAAAGTCACACGGGGAATGGCGGCCGAATTGCCGATTTCGCCCAAGTAGGGATTGAGCCTCTGAAACTGCTCTATGTATGTTTCTGTAATCTGGATGTAAAAGTTAAAAACAATAATTTATAAACTGTGTTTTTATCTACATCTACATCGGGGTTTTATTTCGAAGGGCCGTGATAAAACAGTAAATATTTAAACAAGCAAGAAAACAAATTAAATGCAAGAAATTAAGAATATACTAAAATGTGATAAATGTGGCAAAGCTGAAATTTGACAAATTAAGAAACATATACAGAACAGAAAACCCAAATCACAACGGGAAAATGAAAAGGTAAAAAGGTTAAAATGTCAAAATTTGAATTAAAATCTGTTGAATAAACATAACAAAATCAAGAAGAAATTTGAGAAATGGCTATCTGTATCCATTATTTTGTACAGTCTTCCCAATATCGTGCGAAGAAGATATGAATACGGGCACAAATAAACCATCGAAATCTTAAATTTAAAAAAATATCAAATTAAAAATTAAATAAACTTTGACTTACAAAAAAATAAACAATCGCATATATTGTGACCGTGTGAAACGGGGGTAACGTCTTCAGCAGATGTTTCACTTCGTCCACGTTTAGGCGGCAAAAACTCCCGCCAAAATCTTGCTTGGCGTAGTCGAGCGTGCCGCTCGGTTTCACTTGTAAACTGTCGGTCTCGTTATCTTCTCGCGTGGTTCCAATCCTATTCTTAATACCCTGGTAAATAATCTTAAACACCTGTGTGAGGGCGTCTCCTGAAATTACACAATATTGAAAAGAGAAGCTAAAACCGTAAATATTTTTGGTGGAATATCTGTAAATGCATCCATACTTTATAAGAATTAATAGACCAACTAACCATACCAAAGCCAGTTTTTACCACTGGCCATGCATTGTTTACCATTTGCTAGTTTATAATAACTATTTAACTAGTCATGTACTAATCTGTTTGATAGTCACTAGTTAACTAGTAATGTTCATGGGCCAATCATGATCACTGGCCAATCTCTGTAAAAAGCCAGTCTTGGTCACTGACCCGTCTTGGTTGGCTGGCCATTCCTGACCACTGCCCAGTCTTGAGGCCTTTTCACACTACAGAAAATCTCCGGGTTGGACACGGGTCCGACACGTGTAATCTTGACTGACCTTTTCACACTGTAAAATGTAACACGGCGCCGATCCGTGTAAGATGCTCGATCCGTGTCGAAACTAACCCTGCTCATGAGGTGGGTTGAGAGCTTTCGATCCGTGTTGAGACCGCCGACACGTGTTGAAAGCGCCGCGAAAGCGTAGTGTGAAAAGTCACTGGGTTGATTTTCGATCCGTGTGCATTATTGTAGTTATGAAACAACGAACGTGTTGCTCGCAACGCAGTGTCGCAATGCAGTGTGGGACTTTCTGCTGTGACCAGTGTAGACTCGAGCGTAGTGTGAAATGATCGAGCAATTACACGTGTCGGATCCGTGTCGGATAGTTACACGTGTAACCCCAAAACGGATAGTGTGAAATCATACCGGAATTGAACCGTGTTGAAATTCTTCAGAGTCAACACGGAGTGGAACCGTGTACACTTCTACACGTGTAAGAGGTACATAGTGTGAAAAGGCCTATAGTCACTGGCTAGTCACTTGCCAATATTTTTCAAAGGCCGGTATTTATTACTGGATCATTCTTTATCACTGGTCAATCTTGATAATAGACCTCAAGTTCGACCACAAGAGGGCGCAATAGTAATGACATTTTGGGGGTACAACCATTTTTTATAAACATTAAAAAGACAAATTTTCTGAGCAAATGTTACGGATTTTATCTTACACTTTTCCAATTTTAAATGTTTCATTGAAAAAAACAATTTACAAATTTTGTAAATTGTTTTTTACAATAACTTGTTTTAGTGTAAAATGGCGCCCAAGGTCAAAGTTGAATCTCAGGGAAAACATGGCGGCTGCGGCCAGTATCTGGCGTAATTCACAAGACTCGAAGTGTGACGTCAGATCTTCAGGCTCTATTGGCCCGTGCAAGGTTCTTGATAGTAAGATTGCTGGTATTAATTAATCCATGTACTATTCTGTTTGATACTCACTGTGTGGCGGTGGTTCAACATAGTCGTGTCGAAGAGACATCAGAACTACAATACCAACGATTAACACCACAGTCAGAATCCCGAAGCCCGCACCGAAGTTGAAGACTCTCTCCACATAGTCGGCTATCGGAAAAGCTATGGCCAAACCAAATATGGTGGACCAGTAGAACCTACGAGACAAGAAATCGTTCGACAAGCGTTAAAATGTTGGGTGTACATCAGGTAAAAATCTCATAGAGCCGCTAAGCAGGGAACTTTGATACGCAGGCCCTGTTATACCATCCACGCTGTAATACTAACTGCATATGATTTGGCTAATTGTCTGCATTCTATTGCTGAGCAAAAACATTGATTTTGGTTTGTAATTTTGAATAGATATCAGCTCTATGAAATGGTCCGCATCGCAGCCCGTTAGTGGTGGAGCTAAACATTATGTACTTATTGTGGGCGGGGGTGCGCTCAGACCAAGTATGGGCAACCAATCACAATGCTTTAAAAGAGAAGATAAAACAAACACGTCTAAATCAGAATTGAATGGAGGGCTGCCCACTGGAAGTTGCGGCTTTGCCTTTTCTATTAAGTTTGTGTTTGTTTATTTGTTTGTTTGTTTTATTTGTTTGTTTGTTTGTTGTGATTTTTGTTTGTTTGTTTGTTTGTTTTTTGGGCGAGGGAATACTCCCCAGCCTTAGTTAGTCGGATCCTATACATTACTAAACCAAATATGTTTACATCTGTGGAAAAATGATTGTTTCATTATTACTTACAATGTGAAAAAAATTCAAAATTGGGTCATTACTAAAGATAAATATTCTTTGCTACGAAGTAATCTATAGATCGAATTCCAAAAGGATTAATTAAATGTCCTAACAGTGCCATATCTACCAATGGAACAACGTCCGGACGGCTTTCTCGCCAGCCTGTTCGACCTGGCGGGCGGCGAACGGCCCGACGTTGGCGCCGTAGCAGCCGAAGCCAAGGAACATTATCGTAAAGCCGATGACAAAGATGCCCCGCTTAGCCTCGATGGAGATGCTGCGAGCAAACCAATTCTCAAACGGGATGACATTCAGTGTCAAGAGGAGAATTCCTGTGCAGAGAGAAATATAGGAGAGGAATAATTTAAATGCATATTCAGTATCCAAGTTCTTATTTATGTTTATTTATTAATATTTTATTACCCAACCATGCTCAATGCAACAAGATGCGACAAGATGCAACAAGATGCAACAAGATGCAACAAATATAAAAAGTTGTTGCATATTGTTGCCCTCAGCAGAGAACAAAAGAACCATTGTTCTAGCTGGTGGATGTTGTTGCACTGAGCAGCCTCCACACTTTTCTGTTGTGTTGCATTCAGCGGGACGTGTCTGTGAAGTGTCTGTAGGATTAACTAAACTAAGTTAACTAAAATACCACTATTTCTCTCATTGGTAATTTTCTAAACAGCTAATTATATAGCACAGTGCTTTCCAAGTGTCTGCGGAAAATAAGTTCTAGTCCATGAACTGCTACAGGTGAACAAATATTTGTTTGTGAATAGGTATTATGAGTAAATAACCTCATGCTTTAATTATCAAACCCACCTGCTAACGTTGTAAACGCTCCAATTTTAATAATTCTGAATCGGCCAATGTATATATCAGCCAGTATCCCGCCGAATACTGGCAGACACGGAACCACGGCAGCGTACACATCAATCATCTTCGGGGCGCCCCCATCGACGTAAAACAACACATTAGTGCAGTACAGGACAATGGCTTCTCTGACGGCCAAAAAGGCGACAGAAATGAGACTCTGGAAGATGAGAATGTGCATGAAAGCCCGCCTGTGGAGTGAGTGGTCCGTTTCATTGGCACGGTCGGGCTCCAAACCGTGGCCTGACTTTCGGGCGTTCTCTGGGGAGGAGGGGGTGGGTGGAGAGGTCCCCGTGCCGCCGTGATTAGCAGGAAGCAGTTCGCTGGCGACGAGGGGAATGTGTTCAAGTTTCTTGTCATTTGATTGGAGACTCATACTCAATGTCAATTGAATTCCTTCCGGGTTGAAGTTCACTTCTGGTTCTTCTTAACACAGAATTAATACATTTTACAACTCAAAAGACGGTGTTTCTAACTGACAACCTTCCTGAGATGATTCACTTGCTAAACCGACACCGTTGTTGTCGACATTTTTCTTCAAAGCGGTATGGGTCATAACAAACGGGCAGTAATGCAAGTAGCCATAACTCGATCGAACGTGACACAGTCAAGTTCAAATCGGAATCCTAAAATATTATAGCTGTTTTAAAGTAGCCTCAATTTTTGATGGGCTCTTGAAGTTCACGTGAAACTAAAGTATATGTAATTAATTCATTCCTACCAGCCTCGTGGTACACTTCATCACAGATCCTTCCAACTCAATAAGGCGCGGTATTATTTGTAAAGTGAACCCACACTATGAACCATTCACAGCGACGGTAAACGTTTGCAGCCCAGAATAAAAGAGCCGGAGTTGTCGATGATTCTGATGTTGCTTTAACCGTGCATCCACAGAGCTTCTAAGTGACACACCCTCACACAAATGTTTTGTGTCTGTGGAAAACAAAACACAAATTGAGTATTGATCATGGTCTACCATATTTACAGTCGATCTAGGACTAACATAGTCATACAACTACACAGTGGCGCACCCAGGATTTGATTGGGGGGGGGGGGGGGCTCAAAATATTTTTATTTGAAATCCAATATGGGGGAGAGACATGGCTGACCCAAACCATAACCGCTGGCGCGGCTGCAGCCATGTCCCTAGTCGTGCTCGTCAGTGAACCTACGGCACATGTTAAATGTTTCCTGGTGGTTTCTAGTCATAAAAAGAAGACATTATGGCATGATTCGGACTCGTAGGGTTTTACCTTCCATATAATTTCCTCCTCTTGATGTAAAGAACTTGAGCTTGTTTCGTCTGCAAGATTTCTATAGTTAAATACTTTCATTGCGTGGACGTAAAGTTTGTGATCATTCCGGGCGGAGCTAAATTTTTTCAAACACGAATTTGGCGGCAAAACCAAATCCCAATATTATCCAATCGGTGTTTGCTAAAAGAGTGTCACATAATCTTTGTAAATTAAAACCCAATCCTGGGCCATTGTGTACAAACTGGAAAGGAGTTGATTATAATGCGGGCGTGTTTAAATTTTACGAGTAACCTCAACGACAGTCAACGACCTCAACAAGAGAAACGGACAACAGAAAATGAAAATAAAATTAAGCAGCTCCCTGATCAGGGTGCACCATGGCTGGGGGGGGGGGAGAATGTGTAAAAATGCTTGTTATATATATACTGGTGACCCTTCAAGCTTACATGCACACGTATGCATACGCAACGCCGTAAAATATAATAGTGAGTGGAATAAATGGAAAACTTTTGGAGGGGAGCTTGAGTCTCCTGAGTCCCCATCCCTTGTACCACTGCCCTATACTCCTTGCCGAACTCCTCTGTAGACAAGACTTGGGCTCAGATTTTGCTCTCTTTCCTGGCTCCTTTAAAAAAATAATAAAACATCAGCGGGCCCTTGGGGGGAGCTCGGGCCCTTGGGGGGAGCTCGAGCCCCCCAAGCCCCCCCCCCCCCTTGGGTGCGCCACTGCAACTACATTCAGCAATATTGATCGATTACCAACTGACAACAGCTTTCACAGCAAAACAAAATCAGGATAAGTCTATGAAGGCCTTTATAATTTATATGCGGAAAACGCGATGCTGGTCTTTTTAATAACTACATGGATAACTATGCTGGTATCATCTGGAATTGTACATTGGTACAATATCTGTAAATGCATTCATACTTTATAAGAATCAAAAATGTATAAATGGTGGGGAAGGGGTGGTGGGGAAGGGGTGGTGGGGAAGGGGTGGTGGGGTAGGGGTGGTGGGGTTGGGGTGGTGGGGTTGGGGTGGTGGGGAAGGGGTGTGGGGAAGGGGTGGGGGAAGGGGTTGTGGGGGAAGGGGTTGTGGGGTAGGGGTGGTGGGGTAGCGGTGGTGGGGTAGCGGTGGTGGGGTAGGGGTGGTAGGGTAGGGGTGGTGGGGTAGGGGTGGTGGGGTAGGGGTGGTCGGGTAGGGATGCTGGGGTAGGGATGGTGGGGTAGGGATGGTGGGGTAGGGATGGTGGGGTAGGGACGGTGGGGTGGGCCGGTGGGGTAGGGACGGTGGGGTAGGGACGGTGGGGTAGGGACGGTGGGATAGGGATGGTGGGGTAGGGATGGTGGGGTAGGGATGGTGGGGTAGGGATGGTGGGGTAGGGATGGTGGGGCAGGGATGGTGGGGCAGGGATGGTGGGATAGGGATGGTGGGGTAGGGATGGTGGGGTAGGGATGGTGGATAGGGATGTGGGGTAGGGATGGTGGGGTAGGGATGGTGGGGTAGGGGTGGTGGGGTAGGGGTGGTGGGGTAGGGATGGTGGGGTAGGGATGGTGGGGTAGGGATGGTGGGGTAGGGATGGTGGGGTAGGGGTGGTGGAGTAGGGGTGTGGGGTAGGGGTGTGGGGTAGGGGTGGTGGGGTAGGGATGGTGGGGTAGGGGTGGTGGGGTAGGGAGGTGGGGTAGGGATGGTGGGGTAGGGGTGTGGGGTAGGGGTGGTGGGGTAGGGGTGGTGGGGTAGGGGTGGTGGGGTAGGGGTGGTGGGGTAGGGGTGGTGGGGTAGGGGTGGTGGGGTAGGGGTGGTGGGGTAGGGGTGGTGGGGGTGATGATGATGATATGGTGGTGATGATGATGGTAATGATGATGATGGTAATGATGATGATGGTAATGATGATGATGGTAATGATGATGATGGTAATGATGATGATGGTAATGATGATGATGGTAATGATGATGATGGTAATGATGATGATGGTAATGATGATGATGGCAGGGATGATGATGATGGCAGGGATGTGGTGGGAGTGGTGGGGGTGGTGATGACGATGAAGATGATGTTGACGTTGACGGTGACGGTGACGGTGGCGGTGGCGGTGGCGGTGGCGGTGGCGGTGGCGGTGGCGGTGGCGGTGGCGGTGGCGGTGGCGGTGGCGGTGGCGGTGGCGGTGGCGGTGGCGGTGGCGGTGGCGGTGGCGGTGGCGGTGGCGGTGGCGGTGGCGGTGGCGGTGGCGGTGGCGATGACGGTGGCGATGACGGCGGTGGTGCATGGTGATGGTGATAATGATGGTGGTGATCATCATCATCATTTAATATTAAAAAAAACAAGTAGTACATTGAACAACGCAACCTAAACTGCTGAATTATTTACATTAGTGCATACACCGACTATAAAACAAGTTGTATGGGCGTGTGCAATCCCACTACTGTCAGTAGTACTGATACCAATTCTGAATCCAACTCATTACAAAACAAGAATATAAAATAATATGACTTACTCTTTACTTGAATGTCGCTGCCTAAGGTAACCAGGGGAGGGTGGTATCAGAATTATAGGCCCTTTATCGTGCAAATAGTTGAATCCCACCTTAAAAGAACTGATGGCTTCGGTGTTCGTAATTAAATGCACGAAACGCAAACTGCTGGTATAAAAATGTGTGTACATGTACTGTATATCTACATACTGAATTAGCCTCAGTACAGTTCAGCACACACAGACAGCTTAGCTAGCTAGAGACTATATAATGCGTAGTGTAACAATGACTATAAAGCGATCAGTCAACCTTATCGTTCGTTTATTGTGATTTTTAACCTCAGGGAAATTACGATCTGAATGGTGTAGCCACTGCTTGTAACCTGCAAAAATACAGCTGTTGTGGTATTCTCGGAAAACATCAAACAAAGATTTACGAGAAACTTACTTGGTGTACAAATTATTGTTTCAAACATCCCTTGAAATATTACTGTCTGTCAGTTAATCAAATTATTTTGCAAATGATTACTCGCGTTCCGCGGAGACGTAAATTACGCGTTGGATTTGGAATGAATTTCACTGTTTTCCTGGCTGCACTATAATGAGAACTTAATATAACACTGAAACTGTTATTTTGTTTCCTATTAAATTCACTCAATAGCAAGCATTTGGTTAAAGAGACAATATCATCCTGATCAACAGGACATGGAATCGGTGTGCTAGTTAGATTATCACAGTAACTGAAAATAATACCCCACATGGAAGGTCATTATACCGTTGCTACTACATGTACACGAATAAGCCAGTAATTTTCAGTCACCGTACGGTGTTCGTCTTAAATTAGGATACCGATTCCATGCACTGGTGAACGTCTGCTCTGATGAAATAAGCTGAAATTAACATGTTGATTTGTATATAGATTTGTATAGGCGTCTCATTATTCTTATGAAGTATTGATGCATTGATGCAGTTACAGGTACTTATTTCAGTGATTATCCACAGTGAAAAGGGAAAAGAAAAAAAGGGTGGAAATCAAGAAGCCCCGGGTCACGATTGTACCATTTTTACACAATCCCTCAAAATGAATGGACCTCAAATCTTTGTTTTTCAGAAACATTTGAGGACATACACATTATGATAAACAGTTCGGCACATGAATTTCTCAATAATGGATAGACAGCTGACGGCTGTTAACATCGGAAGCGCCCTCTGTTGGTGTCATCTATTTATCTAAAGCGCAACTCGTGTATGTTTGTATACACAGTGCGTACATGTGTTCTTCACGCGGTGACATCCATAATATTAATAACTTCTAAAATTTATTGAAAGTTACGATAAAGTTACGGCAAATTTGATAATGGTCTTAGCTATAAACCTAATGAACTTCTTGCATACATCTTTTCAGAAGGTTTGTATTGTATTTCTTTGACAACACAGCTAGTTTTACAGACGGCAATGTTATGTAAGCAAGTAATGCCACGTGTGATGTCACGTGTTACATCATCATTTCGACAACCTTACAGTAAACTTCAGTGTCCATTCACTAATGTATTTTTGGACGTGGCTTGCGCGATGCTCGTGTCTATAGAGAAGTGAATATGACGCCATGTTTAAGAAATCACATTTGTATTAAACTGTTGCATATCAAAGAGCAACTAACAAAACAAAGATTGTGTAGAGAAACAGCCGCCACAGGAACGTGACAGCTCACAGTCCGGTGAGCTATCCGCTTAGTGCATGAGCTATTGAGGGCGCATGGTTTTAGATCAGTGCTCATTCTGAGAAAGTGCTTTCATCTTAAAGAGAGAGAAACAAATGAATTGTTATGCCGAATTTCAGCAAGTTGTAACAGTTTTTTGTAGTCTCTCAAAAACGTGTTCACCTATTGTGATGGTTCTTCTGATATACGGTATTTCATGAAAAGAAGAGGGAGTAAATGAACGTACGTTTCCACTAAACAAATGCTGTACCAGTTCCTTTAAACTTCGACAAGGATAGACCTTTGACCCCTTACTGTCAAACATGTTGTTTTTCAAACCAGCTGCACGACACCACACAAAACAATTGGGAACTACGCAGCCCGAGCTAGCTTCGATGAACCATAAAACTTCCAGCAGAGTACGGGGTGCTTGGAACTCAAGGACTAGTCTGTTTCCGTATTCAAAACAAATTCCATGATTTATGGGATTTTATACACAAATGGTAAAAAGTCTGTAAACGCAATACGAATGGAGACATGTTATATAAAAACCTGTAAAAATGTTATTCCGTTGTTTTAAAGGGACAGTATTGTCACGATCAACAGGGCATGGAATCGGAGTGCTAGTTTTAGATTAACTCAGTGACTGAAAATAATACCCCACATGTTAAGGTTATATTAGCGTTGCTGCTGCATAAATGAGTCAGTAATTTTCAGTAACTGTGTTCATCTTAAACTAGGACAGCAATTCCATGCCCTGTTGAAAGTCTGCTCTGATCATGACGATAATGTTCCTTTAAAACACTGAGTGAAAATCCCTTTAGAGACATTCTAATGTGGACTAAATGGATCACGGCCATTTTCGATTTCAGATTTCAGCAATGTTTCGATGAAAAAGAAAAGGTTCTGGAAATTGCCGTTAAAATAGTGATACACGCGTACGATACATCTTGGTAAACATGACGTGTTTCCTTTTCAGCAATTTAATAACGGTGCGGTTTCACCATAAGGCATGAGATCCTCGCTCCCCACTGGGCCCTCGTTAAGTACCGGTAGGCCTACTGGTCATGATTTAGAGTCATGCCAAATGTTTGGGACTCGTATTAGCCCAAATAAGGACTCCGTCTTTGTATACGCGGAAACGGAGTCCTATCAAACAGCGGATCAGTTGCTGCACTGCAGAAGAAATCTTTTGTGTTTAAATCTTACCTGTGTGGGGAGGCTGAAACTCGGTACTAAACTTCCATGAACAACTATAATGACAAAAAACTTTTTACTAAGTCATTTTATTGAAAGCAAATCCAGATTTAACGTTGAAGAAATCCTTGAGTTTCGATGGTTGTTCGTCATTTCATAGTCCATTTAGGTGTAGCGACAAAACAGCTGCGTATGGTAAGCGTAAAATATTCCACGCAGCAGGTTTTATGTGTGCTCGTCACGCTCGACGCACCCACGCCGACATTAGCGTATTTTTTTATCGTAACGCTCAAGTGACGAACAGCTATCAAAACTTAAGTAATTTTTTAAGTAAAATCTTGGGATTATTTCATTAAAAACACTTAGTAAAAATTATTTGTTGAAAGTCAAACCTCGCTGAGATGCATTGTATTTGGTCATGGGATTCTACTGCCGAGTTTCACCAGCTTCACACAGGTAAAAAATTCTGCATTTTATGATTTTATACAAAATATTTCTTTTCCGTATTAGCTATTTTTGTTAAATCCTGGATGTGACTGTGGTGAAGTCCAACCTGGGCTAGGGCACATACGGCAAAATCACATAAATGTAGTACAGTAACACGATATGATTAAGACAAATAGGTTCGCATGGTGGGAAGTGATGAGTAGCTTTGTGGCAACACCATGTCTCTTCTTGAATTCTGAGAAGAACATGTTGGTTTACCCACCAGGCGTTTATATCGCAAAACCGACGAATCCGGACTCGCGGTTTTCGGACTGATGTCAATCATATGCTTTATGTTTATGACGGACGCCCTCGTTCAGAGGCAACAGAAAATAGCCTGAAGATCAAGGATGTGTTCCGCTAGCTTGCGCGAACGTTGCAAACGTTCGCCAATGTTTGCAAACAATTTCGAGTGGAACCAATTGTGCGCCGCCAACGTTGGCGAATGTTGGCCAACGTAGTTTTGATGTGTTTGCGGTTGTGCGAACGTTGCGCTCACAATTGGTTCCACTTTGATCCATCGTTCCCCAAACGTTCGCGCGAACGTTTGCGATACACTCGCGCAAGCGGAACGCAGCCCTGACGCCATGCTTTGAGGTTCGTGAATTACGCCAGATACCGGCCGCGGCCGCCATTTTCTTTTCCCGAGATTCAACTTTGACCTTGCTCGTGATGATGGGCGTTCACGCGCAATATCTCCCGCGATATTTGGATGGCAGAAGTACACGCGCGAGAGTGCGGCGTTCATTCGCACGCGATCATTAAAGCATGACCTTAGATATTTTGCACAATGTATTCAATGAAACCCAATAATTTTTCTCAGTCGGCATTTGGAGCCTCAGTTGGCAAATGAAGCATCAATGGTACTAGAACAAGGGTTGGTCCAGAATAAATTTGCAGTCGGAAAAGCTATATAGAGCTATGGGTTTGCCGACTGCAAATGTATGGTGTTTCTAAGCACTGAAAATTTGCCGATTTGTTTGTTATGACTGGTGGTGGTTCGCCCTACCCAGCAATTTATAATAATGCAATAATACTACAATGAAAAATGAACTCCCGGATTGTTGAAAATAAGTAAGTGAAATATGGCAACTAAGCGGGCCTTTGTTTATAATGTCCCTAACGATTATTGGATATCTACCGATACATATATACAACTGTTACTTATTACAATAAATATTTAGATTCGAAGAATGTGAACTTTTGACTATTTAAATTAAAGGGAACTACATGGTTACTGGATAACTAGGCCTATTGATAAATATAAAACTGTTATTTATTATGAGTAAATATTTGGATTACAAGAATGTGAACTTTGGACTATTTAAATTAAAGGGAAACACATGGTTATTGGATAACTAGGCCTATTGATAAATATAAAATTGTTATTTATTATGAGTAAATATTTGGATTCGAAGAATGTGAACTTTTGACCATTGAAATCAAAGGGCAACGCCGTGCGTCACCGGTACCTAATTATTAGCCTGCTGTCGGATTAATTTAATGCAGGACCAACACCAGCAGTACACTGTAAAAATGGGACTTAAACACATTTCCAAACACTTAGCTTGTACTCACGTTTTTCACATGTTTAGCCTGAAACATGTTTACATTGTGCTTTTCTGTGATGTGTGTTTGAATGCTAAAAACCATATGAACAGGTGTCAAACAGCTAAGCACGTTTAGCTTTGTCACATGTACAGAGGATGGCCGTTTAGCATTTAAACGCATTCCTAAACGCGTTTATTTTGCGTGTGTTTAACTTCTAAACACCATTTGTACAGTGTAGTGGTAATATAAGTGAGCATCGTGGATGGCAAAAAGGGGCCAAAAGGGGAGGGAGGGGCACACTGACAAAAAGGGGAGGCTCTGAGGGAGCACACGTCATTTTTGGTTTATAGTGGAAGAATAGTTTCCGAGGAGAAATTGCAATGCATAATATACTAGTCAATATAATTTTATATAACCCCATGTTTGGCTGGATCATCTTTGTGGCCATCGTAGCGGTATCTTAATGAGAATATGTGGTAAATATCCATGCAAGAAGATAAAATGAATAAATTATTCATTGGGGATGTATGTTCGCGCAAAAGGTATCAGATGAAAACATATGTATGGTTAATATTTGCTTCCCCTTTGCCTTGAGCGCCCAGCAGGGTGGATATGTGCGCGCTACAAATCTGGATTGTACGCAGTGCTCCCACTACCACAGGAATAACCTTCACCTTGACTTGCCACAGCTTGCGGAGTTCTCTCGCTAAATCCTGATATTTCTGTACCTTCTCCTTCTCCTTCGAAGCTACTCTACTATCACCTGGCACAGCTATATCAATAAGATGACACATCTTCTCATGCTTATCCAAAACAACAACATCCGGCCGTCTATGTTCTATAACATGATCTGTCTGGATGTTGAAGTCCCAGAGAATCTTGACATGCTCCGTTTCTTCAACCTTTTCCGGCACATGGTCGTACCACTTCGATTGCACCTTGACACCGTACTTCTTACACAGATCCCAATGGATCACCTTGGCCAACTTGTCGTGTCTGCCTTTGTACTCTGTCTGAGCATGCACTCTGCATTCGCTGACAATGTGAAATACAGTCTCCTCCGCCGCATTGCACATTCTGCACATTGAACAGACATTTGACTTCTCGATCCTTGCCTTCATCACATTCGTCGGCAGAGACTGGTCTTGCGCTGCAGTAATCAGACCCTCGGTTTCTTTCTTTAGTTCTCCTCTCCTCAACCATTCTCAAGTCTTGCTACTTGCCACTTCTTCGGTACATCTCAGGAATCGGCCGTGAAGTGGTTTTTCCTGCCAATCTCGTGTTCTTTCTTCTCTTCTTTGATTCTTATACTCCTTTGGACCTAATTCGTCTGCCTTCATGTATTTCTGTGCAACCTTCAACAACTTTTCCCGAGTACTACGAACATGACACTGCAAGCTCCTTCTCTCGATGTTAACGCTGTCTGATACACTAAGTAATCCTCTTCCTCCCTCTGACCTCGGTAGATAGAGTCTGCTGACATTCGACCGAGGATGTAACATACCGTACATCGTCATCACTTTCCTCGTTTTCCTGTCAGCAACATCTAGATCTGCCTTAGTCCACTCGACAATTCCTGCACTGTATCTCATCAGCGACACAGCCCAAGTGTTGATCGCCTTTATCATATTCACTCCATTCAGCTTGGACTTCAAACACTTCTTCACTCGTTTTATATACTCTTTCATAAGCCTCTCTTTTGATTCCTCGTGCAGTACGTGATCTGCTTCAAGCACTCCAAGATACTTATAACTTTCTTCTTCACCCAACGCTCTCAATTGTGTGCCATCTGGGAAAGTAATTCCATCCGAATGTACCCTTTTACCCCTCTGCATGGTCATCGCAGCACATTTCTCCAGACCAAACTTCATGCCGATGTCATCACTGAAGATCCGTACAGTCTGCACCAAGGAATCAATCTCTTTCTCGTTCTTCGCAAACAACTTCAGGTCGTCCATGAAGAGCAGATGATTAATCCTGCATCCATCCTTCGTCATCTCGTATCCCGCACTAACCTTCCGCAAAATCATCGTCAAAGGGAACAGCGCCAAAACATATATTATTATTATTATTATTATTATTATTATTATTATTATTATTATTATTATTATTATTATTATTATTATTATTATTATTATTATTATTATTATTATTATTATTATTATTATTATTATTATTATTATTATTATTATTATTATTATTATTATTATTACCTGGGATCATTATTCAAAGAAGTTTCATTAAAATAAAAACTCGTGCTTGTGCCCGTGCCCGACCCGTGCTAGCGTGAATTACGCCAGATCCGGGCCGTTCGGCCGCCATATTTTCCCGATGTTCAACTTTGACCTTGGTTGATAGCTAGCGCGCGAGCCTCGAAGCATGACGTCAGATCTTCAGCACAACGTATCCAATGAAACCCCTTGAATGATACGCCTGGAGCCTGTCTATATCCTTGATATAGGATAAAGACAGGGGACCAGTCTAGGCCCGTGCTGAGTACAACTGTGTTTGTACTCTTTCTCGTACTCAATGAAATGTACCGTATCCTACACATAACAATGTCGCCAAGTACTCGTATAGCCTACATGAACAAATATATAAGAAAGTACTCTGTGTCTGCACTTAGAACCTATAGCTAACACATACCCACAGCATCATCACCCAATAATAGAGATTTCAAAAAAGCAGGTTTGTGTATTTGTGATCCGCTCTGGCAAAACCTGAAACTTCTTGGCATTTACCATAATGCGTAACAGCCATGGAAAGGTCAAAAACTGACCCCAGGGACCAGTTTGAGGGACCAGTTTTCATGTCACCATATAGAGCATTTTCTCTAGATTTTGATGGAAAAAGAAAAATCCTGAAACGTTGTTGGGAACATTGTTAATTTCCAAATTGGGCCAAGTTTAGGGTTTTGCTAGAGCCAGTGACATTTATTCATAACTAATCATGCAGTCTGGTATGTCGATAAACGAACCTTTACTTTACATGGCATGATCCTGAGCCGGTGAGGTCAAAGGGTAGTGCGCATGCCCGTTGAGGCCTGTGCCCTACGGTTTCCCCCAGCGCTCCAGAATATTTTGATCCCTAAGAAAAAATAACCCCCCCAAAAAGGTCCTGTACAAATGTGTTTCTTAGTTAAATCATACTGAACCAACTCCAGTCACGCAACTGAGTGGAAATATTTCAAGGGATGTTTGAAACAATCATTAAACCAAATACGTTTTATGTATAAAAATTGAGATCATTTATATATTTTGATAAAACCAACATGTTTAACATCCCTTTAAAGGGACAGTATCGTCACGATCAGAGCAGACTTTCAACAAGGCATGGAATCGGTGTCCTAGTTCAAGATGAACGCAGTAACTGAAATTTATTGGCTCAGTATGCAGCAGCAACAGTAATATGACCTTATAATGTGGGGTATTATTTTCAGTCACTGAGTTAATCTAAACTAGCACTCCGATTCCATGCCCTGTTGATCTTGACGATATAGTCCGTTTAAAAACGATGCTAATGAACTGATCGATATGAAGAGAAAAACATGCAACTGAAACGATATTGGACACACCATCTGTTGAAGACAATCCGTATGCCTGCACAATTTAGATAATCAGTTTTAAACCTACAGTCCACTGTAAATGTCCCTCTTTGAGTATCGTTATGGGGTGAATGTCTGTGTAATACATGTACATCAGGTGCGCCATGTACTGTACATACCCAGTAGTTAGGCGTTGTGAGTCGCCTCCGTCATGTCTGCCCAGGAGTGTGCCATCCGGTGTTACGTTGACTGCAGTACGTTGACTGCAGCACGGAACAATTCATGAACAGTAATATTGACATCCTAGATGTCCCAATATGATTACGAATCGGAATAATTATCATACAGTGAATATAAAGGCAATACTATCTGATACTCGGTGGCCTGTTTGAACCATGACCTTTGGCTGAGCGACATGTGGTGTTTTTTTTACATCATTATGCTCAACACGTTAGATAGAATTTGATGAAAATTAGAGTATTTATAAACAGTGCTAACTGGTTCATTCTTCTAATTCTACCTCCATGTTCAAATCAACATTAATAACGGTGAAATATAACTGACGACAAATTGAGAGTAATTAATTGTGTATTTATACACTAAGAAGCAGTATTTTATTTGTATTTATTTTTATTTTTTTAATTTTTTTTGGGGGGGGGGGGGGTTGGGGGTTGGGGGGGCGATGGGCCTAACCCCCGGAACACCCTAACTGACATCCCCGACCGATACACCCCTAAATTCATTCCTAATTGTTATTAATTTTTGGTAAGTTTGAATTTAGAGGATTTTTGTCTCAATGAAGGTTTCGTTCTAGTAACTGCTACCGGATATAATGGTCTAATTAGGCTAATGGGGTTGTCTGTGATATAAATTTCAAGGGGACAATGTAATAACCTATGTACTCTGATTAAATAATATTTTTAGGGGGACGATAATTATTGGGGGTGGGGAATCGCCATTACCGTCCTCGTCATAAATATGGGGGGATGTCCCTCCCGTTATTCCCCCTGGGATCTCACGTGATAGTGTTTCTCTTAACAGAAACATGACAAATGTTGTGAACATCACTAGTCATAAAATAGTATATAAATCTGTTTCACTATGAAGTTATAAAGCTACAGTGGTGTAGGCTACATAGCAGAGGTTTGGGCACGCCTCGACATAAACACGATTAAAGGGGCAGTATCGTCACAATCAGAGCAGACTTTCACTACAGGGCATGGAATCGATGTCCTAGATTAAGATGAACACAGTGACTGCAAATTACTGGCTCATTTATGCAGCAGCAACGGTAATATGACCGTTATCTTGTGGGGATTATTTTCAGTCACTGAGTAAATCTAAAACAAGCACTCTGATTCCATGCCCTGTTGATCGTGACGATATTGCTCCTTTAAGTCTACGATAACCCCCCCCCCCCCCCGTATTTGGCTGGGATATCCAGCGCGCTGCCAAATGTTTCCAAGGAAAGTTCGGTTTGAACTCAATGTTGAATCGGGGGAGTAGGGGATGCCAACAGGTTTTCCACACCACTGTAGATTTAACATTAATAATCAAACAAAATGTGTTCGATCTGCGGACCTCCATCAGTCATTTTTACTACTTTCCCACAATTCTTGCTCTTGAATCCCCAAATTGTGATTTTGATTGCATGAATCTGCTGTAGTACATTCTAAACCATGGTCCAGCCAAAATAAACATTCCTCTGTAAAAAAAAAATGTATGTGAAAGTTTACCATTCTTGCGTGTAAATCCTACTGAGGTTTGTTTGTACGGAACACAGGGTGTTATTGTTTCTCAGAAATTCAGTTGGCACTATTCCCAAGTATTGGGAGTCGGCCAACTCCATGGCAAGGCTATCTGGGTTTGCAAGGGCGTTGACAAACCCACATGACAACCCCAATCAATTTTCTGTCACCTTTACCCACATTAGCAGATCAGAGAGTGTGTGTTAGGGATCGAGGGGGAGGGGTACGCGTAAATATCCCCTTATATCATGCGTGAAATTACCATTCATGATTGTGTGCATGTTTTGTTTCACATGTGTCTCCTTTTATGACATTTCCCCCATTCAATAACCATGTTCTACACAATTTTATTTGTTCATTACTTATGGACGGAGGGAAAGCTTTCAAATTTTGCTAGATGAGCATTATTTCCTCATGAGAGACTGGTGGGCACTGAAATGCTCAACTATAGAAGACATCTGTCAAGAACTCTGACTATAGATCTCAATGCAATAAAGTTATGATATTAGACTGGCTTTTACAACAAAGTCTTGGTTTATTTGCTCCTAGTGACAGACAAAGGATTATATTTTCTTGGACCTATTTCCTTGTATCCCCACAGAGGGTGTGAGGTACATATTCTCCTTCACCCATGGGAATGGTTGGGCGATCAGATCATGGATCGGCGGCACACTGAAACCTAGCATACTTTCAACATGACTGATATTACATGTCCTTGAGAGGATGTATACAGTGCAGTTTTACAATTGTTACTTCAATGCCACACAACATCAATTGCATAACTTGAGGTTAAGTGTTTGATGAAAACGCCCACCTGGGTTTCGGATATATTGATAATATTGGGCACTGATGTCGCTAGTTCTTTGTTTAATATTAAGACAGTTACGATATATTGAAATAAACTTAAAACGCATTAACTGTAATCATTGTACACACAAATTGCATTGTTTGATCCAACGGTATGTGGATAAATGCAAAGGATGTTCCAAGTAGTACTAACCCGTCCAAATATATTTTTAGGCAGGACCCAAAGTGACTGTATTACATGTCCTTGAGAGTACTTATAGTGTACATGTACATGTTTATAATGTTTTACAATTGTTACTTCAATGCCATACGGCATCAATTGCATAAATATAAAACCAATTTAGATGTGGTGTCGTAATAATTCCAAAATAAAGAATTGTTCTGTTGACATCTCAAAATATCATGAATACACGAAGCTGCAGCTTCGTGTATTCATTTTGTGTCGATCTCAGTTTGACCTTAACATTATGCGTAGTTCTCCCTTTCCAGGAAGTTACTGATGAAGTCATGGGGGCGATTGCTCCTTGACCGACGGGCCATGACCCACGTGTGTCTCGTGATCATAAAACTAATTTATGACCCTGAGAAAGTGGAGACAAGTTCACAGTCACTGCCAATCGGTACACGAAGTTTCGATCACGTAATATAATTATGTTACCTTGACGACTCTGGAGTTACCTGTGCTTTTTAACTTGGGGACGGAGGCCGAGGTACACCATCAGAAAGAAATTACCTGATATAAACATTACCGAATAAAATATGCAAAAGTGAAAGGCAGTAATCATCCTGAAAATGTGTTCTCGTTTTCTCTGACTATAAATTGAATAGAAATTGCATTGTGTTAAAATAGAGGGGTGAGACCGGGTGGCATTCAGAAGCGGTCACTGTAATTGAACATGTTGTATCTTTCACACACCCAAACAACAAATGATCACCATTGAACAATAGCGTTCCAGCTTTGGTTGCACTTCTTTATTTCGACAGTAATCTGTAAACGTCAATTTTGAACCTATAACCTCTTTCATCATACAAACAAAATGTTTTAGTCCCACACCAATTTTAGATTGACAGTTGGACATGTTAGATAAATCGCAGAAAACTGTAATCATTGTACACACAAATTGCATTGTTTGATCCAACGGTATGCGGATAAATGCAAAGGATGTTCCAAGTAGTACTAACCCGTCCAAATATATTTTTAGGCAGGACCCAAAGTGACTGTATTACATGTCCTTGAGAGTACATATAGTGTACATGTACATGTTTATAATGTTTTACAATTGTTACTTCAATGCCATACGGCATCAATTGCATAAATATAAAACCAATTTAGATGTGGTGTCGTAATAATTCCAAAATAAAGAATTGTTCTGTTGACATCTCAAAATATCATGAATACACGAAGCTGCAGCTTCGTGTATTCATTTTGTGTCGATCTCAGTTTGACCTTAACATTATGCGTAGTTCTCCCTTTCCAGGAAGTTACTGATGAAGTCACTATATGGGGGCGATTGCTCCTTGACCGACGGGCCATGACCCACGTGTGTCTCGTGATCATAAAACTAATTTATGACCCTGAGTAAGTGGAGACAAGTTCACAGTCACTGCCAATCGGTACACGAAGTTTCGATCACGTAATATAATTATGTTACCTTGACGATTCTGGAGTTACCTGTGCTTTTTAACTTGGGGACGGAGGCCGAGGTACACCATCAGAAAGAAATTACCTGATATAAACATTACCGAATAAAATATGCAAAAGTGAAAGGCAGTAATCATCCTGAAAATGTGTTCTCGTTTTCTCTGACTATAAATTGAATAGAAATTGCATTGTGTTAAAATAGAGGGGTGAGACCGGGTGGCATTCAGAAGCGGTCACTGTAATTGAACATGTTGTATCTTTCACACACCCAAACAACAAATGATCACCATTGAATAATAGCGTTCCAGCTTTGGTTGCACTTCTTTATTTCGACAGTAATCTGTAAACGTCAATTTTGAACCTATAACCTCTTTCATCATACAAACAAAATGTAACACATGCGGTTGCGCACTACTGTATTGATGTACACGTTCTAGAACGAATTTCACCAAGTGATTGCGGTACAATATGACATTTTGTTTTAGTCCCACACCAATTTTAGATTGACAGTTGGACATGTTAGATAAATCGCAGAAAACCTATAATTCCTCCGTGGTTACACTGATGGACAACATCATCATGCATGTACCAAAAATATGGCCACTGACAACACAGTCCTGCTGTTCAGTTGACGGTCACGCGTTGCACAATCACTCCAATGTTCATATTGACAAGTGGATTAAAACTGATAATAGTTGTGAAAATTATGACACGGGATGATGTAACAGACAAATAAATCTAAACATCACAAACACGGTGGTTAAGTTATGGAGGTAGACTACCTCCATGGTTAAGTTAACCCGCTCATGCTGGCTGTGCAATGTCACCAATACACTGTTGTTGCCAGGGGCGTAGCGAAACCAGTAAAAGCACTGTACTAATATTTCCCGGTAGCGGCATAAAACCCCGTCAGATTTAATCCATTTTAATCCACGACACAGCCTGAAATCGGCAAGTTAAACCCTCCAATATTGAATCAAGATTATCATGAATAAAATACAAAATATAAAAACAGCCTAATGGATCACTACGGTTGTAATTCTCAGCAGGGGCGTAGCGAAGGCATTTTCTTTGGGGGTGTGGAAGCCAATTTGCCGACTGATATCAGTGGCAAACATTTTTGTGGGTAAATTTACCAACACAACATGCTTCATTTGACGACTGAGTCTCTAAATACCGACTTAGAACAATTATTGGGGGTGTCAAACCCTCACCCACCCCCCTCCCCCACTTGCTGTGGCTCTTGTTGTTGTGAATAAAGATCAATACAATCAAACTCAAACAAGAAAGTAATTAAGCCTCTTTCCTTCTTGTCAAATGATAAACAATTGCTCCGATTATTAGCATGACAAGAAACCCTTGTTTGTCCTTCCTGGACGTGCTAGCTTGTACCGTGGAGGAAGGAGGTGAGTTTTCATGGCTTCAAGCTGTTTTTATCATTCCTGGAAGCATAAGAGTCATTGATTATCTCCGAAAACATGATCACAGTTTTACATAAATCTCCTTCCTCGTAGGCCTATAATGTTAAGTTTATGATAAGTAAAGACTATTTGCGGTGACAACCATGTGAAATTCTCAATTGAGTAGTAATTAGTTCTGAAAAGAACTGGAAGTTACAACTCCTAAGTTAACTGGAAGTTACAACTAAATTGATGATAGTACTATCAAACATCCCTTATTTCCATCTCAGATGCTATTTCGCTTTTTAGTACAATTAGTGAAATAATTTCCAAAATGAACTTCTGTCAGCCGAAGACAGAAATCCCTCTTTGGAATGAATGCCAACAAGGCATTTTCACAATTTCTCTCATATACGACACAATAATACTGTTGTATTGTTGTATTACAATTCCTTGTTTCTCTAAGATTATAATAATAATAATAATAAAGATTTGTAGCGCGCACATATATCCACCCTGCTGGGCGCTCAAGGCGCGGAAACAAAGAAAAAACATGAATACAAACAATATACAATGATAGCATAGGGAAAAATTATGTACTGAGATACATATACATGTACCTACAATGGAATTACAAATATACATCATCTTTGAAGAGTTGTGACATAAGATGAGTTTTAAGCATCGACTTAAATATAGTTATACTATGACAAGATTTGAGTTTAGTTGGAAGATGATTCCAGAGTCTCGGAGCCGCGACAGATTATAGCACTTCAGACGAAATCATTTCTCATGGTGATTGACACATGTATACCAACTTTCACCAAATAAGTTTTAAATAATATTTTGCTCATTTGATAATCTGGTAAATACTAATGTTGTACTGTCCCTTTAAGACATCCTATGGTGCGTTTATAAAAAATGTCCTCATGTGCTCTATCAAGGTAAACGCATGCTTTCCTCATGTCAAAACTAAATCACTGCTAAAACCATACGTGAATTATGTGGTGAAATATATCGTAGTGTACAGCTCACGTTCTACAATATCAACTTTCCAATTATTAATTTAAAGATACTGCGTGTATCAAGAAAACATTGGCGATATTGATACGTAAAATCACACATCGCCCATAGTTACAAGGGCATCTCAGCACGACACCAAGTCTGTAAATGACTTCTGATTGGTTCACGGTTAACCTTGTGGCTGGTATCCGACATGACCTTTGCTTGGGAACGTAGAGTTTCCGTGTTCCCTCGCGTATGACGATATAAAAAGAGCGGGGTCTAATGGTGTTCATCATTGTGGAACGGAGAACCTAGCAGGATGGTCTCCCAAATATTCGTTACCGTTGTTTTGTTCTCCTTCGTTGGATGCGGTAAGTTATTACTCTACTCACAAAATTTACTTATAATCACTATCTAAAAGATTGAAATTCACTCTAACCGATTTAAACTATTGACAAATTGCTAAATATTTGTCCCTGGTTTCTGTTGGAGTGAATTTCAGTCTAACCATGTAGAGAGTATGATTGATTTCTTTCTATTTAGGATGTCGCATTTTGTTCAGCGAAAAGACAGCGGTTTGAATTAAACAAAAAGTCCGTTAAGGTTTACATGTCTTCTTTTAAGTGTATATAATTAATGATGTTTCAATTATCGCACCTTCTTCGTCGTACATAGCTTAGCAGCACGGGGAATGTTTTTCATGTGTAAATGATGAATGATTTAGAATGAATTCCCATGGTAATTTAGCCAGTAGTTTTTACAGGTGTGTATCTTTCATCACGAGCTGTATGTTTGGGACATGGTTTTTTGGCGGAGTACCTTGGAAAGTTTCCAAACTGTTTTATACAAAATTCAAGTTATCATTGACATGAGGCAGATTGTTATCTTGGAATTCCACTCTTGGAATTCCACCTGTGCTCCCCCAGCAATTTCAGAAAATGTATATTTACATTGTAACATTGATAATTTTTTTTCAGTTTTACTAAATATTTTGAAATAAGATATTTCACAAAATAGTTGTAAGAAACCTGGTTCAACAGTAAAAAGTGCCAACAAGAAATTAATACTCACCATAAGCAGGCTTGTGATTTCTCAGGATTTTTCCTGATTTCAGGATTTTGTTTTTACAAATCTCCCTTTGTCTCAAAGGAAAGAAAGCAGTAGCCTGTATTGTGTCCAAACCTAGTTTGTGGGGATGTGGAGTCTGTAAATCCTCCAAAAGTAAACATCCAGGAGGTTCAGGGGGGCTTTGTCCTATACACCAAAGGGAGACCCCGGCCCGCTACATTGTTTCATAGAGAATGATTCGCAGCACTTTTAAGTAAGAAAGACATAACCCAATTTACAACGGGAGACCCAGACCTGCTACCCATTTTTCAGGATTTTTACTGCATGAGTTTATACTGAGGTAATTTCAGTATAAATTTATTGTAAGACAATGCTTTTCACAATTATTTATTGAGAAATATGTCTTTTTTTTTTCTTTTTTTTTTCACTTCCACAAGTAAACAAAGTAATGTTGCGGTGAAAAAGGTGAGGTGAAAACACGGGCGAGACATAATACATCTTTAACTTAGCGATGAAACTTGCTTAGTTTGAATTGAAGTATCATGTAAACTTGTACAAAACGAGTATAGCGGAAGTTCAGTGTTCGCTCACGAGCTATTTCAGTGATTAGAATCGGAATGATATAAACTGGTTAGATTGTATTCCCACGAGAGTCTTTGCTGTTACCTAGTTATCCCTTGATCTTATGTCAAAGGTTCAGCAGCTTGTTATCGGGTCTGTCGGTACTTGTGGTATAACTTACCAGTACAGTTTCTGAAAATATCTTTGTGTGTGCGTGGGGCGGGGGAATTAACCCCATGTACACGCTTTGGGAGTCATGGCCTAGAAAAGGAGAAATAAAGTTTTACGGGTGGCAGACACCATTGTGTAATCGTATAGGTGTGATATAAATCTCTTCTTGGAAGAAGTGTGGTTCTGGAAAGAACTGGTAGTGAGTATAGATCACCAACATTTCACGACAATGTACTCTGTCATCAATTATCACGACTGATCTGACCAGGTTCTTGTCATGCGGGCACTGTAATGTACATAATATTTAATCATAATTTGTTTATCATGATTTCTGCCAATAGCGTCGTCACCTTATCAGTGATATAACACCTGGATTATTTACTCTAAATTATTTAAAGATCATTTACTCTTGTGAACACAACATGAATACTGGAATTGAAATTTCGAAAAACATTAGAATACGACGAAATATTATCTGGTTTCGAAAGATGCCGACGTTTTTAGAGGAAAACGATGACAAATTGATACATAATTATGTTTTATGTTGTACAAAAAGTCGCCGGATAGTTATTTTTTAATGTTTATTTTAAAAATAAATCTGAACTAACAATTCCTGTATTATCTGACGACAGTACTTCAGATGTATAATAATTTCTCGGTGAGTTTTGGATGATAATTGGTTAATTTGATAATTTTTCAATGTTGTACCTTGACTTCAATTAATCCTGGCTCTCGGTATTTCACGCCATTTGACGGGGCTGCAAAAATCACCCTTTGACAAAAACAATGAGGACAAAATTAACCGGATCTTTTGTAAATGGACTCAAAAGTCCTGCCCTATTGTCTTAGAAAACACTCATTGTTGTTTTATCCCGTAAGGTTTCACCTGCTCGTTCGTGAGTTATTGGTTTCCCGTGTTTATTTTCCCCCGGGTTAGGGCACCGTTTGCCCGTGTAGCACAGAACAAACCAATGGTCCGTCCATGAGTTTCGGTAGTTAAATAAGCAGTATCGTCACGATCAGGGCATACTTTCAACAGGACATGGAAACGGTTTCCTTGTTTAAGATCAACACAGTGAAATTACCTGCTCATTTATGCAGCAGCAACGGTATTATGACCTTATCATGTGGGATATTATTTGCAGTCACCGAGTTAATCTAAAACTACACTCTTAAAACTAAAGTGTTGAATCAACCTTTTAAGAGTTCGGTGAGTGACAACACTTTATAAAGTTAAATTCAACTCAAAGAAAGTGTTGAATTAACAAGGGGTCAAGATAAGTTAATTCAACACTTTCAAAAGTTAAATCTAACTTTATAAAGAGTTGTCACTGACCGAACTCTCTAAAATGTTGATTCATCACTTAGTTTTAAGAGTGTAGCACTCTGATTCCATGCCCTGTTGATTGTTATGATATTGTCCCTTTAAGCAGTTATTGTCCATTGCCCAGCCTTCACCTTTACCCTGACATAATAACAAGAGAAATACACGTGCTTGTTGTTTTGATTGTGATGTTATTTTTTCTGGGAGGAACTTTCAGAGCAGCTGTTTCCTGCATTTATGAAACAGCGCGGGCAATAGCAGCCACTCAACTGTCATTAAAGGGACAGCGTCGTCACGATCAGAGCAGACTTTCACCAGGGCATTGGAACCTATTTCCAGATGAACACAGTGACTGCAAATGCCCTGTTGATCGTGGCGATATTGTCCCTTTAAAGCCAGTGTCAACTTTTGGTAAAAATGTATGTAAATACATCTATTCTTTTACGAATCAAGAGATACAGATGAAATCCTTTCAGATAAGACGGGATAATTTCTTAGGATGCTTGACACTAACTTTTCACCAAGCTATTTTTTCAGATAATAATCTGATAATCTGGTAGTTACCAATGTTGTACCTTCCCTTTAAATTAACTATGGGTAATCTTGACATAACCATATGTTTTTGTTAATAAAGGGCGGGAGTTGAGAAGAGTAAGTTCAATCATGGTTCATTCAATCAAAGTACATCCTGGACAGACAAGGGTCACTTTCAATGTATTTATTTTAACAAAGTACAAATGTGGCGTGACTCCCGAAGCCCATTGTTCTGTCATGACGTAAGAGAAACCAATCAACTTTCGGGTGAACTTGTGCCAAGAAAAGTGAGCAACAAACAACTTTTTCCTCTGTTTTCATTGCGGATGTAGACAGAGCTATGTGCGTGAGCGAAGCCAAATGATCTCATGTTACCACGAAAACAGATGGAAATAACTTTCGACAAACAAACCATCAATATATATTTACTTATTTAGAAAACGTTCTAAAAAGTGGAACAAAATTGCAAGCTAGAACGAACATACACAGTTTACACACTCTTGCCTCCATACAATCCATGATACGGATAGAGGGCGCCCAAGGCACACAGTCTATTCACGCTTCTAAGAACATTGTGACAAAAACTGATCACAGTTAAGAATGGGCTGTAAGTGGCTTATTAAAAACTTACATCAACTTCAAAGGCATTGTATAAAATGCATGCATATTCTTACAAAAAACAATTATTGGTTGCAGTTTATATAGAACTTACTTGGTGGAAAGCTTATCAAACATTCCTTGAATTTCTCCAGGCTAAGATGTTATATCAAAGAATGTGTTATTCCCCAATTATGTCTGTCAAAATGTTTGATAAGGAAATGTAACAAATTTTCACGTTAGAATGCAAAGTAATGAGCCCCTGACACTTTCACATGTCAGTGTTTTATATGTTTTTATTCAGTTCACGTTAGACAGCAGATACCGATGTTTACCAATCATATATTTTCCCTATAACAAACATCAAGGGCAGGCTGTGATGCGTGGGTTGTTCGTCCTTGGGTTGCGCCTTTAACTGGTTACGCAAAGCAAAACTAACAAACAACATCTGTATCTAATGTAATCCAAAACAATGGCATTCGTGACCTCGCTGTTGTTATTGTTTACAAGTCAACATTTCGAAGGTTTTAAAATGTCAGAAAGGATTAGTCGTTTATTCAAACATGTCGCATGATTGACTACTTGCAGAGTCCTTGAGAGTACAGGGAGGTTTCATGGCAGGAAGCAGTGTGTATGTTTATAGTAATTTGTGCAGTTTGGACATGTACTGTTCTATAATTACATAGGCCTACAGGGGGGGTTGTTCTTAAACCCCCTCGACCCCCTCGACCCCCACGACCCACGACCCCTCGACCCCACGACGTACGCTCATATAAACGAAACACACGTACTCGCGGAATTCACTACCACCAGTGTAGTGCAGTACGAATGTATGTATGTATGTATTTCGCAATGCCCATGCGCAAGCATGTCGCATGGCTGGCCGGCCTGCGCCAGAATAAAATTGTATCCCAAATGGGAACCTGTTTACGGCCCGAGTTTGAAAATGGCTGGCTCGCTAGCCTGTTGCGCCGTTTGCTGCATGACGACCTGTCGTCGTGAAATCAACGAATTTATAATGCTGCCACAAGCCAAATTATACCATTCCCGAGTAGATAATTTCATATTCTATCAAAAAAATCGCATACTTATGTCGGATTTTTGCTAGTTGGGTGAGGGCGCAGTTTTTGGCAACGTTCTTCCTACAACTCATTACGGTCGTAGAAGGATATCGCTTCCAAGACGGCCGCATGGCTTTCCGGCATCCTGATTGGTCAATAAGCATTACAAACTGGCACGCGCGCACAGCCGCGAATGTACAACAATGTACATTTTATTTGATGGACGTGGAAAAAATCCCAACTATTTTGTCTGTCAACATTTTAGCAAAACATAATTATTTCTCATTTAATAACCTATTTTATATTATTCTATTTCAAAATTAGACTTTTGGAGGAGAAAAGGATTTAGTTATTTTCCCCAATTAACCTATAGGATCTTCGATCCTCCGGAGCTCCGTTTGTTCACGTTCAGTAGTAGTCAGTACGGGAGTGCAGCGGGCATTCTAATTGGGGCCGTATTCGAACACAGATTCCGATTTGGGATACGATATGATTCTGTGCGCGCGTACGTCGTGGGGGTCGAGGGGGTCGAGGGGTCGTGGGTCGAGGGGGTCGTGGGGGTCGAGGGGGTTTAAGAACAACCCCTACAGGGGTGTGATTTGACAAAAGTAACAAATCCTGATGCGAATCATTATTCTGTGAAACAAAGGTAGCCTGGGTCTCCCTTTGGTCTAGAGGACAAAGCCCCCTGATCCTCTGGCCTGTTTAATTATGGAGGATTTACAAACTCTTCACATCCCAACAAACAAGAAGCTAGAGATTTTGACACAATTTCTTCCTTTGGTGGCTACTTCTCTTCTTTCAAGAAACTTTTGAGGCAAAGGGAGATTTTCCCAAAAAATCCTGAAAGCAGGAAAAATCCTGAGAAATCACAAGCCTGAACATCAAGTATTGTAGAATTAGGTGAAAAAGATTTGTGATGAAAGTGTTCAACAAAATACAAATTACCGAAATAAAGATGTTTTTAATGTTTACATCTCCTCTAAATAGAACATTTTATGGTGTCTTTCATAGGTAACTGTTCAACTCTGTTTACTCTTTTGTAAACAAGGTTGACCACGGGGGAGGGGGGGGGTGTTAACAAGTGACGTCTCATGCGCGACACAGTTTCTTGACCCGTAAGAACGCTTGCCAAGATGTGTGTACCCACAGTGTTTTGGTAATTGTTTTGATGGGCTTGTATTGGTGTTTGGGGGAAAGCTCATAATCCACCCAAACTGCTATAATTTGTTGTTTATCATCAGACCTAATACCCCTGTTGTTTAAAAAAAAACATGGGTGTATGCGTACTCCTTTATGTAGCGTATACGAACCTATTACGTAACAAAAGCCCTTTTCACACTTTTCACAATTCCCGGGGAAAAAATTCCCGGGAAATTCCCGTGAGTTTTTAACCCCACCAACACCCCAGCGACCGTTCACACTGTACCTATCTGGTCGCTCCCGGGAACATTATTTCCCGGGAATATGCACGGTCGTTTCACACTCGCGATCAAATCCCGGGAAATGCGCTAACTGAATCGGCCCATACGGAAGTCGACCAATGCTTTATATATGGTTGTACCTTCCCTAAAGAGCGGGTTCGTAAACAAATCTCTTTTCATACAATTTTTTATTTTATCAGAGAAAAACAAAGATAAATTTACTGAAGGAAGTGGGATTCGACCCTATGACGTCCAGTGATTCTGCTGGTTTATTTGACGATTTATTTTGTATTTTAATCTTATTCCAGGCCTGAGCGCTACCGGCAGGCGAGCATATAATGACTTCCTAGGGAAGCCAGACTGGGCACTCATGCCAATTCCTGACTTAGGCTTAGAAGACGTGAACGAGAACGCCAACCCGATCTTCTGTGAGATCTGCAAGTTCCTCGTTGGAGACCTGCAGACGTTGTTGGGAAACGACTCCTCAAAGGTTGGTTGTTCTTCTTTTGATCACACGATCGAAATCACGCGATGCCCAAAACACGACACGCAGTATAGGCAGAAGCTGAATACATTTCGACAGAAATTTTTACACCATTGTATGGCGCATACAAGGTGACAAAAATATGGTGGAGGAGTCATGACAAGAAATGCGTCACACTACCAAAAAAGGGAGGGGCCCAAGTATGGTAAATTTACATACATGATGATCAAGGGGGTGGGGGTAACATGACACATTTGTCCCCTGGATCTAACACTGATAGCCACCATCTTATTCTGTTATTTAGGGCTGTGCGTTTTCGAATAATTTGGTAACCGGATATTCGGATTTTGATTTCGATCGAATATTCGATTTTCGAAGGCTGCCGATTGTAAATTGCGCCACGTGATAAAACGAGCACACACGATATGGTGGGGCCAAAAAATGTACTAAACATAATGGCGACCAAATGTAGACGAGAGGATGATTGGATGATTTTTTTTTCGAATAACCGGAAAAAACAACCGGATATTCGAACCATCGATCGAATATTCGAATATTCGGTTAATCGGCACAGTCCTACTGTTATTCTCTTCATTTGAAATGAAAGCAAAGTTCCCAATACACAAATCTCAAGAAAGTACGTGGCCCATTTTCCGGTCATTAAAGATTAGGTTATGAATTGGGAAATCTAAAACAAACTAAATTGTCAGCTTTTAATGTAAATGTTACATGACGTTAAGCTCCTGATGGGGTAGGTATCTTCCCAAGAAAGAATTTTGTGCTGTAATTGTTAAGAAATTTGAATTGTTGCCACTGCATTAATCAGAAGGAATTCTCTTTTCCAAATACAAAATTAGAATGGATACAAAAAAGCTTGGTGCGTTTAAGCATTGGTAATTACCCTATTTACAAAATACCTGATTTGTAATATAAAATTAACTTGAGCGAAGTTGGTGATTGTACCAAACACTCTGCGAAATGATTCCGTCATACATGCTATAATTTTATATTAGAAAACAAGAAATTTATTACAAATTTGAAACGGATCACGAGCCGTGATCCTTTTTTCCACATTTTAATGAATGCAAAACAATCTGAAAGAATTTTCACTATTGTCTCGGTAATAACACAATGAAATGAGCTGAATTTTTCACAGATTGGTTTCTGTACATCTCTCTTGATTCTTATGCATTTACAGACTTTTTGTTCAAATTGTATGCGATTCCATTAACGACACAACGTTATCAGCTGATAGTCTCACGGTTTAGTTGTTTCAAGTACATCTTGATTCAAAGAGAGTTTATCATACTCGCACTCGTAGTTTGGCCACCGTTGATGTCGCTGTTTGTCCGGCTGCGATACTCTGGCCTAATCCATTGAAATCTTGAATATTATGTTGCTTTGTCTGTATCCATCTTTCTGCAGATTATCTCAACGCTGGAGTCCTTATGTGCTGATCTCCCCGCTCAGTACGCTGCTACTTGTAAGGAATACGTAGATGGATGGACACCGTTCATTATTGACTTCATTGAGAATGAGGTATCCGATAAGAAAACAAGCTTGAACGTTTAATAATAATAATAATAAAGATTTGTAGCGCGCACATATCCACCCTGTCGTTTCCATGAATATTTGTTACGAACAAACAAGCAATGAAGACCTTAAATATACGCACACATTATCAATGAGTTATTAAAAAAGTCTTTTGTATTATACTATGATGAATGTTATACCCCTTCACTGCTGTTTGACCTCAGCTACCGGATGTTATTTCGGCTTGAATTAAATCGGAGCTTTATACATGTACCTAGTCAAGTTATAAAGACCTCATGCATTGGCGCCACAAACTGAAGGGCGCCCTCGTTCAGTGGCAAAAGAAGGTCACTCGTTGGTTCATGTATACGCGCTGCGCGTACACGCAAGCAAAGTACTGAAGCCATCACGGTGCCATTTTACTACTCCATAAAAAGAAACACAAAAGGAATGCACAAAGATACACAAATGGAACGCACAAGGAATGTCAAAAGAATGCTAATAGAATGCACATATACAAAGAGGATGGCTTGATTCGCCCTGTTAGCAAAGCAATTCATGGTTCATGAGAGCAGCAACATGGCCTCCAGTGGATTCATTGTAAGTGCGTCTCCAGTCAGTATAATAGAGATCAGTGATATATACTTCTTTGCTTTTCAGACGCCCGAAGAGATTTGCCAGGATATTACCTTGTGCACTGCCGTTCAGCCTGAGATTGAGACCCCCCGCGATAGGAACCCCTTCAGTCATTTCGTGAAATTGTTCAGGAAGGCTCTTGAGACGAATGTGAACGAGATGTGTAAGTTGATGAAAAGGGAAACTGAAGGGGGTGGGGGAAGAGTAGGGTGGGGAAAGTGTAGGGGTGGGGAAGGAACTATCAATGGCGCGGACAGGCCCCTTCCAGACCATGATTTAAAAGGAAGGTTTTAAAGGGAAGGGAATGTTGCCAAAGATGCTGGGTTACTTAACACTCTCTTTGAATCAATTTGCATTTTAATAACCACCCTAATGTAGTTTTCCGTCACTTGCATGATTAAATAAAGTCCTCCGAGTTCGAAATATTGCGCCATTCCTGAAGTTTATAAATAACATTTCAAAAATGTCTGTGGGTTTAAAAGTTTGTTAATATGATCACAACCGTTTCCTCGGGGTCTATAAGCCCAATTTCGGCATCGTTGTTGCTCGAAAGTAGTGGGGAAGAGGTTGATCCGCTGATCCGAACGATGAACGCTTAATAAGCCCAACATTAAGAGGGTATACTGTTATAATGTGTAATATTCGACTTGCTATTTTGAGCGAAGGTGCAAAAACTAGTTGATGACACGTGATTTGTGTTCCACCAATCAAATGACCCATATGCCTATACAGTAGGGAATAACACACGATTCGTAGACACTAATAGTAGATATCTTATTTCCCCAGTGATTCGAAACGCATTAGGTAATGACTACCTGTGCACAGGTTGTAAGGACATCGTTGGTGCATTGTACGCAGAGCTGACCAATCAGCAGATACTGGTAAGTATCCCTCAACAGAGGGCATTGTCTATGGAGGTACAGAGATTTGTGCAGAGAGCTAGTAATATGAAAAATACGCATCTGATCTAGTTTTTACCCTTCATATCTTTACTTATTATTTACTTTACTTGTTCGTTATTGTGATGATGAAAAAGATTCTCAGTAAGATTCTATGAACTGTGCTTCTGGAGAGATTGAGAGTGTCCATCAAAAACAAAATTTACTTTGTCGAGTCATCCAGTCCAAACTTTTCAATACTTTTGTTTGTTTCTGTTAGGATGAATTGGTGGCGCTGTTATCCGAGGGATGTACCATCTGTCCCGTCGAGGCACAATGCCGTGCCGCCATGAAGAAACTCCCCTCTGATATCAAGGCATTTGCCGACGAGTACCTTGTAAGTATTAAACCCGTAACCAACTGCTGCATCCTCCGAGTCAGACCAAAACAGTTTGGGTTTGGGTGTAACCATTTTTGTCCCAGTCCAATAACAGAAAAATAGAACTAAGTCAAATACATCGACAGTGCGACCTCAAGCGGCTGATAAGTAGCCAGGTAATCCATCAACATGACTGGATCATTTGGTATCGATTAAGAAATGCCCTGATGATGAAATGTTACAGCTTATCTTTGGGGAAGACCGATACAAAAACATTTGACCATAACCTTTTTAGCATGACCATATTACTCGTGTGAGTGAATGGGTTTAACTATCGATTTCCACCTTTTTTGGTTGCGGAATTGTTCGTGAACCGAATGTATAATAATAACTAACAAAAAAACTCCCATTGTTGTTTTGATAATTTGCAGAACAACCAAACTTGTACTAAGATTGGGCTGTGCAGCGCAATTGACAACCCGGAAGAAGAAATGGGCCTCTTCAGTCGCATCTTTACTGATTTACTCCCCCTGGACTTTGATATGGATTTCAACCCCGATGGGTTCAGACCCAGGCCACGCCCCCGCCCAGACACAGAGCCAGCCCCAAGACCCCACCCCTTTCGGGATGACGACAAAAACAAAACCCGTGGTTGGCCTTACCACAACCATAACCATGACCGCAGGAACCACACAGGAAACCATCGTAACCACAGCGACTCCCACAACGAACGTCCCCACAACCCCCATTATCGACCCCACTATGGGCCACATCACGGACGTCGCCCCCATAATATACCCCGTCCTAACATCACACGCTGGTGGAAGCCCGCAATGAAACCATTCTGGCCTCGCCCGTCTTCTGGTGGAAGCAATCGCCCCATTAACCCCTTCAAGCCCATGTTGCCCTCTAAACCCAACAAGACCTCGGAGTCAGTACCCCTTCCCGAAGATCCTCTTCCTGAACGCCCAACCCTACCGTTTGATCCCGTCCCACGTATCAGTCACCCTGACCCTAGAAACCCTTACGCCCCTAGACTTCCTGATAGCATTCCCGAGGTGGACACCCCATGGAAACCTAATCGCGAGAATCGCAGGCGTGGGTACCCCGCCAAGCCCACTTGGCCACGAATGGGCGAGAATAAAGGCCATGGAAGGATGAAGGGATCATACAGAAAACAGAGATCGGTTGTCATCAAAACTGTTATCAACACAGGTATGAGTTGTTCACAAGCTAGCTAATAGTATTTCACTTCACTAACACTATTATACATAAAATGTCAGCCTTTTTGTGCCTAACATATTATCAGTGACGCCACTACAGGACCATGTTTAATACTCCACATACTTAAAAATCAAAATTCACATTTTTGGAAATCCACAGGGGCGTAAACAAGGACTGCATTTTATTTACTGATAGAAACTTAAACCGGAAATTGCCGGTGGAAGTGCCAATCTCACGGGCGTTGCAGCTGTAAGACAGCGTTGTGGATCAGGGACAAGTGTAGGATTCCTATTGTCAACGATCCAAACAATGTCATTCAAATAACCAGTTGTCTTGTGTTTTGGTTTCAGATTTTGACAACACCAACACATTCGCTGTTGATGACGCACAACAAGAAACCGAGGTAAAAACAAGTCTCATTTATTATGAATATGAAATAGAATTTGGAATATTTTGTATGGTTTAGACATGGCGGTTCCAAGGTCTTGAAAAAGGAGGGGCGGGGCATACGGTAAAAAAGGGCGTGCCCACTGATAAACAGGAGCACTGGTAAAATGTAAATGCATGGCGATATAAAAGCGAGGGCATATGCCCTTCTAATTATTTTCCACCTCTGTAGATCCGCCAATGGGTTTAACGAGCCGTCACGATGATGTCATATTAATACCGTAAAAACCACATTTTATTAATATTTTTCATTGATTTTAAACAAATATATGTTTTGCCTTCAAAAAGGTCTAAAACGCTTTAATACATTGCACAATATATTTTGTTTGGTTTTATTATTTGGTTCTTTTTTCCGGTTTAAGTGCTGTCATTTTAAAGAAAACTTTAATAATTTCCAGTTCGACTTTGGAAAGAGATACTCTTTCCTGAATTCCACGATGGAATGAATGCCAATAATCTAAATGTATTTCCAATATCTTCTTGTTCACGACTCTTAGTAATAATAAGCTTGGACATAATAAGCTGTATATCTAGATGCAAAGAGAGTTAGCATACTCATAGGAGCAGTTTTGCCAAAATAACCAACGTTGTACCTTTGTTCCAATATATACATAACAACAAAAGAAACGTCACCCATAAAAATATTTATTATTTTCATTTTATAATTAATATAATTTGTTTAATGAAGAATATTATTTAATATTTGTTTAATGAAGAGTATGGAGTGTAACACGAACACAATGTGGCAAATTTGGTTGACCTCAAAATTCGTCATGCATGACGTCTGAGGACACATAAGCTAAACACGTTCTCAGACTTATCAAAATTTAGGGGGGTGACGTTTCTTTTGCTGTTATGTATATACATGTATCTTGATTCAAAGACAGTACTCATACAAGCAGTTAGGCCAACATTACCAACGTTATACCTTCCCTTTCACTAACGAAGTTTTCAAGTACAATTATTTTACTAATTTCATATACAAATCATCAATTTCAGGTGCAGTTGAACTGGCGTTGTGACATATGCAAGTACGAAGTTAGAGCTCTGGATACCTACATGAGGGAAAACGCGGTAAGATCATGGAACTATACGGAATTTCTTATGATTTATTTGATGTGATGACTGAGCTGTTGGTAATTATGAGATAATGAACCGGTCTCTGTCTTGCATTTACTGGAGTGGCTCAGTAAGTGAATAAAAAAAAATAAAAACTCAATACAAATTCTTTGTAGGAGCATATCTTATAGTTACATTCACTATGTAGCTTACATGCACCAGCGAGAAGGCCCAATATCCGATAGCTCCAAAAACATGTTCATTCCTGACATAACGAATAAAATAATGGATGTACATGTAGGCATTTCCATTAATTTACTTAAAATTCAATGACATTTGAAAGCAAGGTTGTCCCTGCAAACATACACAATGAGGCAGGTTACTATAATGGGCATATACTAGACTTGCTTTCAAGTCTGAGATTGCGGTTATTTTTGTCTGCATCAGCCACGCAAAACGCCGTCTACCCCTACTGACTATCACAGCCCTAACTCGAATGTGATCGAAGGTTAATGTCAGAGGTTAATACACAAGAGGGCGCTATTTAATGCGATACTGCATTGGTTTCAGGCAGACAAAAAACCACGATCACAGACTTGGATCCAAGTCTAGGCATATACAGGTGCATAAGCTCTTGCATGCATGGAATAAGACATACGATGGCTAACTCATGAATAAGTTAAATAATCTCAGCCCATATTAAGCAATGATGCTAATCTTGGTCACTCACTTGTATAAAAGCAGAGCGCGTGATTGACAGTTTTTATTATTGTAATATAAAAACGTCATCCTATTGGTTAATCTGTGCCGTTTGATTGACGGGTCAGGTAATGTGTAGGAATATTGTGTAAGTGGTGGGGGCTGTCCGCAAACCTCATCAAAATGATACATATGTATTTGAATATCATGCATATGCATATTTAAATATTTAAATATTCATTCCTGCCATTACTGCAGGAGGTGTACAAAGAGAGACTGATAACGGTTGCTAACGACTTCTGTGACCGACTCCCAGCAACCACTTCCCAGGAGGTATGTACCATACATAATTCTTTACATTTTCCCGCTCTCCACATTCTCAATAAACGTAAACAAACGGAATAGTCAATTACCCCTACCCCCAACAAAAATCTGATGCTGAAGTTGAATGGACAAGCTTCATTTCCATTGAATTCTTAGTAAGCACAGCCAAACAGTTTTTCTAAACAGTATTTTAATATTAGAATAATAAATATGGGTAGAAATTAATCAAGGAAAGTGTCATAAGAATTGTTCTTGCAAATTTCTAAAAACAAGTCGAAAAATTTCCAATTTCTTTATTTGGGCAACAGAGGGCAGTATTTTTCCCATAGCAGAAAGTACTCGCTGAAATGAGGGACCAGTGAATCTACTTCATGAACATTTAATTGGTATTCTTGATTTCTATGGTAAATTTAAATCACATTCACAAATGTACATGTATAGACTTTGACATGTCGCTCCACTTCTCCATACTCTCCCACAATTAAAACTTGGATCTGCGCATGCTCCATCTTTCAACCAACTTTTCTAAACTGCCCCCTTTTCTCAACAGTGCAAGAGTGAGGTAGCTGACATTCTGGATAACATTATTGACAGGGTGATTGACGACTACCTGTCCCCGGACCAAGTGTGCCCCTTCCTGAAGTTCTGTTAAAGCCTCTTGGCACCGCTGACGGGTAACGGACGCCCCCAGCGGCCGAAAGGACGTAACAGAGCAATGGAGGACGACTTAATAAATAATTGTGTGTGCTTGAAATGATGGGATCAAACCATTTAATTTTGAAGAATGATCAATACTTTTTATCTCGATGTAACCAAGATATAATGAGCAAAAATGTATGAATCGAAAGACAGTATTATTAAAAATCGTTATCTTAATCAAATAGCTTGCATTCGCCGCCTTGCATGGCCGATGTACGTTAGCCAATGAGAGACGTGTGCGTTAGCCAATGAGAGACATTCTTTGGACCTCAGCGAGGGCTCCCTATATACAACTTCTCTATAAACCTTTTCAAGTAGGGTATATGCTAATTAGGCAATACATTTTCTTTTCACTTCTTAAACTATTGAAATCGCAGAGAAGGGACATGTCCCTGAACCTGTCCGAGACACAAGGTGCGCTTCCCCCCCCCCCCCACAATCAAATTAAGAAAGAAAAAAGATGCACCTGCATTAACTCGCACCCTGTTTAAAAAGTATAAATAATTGTATGAACTAGCCACATAAAGCATTTGAAGTGTTTCTGAAGCTAATATTTTATGCATACCTATCTGGTTCTCATATTGCAATGCGGTAAAATAATTAAGCACGTTGTTTTATTAAAGTACCCTTTACACATAAATTGCACTTTTTATTAAATATTTGTATTTGTGATTTGTATTTTTGCAATTAAAATGATGCGAACACAAAGTGAATGAATTTATCTTGTACTAGTATTTTATTCAGTGTATCAATGATGTTTACAGAGCGCCCTCTGTTGACAACATCTTTTCTGGTAGGCATGTTAACAAATTTGTAAGATTTGTGCTGTCAAATTACTGTAATCATAAATAGATTATAGCCATTGGCGCGTAGGTAGACGTACCCAGAAATGTTCAACGGAGGGTGGGGAGAAATTAAAGCAAAATACATCTACTTCAGCTGATACATCAGTACATGCACTAGTTTAACTGGAGTCATTATAAGATTTGAAATATGATAGCCTTACTTCTTAAAATAACCTTACAAAAATATTCGCAGAAATGTCATCAAAACATGATGACATACATAACCAGGGATCCATTCTTTGCCTGTAACATTACGACAGAGGGCGCTCTAGGAGTAAAAATGTGATGCTTAAATAGATTTAAATGTTCAAATTGACATTTTCTGGGGTTAAGGAAGTTACAAGCTTTCATTTGAGACATTGAACGAACAAATCTGTCAAGGATTAGTAAAATAAAAACCCAAATTAATAAAATGGTGGCCCACTGTTTTAATTCTCAACTTGCACGAGGGCGTGTGCAGTCTTCAGATTGGCCATACAGTTTCCGGCATCCGAATTACCTAATTCATAACGATATTATAAAATTCGTTCGCTTTTGAAATAATATTTTTGGGGTCTCTCGAGCTAAACAAGGGCAATATACTCGCAAACCACAGTTTCTTATCTGCTGCTCAGATACCAAAGCAAATTATGTTTTCATTGACATAACGAATTGGACAATTTCCCTTCCATGCATCCAACCACGTCTTTGATTCAACGTAGTATCCGAAGTTCGTGCACTATTTGAAATTCCTGGTTATTTTCACTACACTCTGCTTGTGTCAGGACGCGACACCTGTCCTGTTTTCCCTGCCGTATTCAAACAACACCGAGCGAAAGATGATTCTATAATCGTGTTATCTTTACAGTTTGGTACACCCAGGTGCTGTAACAAGCCTTTCTATTATGCAGATCTTTCTAGTCGATCACCTGCACTCGATAAAGGTGAATTTCACTTGTCCGGACATTTGGCGGGATCTTCGGGCATTCAGTATGCGAGGGGCCAAAACGATTATTCAAGGGACATCAGTGACCCATTTCGCGGTCCAATTCAGGATTATGTTTCTTTATACGTGTACGAGTTGTCAGTGCTCTTTTTTTAAAAGGAATGACAATGAGGAGAATTGGCCAGTAACGTAGAGGGAAAATATAACAATTTGTAAACTGCTATTCTGCTGTGGCTCACTGCATGTGAATAAAGATGTAAAGGCCTTGTCACACGGGGCAATTTTCGGGCAACTAAATTGCTAGCAATTTTCGCCGGGCAACTTCGGGGCAACTTTTGTTGACACAATTTCCATGTCACACGCGGCAATTTAAACGCAACGCGCATGCAATCAAAATTGCACACATTCTGGCAATCAAACCCGTCGTACGGTGTCTTATTCTGGGCTGCCTTGTCTCGTCCCGCCTCGTCCAATTTTTGATGGATTTCGTTCGAAATGTCCTTGAGTAAACGAAAAATAGGCTGATGCGGCATTGGTTTTGATTTTGGAAGACAAAACCCAGCAGAGAAAGAAAATATTGTGGTCTAGAAATTGGCTATGAGAAGAAAAGATCAGGTGTGTTTTTCTAATTTATTGAAGGAGCTATCTGAAGAGGACACTCAAAGACCCCCTATGTGTTTTTTGCAGATGATGCATTTGGCTTAAAGCCATACTTGATTAAGCCATGTTTACAGTAATTGCCCTTATTAATAAAAAAAATAATATAATTATGTAATGAAAGGGCGATTAATTTATTGAAAAATGTGTTACGTTTTCTTTCAGTTTTAAAAGTTTTAATTTGCTCTAAAGAAATGATTCCATAAAACAATTTTTACAAATGTAACCAACAATTTTAATAAGCATTTATTTCCAGTTGTATAAAATATAATTTTAATTTTAAATTATATTATAAAAAACCTGTAATCAATATGACAAAGCTAGCCTGATCCAATGGCATTTTTTTGTCCATAAAATGAAAAAAGGTTATTAGCCCCCGACACTTCTCAACTAGGAAAAAAAGTGTCATCATTGCACAATTTATTGAGTGCACTTGTGATCTTTGCATGTATTTACAAAGATATAAAATAGCCATGTTTTCTAATAGGGCATTGGTAATGTTGGCAAAACTGCTTCCACGAGTATGCCATGCTATATTTGGATCAAGATATACATTAAACAACCATACAATGAGTTTCAGCTTATTATTTGTTGTCAATCAAGATAAAATAGTGAACATTTATTTGTGTATTCATCCTAATGTGGAATTTATTCGAAATGGAAATTATAAAACATCTTGAAAATGATAGCACCTCAGACAAAATTATTTCTATGGAAGATTGATACCATCATCTGATTTAACATCAAGTTTCACATTACAAAGCGATGAACTGGAAAGTAGCTTTAAATTAAATCTAAGCTTTAAAATAAATCAATAACATATTTTCCTCAAAGGACTTTTTACACTTTTGTTGATTGCCCCAGACCCAGATCCAATTGATCCTAAGTAGCGCTACTTCAATAATAATTTATATTTACACTCACTGGCCATAAATATTGCAACATTGAAATTCACACCAAAGTTCAGTTTGGAGAACTGTGTTACAATAATTTATTTTATTTTATTTACACTACTTAAGACTTCTTGAAAGTGCCTGTGTTTTGAAGTCAATGTTCTTTTTTACTGTTATTGCTCGGAAACAAAGTCCTTTGTCTGGTAACCACGTGACCTGATAATTGCGGCCATCCGTCTAGGCAATGTCTCGTACAAATTCATGTTGCAATACTTTTGGCCAGTAAGTGTATTAATAGTTTATAACAATTAGCATTTAGCAATAATTGTTTTCAATTGTCTTTATGTCTCTTGAATCCTTGTTGGTCGAGGTTTGATGGGTAGCCACTCAGTAAATGTTTATGAGAAGTTCCTCACATCATTTCATTACAATTGTTGCTTTTCTTTGAAGAAAATTGCCAGAATCCAGTCCTGCCTCACAATTCCTATCATCAGTGGACTGGTGGAAACATTGTTTGCATTATCTGAATGCTGATGTTTTGAGCATTCTCTGCTATCATCTACATAAAGCAATGAGAACAATGTAAATTTACAACATTAATTTGTGTTTCTGTTTAAAAAGAAAGAAATTGAAGAATCAAACAGTCTTATTAAAGCACAAAACACTGATGTCTCAAAATATCTTTCTTTTATTACACGGGATAAATGGAGATAACATGTGCATGTATGGCCGGCTTTATGGGTCAATTTCTTTTCAAACATCTATACATTATGTGACTGAATGATATTCAAAACTTTCCATGTACCTAGTTATGTGTAAAATGTTTTCATTAGGAAATAATATAACATTGTGGATAAAGTTTTAAAAGAATTTTTTGAAAATAAAAATCACAATCTTCAATGTAGGTTGGTGGGGTCATGTGAGTGGATCATAGGGCAGTCAGGAGGAATGCAATCATCCCCACACACACATTTACAATAATTTTACCACAGACTTATTGGTTACCTTGGGGCTTGTGTTTTAGATGCTTTCTAAGGCTGTTGAACTGATTCTCACTGATGCCAGCCATTGCATCTAATTCCAACTCAGCATACTGGAGAACTAAACTACAAAATATAAAGAAATGTTCAAATGATTCCGGGAAAAAAAATCAATTCTGAATGGGAAAAGGCCAACATGTTTTATTCCAGTAAGAGAATGCCCTCTATAATTGCAAAAACAACCCTTCATCACCCCCACCCCATTTGCATTTTCCATCCTGAATTTTGGTGTACACATGTTGTCCACCAACACACACACACATGCTTGTTTATTTTCCAATTAAAACTCATATTGACTCATCCCTCTGCAGCTTTTTCTTCAATTATTAGTTTTCTTTTTTTATGCAGGTTCTTCTTGTTTTCTCACTATCTTTTTTATGTTACAAGACCCGATCTTCTTTCTTCAAAGCATACCTAAGGAGGGACAGAGTTTTTGTGCTTAATAATAACAAAACAACAAATGTTGGCAGATTGAGGTTAACCTCAACAGGATGCCCCCTATGACAATAATCAAGGAAAAGCATCTCTTTAAGTTGAGTACCAGCAGACACGAAGAACATGCAGAGTTGCAGAAGGGACAACAACACACGAACACGTACATAATTATTTACATGGATTTCTGAACTTTCTGAACTTTCTGAACTTTCTGAAGTTGTAGTCAGCATGGCGAATCTAGTCCGCATGTCGCTAACTTTAACGGTATATATTGGCATATACGGGCCTGCCAGAAACACTGGGGCAAACCCCTTCTCTTAGCGATAAGTGTACTGGATTCTTTTTACGTGCGTTGATAGTTTTTAATACAACACACGGGACCTACGGCTTTACGTCCCATCTGAAGGACGAAGCAATAATGGTTAAGTGTCTTGCTTAAGGACACAAGTGTCACGACCGGGACTCGAACCCACACTCTGCTGATCAGAAACACCAGAGCTTGAGTCCGGTGCTCTTAACCGCTCGGCCACGACACGCCACGCCACGATTTGCATACATGTACTGTACATGTGGGCAGTTACACAATGAAGCATTTTGCAACGGATGCTCTCGTCACTTTGACTGCATGGCACAATTTTTAAAACTTTTTTCTGGGCAATATAGCATCTATCCATGCTCAGTCATTATCCTTGGTTAAAATGCAAAATTAAAATCATGTAGGTGCACTGCAAAAACAGGGAAAGAGTAGACTCAATATAGTTTTCACGAAATAGATGCAGTACTACAGTTTCGTCCGCCGTCACGAACCTCCATTGGATTGTGCATGCAATAATTATGTCTACGATAGGCCTACTTTACAAACGCACATTCTAGGCCAATATACCTCTCAATAATGTCTACTTACCTCTTAACAATGCAATTATATTTTCCTCTTTCTCGGTAAACCATTTTATTTTCTTGTATTTTGCTTTGGAATTAAAAAGAACGGCAAAATTCCTCGGTATTTTTTCATGTAACCGAGAATTAAATGACTGCCGCCGAAAAAGTTTTGCTAGTGATAAAATGTCACGTGGAGATTGCCTCGACAGATTGCCTCAAAGTAGAAAGCCAGTCTACTCAAAAATTAAGTTGCCTCCGTGTTGCCCATTCATTGCTACTGGATTGCGTGAAATGCTACACAGGGCAATCTCCGAGCAATCTCATTGCCAGCAACTTTTATTGCCTGAAAATTGTCCGAAAATTGCCCCGTGTGACAAGGCCTTAATAATATAAAACAACTGATCTGTGAAATTTTCAGCTCAATACATTGTTTCGTAAACGAGAAATAGTGAAAATGCAATGAGAAATTTCGATCGGCAAGCACTAACTTCATATTCTTTTAATGTGGAGTTTATATACAGTTCGTTATAAAAATTATGATGTAAATCACTGGTGAATAACATGTGACAGTTCTTAAAAACGACAGCACCTTGGACAGAAAAATTTCAAGGGATGTTCTTTTTACCATCATCAACTTTGTACCGTGTCAAACTGTGATAATTTTACACTGTAAAATTGGTGTTTAGAATTTAAACACACGCAAAATAAACGTGTTTAGGAATGCGTTTAAATGCTAAACACCATTTAAATAATCCCTGCTACTTCAATGACTTAAAAAGGGCGATGCCAAAATCTTCGTTTTCTCAAGTATTCACCTTGCAGAAACTCTGCATAGTAACGAATTAAAGGGAGGTATATTAATTGGAATGCACAAATCTTGGGACACTCAAAGTCCCCTTTTCCGCCAGTATAAAATCGTCTTTCTTTCCTGAGGACGATCAGAGCATACTGATCGAAACGTCGAGTTGTACCTCCAGTTCTTTTCAGAACTAATTACTACTCAATTGAGATTCCACATGGTGTCACCGCAATTAGTCTTACTTATCGTCTTTCTTGTTAAAATATAACAAAGATGAAATAAATAATCCAAGTCATCTAGATCTGCCATAAGAAATAATATAAAATTATTAAAAATGACAATACGGTGGCATACTTTATACAATTAGGCTATTTTATACACACAAAAAACAAATAGAGGGAAAAACATTAGCATAACAGTGTCTCACCCCCTCCCATATTTTTCAATTGTCTACAACATGTTTGCATTCCAAATACTTAATCAAATTCCAATTGCACATGGTTGTTTGCGATTTAAAAAAAATAAGGTAAACAACTAAGAATAACATTAAATTTAAAATGCATTTTGTTTTTATTTTCATAATTTCCAAACGAATATACATGTGCAGCCCGATTAAGTATGCCTATATATCATATGCGTTACTTGGGACACAGCATGGGACACTCAAAACCCCCTTACCCCGTGACATTTCTGTCTTTGGATGACGTAAATTAAATCTGGACATTAGGTTATTTCACTAATTGATTTAAAGTGATAGCAACTGGAACCGAAATATTTCAAGGGATGTTTGATACCACCATCAAGTTTATGCTTTTTCAGAATACCAGTACATGTAATGTATAGTGGATTTAAAGATGTATCGCCCGTGTTTATGGCTATTTTAACGGGAATTTCTGGAAATGTAAATTTTCATCGTAACCATTGCTATTTCACTATTAACTAAGAATGTGAAGACAAAATGAAACATTTTCTTAAAATAATCGTGAGAAACATGGTTTTATAATATACAGAAGTAAATTTATGCACTGCAAAAACTGTGCTGTTAACAACTACACCATTGTTAGGCAACTCGCACAATATAAATACCATGGGAAAACAACGTTGACACCACTAGTGTTATTTTAACACCTCAGTTTTTGCAGGGTGGTGGGTCCCGTCATAAATTATTTTGAGACTTTGTACTGTTAAACCAAGCTTCTGACAACTATTTTGTGAAATGTAACATTTCAGTATTTGTTTTTCCGTTCTAAAAGGGAATTATCAGTGTTCCAATGAAAACAACTTTCTCGGAAATTGCCAGTAAACATGGGCAATAACATCTTTAAGGCAACTTACTTAGCCTGCGGTTTCAAGGCCAATTCACCGAGTTTCCGGTCGAGACACTGTATCCTGATACACCTGAGACGGTACGGTTTCCGTACTCTGCGAAGTACGCCCCCGTGACATCCCCGCGGGCATATTTCCTTGGGTTAAGAAAAGCCATCGCACTACATTGCTGCAACCGGAACAGCCAATTTAGCATATTTTATTGACATGAATCAAAATAGCGATACAAAAGAGGGGCTCTCAAGCAAATTGGAGTGTCGTGGCCGAGCGGTCTAGCGCACCGAACTCAAGTTCTGGTGTTGCCAGCAGCAGGGTGTGGGTTCGAGCCCCGGTCGTGACACTTGTGTCATTGAGCAAGGTACTTAACCATAATTGCTTCGTCCTTCGGATGGGACGTAAAGCCGTAGGTCCCGTGTGTTGTGTAATGCACGTAAAAAAGAATGCGCCTTGAGCACCACTTAGTTGGTGGATACGTGCGCTATATAAGTCCACACATTATTATTATTATTATTATTAATATAAGTGTGAGTTGATAGCTGTTACAATATCTTTAAGCAATATTGACCCATATAATATGAAACCTTATACAATTTATTATAGAATGTGTAACTGTTTAATATACGGGAATGAGGTTAGTTTCAGTAAAGGAATTACTGTTTTGGATAACGTTTGGATGAGAGTTGAGAAGGGCTCCCTTTCATGAACGCTTGTATAAGGTTTCATTAATATAATGGTCAATATTGCGTATATTCAGTACAAGATCAATGTCCAACATAAACACAATGGAATGAAGTGATAATTTAACCCACGGACTTTTGCCAATATGTTGATGTATCGGCTATAGACTAATGACATCACATGTTTTCAAAAGAGCTCCAAAGGTCAAACTGCGCCGGATACAAAATATACACTGGTCTATGACAATAAATCATATATCTGATATTTTGAGATATCTGCAGAACTTTTTTTTAAATAAGGCACTAACATTACATTTAAAAAATTAAAATATTCTCGATGTTATGTGGAGAAGTACAGCATGTACAAACTCTGCATACAAATACACACACTTTTGCCCGGCAGAAAATCACCCTGGTACTCTGAAGGTCACGCAAAGTGTAAACACGTTACATGGTCTACAGCTCGCACATTATCATGTCATTTGTTAGATTTATGTTTATTAAAAATGTGGATTAAACACATTATAACTCTATTACTAAAACACATTTCTTGTGGTATTTGGATGTGCAGGCAGGGGGTCTCAGAGGGGGTGGGGCATACTTGAAAAAGAGGGGGCACAGCCCTACACATGACTATGAAAATAACATTCGGCAGATGTCGCACGTATATCCGTGCTCAAGGAACTTGTGAGTATCATTATTACAACCCGCTCATCCAGCCCATAAATCATTCCTGAAACCATCTTAGCTCCCTGGGGAGTATACAGCTCATTAGTTCTCTCAGGTTGTCGCATAGGACTTTATTGCAAAACCTCACAAAAAACAAACCACGGAAACTTTCGATGTAACGAAAGCCCGTTAGTGCCACTGAAAGTATGAATTGCTTTCATGCAAGCATATATTTTTATAGCTTGTGGTTTTGCAAGTATACCGTATGTTTTCCAAACCTTGTTTTTTGGAAGTATATGTTTTGCAAACCTTGTTTTTTGGAAGTATATATTTGGTTTTCGCGCCACGATCGAACGTCAAACCCTGCCAAAATACGTCCTCACACGTACACACGCGTGCTCAGCAAAACATAACAAGGTTTGCCAAATATATAATTCCAAAAAACAAGGTTTGCCAAATATATAATTCCAAAAAACAAGGTTTGCCAAATATATAATTCCAAAAAACAAGGTTTGCCAAATATATAATTCCAAAAAACAGGGTTTGCCAAACATATACTTGCAATAAACAAGCTGGCCTACTTCCAAAAAACAAGCTGTACAAAACATATAAGTAATGAACAAAGACATTTATACTTTCAGTGGCACTAACGGGCTTTCGTACGAAGTCACTTATTCGTAACAGTACATTTCAATTACAGTAACCATGCGATACAATTAGAATGTTCTCGTGAACATAGGCCTACCATGTCTTTAGAACGGAAACTTAAACTCACAGAAACGCGACATTTACCGGGTGCTCGGATAAAAACAAAGCATTGACGCCAACATTCCGGTTCCGCGACCAAGAATAATTTCCTGATGGTCACATAAGCGTACTCAGTGTGACGTACAGATCTGGCGAGCGCGGGAAAATCAAGAAGTGTTGCCATCATGTGTAATTAATCTCGCCATATTTGCCTGAAGGCAGGGGATTGAGTGACTGTCTGCGTCGGTCTCTCGGCCAGAACGTCTCTCGTCATTTGGACATTTATTGCCGTACAGTAATTGTAATAAACGTATATGCACCACGGAGCAAACAGTGATCCGGGCCGATTTCCGTCGATACAACCAATGATATTTGATAGACGTTAAATGAGTCCTTTTTGGGGCCATTTCCCGCCTCGTCTACGTCTCTTGAAAGGAAGTGTTTGGTTTTATCTTGAGTTTGGTTTCTTTAGGTTGATTGTGGGGTTTCGACTGACAGCAAGAGATGTATTTGTAGCTTATTAAAGATGTATAGTCCGTGGTTTTTGCTATTTCACTGATGGCACAGAGTAGGGGGTCTTTGGCTAGACTATGGTCAGTGCTCAGTATCCAGGCGTTCGAATGGGTGAACGTGGTCTCGCGAGACTTGCACGCTATATTGTCAGCCTCTTGGCTATTAATGTATTGATAGTGTCGATGGTAGATACCATGATCAGGACCGTAGCCATACAGAAGGCGTGTGAAATTGAGAACTTAAAATCAAAATGGTTAAACAGCCCTCAGGAGAATATTCGACGTCTTCTGCCAACAGGTGTTTTTAGGTTTATATACCGGTACGAGTTATAGTGCCTGAGGTCTTTTTGAGAAATCATTGGTTCATTACCATAAATAGGTCTAATATGTAATAATCATAAACATGGAATGTTGTTTTTTGAACGAGTAAATGGATGTTTTTGTTATCCCTGAATTTGGTAAATACCTTGCTTTTGTTCCTTTTCATTAATTTGTTTTATCTTTGCTTTTGTCTAAACTTGTTTTCTTTTTCGTTAGAGCTTTTCCAAGTGAGCTTGTAAAAATGAAGTTTATTTCTTTGTTTTATTGTTATCACAATCACATGTATTTGTCACTTTCGGTTTTGTTTAGGTTTGTACAATACTTTGTTTTGCTTTACTTGACTTTTGCTTTGTTTTATATTGTATAACTGTTTTTGTTTTGCTAATTTGTTTTGCACGGATGTACTATTTTGCTTTGTATGCTTGGTAATGAGAATAAATAAACGGAGTTTTATATAAACTCCGCTGAGTGAGAGAAGAAAAAATAAAGATATTCTGGAAAAGCTTGGCTTGCAGTCTTTACATGAATATGAGATGAGAGAAGTCCACCGACTATAACTAGGCAGTAGTATGGATGTCGAAAAGTGGACATCTGCTTTTCAGCTTTCTAAATAATGAAAAAGCGGATTGAACGTTGTTGGCTGGTACATTTTTCTGCTTTTCTGCTTTTCTTCCACCTAAAAAGTAGATTGAACATTTTGGTAATATCCATTTTTCTACTTTTCTGTTTTTCAGTTTCAAGAAAAGCAGATTTTACTTGTTCACCTACACTGGCGGTCAAAAAGTGGACATCTGCTTTTCCGGTTTCCTACAACCCAAAAAGTAGATCGAACGTTTTGGACAAATCAATTTTTCTACTTTTCTACTAGCCGAAAAGCAGATTAGACGTTTTGTCACACAGTGGCCTAAAAGTGGACATCTGCTTTTCTGGTTTCCCACAACCCGAAAAGTAGAACAAACGTTTTGGACGAATCCATTTTTCTGCTTTCCTGCTTCCCGAAAAGCAGATCGAACGTTTTCTCAACAGTGGTCTAAAAGTGGACAAGTCTGTTTTGCGCTTGAAGAAAAGCAGATTTAATGATTTGATAAATCTACTCCCTTATCCACAAAATAATGGACAAATCCTACCAATGCACCAAAACGATGCATGTGATAACCGTCGCTGAAAAATAGGGGGCGGCACATCACAGATCAAACGGAACGGGCCTACCTGGCGCCTACGTCGGACATGTATTGTGACGGTGGGATTAATAATAATAATAATAATGTGTGGACTTATATAGCGCACGTATCCACCAACTAAGTGGTGCTCAAGGCGCATTATATCATTACCCCTGCTCATAAGGCTCATAAGACTCATAAATCATTCCTGAAACCATCTCAGCTCCCTGGGGAGTATACAGCTCAATTGCTGCCATTACAGCGCATATAGGGCTAATCAACCAACTCTGCCCTCACAGGTACCCATTTAACCCCTGGGTGGAGAGAAGCAATTATGGTTAAGTGTCTTGCTCAAGGACACAAATGTGTCACGGCCGGGATTCGAACCCACATTCTGCTGCTAACACCAGAACTTGAGTCCGGTAAGCTAGACCGCTCGGCTACGACACTCCATTAGTCCATTATTTGTGTGGATAAGGGAGTAGATTTATAAAAATCATTCAATATGCTTTTCTTCAAGCACAAAGCAGACGTTTCCACTTTTAGGACACTGTTGAGAAAACGTTCGATCCGCTTTTCGGGAAGCCGGGAAAGCAGAAAAATGGATTTGTCCAAAACGTTCGTTCTACTTTTCCGGTTGTGGGAAACCAGAAAAGCAGATGTCCACTTTTAGGCCACTGTGTGACAAAACGTCTAATCTGCTTTTCGGGAAGCAGGAAAGCAGAAAAATGGATTTGTCGAAAACGTTCAATCTACTTTTCGGGTTGTAGGAAACCAGAAAAGCAGATGTCCACTTTTTGACCGCCAGTGTAGGTGAAAAAGTAAAATCTGCTTTTCGTGAAACAGAAAAGTAGAAAAATGGATGTTACCAAAATGTTCAATCTACTTTTTAGGAGGAAGGACAAAGGTAGAAAAATGCACTAGCCAACAACGTTCAATCTGCTTTTTCATTATTTAGGAAGCTGAAAAGCAGATGTCCACTTTTCGACCTCCATAGCAGACATTTCAAAAACCTGGACTTCACAGCATCACAGGTCCTTATTAGCATTTTTAGGCTTTGAGGTCTCTCTGCCTCTCTCTGGATGTAGATGCTCTATCTAAATTCAGTCCTTCATATCTAATATTCATTATCATAATACCTTAATCTACCACCTGCTTTCATACATGTGCATTAGCTTCTTGTTCTCTTGGATAGGGTAAACAAAGCTCTACAAAATAGTACTGTAATAATCGATGCTACAAAACATCCGATCCAAGCTAAAAGACCATCAAGACACACATTGCCATGGTTTCCAAATCCCACAATCTAAAATAAACTATATCTGCTACTCATCAGTGACACTTTAACATGTCCGCAGGGTGGTTTGAAAGGGGGGGGGGGAGGGTGAGGTCGTCTTGAAGGAAGTATAGGAACTAGTATTCGGCAGATGAAAAGGTCATTTTTGGTAAGTTCCTATTTTTCTGAATGCATGTCAAACTTAACTCGTGTAACCAGCGGGGGTGGGGGTGGGGGAGCGTACGCACCAGAAAGTAATAATAGAAGCAAACATTCGCATGTAGATTGCTGCGTTCAATGCCGCTCTTGGGAGGATGGTATGGACGTCCTTACCCTGACAAAAATAACATTAACCAGGAACATAATCAACCAGGACTGATGCTGTTGCTAAAATCGATGATTGAAGAGCCCTCAGTCTAAACCTAGGGTTGGGTATGGGCTTGAGTTATTTAAAATAGAACCGAATACTGGAAATGTTGGTAATTGATCCCACGCCTCCATTTGAACAACTCTGACAAAGCTAGAAGCCAAAGTGTTGCGTAAATATGTACAAAAGACACATGGCTATATCAAGCTCGTCCTGGTAATAACGTCATACACATACACGACCTCATAAGAAATGTAATTGGTCACTAATGTGAGCTTTTATTGACAGCTCTCGATTGGTTAACTGGCAAGTGCATTACTTAAATCTGGCAAGTGCATTACTATATAGGTATTTTATTTCAACATTTAGCCCAGCTATACCGAGCCATCAAAAACATTGCAAAGCGCTTGTCCATGATAGCATCACCTTATTGATTAATAATCCGAGCTGCGTGATTTACACGCCGGATCGGTCTATTTTCTCATTGACAATTCGTCCCTAATTTGCCATAGTGACCAATCCAACTTTTTTCAATTTTAAGTTTTCCCGCCCATTAGTACATTCAGGAAGAGACCTACCATTGTATCTAATCCACGTGCATGTATTCCTTATAGTTTTGGAGATAGAGCATGCATTCAAATGACGAATGCTCTAACTGGCTATTTTTGTAATTTGGCAAAGTGACCAATACCGCATTGGTCACTATGCCAACTTAATTCGGGATTGGTCACTATGGCAAATTAGGGACGAAGTTATAGGCTTCCGTATTATAAATCACAATTAGGAGAAACATGGCGCACGCGTTTTCTCATTTCTTTTAAGATGTTGGAGATGTTGCGTCCGAATGAAATTCTTCATGCAGTTTCCTACCAAAACTGAAGCTCCCATATAAGACCAGATGGTGTGAATGGCTTCTCGTAGGCGCAGGCATACACATATTTAATTTCAATTTTGTTTTAACTCAGGAATTCATCTTATTAGGCTTTGCCTATCATGATCATTCCAAAAAAGGCCGTATTGAATTAATTTTTAGCATTTAAGGATCATATCCCTGGCCTCTTGTATGCCTACCAAACAACCATAAATGTTATGAAAAGAATTTGAATGATTATTAACTTAATTACAGTATCCATATAATGGTAATGAAAGCTATGATTACTCTAAAGGTTCACTGTAACTCATAAGAATGGGGAAACCTGTGAAGAGAACACAATGCTATCAGTTGTCCAATCATAACGTGCCATTTAACACCTTTAGGAATACATGACAAAATCAGTCGCCGCCTACTCGCAGTCAACATCGCGCCAAGCAGACGATCACACACACGTCTTGTTTTAGCGGGAAGCTACGTATCGGCGCTTTGCAGACGCACAACAGCAGATCTGTGGACGCATAAACACAGCACAAACGTAGGCCTACATGCTGTAACCAACAAATCAACAAGTTTGATCTTAAAAAGGTAGGCTTACGTGTGGAATTTTGCTGTTGTTCTTTCATCGATTATATTGACGTATACATTTTTGTATAATTTTGACTATGTTGGCATGCGCCATCAAGTAGTGAGCACAATGGCATGCAATACGAGTCTGCATATGAACGTGCCCACATTTAAGGAACATAACTTGCAGTATTGTTCATTGGCATCTCCCTTTACAGACGGAAGATTACTTATTTCTTTGTTTTACTTTTAAAAATACCTTCATTTTGCATTTCCTCAGTCCTGGCATGAAATGCCCTTTTAAAATCTGATATCTAACATTTTTTATTCACATGAATGGACTTAATTTCATACGGTTGTTATGTGTTTGTCCATCCTGACAAACTTGTATGACGTTTGCGTAAACAACACGTAATCCACATCATCTGTCATCCACTGTAGGTATCAAACCGATGTTATTATTATGTAAATATTTACCCTTTAAGAACATTATGGAAACCTTTAAATAATATCCTTGCCCCTACGGTGTATGCCATATCTTTATCGTCTTCCCTTCCCACGTGTTACAGTGCTATAGGCGCTTGAGGAATCCTTCTGAGATGTCATGACCAGAATGCTATAATAATAACATTGTGCGCGATTGAACAATTGAGAATGACAATGTTATCGGAACTTCCTACGATCGTAACAAATAACAGTCTATTTTTTACAGCAGTAAAAACAGCCTCTGGTGTCTGTATTAGTTCCATTTCAATAATTACGAAAACAACTTTCACCCAATGTGTTAAGTATTCTGTATACTGCCCTACATTATTTTGGACATTTCTCACTATTTCTCTCTTATCAGCATGACTCAGATAACATTAGATATCCCATTAAAACATCTCGACTACGGGCAGCGAGATGTGTGAGATAAAAACGAGACTGATCGAGTGCTATATTTATAGAATAGTTAAAAAGAGGAACATTAAAATAGATCACGTTGTCATGAAAGTCTAATATTAATGGCCTTCAGCAACTTACAGGCACGAATGGGGAAGATGGAAATGGTATAGGCAAACGAAGAAAGTCTTTTTCTCTACAGTATTACCTACATGAAAAGCACGATTGTAAAGTCACTTTTTGTTAATGTGTTGACTATAAATTTGTAATGAGAAATGTTCCCCCAGGGCTTCCGTGATTCCGTTGAAATACATCCCCTTAAAACCCAACTAGCTCGTTTGGAATAGAGATACATATCTGGGGCAGAAATTAATTATTAACCGCTGCAGCCAGAAACGCAATTGAACCGACAAACAATCTTGCAGTGGGCACTCTGTATATTAATTATATTCGCTCAGTGCACATCGTAGCCCTCTAGCGGTGAATATGCACCCAGTGTATTGATGATAGCCACTTTGGCGTCGTGTGAGCGTTATGCGTATACTTTATGTGCGTATGTTATGGTACTAAGCGAGCATGTATTTCTACCAGCCAATGATCGCTGGAGATATTCCGCGCGTACGCACATCAACTGCAAAATACGCCAAACGCGACGCACTATCGCTGCCCTTTCGCCCACAGTGGTCGAACAACATGTGCCCTCAACAACTCATGCACGGTGCGAATAGGTATACGTGTGAAAAAAGCATTCTTTTTGGGGTACAACTTTTGAGTTGGCAAAGGCAGTCTTGTATAATTAGGTGAACGGCAGCCTGAAAAGGCGTATTAAACGATAGCACACATACACTATTATTTCAAAGGATGTTTGATACCATCTTCAACTTTCTTAAAAGTAAGTTTTATGTAATTTTATACGTTTTTCGAGAACATTAAATTGTTTCAGTAATTTTACTTAACCAATGGCATCTGTGACAGAAAGATTTCAAGGGATCCTTGATATTAACTTCGACCATTTTATTTTTTTATTTTTTTCGAGATGACCAATAGTGACGTTTAAGCGACCAATACTAAACTCGCATTCAGTGCTTCACTTAATACCCTGGAATTGAGTGTGATCGCAGGCACCCTTACTTTAGAGACAGCATTACCTTACTCTTAACTAGATGAAAGCATGACATGGAGGAAACTCTCTAGAGGATATTGGTGTATGCGACGCTTGTTTCGATCATTTAGAAATAGGCCACAAATAACGAGGCGTTCGCAAAATTTAAGTTTTAAGTAGACAGTGGTGTGCGCCAAAAAAAGGATCGTGACTGTACATAATTATAACGGAGGTGAAAACTGATAACACAGATTGAGTGGAGGTAATGCATTACCAACGCTCACACATACTCAGATAAGGTTAACGGTAACGTTTGAAAAGATGTTCAAACGGAATGCTCCTATTATGATTGTATTTTTACAGGGGATTTAAAGATACATATTCAAGTCTAAGATCAAATGGCGTTGTTTTTTGAATACGAAATAATGATATTGAACCTTTCCCATGTTCGTGAATTAAGGGACACTATCGTCACGATCAGAGCAAACTTTCAGCAGGGCATGGAATCGGTGTGTTAGTTTAAGATGAATACAGTGACTGACAATTACTGGCTCATTTATGCAACAGCAACGGTAATGTGACCTTATCATGCCCTGTTGATCGTGACGATATTGCTTTAAAATTTGTTTCAAATATTTCAACTTTTCAAGGTTTCATCAAATTAGGAGTAGGCAAAAATAATTCTCTGGCTTTAATAAGTTTTCATCATAAAACGATATACAGTACGTGTTGTATTACTTCCTCCATTGTCAGATACTGTTGACACTTAAGCTCGCAGCAGCGGGCAGTCTTTTTGCCACGTGTGTCTTGCTGGCTTGCGGGTCCCCTGGCGCTGAGGTCTCCCAGGACAGATCTACCATACTGCATGAAGCTCGAAGATAGCTACACTTTCGCTTTATATTATTCACGATTTCTCCCTTTTCATGTACATTCTATTTTTCAATTATTGAAGTGTATACGTCAAACAAAATTGTACTTGAATTTGGTTCAATCATCTATTTTTCTGCACGACTGAAGAGTTATTTCATACTAAAGTCTTTGTACCAAATGTTGGTTCAGAAGACGTGCACAATGTTCTTTTACAAAATAAAAAAATCTGTCAGGAGTTTTTTATAATATTTCTGAAGCCTAACGACCAGGCTGTGTATCCCTATAACTGTTGATGTCCAGTCCCGTCAGTTTAAAAAAAGGAATGTGGTTGTGATGGTTGTATTGTTAACATTTTGTCACTTCATTTCTTGCACCAATTGTTTCACATGTTAATTTATAGATATATTTAGGCAAATATTTGATTCATACGTCAGAAAATAATTATATGAATTCATAATGAACTTGATGGCATTTGACTAAAATTTATACCGTGGCTTTGAAATGAAAGATTATTCACAGAGGAAGTAAATACACATGTTTATCCTAAAACATGTTTAGATTGTGCTTTTCTGTGATATGTGTGTTTGAATGCTAAATATCATATGAACAGGTGTCAAAAAGCTAAGCATGTAATAGCTTTGTGACATGTACAGAGGATGGCCGTTTAATATTTAAAGGCATTCCTAAACGCGTTTATTTGGCACCATTTGTACAGTGCAGACTGCATATTAATTTAATAATTATGGAATAACTGTGATTCAAATCATCACAAACTTACTTCACAAGGGATGTGAATTGGAACATCAGTCCATGTTTGGAGTGAAAAAAGGAGAAAATTGACTGATGAAGCGGGACTAGTCTCGAAACTGTGATCTCCGGACCGTCACTCTGCAAAGTGAGCTGATAAATCCAGTTGGTTAATGATCTTTGAAATAAATGTTCACCATTTTTTGTTCAGCAGAATTCGTACACAACTAATACACGCTGGATGTAGGCCTATTACGTTTAGGAACCTTTCATTGAGAGTTCTTGTTTAGATGTGGCATGGGTTCTATATGTAAACAATGGTGACATCTTCGGCATCTCTCTAGTTGCGATGATATACACACGGCTCAATATTATCTTATGAGACATCAATGGGCTCCTGTCACTCCTCTGCGCGGACGGTGTCTGGTTATCACTTGAGCAGCACTCGGTAACCACGTGCGCGGTGCAATCTGTTAAAGTTCACCAGCCGCTTGATGTCACCGGCTGTGATAGCCACGGTTAAAATCCTTTCATTTCAAACTGTTTTGATGGGAAATGTAATTACCGGTGCTTGCATTGGGCGTTTGTCTCTGTTGAAATGTTTTTTATATGACAGATCTACGAATTTTCTGTACTTTGGAATAATATATTTAAGGTAATATATATAATTCGTATATAATTCATATATAAGATATATATTTTTATGACGCCAATGGCCTTCCCAGTCTCGAAGGCCTATTTACAGAAAGGATTTCATTTTCATATGGGAAAATGAATGTGCACCTCATTTTCTTTGTGGCAGTGCTGAGGTGGCATTTTTATATTTTGTGTTGGGCTTCCATGTGAGAGGTTTGGGAGCGTGTCTCCACCCCATATTTCGCCACTGGGTTATATCTTCATTTCCAATAACCTCATAAATTGCAGGCGGCATGTTATGGTTTCTCAACTCACCAAGCGGGTAGCTGAGTTTATTGCCCCACCGATTCATGTTTAAACAGAGATAATTTTAATTAGGCACGACACCCCCGTTTATTTACATGTATTCGTACCGTTGAAGACTGCCCTGTTCTTGTGCACGAGATAACTTGCTATGGTGGCAGGGGATGGAGTTGAATTTTGAAGTTGTCCGAGGAAACCTAAAAGTACAATAACCTCATGTGTAACCGGGTGAACTCACTGTTGAGTGTTTTACATTTGATAGGCCTATCTATGATAAACGTCTAACAAACAGTTATGTGATCTCCATCTAATCATGGATGATCTAGTAATAAGAGTCTATGGTCTAATTTAATTAAAGCCCATGTTTGTAGGTCTATAGGCCTAAGGTAATTATGTGCATTCATACTTTACAATGATCAATAAAATATGGATAAAAACCAACCTGACAAAGTTTCTGTTCAATCGGTCTGCACGTTTGGGAGAACACTGGGAGTACTCATTTGGATTGATTCACAGTATCGACCATACCCTGATATTTCGATATTCACAAGCTGACATACATGTACATTGGGGGTTCAGTTCCTATATACCTGAATGTGTCTGGGGTTTCATTCAACCTCTAAAACTTAACATTGTAGACTTTATCGTCTTCTCTTCATTCAACAATGCAATACTTATGTGGAGGAATCTTTGGTTTCATATAAGGCCAACAAACGTCTCTGGTTCCTGGTCATCGGTCAGCTTTCAAAATCGGTGCGGTAATGCACTTTTTTATCGGCCACCTTTTTTGTCTTCTTTTTCCCCCAACAGGGAAATACGTGATACATTGTATACGCGGGGACTAAATTTACCACATACAAAGTATATATATAAATTTTTATATATTTTTTTAATCTAGCTAATTACACCCACGCGCCAACACCTCACTTGTATGGTTGGCATTTAGAGCCTCAGTCGGCAAATGAAGCATCAAAGGTACTAGAACGAGGGTCAGTCCAGAATAAATTTTCAGTCGGCAAACCTAGAGCTGTGGGTTTGCCGACTGCAAATGTATCGTGTCTCTAAGCACAGAAGATTTGATGAGTTGTTTGTTATCAGTTGTTTTTACTTTGTAATACATTGTATTTTACTCACAGAAAGAGCGCGGTTTCAGGTGGCAGTTCACCTTACCCCCCCCCCCCCCCCACCCCGTTTTTGAAGGTCATATTACTGTTGTGTCGGTAAATTTACCCACAAAAATTGTTTGCAACTGATGTCAGTCGGCACATTGGCTCACACACCCCCAAAGAAAATGCCTTCGCTACGCCCCTGCTGAGAATTACAACCGTAGTGATCCATTAGGCTGTTTTTATATTTTGTATTTTATTCATGATAATCTTGATTCAATATTGGAGGGTTTAACTTGCCGATTTCAGGCTGTGTCGTGGATTAAAATGGATTAAATCTGACGGGGTTTTATGCCGCTACCGGGAAATATTAGTACAGTGCTTTTACTGGTTTCTTTCCAAGTTAAGTCAGTGCAGTAAATATGACGCCGAGAAACAGTACTTGTTATTGTTGTTTGATATCGACAGACCTTGCTTTTTGTAAGACAGGCTTCAAGCGATCAATGCATTCTAAATCATCAAATCTTTCGGTACATTTCCATCGCGCCACCTTAATAAAGTAAACATTGCATTGGATCAAAAGCTGTTTTAAATTTCAAGAAAAGAGTCACTATTTGTTAAATAATCTTGTCAAGAATTAGTACTTGATCAACATCATTCGATAAAACAAATATGTACATGAGGAAGTTGACTGATACATAACATAGACCGCGTTCACACTTGATCCGGCAAGGGCGATCAAAGGAGGATCAGATCCTGCAAGGGCGATCAAAGGGCGATCAACAGCTAGTGTGAACGCAAGAGCGATCAGGATCTGATCCTCCTTTTTGATCCCCCTTTATTGCGGGATCAAAGGAGGATCTGATCCTGCAAGGTGGATCAAAAACGTAGTGTGAACGCAACGCAGGATCAGACCCCGCAATTTGACCCACCGACTTCCGGTCTAATCAAACAGACTGGAGCGCGAGTTGAAAAAAATAAACCGCGAAAGCTTGTAAACAACCAGTGTTGGTTATGCAATGAGAGCGTCCCCTTATTACACTGGTTCCAACACGTAACACAGCATTTCTGTGCACAAAAGAACATTACACGATTTGAATGGTACTTGGCATTTGCATCCCTGTTCTGCATGCAACAACCGTGCGTGACGAACCACATGCTTCGACCATTTCTACCTCTATGCATCGACCAGTTTCCTTCTCATCAGGCTTTCGTGTTTTTTTATCATAATACCACGGTTTTCATTAGTATTTGAAAATCATTTTGTATATCCATATTTTGTATTTTCTTGTCGCAGTATTATAGTACACTTAAGGTTTAGTGTTGTTGGTGGTTGTTTACGTTATTTCTTGTACGACATGGCCGAAGCTGCTGCTGTTGTACGGGGTCGAATGGCAACAACACCGCAAATAAACGAAACTGATCATCCATTAAAAAACTGTAATTTAATGAGGAAAAAATCAAACGTAAACGGTGAAAGTGAGTCGGTCGAACTGTGTCTGTAAAATTAGCGAACGAAGCATAAGCTAAGATGGCGGCATGCATCACCCCGGGCAACGCGTGTGCCTGCGTGTGCGCACAATCAATGACCTTGCTCAGTTGACCTGTCACACGAGCAGTGTGGAACTTCCGTTGAACCGACGGTCGGGCTAGGGGGATCAATGCACGATCAGACTCAAGTGTGAACGCGTCCGCGATCAGTTTGATCGCCCTTGCAGGATCTGATCCTCCGTTGATCGCCCTTGCCGGATCTAGTGTAAACGCGGTCATAGGCATGCTTGGATGACGCACACTGGAAAAAAGAAACAGATGACTACATGTATTGTGATTATTATATGTGAGCTGAACAAAAAACATCATTATGCTATTACGAGATATCAAAATGTTGCCTCTACTCAGTAACTCCAAATTCCAAATTGGGAATATGACAATAATTTCGTGACAATTACAACACAAACAGTAATGGAAATAACAACAAAAAGTAGTCCCAATTTGAATTGTATATTGGTGACAATTGAAAATTACTGATAGCAAACGTCACAGACGTATTAAGCTGTAGGAAAGTGGATATTGTAAAACCTTAAATCTCCGTCCCACGTATTTGTCAAAAGTCAAACAAACAAGCGCAAACAAACAAATACACTCACTGGCCATAAGTATTGCAACATTGAAATTCACACCAAAGTTCAGTTTGGAGAACTGTGTTACAATAATTTATTTTATTTTATTTACACTACTTAAGACTTCTTGAAAGTGCCTGTGTTTTGAAGTCAATGTTCTTTTTTACTGTTCTTGTTCGGAAACAAAGTCCTTCAAAACTTTGTCGGGTAACCACGTGACCTGATAATTGCGGCCATCCGTCTAGGCAATGTCTCGTACAAATTCATGTTGCAATACTTTTGGTCAGTGAGTGTACAAAACCGACCAACAAAGCAACAGACAAACAAACGGACTACGAACGAAATAAAAAACCAAGAGAGAAAGCACACATAAAAACGACTGTACTGAACATTAATAAGGAACGAAAGGGAAGGAAAAAAACAAGTAAGCAAGATAAAAGTAGTGAAACCTTCAAGACGACTCGAATATCACCAACTGTTTTGTTTTCCGGTTTTCATTCCCTGAAGGTTACTCGGCTTCATGCCTTTATGATTAACACTAAAAGCGATATCATGTTATTGCTTCCTTTTAGAAGTGGAACCCAAAAAGGTATTGAGCTGAGATTTAAACGGATTAAGTTTCATAGCTCTGTAGATGCTGCATCGCAGGATTTCGTATATTTTACGGGGCATGGACAACATGGGAGTTGAAAAAATTATTGTTTGGGCGATAAAAGTCACTTTCGCCCCTCTTACGAAATAGACCTCAATTTGTGAATCAATATTATTTTGTTGTATCAAATTTAGCTTCAGAAATGTATATTCTCCCTCGGGAACTTAAGTTGAAGATCGCTTCCACAGTCCCCCGGGCAGAAAACAAACATTTCCCCATAACTGTTTGATTTTCCGTATACAGTGCAGGTTAGATTATGTTTCTAGGACACTTTAATATTTAAGATTGTGTTCAAATCTCTGTGGGATGTTAAATAGATAAACTTGGGCGTAAATCTTGGGTATATGGCTACATTAACACTAACCCCCTAGGTATTCTGGCTAGGAACCTTCCTGAATCCTCCAAAATCCCTCAGTGCACTTTTGGAAACATGCCTTTATCTTCAAAATGCATCATGCATTTTCGTTGATCTTTCATATTCAGCACTTATGGCCTGTACTTCTTGCCAGGTAGTAATTTTGCCCCATTTGAAGAGGTGAAAGTACCAGTTTCCAACAGTGCTGAACTTTTCCAAAAAAGTGCCCCTTGGAGGATTTTGGAGGATATGGGTGGTTAGGGTTAACCCACCTCTTTTTGTCGAGGGGGTATACAAAAGATAATTTCCCAATCGTTCGTCCCTGTACAACAAAAACAACAACTTTGCAGTACTTAATTAAATTTTCCAAATTTTCCCAAATGTATTCCTTTATTTGTTTCTAAAGGCATCTTTTAAAGTCCCAATATTTTACTCGGGGAGGATCGGGAGGAGGGGAGGAGGAGGTGAAAGGAGAGGGGGACGTAAGAGTGACGTTCAGGACTAGTTATTACAATCTGGAAATCATCTCAACTTTTGACTTTCCGTATTGCAAAGAAATTATTATACGCATTCCTATTCGGGTTTATTCTTCGGTTCGGTCAAATGACACTCTCGGAAATAAACTCTTTTTGAAAGCGCTTCATTGCCCTGTTTAGTCCAACACTAATGCTTATAGACACCCATTAAACTAGATTTAATTCGATACCTTTATTTGTGTATTGGACAAAAGGTCGAGTCCCGAGTACGGTCGTGTTGATGGGTTGGGGAACGGGTCACATGCAACCATAATGGGAAACAGGACAGGTCGCCAGTCTACGTACGATCAATCAATGCCGCAAACAAGACCTTCCATCCGTGTTGTATAATGTTGATTTTGGCGCAAAGGTCTGTTTGGAGCGGGTAATTTGGTTTGCTAACATGTGCACTGCTCTCAAGCAGTCGGGTCTCGTTTACAGAGCTGTTTAAACGAAAAGCGGCGAAAATAATGTTTTGTGTCGACGCATGTGATTTGAAATCATAACACCAGAAGTTTATGTCAAAACGTGAATAAGAAATGTGCATTAGCTGTATAAAGTGCAATGCCTGAAGATCTGACGTCAAGCTTCGAGGCGCGTTTTCGCAACCCTAACCAGAAACATGTTTGGGCTTCGGTCATTGGTTAAGCGTTTTCGTGAGTTCGGGTGTGCTGCGATGACGTCATTGTTCTGACCAAACGTAAAGCGGTTACGCTTGGTTTCAAGATGGCGAATTGTAAAAAGTAACGAAAGTTTTGTTAATTATTTGTTAAAACATGATGAAATGATTGTTCGTATATAGGCCTAAGTATATATCTTTAAGTTTATTACTAGCACCCACGAGTAAGTTCCTTTTTGCCAAAACGTTAATTACACCGTATATTTTGAGAAACGTTGTTTCTGTTCATGTTTGCCAAAACACGCCCCAGATACCCTCCTCTCAGTTTCATGGTGATTGAACTTTGACCTTAGTTGGCAGCCAGCGCGCGAGCCTCGAAGCGTTACGTCAGAAATTTGGCACAACGTATCCAATGAAATCCCTTGAATGGCACAGCCAGTTCATTCCTGTCTCTATCCTTGATAGGATACAGACAGGGGACCAGTCTATTTAAAGTGTTGCATTTTTTTATTTTTTTATTTTATTTTATGGAATCAATATTTGTGGCTATTCTACACATAGCACTAGCGCATGCGTACAATTACATGTTCGTATTACTGTGTATTTTACCCCCATTCAAATGTAAAAGACAATTTTAGAAGAAAGCCTTTGTGCAAATCTACACTCGCCAATAAAGAAATTATAGAATGTTGCGCTCCTAACAACTCGAAATATTTGACTGTTAGGTAAAAATATCATTTGTGCTCAGTGTTTTGAACATTTTGTGAATGAAAAACACGGCATGCGGTGAGTCTGAGCGTTCCGATTCTCAATATTTGCCAGGCAACCAACTCTAATGAAATTATCACACGACCTAGAGCAGAACTGGGTATCCTATAGGCCTTATAGCAAAATATATGTGGATAATCATGTAGTTTTAAAGGTAAAATTGGACTACCGGTATAGCAATGGTACTTCCACAATTACCAAATAATCGAAATGTAATGTAAAATTTACTTGGAGTCAAGATAATGATGGTGTTAAATATAATGTCGCCCGTGTTTAGCTCAAGAGCCCAAAAAATAGAATTTAAAAAGCGAACGAATTTTGAAAGATAATATCGGTATTAAACATGAAATATGAAATTTGGATATCGGAAACTGTATAAAAGCGATCTTTAAAACGCGCTTGATTCTGATCGACAGCCGCGTTGGCCAATCGGAAGACTGCACACACCTTCGAGGATTAAAACAGTGGGCCAGCATTTTATTCATTTGAGTTTTTATTTTACTGGTACTAATCCTTGATGGTTTTTTTTTCGTTCAATGTCTCGAATGAAAGCTTATAACATCCTTAACCCCATAGGCCCAGAAAAATAGCAATTCAACATTTAAATCTATTTTACCGTCAAATCGGCCCAAAAACTAGAAATAATATTTGTCCGAGGTGCTATAGTGTTACTTCAAAAAAACTTTTTTCCAGTCCAAATTTAGGACTTTAAAATATTCCATGGAAGAATGAATATGACAAATCCGAATGCCTTCTCATTGTATAAATGACATAACGAAATAAGGTGAAACTATCACAAGTTGGTTTCCAGATGTGTGTCTTGATTTAAAGAGAGTATAAAGCATAAACGTAGAAGAAGTTTTGCCAAAATGAATGAATGATGTACCTTCCTTTTAAAACTGATGTAACATAAACACTATATATGGACGCTTTGTAGGACACTCTGACAACAAAACTCGTGTATTTTATTCGTTATAATATACATGATTTCTGTAATTTCTCCCCCGTTAAAAGTACGCTCAAACCTTATAACCCTGAAATGTTGTCCTTTAATGAAAAATAGCATGATGCTATTTTGAAAATATATAACAAACAAATTGTTTGGATTGCCTGATTCAGAATGACTAACGCCTGTTGTTAACTAACTCTGCATCTTATTACCCCCTTGATTTTATAGTTATGCTGATCTTTTTTATTGAATTCACTGGCAGTAAATTCCTGGTTTAAAAGGGCAAAAGAAGGGACCGTTTGACGAACACATTTACTCTGTGATTTAACAAAGTGCACAATTCGCTTTACTAGTAGGCTTTATAATAAATATAGGCCCATATCACACTTTGACAACCGACTACTTGTGTATATATTTGTATGACCATTCTTTCGATTTTTCCTACCCGGTCGATGGGACCTTTCAAACTACTACTCCCGGCAATATCCCCAGCTGGGAATTCGCGCACGCATTATGACTATAATGGCTTCTTGTTGGTGGACCGACTGTTTTGTGTATAAGAGAAAAAAGTTAATTTAAAAAATGTAATCTTGAACAAAATCGAAACCATTGTATTTGATCTTCATGTTATGAGCTTGCATTAAATTAATATAGGTCTACACACAGTTTTGTTTGCTCGGCTACGTTGGTGTACACGGGTGACATTTTAGAAAGACAGGGTCGATCTTCTCCGTGTTTAAAAAATAATTCAAACGAAAAATGGGGAAAATTATGTTCGATGTTTTAATAATTACGTGACTAAATGTAGTTAGAGCGCCTGAAGTCATCGATCCTAGATGATTATTCTTGTAAGAGCCTATGAAAACGTAACAAGGCTCATTATCATAAAGTGCAACATTTTTTCATGAAGACCAAAAAGTGCAAAAATGGTTACAAAACACCCACATAATTTGCAATAAATAAATCGTAGAAAAATCTACATCGATGCATAGTTTTGTATTGCACCACTTAAAGGCTACGATGTGCACGAAGCTGATACCACTTATCTCTATTATACTGACTAGATAGAGGATCACCCATTGGTGACTAGCAAGGTAGCCACCACACGGCCATTTTGGTACTCCACAATACAAAAGGAACACAAAAGGAACAGACACGTGTGAATGCACCTACAATGGAATATACATACATGTACAGCAAAGGAATGCGCAACATGGCACCCAGTGGATCCAATGCAAACGCATGGACCCGATAGAGATATATTATTAGGTGTTCGAGCCACAGCGCGAACACCTCTTGATATTCTTCTTCTTCTTCTTCTTCTTCTTCTTCTTCTTCTTCTTCTTCTTCTTCTTCTTCTTCTTCTTCTTCTTCTTCTTCTTCTTCTTCTTCTTCTTCTTCTTCTTCTTCTTCTTCTTCTTCTTCTTCTTCTTCTTCTTCTTCTTCTTCTTCTTCTTCTTCTTCTTCTTCTTCTTCTTCTTCTTCTTCTTCTTCTTCTTCTTCTTCTTCTTCTTCTTCTTCTTCTTCTTCTTCTTCTTCTTCTTCTTCTTCTTCTTCTTCTTCTTCTTCTTCTTCTTCTTCTTCTTCTTCTTCTTCTTCATTTATTTATTATCTTCTAGCGTAAGAAGAAACGAAAACCACCTGAGATGGTGGTGAATGTTATTATTAGTATTTATTTTCCCCCGCTGACTCAATACAATTCTTTTATTATTACTGATTGGCTCAACTATTCTTACCATGGAATATTGTTTGTTTGTTCATATACTCTGTTAACGAATCTTTTATTGTATGTTTTATGTATATATGTTTTATGTATAATATGCTTTCTGAATAAAGTTTGTTCTTTGAATAGTCAAAAAAAAATAGTCTTCTTCTTCTTCTTCTTCTTCTTCTTCTTCTTCTTCTTCTTCTTCTTCTTCTTCTTCTTCTTCTTCTTCTTCTTCTTCTTCTTCTTCTTCTTCTTCTTCTTCTTCTTCTTCTTCTTCTTCTTCTTCTTCTTCTTCTTCTTCTTCTTCTTCTTCTTCTTCTTCTTCTTCTTCTTCTTCTTCTTCTTTTCGGTGAATATCCAGAGCAAAAATCATAGTTGCAGAGTTCACAGAACCTTAAAACTTCACACATAGTTAGACCTTAACATGTAGTTGTATCTTAAGTTGTGACGTCATAGTGAGGTCATCAGATATCGAATTACACTCAATCAAAGTTTAATATTTCAAAAAATATATTTCATGAACCACATAAGATATTTTCACAATATTTACACCATGTTATAGATCTTGAATTATATGATTTTTCGTACACAGACGTGACCCAAATCTGACCTTACTTCCTGTCCAAACCGGAAGTCAAAGTTTAATATTTAAAAAAAATCATATCTCAACAACTACAAGAGGTAAATTGAAATTGTACATTATTAGTGAGGACGACGGTTTCGTCAAAATCACAATTTGTATCTGGAACTACACGAAAACGGGTTGTAAAAACTCGCCAAAAAAATAAATGCCTTCTCTCAAAGAATTTCGGTACCAAAATTGACCCTTATGTAGCAGAACAGTTGTTTTTCACATTTGAACTGTTTTTTCAAGAATAAATAATGTGATTAAGTTCAAATCATTGAAATGGACTTCAAACAAATCATTGTTGGTAACCACATCATATTTTACAGGGTACTCTTTAATATGAAAAAAATAATAATGCAAAGTTTCTTTAAAAAACATTCTGACGTCATCATCACTGCCCTGACAAAACTCGAACACCTATGTGTTTGTAGTATCACAAACACATAGGTCGCTATCGGTCATGAACTTGTTTTTGCCTGCTTGCACGCGTTTCCCCTTAATTAGAAACGACCACCTTGGATTGAACAAACAGTCGTCAAGCTAACGAGAGGAAGATGACGAAACCAGCCCAAATTCTGCTAATGTTCTAAGATATTTGCATACAGTATTAGGCTTGTAATCTCAGTATCGACAGGTTAATTGCCATTTATATGCGGGACCGGAGCAGCTGAGTTAACAACTCATCTGCTAGTCTTTGGAGGTTTTCAGGGTGCAACCATAATGGTGTATGAGAACACAACTGCAGGCCTGCAATTAGCGTATACCGCATGGCCCGCAGCGCAGGCAAAATGGGTTCGCATGCCTGGACCCAAAAGTTTACATAGGCCTACGGAATGAAAATCACCCAGGCCTGGTTAAATGCCCGGATACACTTAAAATGCATGTCCCGTGCTCAAACTAGATTTTTATTTTTCAAATGAGACATTGAACGAAAACTCGATAAGTGACAAACTAACTTAAAACAAGTCATTCTTCCTTAAGTTATGTTCAAAAACAAAACAATCTATAGTTTGCGAAAGTTGGACGGATTGCACCTGTAAGCCCTCAAGCGGTCATGGGGCTTAATACAAAAACGGTTTTACGTCTGCACCTGTTTTACATAGGCTAAGGGCCTTCAATTCGACCAATATTGATGGGGGGCGCGGCGGAAATCGTACTGCTACCTAATAATTATTACCCTCTAAACAAAAGCTACTCAGAGCACGCAGATTAGTCTACTTAAGCCTAATTTTTGTCTAAAAAATTCCCATTGCCCATTAGGATTCACCCTGAGACTGTATAAAAGGGATTTTTTAACCTGCCGCTGAGGGCGCTGTGAGCTCTGATGATGTCATCAAAATCATAAATTTTGAAAAAGGTCTGACCTCACTTATTATAAAAACTTAACTTTCACTTTGAAATATCCTATCGCTTTTGTGTAAAAATAATTTTTCATTTCTATTTCCTGTTTGAACCGGACGTTAAGGTGACGTTAGGGTCGTGTATGTACAATTTGGAGAAAAGAAGAATAACTCAAACAATAGCAACTCGAAGAATTTTAATAGGCGTTCGGACTCGACCCGAACACCTAATAATTATTAAAAATATAAACACTATGCTACTAGACCATTTGAAATTTCGGTGTTATTTTACAAGTATCGTTTTAAAATAACTTATATATCTATTCTTGACTGCATACAAATAATATCGTGCCCCTGATGACTTGACCTGGCTTCTAGGCCTGGGCGAATAGTGAAATTCACTATTCGATTAATCGCGCGGCAACATTTCGCGAATATTCGACTATTTAGACGTTATTCGTTGTTCACAAAAATACAAAGCTTCCACGGTGTGCCCCGCACTATGCTTAAAAAGCTTTCCAATCACGTGGTGCCCGTGCCCCTGAACTGATTTTGTACTATATGTACAATTGTACATGTATTTTTTTAGTTCATGCTTTGAGATGCAGACTGTGTGTGCATTGTGCACGAGGTTGTAATTCAGGATCCCAGCATCACGTGCCCATTTGTGCGTGGCTGTTCGATCATGAATATGTTCATTATGTTGCATATTCATGGTTTTGGGGGTCGATGTTTCACTGGTGCCCGTCTTTGGAAAAGAAGCACCTTTCTATTGGGTCTGGGAAAGAGAATCAGCGAATCGCTGTTTGGCGCCTGCAGGCTGTATTCATGTTACGTTAATAAAGGATCACATAAATAATAGCCATTATGGCTCTTAATAAATGCGTTTTGCATAATAAAACAAGATATTTCATAATTGAAGTTTGTTCTGTTCATTTTGGAGACTTTTATGCCACTTCACAACCCCCCCCCCCCCCACCCACTTTATTGGCAATTGAGTGATGTAATGCATCACATGATACCGTGACGTCAGTTAAAGAACGATTTCCTAGCAATGCACAGCTGTTTGTTTGTGTGTGTACGTGTCCGATGCGCATGTCAAAACTCCAATATATGTGTATACATATTTTCATCCTAAATTTCCTTGAAAATATACATCATGTGTCATGTGTCATGTGTCATTGCAGGCTGTAGTAATACTCCTAGCGAAGGTGTAAGCCTCCATAGGTTCCCTAAAGACGAGGCACTACGAAAAATTTGGGCCACAAAAGTGCGGTTGACGAGGGCAAAATGGTTCGGGCCGTCTCCAACCAGCGTGATATGTAGCGATCATTTTACAGCTGAAGACTTCGAAACGAGCCTTCATGGTCAAAGGCACCCAAACTCAAGAAAACTTCGATTTCAATTAACGAAAACAAATAAGCCTGTGAATCCTTCAAATGACAAGCCAAAGCGACGAGCGATGCTTCGTTAAAACGTGAGAACAGACAAGTAACTAACGTTAAGTCAGATCCGACATGTCCGATCTACATCACTATGTACTGTGTGCGCCGCCATGTTGGGTTTTGGACATTGTTAACAATAAATATACGGCGTAATTCACAAATCATACACTATAACGTTAGATTAAAATAACATAAATTTTTACAACTTTTAGAAGAATTCGATGATGAAAACTGTGACTAGATTTCCGGTCGGCGGCAATGAACACCAACGGTGCTTTTTTGCGACCTTCGTATTTTGATATATTCGATTTTTTTCAACCGAGTTTGGGTCACTAAATGATGATCGATTTCTTCACAAAGATAGCAGTGTGGTGAACGAAAATTACACATTAGATAGTTTATTAGTTACTTATTACCTCAATAAAGTATCACAATTTCATCTGACGACGATTCAGCCATTTCTATGTTATTTTCCAGCGTAAGCAAGCCTTCTTCTTTATGTGACGTCACACATAGAGACGTTCAGGATGCAGTGCAAATGGCCCCTTTTAGGGGCGTGTTAATCGGCGCCAACATCCTCTTCGGAAAAGCTTCAAATTATAAGTAGCTCGCTAAAAATCAATGAGCTATTTATTTTTTATCATTAAAAATACCATATTTTAGTATCTCCATACGTCTCTATTTCTGTGGTCCTTTAAACATGCTGACATGTAAACAGCGTGTTCGGTGGAGGAGTGTACACGAAAGTTGGATTATAACTTATTATTCCCCGGACCACTCTTTTCACTACGAACAATAAAGGTACTCAAAGAATAGAGTGTATCATCCAAAAATCTTTGCGTATCTTTGCGATACGCTAGTTTGTAAGTGGGGCGAACCCTCTGTTGCATTTTCCCAGGCATTATACTGATTGAATTCACAAGTACTAATCCCCTAGTGAAGTAGCATTTGTTTTTAACTTTACCTGTTAAACTTTTAACTGTTACAGGTATATATTACTCGGCATGCCTTTGATGTTAATATCAACCTTCAGCAGGCTTCCTCAAAGGCATTACCCGCAAATACTATTCGTGAATACTACAATGTATACAACTACCAGCAGTGCCTAGACAAAACGGTGTAATTGGCATTGTTACTTGGGAATAGTAGTCGCGAATAGTAGTCGCGAATAGTTAGCAAACAGTTCACGACTGCAAGTTATGCAGTGCAAAGGCAATACATTATTGCAGGTAACATTTGCTATAAATACTACAAAACTCACCACTACCAGCAGTGCCCAGATAAAATTGTGTAATTGGCAGCGTTACTCGCGAATAGTAGTCACGAATAGTTAGCAAACAGTTCACGACCACAAGTTATGCAGTGCAAAGGCAATACAATGGGCCGGATAAATAAAAGTTAGCAATTGCTTATCTAGTAAAAGCTCAAGCAATAGCAATTGCTTAACAAGTAAAAGCTCAAGGTTAAGCAATTGCTTAAAAATGTATAAATAACCTTCTTCCTTGACTAGCACCTGTTGCTTGGGTGGGTTAGCAATTGCTTATGGGTATAACAATGATGGGAGGTCAGTTCCGATTAGCCTAGTGGTTGTATATGAGGCATGTGCGCCTTGAGCACCACTTAGTTGGTGGATACGTGCGCTATATAAATCCACACATTATTATTATTATTATTATGTGTTAGCAACATGGATGCTGCCGAAGAATTGGGGAGTGGTACAAATAGTGAGCAATCTTTGAACGAACTGTTCGTTAGTATAATCAAAGAGTACCCTGTTCTAATCGAGAAAAGTCAGTTGCCGGGGGTAAAAGACATGAAGGCAAATGCACTTAAAAAAGCACAAATGTCAATTGCTACCAACACAGGTAAAGCCATGGATGAGAAGCAAATTTTGAAAAAGATAGCAAACATGAAAACTCAAGTGAAGAAGAAAACAGATGGAATGCAAACAGGAAATAGGAAGATTGTTTTGGTTCCATGGGAACAAGATCTGTACAACATCTTCAAAGGGGATGAAAACCCGACTATTACGAAGATGCCATGCGCCATTTCTGCTGGTTTCAAACCAAGTACTTCGACTGCTGCTAGCCACTCCAAATTTTCAAAATTGAACTGAAATAATTTCCGGTATCTGGTAGGATTGACTTCATCACGATTTATTCTTTCATTGTACACCTTTTCATGTTCCCTAACATGCATAAACTCGGCCATGATGGCAGGAGTAATGCAACATGCAAGTGTTAGCAAATGCGTAAGCTCCTCATTTAGTATCTTGTAAAAATATTAGCAAGTGCTACAAGTCATTAGTAAAAGGTCTGGTTTATTTATATGCTTCCAAGCAAGTGCTAATCTCTCTAGTAATTGCTTAAAAATCATAGCAATTGCTTTTGCTAACTACTTACTTGCAAGTAATTGCTCACTTTTATTAATGAAGATTTAAGAAAATAGGCCGTATTCATAAAAATAAGTAATTACTTACTAGTAAATGCTATAAGTAAAAGCAACAGCTAGGTAAGTAAAAGGTCTAGTCTAAGCAATTGCTAAAAATCTTATTCATAACCATTTGCTAAATGATTACAGTTGTTACTTGCCACGGCTAGTAAGTTCTCAAGTAGTTGCTATTGTACTACAGTACCATCCACGAGTCTCGGTATTTGGTGGTATGAAGGTGTTTGCAAGCCATTCCACATTTTCTTTGTCAAACCTAAATAAAGTTCTGTAAGTGGTAGGGTTGACTTCATCACGATTAAGCCTGATGTTATACACCTTAGGTTGTGGTCTTGGACGTAAAAACATGGCAGAAAATGTGATATGTCTGTATTGACTAAACAGCAAGCCAAAAATTAGGTGCTTGTACAATCACTAGTAAATGCTAGTCGAAGGTCATTAATAGGCCGTATTCATAAAAATAAGTAATTACTTACTAGTAAATGCTATAAGTAAAAGCAACAGCTAGGTAAGTAAAAGGTCTAGTCTAAGCAATTGCTAAAAATCTTATTCATAACCATTTGCTAAATGATTACAGTTGTTACTTGCCACGGCTAGTAAGTTCTCAAGTAGTTGCTATTGTACTACAGTACCATCCACGAGTCTCGGTATTTGGTGGCCATGAAGGTGTTTGCAAGCCATTCCACATTTTCTTTGTCAAACCTAAATAAAGTTCTGTAAGTGGTAGGGTTGACTTCATCACGATTAAGCCTGATGTTATACACCTTAGGTTGTGGTCTTGGACGTAAAAACATGGCAGAAAATGTGATATGTCTGTATTGACTAAACAGCAAGCCAAAAATTAGGTGCTTGTACAATCACTAGTAAATGCTAGTCGAAGGTCATTAATAGGCCGTATTCATAAAAATAAGTAATTACTTACTAGTAAATGCTATAAGTAAAAGCAACAGCTAGGTAAGTAAAAGGTCTAGTCTAAGCAATTGCTAAAAATCTTATTCATAACCATTTGCTAAATGATTACAGTTGTTACTTGCCTCGGCTAGTAAGTTCTCAAGTAGTTGCTATTGTACTACAGTACCATCCACGAGTCTCGGTATTTGGTGGTATGAAGGTGTTTGCAAGCCATTCCACATTTTCTTTGTCAAACCTAAATAAAGTTCTGTAAGTGGTAGGGTTGACTTCATAACGATTAAGCCTGATGTTATACACCTTAGGTTGTGGTCTTGGACGTAAAAACATGGCAGAAAATGTGATATGTCTGTATTGGCTAAAAGCAAGCCAAAAATTAGGTGCTTGTACAATCACTAGTAAATGCTAGTCGAAGGTCATTTTTATGAATACAAATTGAAGTAGGTGCTAATTTCTCTAGCATTTACTTATAAGTAAAAAGCAATTACTAATGCTTAAAACTTGTAGCTTTTACTTGAAAGTCATTGCTTATTTCTATGAATACACATTTAAGTAAAAGGTTAGTAAAAGGGGGTTGTTACTTTAGTAAAAGCAATTACTTATTTTTATGAATACGGCCTAATATGAATACAAATTGAAGTAGGTGCTAATTTCTCTAGCATTTACTTATAAGTAAAAAGCAATTACTAATGCTTAAAATTTGTAGCTTTTGCTTGAAAGTCATTGCTTATTTCTATGAATACACATTTAAGTAAAAGGTTAGTAAAAGGGGGTTGTTACTTTAGTAAAAGCAATTACTTATTTTTATGAATACGGCCTATTGACTAGTAAAAGCAATTGCTACTTTTTATTTATCCGGCCCATTATTACTCACAATTAATCGTGAATGGTCATTATTCGCGAATAGTTGCAGGTATTCGCGCCAGCCCGATTAATCGAATAGTTCAAAATCCGAATAGTTCAAATTCAAAAACAACTATTCGAATATTCGAATAATCGAACTATTCGCCCAGGCCTACTGGCTTGCTTCGCCAGTACAACACGCCCGAACTAACATGTTCCTCCCTACAAACACACATTATTATTGATCACTGTTTATTGACACAGAACGGTGATCAAATTGCCCGTGCAACGGAAATTTGGCGCACCGTGTTAAAAAAAAAAGCGCCGAAAAGAACTCATTGGGCCAGACTGAAGATACAGTTTCCAAATTATAGATTTTTGCAGGGAAAATGCAAAAAAATGTGGACAATGACTTACCGTCGTGAAGAAGTGCTTGTTTTGTGTATGCCCGCAGAGGTGGGTCGATTTTCTTTTTAATCTTGTTTTTAGGTTGTGTGATTATAAAACACATTTTTGTTTAGGTTCAGATTTGGGTTACGAATCTGTTGTGTCCCTATCGTGCATCTTAAATTTAATTATGTTGTGATTGTATTTTTTTGCCTTTATCATTTTAATATACCGTCACTCGACACCTTCCGTCAAATACATAGAGAAAGCTGTTCTGTTTTGTTATACAGGGTTGGGGGAAAATAGTGTCAAATGGTGTGTCAAAATCAGACGTCTACCACACATTTCCCCGAGTATTTTCGAAAGGCAGGGTGTTAACTTTACAGTAGGCGTATTATTTTGTTTTTAAATCTACGCACAATTAATAGCCAGCATTATGTTGATGGGATTCTGTGTAAGAGATACACCAACACTGTGTTTATATTATAGCTAATCGAATAATAAATAGCTCAATGGGGATTTTCAAAGAAGTCTCTAAATTAAATTACGTATTCATGAATTTCAATTCATCAAAAATACACTGGAAAAAATAGGGTGTTCATATCGGGCAAGCTGCCCAATACAAACACCAGGGTAGAGTTAACACCATTGGTGTTATTTTAACACCCGGGTGGCAAAACAATATTTTGTTGCTTTTTCAAACTGTTTGCATGACTTAAACTCGATATTGAGCTGAAATTTCAAGGGGTTGGTTGTTAAATGTATACCTTAATTCAAAGAGAGTTAATATACACATAGATTCAGTTTTGTCAGCATTACCAATGGTCCGATAAACCATGATGAGACTAAAGGCAGGACGTGGAGTAAGCATATAGTGGAGAGCCACAGCGCCATCTCGTGAATTAATTCCAGCCGTTCTTTGTGTAACATCCCCACGAAGTAACGTACCTGCACAACCTGGGGTGCTAAAATGACACCACAGCTTCAATGGTGTTTATATTGAGCGAGGTGCCTAATACAAACATCGCTGGTGTACCAGTAGTTATCCACTGCAAAGACTAGGATGTAAAAACTACAGATGCAAACACAAACTTACGGCCTATATTTTCTAAAATACAAAAAATACGAATATTTCTAACTTGAGAAAGATCAACATTGGTAATGTTGGTAAAACTGCTTCTATGAGTATGCTTACTCTCTTTGAATCAAGATATACATTGAAGGGAATTGGTACAACATTGGTAACGTTGGCAAAACTGCTTCTATGAGTATGCTCACTCCTTTTGAATCAATATATACATTGAAGGGAAGGTACAACATTGGTAATGTTGACAAAATTGATTCTATTCATGGTAGTCGTGACAATACAATGTCACACATTTATTTCCATGTTGGCAACAACTTAATTCATATTGAGTACAATAGTACATTAGGCCTACAGTTTATTAATATTAAGCACAGTTGACAATATGTTAAGTGTAAATTACAGTTTGACAGGATTTATACATTGAAAGTCTCCTTTAATCAAACTATACATTAAAGGGAAGGTACAACATTGGTAATGTTGGCAACACTGCTTCTATGAATACGCTTACTCTCTTTGAATCAAGATATACATTGAAGGGAAGGTACAACATTGGTAATGTTGGCAACACTGCTTCTATGAATACGCTTACTCTCTTTGAATCAAGATATACATTGAAGGGAAGGTACAACATTGGTAATGTTGGCAACACTGCTTCTATGAATACGCTTACTCTCTTTGAATCAAGATATACATTGAACCAAAGGTACAACATTGGTAATGTTGGCAACACTGCTTCTATGAGTACCGGTATGCTTACTCTCTTTGAATCAAGATATACATTGAAGGGAAGGTACAACATTGGTAATGTTGACAAAACTGCTTCTATGAGTATGCTTACTCTCTTTGAATCAAGATATACATTGAAGGGAAGGTACAACATTGGTAATGTTGACAAAACTGCTTCTATGAGTATGCTTACTCTCTTTGAATCAAGATGTACATTGAACCGAAGGTACAACATTGGTAATGTTGACAAAACTGCTTCTATGAGTATGCTTTCAACTCTCTTTGAATCACGATTGAACTAACGGTACGATATTGTTAATGTTAGCATAACTGCTTCCATGAGTATGCTTACTCTCTTCGAATCAAAATATACAATAAAGGGAAGGTACAACATTGGTAACGTTGGCATAACTGCTTCTATGAATATACTTACTCTCTTCGAATCAAGGTATACAATGAAGGGAATGTACAACATTGGTAATGTTGACAAATCTGGTTCTATGAGTATGCTTTCAACTCTCTTTGAATCACGATTGAACTAACGGTACAACATTGTTAATGTTAGCTTAACTGCTTCTATGAGTACTGTCTTTGAATCAAGATATACATTAAAGGGATGGTACAACACTGGTAATGTTATGGCTAAACTGCTTTTATGAGTATGCTTATGAGTACTATCTTTGAATAAAGAAATATATTCAGCAAGCATGTTCCAGTTATTTTGTTTGTGTCGGTAACGAGTAAATAATGAAAATTCATTAACATTTGGTGTATTATCCAGGAGTATACCTTTTCCTTAATTCGCTTTGGAATAAAATAATTTCTAGTAAAGATTGATACAATTATTAGCTTTACACCAAGTAACTTATATACAGTATAATTCGAATATTTATTATTTTAAATTGGCGATTCTAAACTTATTCGCAGTGTTAGATTTTGAAATCATAATCTGAGCTCATCGTCAGCACTATATCAAGGACCTACTTTTCACTGGTGTGCTAACTATCTCTCATGCATCTACTATTTCATTTTCAACGGTCTAGTTAATCACTGATTACCAGCAGACTTTTCCGCTCCTTTGCCAATTCTGACACCACGGATCAACCACAGTGTAGTCTTGGTGGTAAGCGAATCATCCGTGCTCTGGATACTCACACGGCGGGCTAGGAATAGGCTTTTACGAACCTGACTTGACATACGTATCAAATTCATGCATGGATAAAGCCAAATAGGCCATGATTTACCGCGCAAAAGAATTAGGTGCCAACCCCAACGCCCCTCTGGATTTGTCTGTCTTTATTGCTGCGCACATGAGAGTTATCTAATCACATATAGGAAGCCATTAATCGTGATTCGATACAATTGCAGAAATGCAGAGGATTTATCGGAACGGCCCGGATCAGACAAGGTCAGGCTTCATTTAATTTCGGATTGCATAATTTATTGTACCGAAAATTCCCATATAGTTCGGTGCTGAATTAGCTTACTAACGTCCGTCTAAGCTGTGGAGTACCAACAAATTAAATATTAAGCTTGTTAATTAATAGGCTGTTTTTAATTTACCGTACGTCTTTGTAATAAATCCAAAGATTCATCAAAAGTGCTATAGCTCGTATTAAAGCGTCAAGAAAACCCGTGTGACTAGAACAGGACATGGTAATGATCGGATTTAGAAGTTGAGGAAAACCCCAGACAAAAAATTAATATTCCAAGGGAAAATCATATTATCAGGTAGGGACTGAAAACCAAATGTCGGCGCAAGTCAGAGTAGGATTCGAACCTTTGATACTTCATTTGCCGACTGATGCTGTAAATTCCGACTGAGAAAAACATTGGGGTGTCACACCCCCACACCCCACCCACTCACTAAAGCCCTGAAAATAGTATCTCCGTCAGGTTTACCCTCATTAACGGTTTCTTTAATGGGACAACATCGTCACGATGAATAGGGCATGGAATCGGAGTGCTAGTTGTAGATTAACTCCGTGACTTAAATAATATCCCACATGATAACGTCGTTACCGTTGCAGCTGTATACATGAGCCAGTAATTTTCAGTCACTGTGTTCATCTTAAACAAACACCGATTCCATGCCCTGTTGAAAGTCTGCCTTGTGAAAAAATGGATTATGTAATCATACAGGGTCACGCCCTCTTATATTTACATACATTAGCAGTATAATTTGACTTTTATGTTCTAACTTGCCTGTGTTTTATCGGAAATGTTTGTCTTTGAAATGAGATATTTCAAAAAATAGTTGTCAGAAGCTTGGTTTCAGCTAAAAGGCGCCAAACTGGATTTACGACGGGACTCATAAATTCATTTCGGTACATATGGACTTTAAAACCATGCTTCTCACGAATATTTTAAGAAATGTGCCATTTTAAAGCAGTTGTTTTCATAGTAAAATAGTAATGGCGGAAACAATTCTGAAATTTCCGTTAAAATAACAAAAAACACGGGCGACACATTTTTAAGGTTTTACCATACAGACGATCGAACATGGTCCCTTTTTATCCACCCAGAAGTGTTAAATTGCACATAATGTTGGGTAATCGTTCTGAAGAGTGTACTTTGAGATCCTAGGGAGGGATTTGAGCATGAGTTCCATTCGGTATGTCGGCGCAGAAGTGTGATAATTTGCAAGGCTTTCTGCTTGGTCTGCCCAATGGATATGAGGCGTGGACTAATATCAAGGAAAGGGCTTGACTTAAGAAGGGTGAAGTACACGGTGTAAGTGACCGTGATAAAGGGAAGGGATGGAAGGAATGAGAGCGAACATATTATTATTTGAATTTGTATTCTCAAATTTAGAGCATGTCAGCCGGAATAACTTTTCAGGATGTTTTGCATACCATCTTAATACCAAAAAATGAAGAAAACAAAGTATTGTACGATTAATAATAAATTAATATTTTGTTAAATAAGCTGAAACTTGGATAAGTTAATTTTGTATACATATAGGCCTATATTGAATCTATACATTTACATACATTTGACCAAATACTGATTTTAAGTTTGGCGCTCAATACCATCACAACTTTCTTTATACATAGTAACCCAAATCAGGGCTGCGAAGTTGCTGAGCGATTTATTCAGAGAAAGAGTGGTGTACATCAAACGTTACTGCCTTACAGTTTATCTCATCGGAACTTCAGAGAACACAGCACCCGTTATTATTAGCCAACGCGACGCCGGCCTGGTTTCAAAGTGTCCTGACCTAATTTCTCCTCGGTCCCAGGGTAATCGTGCAGGAAGAACTAAAATCGATGTGAGTTTATGCTTACATTTGTCAAGCGTCCCAACGATCCACTCTACGAATCGCTCACAGGGTTTGTCCTTAGAATAAGAAAACTCTCATCAATGGAAAGGACATCGTGTTTTAATCGACAGTTGCTGACCACTACTAATCCGCCGCAAACAGCATTAACCGGCCCCATCCTCTCTTGTCGCAAATTTTGGCATCGTGGAGCTCTCCTGAAATTGTGCCTGTCCTTGTAGTTAGACAACACGTCGAAATTAATTCGATTCTCGGACAGCTGCAAAGCTCCATGAATTTCAGCCCAGAATTATTTACCATAATTATTTTCTGTTTTTTGTTTTTTCTCTCTCCAAGCGTAAAAACGGGAAAGCGAGTATCTGACTCTTACTAAAGGTTTGTATGTCTTTTCACCCAGGAATCTGGTTGTCGTATTAAAAGGGAATGTTTGCAAAACTGCTTCTAAAAGTATGCTAACTCCCTTTGAATCAAGATATACATTGAACCAAAGTACGCCATTGGTTATGTTGGCAAAACTGCTTCTATAAGTATGCTAACTTTCTTTGAATCAAGATATACATTGAACCAAAGATACAACATTGGTAATGTTGGCAAAACTGCTTCTATGTGTATGCTTACTTTCTTTGAATCAAGATATACATTGAACCAAAGATACAACATTGGTAATGTTGGCAAAACTGCTTACTCTCTTTGAAACAAGAAAGTTTCAGCTTATTATAATGTGTCGTTCACAAGAAATTAGTGAAAATAAATTCAAATATTTTATCATTTTAACATGGAATTTAGGATAGAAAAGTCAGACTAGATATTATTTCACTTTTTAGAATACAGCACCTCAGACAAAGGTTTTATAGGGAAGATTGATACCATCATCAGGTTTCGACCATTGGATTAATTTTGAAATACCAAACTTATACCATATCTGTAAAGGAGCAATGTCGGTCAGCAGATGAAATTTTAGTTTTCGCAAATTAAATTATTAATGCGGAATGTAGTGTCTCCTGTCAAAATTGCCAGTGCATCTGGTTCAATCATGGCCCAACCGTGATCAAACTTCCCGTGGGTCTCATAATCAAAATGTGTGTATTCTTCATTCTTCAATAAATTAAATAGCAGAAAATTCAGCGTCCACATCCGAGGGGATTTATCTCTGACACGAACATTACCCACATTCTTCACATTCTCTTTGCTTGCTTTGTCACTTTACGTTGTTTCGCTCAGTTTCAGTTCACCCTGTGTAAAGTTTACAGACAGCTTCTTGTAAATTTTCTATGTCTTTTTAATTAGTATTTGACACGCAAAATTAATGGTAGGTCCGTTAAAAATTGAACCGTAAATTGAGTTAAAAGTTCAACTGCTGCAGACTCACAACCTTGTGTCCGGGGTCGTTCTCGTTCTCACTACTGGACCACCCTTCCCCGACCAACCTTGTTTGATACGTCACTGCACAATACAATAAGCTGAGACTTTCACAGGTTGCTGTATATTGATAAATATATACATTTTACCAAACGTATAAAGGTTAGCTGTTTTAAAGAAAATGACTTCTTGAATGGCAATGACTTCTTGAATGACAGTTTGAATTATAATCTGATCAGCTGCTGTGATCCCATCGTTATTAAACATTTGATGTGCCAAGATGTCACAGCTGATGATGAAGCGCAAATACGTTGGTTCTAATAAAAAGCACCTGCAGAAAATTAAGAGGTATAATTCAAAAATTATTCAGGAATGTAAGTATAGCTGATGTAACACTAGACATTTGTGTACAAAAAGAGTCCCTGAGGTCAGACAGTCAAAAACTGTCTATGGCATGCAATCACCATCAAATCTTCAATTTTGATGAAATAGTGCCAGAAATTAATTTGGCAAGGCAATATATCTGAAATAATATTCATCAGTCATTACAGTATAGTTGATGGTATGTGGAGATCTAAGTACAATATTTTACTCAAAATAATTATTAATAACATCAATTTTCTTCTTAAATGAATAATATTTGCAAAGGCTTAGGTCTATTTCATCCATGATTGATTCCTTTCCACTCATGTCAACAACCGTGAAATCAAATCAAAATCAAATAGTTGTCGAGTTGACATCAGACGCCAGTTATCGTTTATGAGCAGTTCAAGCTATATCGCCCGTTTTTGGCTCAAGAGACCCTCCAAAATACAATTTTAAAATCGAACGAAATTTTGAAAGATAATAATTATCGTTATTAAACGAACTAAAAACATTATGAAATTCGGATGACGGAAACTCTAAATAAAAGCGATATGGGCGATATTTAAAACACGCTTGATTATAATTGACAGCTACACTGGCCAATCGGAAGACTGCACAACGCCCTCGTGCAAGCTGAGCCAGAATTTCATTAATTTGTGTTTTTATTTTACTGGTACTAATCTTTGACGGATTTTTTCGTTCAATGTCTGAAATAAAAATGTCAAAAGAAAATCAATTTTAAATATATTTTACTTTACTGTCAAATCTTTAAAGCCGGTAGAGTATTCTTGAGAGAGAGAGAGAGAAAAATAAAATAAAACATAACAGATTTATACATGAAACCTACCGGTACTTGGTGTAAAGTTGATGATGTATCTAACATCACTTGATATTTCTTATCTGCGATGCTATCTTGTACAATTTATCAAATATTTTTCAAATGGCTGTTCTACGTTGGAATGAACACAAAAACATCTGAATGCAATTTTAATATTTTCTCTTTAACGACACAGTGATATAAGCTATGAAGTATATAGGCTAGATGCATTACCGGTAATATACATTTTATCATAAGTGTAGTGTGTGGCTTTAAAGAGGAGTTCTTAGCCACTAAAATGGCCCTTTTTCATTTACATGAGCAACAGCGACGATATGTCGGTGTCATTGACATTTTATTGTTTGCCAATACTTAAAGGGACAGTATCGTCACGATCAGAGTAGATTTTCAACAGGGCATGGAACAAAGTGACTGAAAATTACTGGCTTATTTATGCAGCAGCAACAGTAATATGACCTTGTCATGTGGGGTATTGTTTTCAGTCACTGAGTTAATCTAAAACTAGCACTCTGATTCCATGCCCTGTCGATCATGACAATATTGTCCGTTTTAGTGATTTTCACCACTGAAGGGGTGACTTTGCAAGGGCGACATTGGGAAGACCTTTTTCAAACGTTCGAGGACCATTTGTTTTCCCCCATCAGTAGTAATAATAATAATAATAATAATAATAATAATAATAATAATAATAATAATAATAATAATAATAATAATAATAATAATAATAATAATAATAATAATAATAATAATAATAATAATAATAATAATAATAATAATAATAATAATAATAATAATAATAATAATAATAATAATAATAATAATAATAATAATAATAATAATAATAATAATAATAATAATAATAATAATAATAATAATAATAATAATAATAATAATAATAATAATAATAATAATAATAATAATAATAATAACAGAGTACAAAGGCAGACACGACAAGTTGGCCAAGGTGATCCATTGGGATCTGTGTAAGAAGTATGGTGTCAAGGTGCAATCGAAGTGGTACGACCATGTGCCGGAAAAGGTTGAAGAAACGGATCATGTCAAGATTCTCTGGGACTTCAACATCCAGACAGATCATGTTATAGAACATAGACGGCCGGATGTTGTTGTCTTGGATAAGCATGCAAAGATGTGTCATCTTATTGATATAGCTGTGCCGGGTGATAGTAGAGTAGCTTCGAAGGAGAAGGAGAAGGTACAGAAATATCAGGATTTAGCGAGAGAACTCCGCAAGCTGTGGCAAGTCAAGGTGAAGGTTATTCCTGTGGTAGTGGGAGCACTGGGTACAATCCCGAAGGCGTTGGAGAAACATCTCAAGGAGATAGGAACAGTGTTAGAGTAGAATTACTACAGAAGAAGGCACTCTTAGGGACAGCAAGGATTCTGCGAAAGACACTCGAGATCTAAGGCTACGGGACGTAGCTTGACTCGAGGTGTAACCGGCAGAAAGGAAAACAAGATCTTTCTTTTCATGTTGTGCTAACGCGAAATAATAATAATAATAATAATAATAATAATAATAATAATAATAATAATAATAATAATAATAATAATAATAATAATAATAATAATAATAATAATAATAATAATAATAATAATAATAATAAAGATTTGTAGCGCGCACAAAAGGCTTTTCTGAGTTAAAGAGAAAAAGGGGTTTGGAGAATATTAACAATATTTTACAATGAGTTCAGATAATAAAATTGTTGTCCATTTTCCTTTTGACACAACCTCTCTGAAATGGCGGAAAGATCAAAGGTTAATATATGTTTAGAGCTCCTCATTAATAAACATTCACAAATGCCCAAAACAGTTTAGAAAATCTGATTGGACAAAACGAAATCACGCGGGGTGTATTAACGGATGGTAAAGACATGGCTTATCAAAATGAGAGTAGTGCGTATGTACCAGCTGTTCACCAACTGTTTTGTGTGACGCGCGACGCGGGTTTGAACCAAGTGTTTCTTGTGTCCCCAAAACATGAATTTGCCCATTTCTATTTGGCTTTATTTGCGCCCAAAGACCGTGCGACAAACTTTCCTTAGTAATTTTTCAACATATGTTTTTCGACAAAATTTCTGTTGGATCCAGTCGTCGCTTATTTCCAGATTATAAACATTCCATCAACATTTTTTTCTCTTACATTTATTTACCCCATGACATTGGCACATCTTGATTTTCAAAAAAGGTTTGAATATGATAAACAACCTTGTTTTTATGCTTGGCAGATGGTAAACTGCGCTGGCCTACTTATTAAATTGCTATTATAATGCCAATTACAGACAACATCAGCGACCATTTACCGGTTGCTTTTTTGCCACCTTGTGATTGCCGCGGTCAATTTGACGTGGTAATGCTTACAATATTCAAAATATTGTCTACATACTTAAAACAACATTGTACATTCATATCAACCATCTGGATTCTACAAAATTCATCAAAGAACCAACATCAGAGGCGCTTACGTTTTGGACAACAAGGACAACTCACATTTGTTATGTTTTGTTTATGTTTTACAAAAGGTTTATCAATATGATTGATACGTGTACCAACATTCCACCAAATGTGTTTTATTAATTTTATAATCTGCTATACCTTCCCTTTAAAAGGAAATTACAACATTTGTAACGTTGGCAGAACTGCTTTTTATGATTATACGTACTCTCTTTGAATTAAGATGTAGGCCTACAGTGAACTGAAGGTACAACATTGGTATTGTTGGCAAAACAACTTCTAAGAGTATGCTTACTCTCTTTGAATCAAGATGTAGGCCTACAGTAAAGTGAAGATACAACATTGGGAATGGGAATGTTGGAAAAACCGCTTCTATGAGTATGCTTACTCTCTTTGAATCAAGATATACATTGAAGGGAAGGTATTGGTAATGTTGGCAAAACTGCTTCTATGAGTATGCTTACTCTCTTTGAATCAATATATACATTAAAGGGAAGGAACAACATTGGTCATGTTGGCCAAACTACTTACTCTGAAAGTTTCAGCATATTATAATGTGTCGTTCACAAGAAATTAGTGAAAATAAATTCAAATATTTTATCATTTTAACATGGAATTTAGGATAGAAAAGTCAGACTAGACATTATTTCACTTTTTAGAAAAAAAATACAGCACTTCAGACAAAGGTTTTATAGGGAAGATTGATACCATCATCAGGTTTCGACCATTGGATTAATTTTGAAATACCAAACTTATACCATATCTGTAAAGGAGCAATGTCGGTCAGCAGATGAAATTTTAGTTTTCGCAAATTAAATTATTAATGCGGAATGTGGTTTCTTACTCTCTTTGAATCAAGATGTAGGCCTACAGTAAAGTGAAGATACAACATTGGGAATGGGAATGTTGGAAAAACCGCTTCTATGAGTATGCTTACTCTCTTTGAATCAAGATATACATTAAAGGGAAGGTACAACATTGGTAATGTTGGCCAAACTGCTTCTATGAGTATGCTTACTCCCTTTAAATCAAGATATACATTAAAGGGAAGGTACAACACTGGTATTGTTGGCAAAACTGCTTCTGTGAGTATGCTTACTCTCTTTGAATCAAGATATACATTGAACCGAAGGTACAACATTGGTAATGTTGGCAAAACTGCTTCTACTAGTATGCTTACTCTCTTTGAATCAAGATATACATTGAACCGAAGGTACAACATTGGTAATGTTGGCAAAACTGCTTCTATGAGTATGCTTACTCTCTTTGAATCAAGATATACATTGAACCGAAGGTACAACATTGGTAATGTTAGCAAAACTGCTTCTACTAGTATGCTTACTCTCTTTGAATCAAGATATACATTGAACCGAAGGTACAACATTGGTAATGTTGGCAAAACTGCTTCTATGAGTATGCTTACTCTCTTTGAATCAAGATATACATTGAACCGAAGGTACAACATTGGTAATGTTGGCAAAACTGCTTCTACTAGTATGCTTACTCTCTTTGAATCAAGATATACATTGAACCGAAGGTACAACATTGGTAATGTTGGCAAAACTGCTTCTATGAGTATGCTTACTCTCTTTGAATCAAGATATACATTGAACCGAAGGTACAACATTGGTAATGTTGGCAAAACTGCTTCTACTAGTATGCTTACTCTCTTTGAATCAAGATATACATTGAACCGAAGGTACAACATTGGTAATGTTGGCAAAACTGCTTCTACTATAGTACTTGACGCGAAAGCGAATGCAAAGCGAATTTCCAAGGCGGTAAATTTGCAATGCCAACTCGAACAATTCGCTGGGGATGGGCGAATCTTATTCATCGCGAAAAGCACGTTCATACTTTTGACTGTCATTCAACTTGCGAAATCCATCATGGCGGTTGATAGTTTGCTCCTCGCCGCCTGTTTGGTGCATCGTAAGAAACGACTAGGACACAAAAGGCGATCAATTTATGTCCGAAGAAGAAACCAACTGTGACCGCTTGAAGGGCTCACCAAGCCCTCGTGTGGGAGATGATTCTAGCAGACCACAATCTGTTTTTCATCTCCTTCAGAATGAGTCCCTGCCAATTTGAAAGATGGCTGCTCCAAAAACAAATCACAAAGGAACCCATGCATTCCAGATATCGGCTGAGGAACGGCTGTTCATGACGTTTCGGTAGGTCTTTTTCACATCAATCTAGCGATTTGATTGGTTGCACATTAGCTTTGCAAATGTTCGCAAAAGTTGAAGAATGCTCAACTCGGGCGAAACTGCCTGCGAAGCGAATGTTTTTCGTGTCCGGGATGATATTTCACTGCGAAGTTCGCAGCGAAGCAGCTGCGAAAAGTGTGTTGACGTAAAATTCCCTTCGCTTTCGCAATTCGCGTGAAGTATGAACCGGGCTTTACTCTCTTTGAATCAAGATAAACAAAAACAAAACAAAACAAACAAACAAACATGAGAAATTTCAGTTTATTAGGTTGTGTTGTTAACGAGAAAATAGTGAAAACGTATTCAGATCGCATTTATTCTAACGTTGACTTTAGGAAAGAGTATTTAATTCGAAAACAATATTTAACTTTCCTTAAAAGTAAGTGCAACTCAGACACATTTATGTCTAGGGAAGATTGAAATCTGACAAAATTTAGTCACACTAATTCAAATTATGGAAACTATTTCAACCACTGGAGAATACTTATCCAACCTCTGCTCCCTGATATCTCAATGACAGTAAGCGTAATAGCCGTAAAGCTATTTCCAGATTTCATCAAAGTTGCGCATTAATGCGCGTATAATGAGTTGGCGCCATTTATAATTACATTTTTGGCACCACAACTGAAGGTCAGTTTGCGCCATGATCTTTTCAGAAAAAAAAGTGAATTATTTATTTTTTTATTTTGGTAATATATATTTTTAACTATTATTATAGAAATCTCCTTTGAGATATAAGCAAGGAATCCAATCACCAAGGAATCCTATAATACTCACTGGACATTCTTTTAGGGTCGGGTTGATAATTAGAACTTAGAAGCGTGCCGAGTATTCGTTAATGAGAAACATCCTGGATCATATATGAATTAAAACATTTCTAATTCTAATTTGGTATATACTCGAACTTGAAACGACTGATGTATTTATATGAACCGCTTACTTGGTCTTTAATGACACGATCATCAAACATTCTGTCAGCCAACCGGAGGTTTTCCTGTATGTAGTAGAAATGAGAACGTTGCCATCATGGTGACTTTTGGAGAGTGCAGGAATTGGCAGATCCAGGGGGAAGGGCAATGGGGCGATGTTCCCCCTTTGTGTGTACATTTACCATCCTTTTATTGTGTCTACCTTTTATTGTGTCTACCTTTTATTGTGTCTACCTTTTATTGTGTCTACCTTTTATTGCGTCTACCTTTTATTATGTATACCTTTTATTATGTATACCTTTTATTATGTATACCTTTTATTATGTATACCTTTTATTGTGTCTACCTTTTATTATGTATACCTTTTATTGTGTCTACCTTTTATTATGTATACCTTTTATTATGTATACCTTTTATTATGTATACCTTTTATTGTGTCTACCTTTTATTGTGTCTACCTTTTATTGTGTCTACCTTTTATTATGTATACCTTTTATTGTGTCTACCTTTTATTATGTATACCTTTTATTGTGTCTACCTTTTATTATGTATACCTTTTATTGTGTCTACCTTTTATTGTGTCTACCTTTTATTATGTATACCTTTTATTGTGTCTACCTTTTATTATGTATACCTTTTATTGTGTCTACCTTTTATTGTGTCTACCTTTTATTATGTATACCTTTTATTGTGTCTACCTTTTATTATGTATACCTTTTATTGTGTCTACCTTTTATTATGTATACCTTTTATCGTGTCTACCTTTTATCGTGTCTACCTTTGATCGTGTCTACCTTTGATCGTGTCTACCTTTGATCGTGTCTACCTTTGATCGTGTCTACCTTTGATTGTGTCTACCTTTTATCGTGTCTACCTTTTATCGTGTCTACCTTTTATCGTGTCTACCTTTTATCGTGTCTACCTTTTATCGTGTCTACCTTTTATTGTGTCTACCTTTTATTGTGTTGCATCTTTTTATACTGCGGGCGACCTAGTCGTGTACCGTTGCAGACGATTGTACTAACAGAAGGCCTATACAAGAGACCTAAATTGTGTATTAAAACTCACGGCTTCTGTTAAGGCGGTCCGATGCTTCTTATTTGATTGTCGGCAGAACATTAACCATGGAAACTGATTATGAAGAGGAAGAAGACGGACTAAATGACAGTATGGAGAATATCAAGCACTAATGGACACGATGTCCTTTTAGTCATGACTTAACAATGCTCGGCACATTTTGCTTCAGTTGTCTTGCGCACTGTGGTCGGCATTAAGCTTGTGCGATAACACGATAATATCGAATATCGCGATACCTTTTATTATTCGATTACGATATCGAGAACCTTTTTAATTAAGTTATCGAGATATTGGCAAAACGCGATTAACAAAATATATCGCGATGAAAAAAATCGCAGTTGTGAGTCAATTCAGAAATTCCATGGAAACAAAATTAGGACAGTTTTTTCAGCTTTTTGAAGTGAGAAACAAAAGTGAACTACTTCAGAAGTACATACACACTATGCAAACGAATTTGGGATTTATTGTGATGTTTATAGAGGGGTATATACCTGTGGTTATCGGCTGTAAAGCAATCATGCATGACTGAAAAAATAATCGCCATCCAAAATCGCGATATATGTTTGCCGATATATCGTGGATGAATAAAATCGATATCGCCCAAGCGATTACACAGAACAGCCAGCAATATACGTTAATTAATTACAACTATGATAATTAAGCTAATGAGGGTCCTGTTTTGTTTATTGACTCCTTGCCAGAACTATTTGCTTAGCATTTTTTCTTGGTTTCCAGCCAAACTTGTACATAAAATGAGTGTACTTTGGCTGGTATTCTGTTTTATAACGCTTAGCGAAAACTATTGCTAAGCCAAATTATCTGCTTAGCAGCTCCAGTGGCGTAACTATGGGGGCGGCACGGGGGCACGTGCCCCCTCCCCCCATCAGCCGAGGTCCGTGCCCCCCGGTGCCCCATTCAGAATTTTGAAAAACTAGGTCCCTATTTGAGACCGCAGGATTCAAGTATTGACATGCCCCCCTAGAAAAAGTGGTGCACCCCCTAGTACCCCCTGACTAGTTACGCCACTGAGTAGCTCTATGAAAGTGGCTCCTGTTCGTAGGTGTGACGTAGTTCCAAAATAAACCATGCCCAGTTTGCACGTGCTGGCTCCAACGAACATTAAAAATGCAATGACCACCCTTTTCTTTAAGGATTTACGCATGAAATTAGAAATCTCGGGACTTGCATTTAACACATGTGTTGTAAAGATTCAGTATCTTATTAACAAAGTCAAATTCTGCTTCAATAATCGCTTTTGAACGTTAATATCAATGAATATGTTAAAATACACACAACCAAATGCCAGCTTTGAAACTGAAGCAGTGAAAAGAATGCACATACTACCAATGCGCGCGCGTATTACGTATCGACTTACGAACAGTGGGCCAATACACTGAAACATAGTACACGTAATATACACGAAGGTGAAATTCCAACCTGGGCTGAAACATAGTACACGTAATACATGAAGGTGAAATTCCAATCTGGGCTGAAACATAGTACGTAATACACGAAGGTGAAATTCCAACCTGGGCTGAAACATAGTACACGTAATACACGAAGGTGAAATTCCAACCTGGGCTACTAAGAAATATTTGCTTAGCAGCTGTTCTTGGTTACCAGCCAAACTTTCACATAACATGAGTGTACTTTGGCTGGTAGTTGTACCACCAGTTCTTTTCAGAACTAATTACTACTCAATTGAGATTCCACATGGTGTCACCGCAATTAGTCTTACTTAGTCTATTTTATAACGCTTAGCGAAAACATGTGCTTAGTTAAATTCTCTGCTAAGCAGCTCTATGAAATTAGAACCACGATACTAAGACTTTATCTTGCCAGATTTGACCTTATTAGGGCTTATAAGGGACACTATCGTCAGGATCAGAGCAAATTTTCAACAGGGCATGGAATTGATGTCCTTGTTTAAGATGAACACACGGTGACTGAAAATTACTTGCTCATTTATTATACAAGCCATAAACCTACACATTTTTCTTATATAATCCATATTATTTCTATAATGTATGTAGGCATATATAAACCTATGGATACGTAAAAATGAGAAAGTCTGTGCTGTGACAATTTTGCATCCATTTCTGAGGTAAGCGCAGTTTTACTTTTATCTAATAGAATTTTATTAAATACTTTTTTATAACTGCCGACAATGTATCCTGCAGATGTTTATAGCGCCATCGCGATAGCCAATATCGTAATCTCTTCATTTGTAATTTCACGCAATTATGTCTAAACTATGACAAGGCTAATATCATTTGCCTGCACGCCACCAAATTTAATATCCAGCACGTAACCAGTGGCCGTGCCGTTCCGTCCACGGGTGCAGCAGCATCGACTGCCATGTGCGAGCTAATTTAATTTCTGGAGACCCAGGGCAAACGGATTCTAAAGGTAGGATGTCTTCGGCTTCAGCAAAACTTTTGTTTCGACAGCTTCCATCCGCTTCTAATCAATAATCGGAATTGTGTCGCGCTTAATTATTACATCATACAAAAATTGTGTAGTGTTGTCAAGTGGAATGCACGGGGAGTGTCCTGTAGAGTACCAGGGTGATTTCATAGCAGGCAACGATATGCATGTTTATATGTGCAGTTTTTACATTTTGTACTTTGATCAAGTAAGGCCCAAAAAGTCTCGTGTTTCTGGTCATCGCTCGGCTTCAAAATCGGTGCGGTGACGCGTTTTATTTTGGCCAACAGGGAAATACGTAATATGTAATACGTAGTTATTTTTTCAGACTTAACGTGTCATGTTTTCTCTAAAATGAAATCACTTCAGACGGAATAATTTCTCCAAATAATTAATACGTGTACCAACTTTACATTAAATAAGTTTTAAGAAAATAATTCAGTGATTTGATAATCTGGTAATTACCCTGCAAAACTGAGGCGTTAAAATAACACTAGTGGTGTCAACGTTATTCTTCCATGGTGTTTATATTGTGCGAGTTGCCTAATATAAACACCAAAGGTGTAGTTTTTAACACCACAGTTTTTGCAGTGTACCAGTGTTATCCCGTCCCTTAACACTTTCACAGGTTGGTTGTTTAATGTTTAACTGATAGAAAGTGTAAGCATACATGAACAAGCTGCTGTGTCAATATAACCAGTGCTGTGTACCTTCTCTTTAAAACCAAGACTTTGTCCTCAGACATAACAAAATTATACCCGGCATTCGGATCACTGGGAATAGGCCTATGCGATATTTGAAGCCTACACATGCTTCGGACAAATATTTGTACACCAAAGACCCGACCAGACACTGTAAGTAACATTAACGGCTGATACCATAGATAAATCTTATAAAAATACTGTAAGCGTTATATCGTAGACGATCTTTGATATAATTATGTGTGAAGAATATCGATAAAAGGGTGCGTAATCTCCTCCACAACCGTGCTACACGGGTTGTCTTTGACCGACGCTACACGCCAGACAGTTCAATCAACATTTTGGATCATTATGTAAATTGGAAGGTTCTGGTAGCCTATGTGCTTAAGAAATAACAAAAAGTCGGAAAGAAATTGCTTGATAACTTACAAAGAGTCGAAATAAGCGAAATATGACATTTGGGAATCATATTGCGTATACTTTTCGTCGCCGTTTACTTCTGTGATTGACCTAGGTTCGAATCAAATCATATCCGAGTCGATATGTAGATGGGTTTTTCGGTTCCTAACTGATTTCGTAGGCTTTCACTAGAATATTTTTCTTTGGTTTCCTTAAATATTATACATTACTGCGTTGTCTTCTCTTGACTGGGTTCTTTATCCTTAGGCTAAACTAGGGTGTGATTTGACAAAAGTAAAAAAAATCCTGGGTCTCCGTTTGATCTAAAGGACAAAGGCCCCTGAACCTCCTGGGGAAAAAATAGAGGTTTGGACACGATACAGGCTAATTCTTTCTTTCCTTTGTGGATACTTCTCGTCTTTCAAGAAGATTTTGAGGCAAAGGGAGATTTGTAAAAAATCTTGAAATCAGGAAAACTCCTGAGAAATCACAGGCCTGCTAATAACAGTTAGAATGAGTAGGCGCTTTGGAAGAATCCAACTGGTTTACCAGAAATATAATAACAAGGATATTGGCATTAAAGACAACTAGTTTTATCAAAAACGCATAAACTATCACCGTTTTACATGTATATTTACTTGGTGTCAAGAGTAAGAATGTATCAACATCCCTAGAAATATTTCTGTCTGCGGTGCTACTGTTCTTAGTAGGAATAGTGAAATATTATTCTCCAATGGCTAACGTTAGAATTTGTGTATAAAATCCACGTTAGAATACGAAGTTTTTGTTTGCTGGCCGATCGAAATATTAAACTTTCACCGGTCAAAACATTGTTTCCTATAATTTATATTCACATTATTAAGTGAGCCACTTTAGAATATATTTTACCAATAATTGACTTTTCCTAGTTTTTTTGAGAGCTCATAAGGAAACAATAAACAACATACATTTTATTATCTCAACCTAAGGTCAAACATTGTAAAAATTCATTTATTTCGAACCCCTGACTATTGGTTATAACAACTCAATAATAAAACATACATATAGGCTAGTATAATATCGAGATATCACCATAATAAGCGATCATTATGGTTGCCATGCATATGCCAACAAATCCATATTGTCATTATATATAATAAGGGCAATCCATGCTTTGGCGAACACACTCTTGTGGCGTACGTGTCCAGGCGTAGAGACATCCACATAATTATTATAATTCAGGCCAGGTGGACCAAGTTTATACATTAGTGTAACTTTATATATACATGTTTCCATAAATTGACGCAGGTTTACTGTAAGGAAGTACGCAAATGTCAACACAGACCTTTGCAATTTGTCATCAATAAACTGAGAACCAAATAGCAGAGGTGATTCCCTGAATCTTCTCATTTCATCATGGGGATGTTGTGAGTGTGTTGTGTGTATCAACTTGGCTACGATCCGCGTCATTTTATACTATCCCGTCAAATTATCACGGTGTGTGTTTCCAATTGCGCGCAAACAGGCGGGGAATCGCAATGGTAAGAATGTTCGGGTTGGCAACGAATGTGGCGCCAAAAGTATGACATTGCGATATTTATCTTCCGAGGGGCTGATACAGACGAGATGCTCGCGGTCAGCTGTGACCGAGCTGTAAGCATTTTGTTCTCGTTCCGTAGAATGATAATGGAAATTTGTAAATTAATCATAAGTTGGGGTAGGTAGGCAGGGCCGTTGCCGGTGGGGGACTGGGGCTGGTACACCTAGTATTTGTTCTCAGTCGGCATTTTATATCCCTAAGTCGGCAAATTAACTACCAAATCGAACCTCCGTTGGCTAATTAACCAACAAGTCAAACACGAAGCAGGCTTTTAGTTGTTGTTATGCCTATACCTCCCTCGTTACTTAAAATGCCTAGACCCCGCCCCAGTCCAGCGATTTTGAAGGTGTTAAATTGCCAGCTGGAGTCAGTCGGCTAATTGACTTCCACACCCCAAAGATTACGTCTTCACTATGGCCATGTATGTAGGATTGCAATGGGCGATCGTGAAAGGTTATTATACAATTTAGACAGTTGATAAGCCGCCATAATGATGTGGCTCATTTCATGTGAATGAAGAAAGGCCTATTAAAGTTGACCTGAGAAATTTTCAAATCATTTCGTTGTGAGAAAATGAGAAAATTTCGATCGGCAAACACGAACTTCGTATTCATTCTTACGTAGAATTTGTTAATTATGCTGATTCAGAGAAAATATTTCATTATTCTTTAAAACGAAAGTACCTCAAACAGCAATATTTCAAGTAAAATATATGCAATCTCATTATTTTTCACCAAGTAAGTTCAAGGCCCATGGAAATTTGTGATCAAATGGTTCTTTTAAATAGGGCCTACTGAAGGTGAACACTACGTTTAACCAAATCCATGAGCTTTGTTGAATGACTTTTACTAAAACTGAAATTTCCACTGTATGTTAAATCAAATCATATTAATAGCTTTTACCAGAAAGCAGAGATTTGAACGCAACCTTTAATTAAGCACGGCACGCCGACCACCGTGCCGTTACTGCGGTTGAATGTTTCACGACGGCTGAACTGTACCGCGCCACTGATGGACGTACTCGTCACCATCGACATGGTGATTTATAAAAAGGCAGAACATGCAATAAGACGCTAGCTGGCATCGATCATTAATGCATGATTTTTCCATAGCTTCCCAAGGTTTGCTGACATACCTCCTTTTTGTTAGCAATCTTTGAAATGCTTATATGGAAAGAGATTATGTCAATTGGTGATGGTATTAAATAGCCTGGATTGTTTTCCTTTTTTCTCTGAATGAGGAGTTCTAATGTTAGAGATGAGCAAAATACCCATATGAATTTAGATTTTTCAAATATCTGTGAAGATCGAAATTTAAAAAGCATGATTGGTTTTTATGCATATTTAATGATCCTTGGGATGTATAAATGCTGTATGCCGTTTACCAAAAGTAGGTTTAAAGGGAAGATACGGGATTGGTATATTTAGTAACGTAAGATCATTTCAACTCTCTGGTTAATTTTCAAAAATAAAAATACAAATTATGTGTTCGCGTTTTTGATAGAACGATGAAAGACTATTGGAACCATCATGACACAATGTGACTTTTTAATCAAGCAATCCAATTGGAAAATTGATTAATGAATCCCAAGACTTCATTTTAATGGTGTAACAAGGCCAGATCGTGTGGGTCTTTATTGCCAAATAATAGATTAACGTTTAACTGTGCTAGAGTAACTTACTTATATTAACATAGACAATGGTAAAGATTTACCAACGAAACATTTACAAAATTGGCTCTGACGGATTTTTAATGTGTCCCTGTACACGATGTGTGTCTTCGCTGCTGGTGGGGGAGTGATGTCACCTCCCCTCTTTTGAAGGGTAGAAATTGGGCCAAATTTGGCCGTGTTGCCAAAGTGCGAGGAAAGTACATCTAGGATTGTGCTGGTTTATTGCGGAATCTGTAATTGGCGAAGAGTACACAAAAATACGCTGTTGTTATCTTCGACCAATATAAAAATATAACAGTATAACAATTACTTAATTTACCATTTAGGAAAAACCTCGCAAATATACGAAGATAGAGAATTTAAACATCAATCTTTCTTTACTTTTAATTTTAAAAAAACTTTAAACAAATTTATTCAGGGGATTGAACCGCTGAACCCCCCTTCGGTGCTACACCACTGGGTGCTCACTGCGTCACTTTTTCAAAATAGAATTCAAATCTAAAAAGCAAACCAAAATTCCATGAATACTTCTTCACTGACCTGTGTGATTGTTTTAAATAATGTTTGCACTAATTCTATCAGAGATTGTGGACATTTGATGAACTGAATATTTCAATTTGTCATCAATTCACTTGACCTAGAATGTACATGAAATATGTATACATCATGACATTTCACCGACTTTGACCAAAAGCTTTGAAGCGAGTTCCAAAAACACCTGCCCTGTCGTTCGACCGAACCACGACGGAAATGTTCAAGCCGAAAACGAATTTCGCCTGGCCAAATTGATTGACTCTCGCGTCAAAATCTGCAAACAGAATACTCCAGTTTCAGTAAACTTGGTCGAGTTCTTAAGCACGTTTGTGTGCACGTTCTTTCGATTATTTTGGCGTGAAGTGTCATTTGATTTGAATCTTAATTTGTACTTCCATCACAATTGTTTTTACGTTTTTTGTCGAAGGATGGTGGGAGGGAGAAATTCACAATTGCAACGGCCGACTCTCAACGTCACTCCGTCCTGTCCCGAGAAAAACATTTACAATCTTATCATTATTTCTGAAAAGAATTTTACCATATTTTGAATATATACTTGACTATTTGGGGGAAAGTTTGGGAACTTGGAAACTATGAAAGCAATGATAATTGTTCAATATTTTCAAACGTTTAATATAAGACTCACAGATACCCCCCTTTGAATATATGTACCAAGAGCCTTTAATGATAGGGAAGAAATGTAAATTGTTCATTGACTGGTTAGCTTGTACTTTGCGATTCATATACACATTTATATTCCTTTTCATATGTATGTGTTTATATAATTTTGATATATGACGTAATACAACATTCATGTAGGCCTATATGCCGTCATACAACTTTTATATATAATTTCATATAACATTTAGATATGCTTTTATACAAATTTCATATATAATAATAATAATAATAATGTGTGGATTTATATAGCGCACGTATCCACCAACTAAGTGGTGCTCAAGGCGCATTATATTATTATCCCTGCTCATAAGGCTCATAAATCATTCCTGAAACCATCTCAGCTCCCTGGGGAGTATACAGCTCAATTGCTGCCATTTCTAGCGCATATAGAGCAAACCAATTCTGCCTTCACCCCTGGGTGGAGAGAAGCAATTATGATTAAGTGTCTTGCTCAAGGACACAAGTGTCACGGCCGTGATTCGAACCCACATTATGTTGCTAACACCAGAACTTGAATCCGGTAAGCTAGACCGCTCGGCCACGACAATTGAGCTGTATACACCCCATATATGATGTCATACAACGTTCAATGCTCGCATTATTATCATATATGCTTTCAAATAACTGTTATATAATTATGTTATCATATAACTTTTGTATATACTTATGCTTTTCTGACTTCATTTCAATGTACCATATGCTTACAGAAAATGGAATTTCAGATTGTTTAAAGGGGGTATCCATCTAAGAGAATTATTATATAAGAAGTTTTGAAAATGGTAGGCATAATGGTACCAAACATCCCATGAGGTTATTATGTCTGACTCGGTGTAATTTTTGTTAATTAAAAAACAAAATGTATCACAGCTATTGATTTTTTGTTCACGTTAGAATCAACAATCTGAATGCACTTTCACTTTTTTCATATTAATGACAAAACAAAATAGTTTAAAAATGTGCAGGTTTCTGTACACATCTCATAAATTCCTATAAAGAATTGTGGTGGTACTTATTCTCGCCATTCACCTCTTTGGACTCGGGTTCGAATCCTACCCTAGTTGGCACATGGATTGGGTTTCCAGTCCGTGCCTAATTACGTGGGTTTTGCAATAATAATTCATCTGGGCTGTTCCTCCCACACCTTAAACTAAACATTCCTTTATCCGTTTCTCCTCACAGGAACAATGTGCCATAATGCGCTTTTGAGGAAACCTCGGTTTCATTACTAGCAAAATATAACGGAAGCCAGTGTCCAATTTCAACCATTTTGTCCCTCTAATCTAAACAATTTGGTTGGCCAGGAATAGGAATAATACGTTCAGTGGTTGGGTAAAAACCAAATAAAGTAGTCAGTAAAAGAGTTTTATCAAGACAAGAAGATTGAGATTGGGATGAACTTCAGGTGATGTCTGTCTCAAGTTCCTAATTGAAATCACGGATAAACGCCGCCTTACATCCCCTAGGAGATTTCAAGTGAAAGTAAAACATCCGATCCCACACTTTAGCAAAAAAGTCACATTTATTTTGTTTGAAATGACAAGGTGTGTTTGTACAATGGAGATTTCAATTTCAGTAATGCAGAGCTGGGTGTATATAAATGCTGGAAATTACAAAATGACGGCTTCGGGGTGTATTGAAAACACACTAACTTAGTACCACTTTCGTTTTTTTAACTGGAGTTTCGCTGTAAATTTCTAGATACAAGGAGAGTATGCGTCCTTGTAGAATCACTTTTTTCAAACATTACTAATGTTATAACTTCCCTTTAAATTGACATAGCCTACGCAGTCCCCAGTCCACGTTCCCCGCTTCGTAAATGATGTTCAAAAACAAACAATATACAACTCCCCCTCCCCTACTCTCACATTTCACAACAGGGCTGCCCCAATTTTGTTGGGCCTCCAAACACAATCACATCTCCCCCTCCCCTCACTCTCAAGATTCTGTTTCATAAAAAAAGAAATAAAGGTACACAACATCTGTTGCAATTTTCTCCCTCTTCTTGATATTATACAAAAAGCCCCTGAAATGTCGTGACTTATTTGGTAATGCCCATCCATGAAAATCGTCCATCCATTGACTACCGGTATTTAAAATCAAAACATCTATTATTCATCAAGTGATTGATGAGAAGATTTGCTGACCTGTCGAAGAGGATTAACGACGCGTTGCAAGGGGAAACAGTTCCAAATTGTCCATGAATGATAGATATTCCGTTAAGCACTCATCACCAGGAAAGCGTGATTACGAAAACACTCACAAAAATAAATTTACCACAATGATAATGAGCAGTGGCCTAAAAGTTTGAATAAATAACCAATGCTTTTGATCAGTGTTTACCACACACACGTGTAAACCCACTATTTAATACAGTATATTAACAACAAGTAACCCAAGATACATAACTACTTACCTTGTTTTAAGTCGATGACGGTAGAAGAGCTAAATGATGATGCTAATTATATTTAGATTAACAACATGTTCCTCCCGAAGGTTTAATTCTCCAAGGAGGAAATGATGAATATGTTTAAAGAAGATCACGTTTCACAATCACCAGGAAGGGTTGTGTGTGTATGTTTCCATGGACAGTTAAATTTATTTGATATAAAGCCACCACTATACTGGTACACTATTGTTATAATCTAGGAAAACATAACTTGATGATGGTATCAACAAAACACTTGCAATATTTCCGTCTGAGGTGCTATCGTTTTAATAAAATCACCAAAATAATCCCAACATTAAAGGGACAATATAATAATAATAATAATGTGTGGATTTATATAGCGCACGTATCCACCAACTAAGTGGTGCTCAAGGCGCATTATATTATTATCCCTGCTCATAAGGCTCATAAATCATTCCTGAAACCATCTCAGCTCCCTGGGGAGTATACAGCTCAATTGCTGCCATTTCTAGCGCATATAGAGCAAACCAACTCTGCCTTCACAGGTACCCATTTAACCCCTGGGTGGAGAGAAGCAATTATGATTAAGTGTCTTGCTCAAGGACACAAGTGTCACGGCCGTGATTCGAACCCACATTATGTTGCTAACACCAGAACTTGAATCCGGTAAGCTAGACCGCTCGGCCACTCGGCCACGATCAACAGGGCATGGAATCGAAATTATAGTTTTAGATTAACTCAGTGGCTGAAAATAATATCCCACATGATAAGGAATACCGTTGCTGCTGTATAAACGAGTCGGTCATTTTCAGTCACTGTGTTCATCTTAAACTAGGACACCGATTCCATGCCCTGTTGAACGTCTGCTCTGATCGTGACGATAGTATCCCTTTAACTCGTTGATGTTGTCAAACATCACTCAATATTTGTCTCAGGTGCCATCGTTTAAAACCACCGAAATAATTTCCAACATGAAATGACGTTCTGTCATCCAAAGACTGAAATTCCAGGTTGGGTTAATGAATAATCAGTCTTATAATGAATTTTCACTATTTCTCATTAACGACACAGTGTAATAAGTTGGTCAAATTTTCCTTCCTCCATGCTAATAGTGTGTATATAAGCCTATTAGAGATTTAAAGTCACTACACTTTTGGTAAAAGACAACAACTCAGTTGGGAAAATCATTTTGCTAATTTTACTGAATTGACAGCACTTACCTCAGATTTCATTGGATGTTCGATAGCATAATTGTTTATCAACTGGAATTAGGCCTAAAGTTCATAATTACGTTTTACCACAGGGTTCTTGCGGGGATGCAACTTCCTATTTCGCATTTCTTTTTAAAGAAGGTAACAAACTGAGTCCGTGGAATATTGAGACAATACTTTTCTCAATTGAAACGGTGAAATAAAGACTGTTTGCGATGACACCATGTGCAAATTCTCTTTTATGTAGTAAATAGTTCTGAAAAGAACCGGTTACACAATTTACGACAACAAATCAGAAAGATCTGTTCAGATTATGAGTAAAGCCTCATTGAGTATTAAAACATAGAGTATTCCTTTTGATTTCCCTAAAGGATTGAATAATAGAGAGTGATAACTCTGTGCATCGTGAAGTCGATTTTTAAATCCGATCAATAATTCCCAAACAACTGCGGATTTTAGGATTGACGTCAAAACACACAATCTGTACAAATATTTCCATTAAGATCATGCAATAACCGGATGAATCCGTTTGTGTTAATGCTGTGTCCCTCACGCTGTTTTGTAATTTGTTTTTACTTTTTGATTTTGTTCTTCTGAATTGTGTACCAATTAATTTCATTAAATACTTACAGATTCATATTCATTGTACGATATCCGCAGGGAACTGGTACCAGTACATTTCATGGCTCACGGGTTGCGTGCTAGAAAAGCAACACGTGAACGGCACCCGACTTCTTTAATATGTTCTAGGCCTATACATTTTATTTCTTCTCGTGTCCGCCCACCAGACTTTGTATAGTGTCTCCCAGCGTAATGTTAACCGGATATTTCCTGCCAACCGCTTAAACATTATTATGAATTTATACACTAAATATGATTCATACAAGCGGTGGTGATCGAGTTCCCCCTCGAGAGACGACTGTCTTCCCTCATAAGGAAGTTTGGAAGGTGATGAAGCAGTTTGGCTCTAAACAATAATGACTAAAGTGTGGCAGTTTGGACTTTTTATTTAGTGGGGAACTATTTTCTTTTCTTAGCATGTTTCCCACAAACATGTCTTACAAGAAAGCTTTCATTCGGGAAGGAGATACATTAATTTTGATATACCTTAAAGGGAATACAGCATTTTTGTTATGTTCGCAAAACATAATTTTGGGCTGTTAAACCCACTAAACCTGCATAAATAACATCAGAGAGTATCAATTGCCATTGGAATACCTCCACTTTGTAGCCAAATTTGCTCATAAAGGCTGGATTTAATCAAAGTACATAATTATAGCTTGAAAATCTGACATTTACCATTCATGTTGAAATGACGGCTGTGACAGCACGAACATCGCACCGACATGTTGACTGCCTCTGACAACCTTATATTTGGTTCAGAAACAAACCTGTGAACGTGTGTGCTTCACAGGGGTATGATTTTACTATACTAAAGTAAAAAAAATCCTGAAAGATGGGTAGCGGGCCTTTGGTCTAGAGGACAAAGCCCCCTGAACCTTCCGGATCTTTAATTTTGGAGGATTTACACACTCTCCTCATCCTCACCAACAAGAAATTAGAGGTTTGAACACAATACAGGCTACTTCTTTCTTCCTTTGTGGCTACTTCTCTTCTTTCAAGAAACGTTTGAGGCAAAGGGAGATTTGTAAATAAATAAAAATTAAAATAAAAAAATAAAAATCCTGAGAAATCACAGGTCTGGACTGGGGAGAACATGATAAAAATTCATTCAGATATTTGTATTCATTCTATTGTGGAAATAGATAACAGCCGGTGACCTATTTCAGATATGAATTTGTATTCACATTTTCTCGAAATATTACAGCATGTCAGACGGACTAACTTCTCAGGATGTTCCATTACCATCTCACAACCAAGTAAGCTTTTATGGTTCTCTCAGTTTAGTTTTGATGGGTAAGTACCAATGGCGTTTACCCCCCTTGAACAGCAAAACCTAATTCCTAAGCCAAACAGAAAAGACAAACCCACATAGCACAATCTATCATGTTTTCTTTTGCACTGATGAACGGAGATAAGTGATGTGTCCTTATATCCGAAGGGACAGATCCAGCTGTTATATTGGATTATAATCCTCGGGCGTAAATCGCCCACGGCCGACGAGGAACCTTATTCCACTATACAGGCAGCATTTCGTGTCAAATCTCGCCGCCGATTCATCAGCTCCCGCCCCGCAAGAGAACACGGGATAAAGGGAGATATGTTCTTCTGCCGCACTCTCTTCGCAAAACTAGGGAATTACTGTATTGCTTTTTTCGCAGGCATACTAGTTTTTCCACAATGACAATTCTACTTTTAAATGACAAACATGTTTCTGTGATGGTTTAAGACTTTGAAAATGAAGACTGCAGCTATAAACCTTTCAAGACCGTCATAACACGTCAGTCTGTATGAACTTCTAATCACCGACATCTAATACGTGGATATGTACGGTCTATATTTATTTATTTATTTATTTATTTGGAATTACACTTTTGAAACAGTGGCACACGATGTATGTAAATATCGGTGCATCCATCAAAACAATTTCTAAGTACAATAGTTACAACAATTAATATTTATAAAAATAACAATATTTAATAATAAGAATATTAAATAATAGTAATAATTTAGCGAAACAAAGCGAACGCATGGAGCTGGACGAAGGGACGCATTGACACGCCGCACCGTCGTATGCGAGATAACCATGTAGACCTACACAATGCCAGGTAGGTCTACTGAGGTAGGGTAGACCTACCTGGCATTGTGTAGGTCTACATGCAGGTCTACACTGTGTAGGTCTATATGCAGCCATAGTTTACCGATATGAATGATCAAATACCTGCCAAGACATGATCGCGTCTCTGTTGATACCAGTGTCAGTTATTCAAAATAGAATGCACATTTCATGTGTTTGCTTAACTGCATAAAATGCGTATGTCATGCACCCTGTCTCTGAGGTTAGGGCTTTTTATGCGCAAAAATCCCCATAGAGTCGAGCTGGTACATTTGCCGCTTTGGGAATGCTACATGAGCCAAAGAAAGATATCTGCAAAATCTGTATCTACGTAAACTATCGTTTCACCGATCCTTTAGGGTAAAATAGAAGTGTGTACAAAATGACGTACACATTCACTTTACCCTCACCACCACTAGGGTACTTCCATTCCAACTACACGTAGTGCATACAAACTTTGTTGCAATACCATCTTGATACACGCTGACTGGGGTTATATTATGGCTAATTATGGCTAAGTACTATTTTTAATATGAAGATAGGGCGAAATGTTGTAATTTAGGCGGTATAGCCCTACAAATTATTTTCCTATATTTTGCCATTCCTTTTGAATGAGTAGGCCTACACACTTTTTGGTAAAATGCCTGTAAATGGTATATAAGAATCAAGAGATATGTATATCAACTAACGTGTGAAAGTTTGAGATTATTTCATTGTGTCGTTTACGAGAAAATAGTAAAAACAAAATATATTCAGATTGTTCGTATACGTTCCAACATGGAATTTCTGTCTTTGAGAAATACATTAGGAAATGATTTTTGGATTTTTTCCCTTAAAATGATAGCACCTGAGACAGAAATATTTCAAGGGATTCAACTTCACACCAAGTAAGTCTTATGTATTGTGAAGGGGCTTTAGAGGGGTGTGATACGGATCTATTATTGAGGTGCTGGGGGTCAGTCATTTACGTAGGCCACAGTTCACAACACTTTCATATAGTTTCCTTATTCAAAAACCAGTGGCGTAACTAGGGTGTAATTTTCAGGGGGCACTAAGGGTACGTGCACCAGTTTTCAAGGGGGCATGTCAATATTTGAACATTTTGTATCCTGCAGCCTCAAATGGGGACCTATTTTTTCAAAATTCTGAATGGGGGCACCCGGGGCACAGACCTCGGCAGGGGGCACGTTCCCCACGTTCCCCAGTCCCCCCCCCCCCCCCAGTTACGCCACTGACAAAAACACTCGGCATGTGTACACAGTGATACTGTTCTGCTTAAAACCGTTGTTATGCCTGCGGAATAATTTAAATTACAAGGATGCTCCTAGAACGGTTGATGCGCAACCTCGTCCTTTAGAGAGTTTTCGAGCACTATCGGTATTGCTCGATCCCACTCTTTTGCATTTTTCACTGTGTTTTACTGTTATTTTGACCACCCTGAACAATAGGCCTACAAGACAATACTTTTACTAGTCAAAAACGGTCAACTCATTTGGACTTGTGAATGTACTTACTACACTCTTAAAACTCCCGGGTCAAACTTTTGACCCTTTTGCCGGGTCAAATATTGTTGACCAAATTCTGGGTCAATTTGACCCAATTCTGGGTCAATTTTCTTATCGGTGACGTCATGTCAGCAAATCAGCCATTTTGATTGGACGAAAAGAAATACGTCACGCAGGTCACATTTTTCCAACCGCCATTTTTGACTACGATACGATGTCGTTTGTTTTCGTCCCAATGATCGTTGGAGAATCGTTTCACAATTAATGGAAGGGGTCTTCATTACTTTGTTTCATTTGAAGGTATGTAAACTTTCACATTTATTATACATGTATGTTTGTTTTAGTATACAGATAATGACTATACAAAACCATGGTTAACGTTAACATGGTGTGTGCAGCAGGTCATGTGCTGGCCATGTAAATGTGTATGTGTGGTTGACTGTATGTGTATGCTAGCTATTACTGTACAACCCATTGTCATTGTTCTGTAAAATGGATGGAGGGGTCATCATGATATGTGGACATGATATGTTCGCTGTTTTATTAACAAAACACACACATGGGGGATGTTACAGTAATAATAATAATAATAATGTATAGATTTATATAGCGCACGTATCCACCAACTAAGTGGCGCTCAAGGCGCATTATATTATTATCCCTGCTCATAAGGCTCATAAGGCTCATAAATCATTCCTGAAACCATCTCAGCTCCCTGGGGAGTATACAGCTCAATTGCTGCCATTTCTAGCGCATATAGAGCAAACCATCTCTGCCTTCACAGGTACCCATTTAACCCCTGGGTGGAGAGAAGCAATTATGGTTAAGTGTCTTGCTCAAGGACACAGGTGTCACGGCCGGGGCTCGAACCCACACTCTGCTGCTGGCAACACCAGAACTTGAGTTCAGTGCACTAGACCGCACGACAATCCACTTTACGTGCATTATACAACACACGGGACCTACGGCTTTACGTCCCATCCGAAGGACGAAGCAATTATGGTTAAGTACCTTGCTCAAGGACACAAGTGTCACGACCGGGGCTCGAACCCACACCCTGCTGCTGGCAACACCAGAACTTGAGTTCGGTGCGCTAGACCGCTCGGCCACGTTTTTTACTAGTAGGCAATTTGGCTAGTAGGCCTACGTGTCAGTATTTTGTGTCGGTCTTGTGTGGTGGTTGCTATACTGCAGTTTATAGGCCCTACTGGCACTTTTCTTACTAAACTAAAGTAGGCCTGAAACAATCACCACCTTTATTGAGATAATGAAAATGTCACATCATATCATGATATGTTTATATTTCAGATCAACGGTTGGTCATCCTTGCAGTTTACACTTTACACTACTTAAGGGTGAGGATGATGAACATCATGTAAGTTTTTTATTTATTAATTTTTGATGAATCCATGCCCCCCCCCCCCCCCACAGAAAAAAGAGAAAATGGAAATACAGGAACATGGGCAGATTAAGTGTGGAAAACTAATATTACTTAAGGCTGTGTGTTTTTGGTTTATATTTCAGGAAGCGGATACCCGAAAAGGGGGAATCTTCGGATACCCGGCTACCCGTAAATAATTTGTAAAACACATAAAATACTCCCGAATGTATAAAATAACCAATTAGAACACTAGTTTCTCTTGTTTAATTAGAGTCATAATAAATGTGGACTTATTGTAATACTTTTCCTGCCTCGATATTAAAAATGACTTGAACACAAAAAATGTTTACAAAAAATTGGAGACTTCCATTTGTGTGGCTTAAATGTTTAGTAATTTTTTTTTTAAAGTCATTTACAGGTAATTGGAACTGAAAATTGGAACCGGGTAATGACAGTTTCAGTCATCCGGATACCTGGCACAGCCTTATCCCTAATCGGCTTCTAAAATGCACAAAAGTCATTAGTCACTGAAAATATTTCTTATTCAATTATTTTACTGTCCACAGATAGTCCAGACTCAGTGAGTTTGCAGTGAGGCGCAACCTTGTTCCTTCCATCTTCACCATCAGAGTTAAGGCGGGTGAAGGGCAAAAGGCACCTATATAGTCATGCAACTATAGGATACCACCAAGTCATTTATTGACCAGTAAGGATGTGACTGTAACCTATTGCATTTTAAAGTGCATTCTGGGACATCCCATAGCATGAAAATCATTTGAAGTACACAGGCATAGGCCTAATGGTGCACCAATTTTGTAAAAGATGTGTTGTCGTTCAATTCCTAGCATGCATTGAGAAAGCTTAAAATGAAAGCTTAAAATGAATAAGTGATTAATTAGCCATCATTTTGTAAGCCTTATGAATTCTTAGGCATGTATCATCACCATCTAAGCTGAGATTGTATTAGCAGAATCTTAATTATGAATAACAATTTAGGAATTTCAATTTCTAGAAAAACTTCAACATTATATAGGCCTACATCGGTATCGGTATATATTGAATATACATGTATCTTATTTAGTATAAATTGTACATGTCATTGTATACAGCCCATCATATCATAACTAGACACAAGTATTAAACCTTCACACTTTTAAAATAAATGTTCTACCCTTTTTACTCCAGATTGGAACCATTGAACCCTTGTCATACAAATGTGTCACACAAACTGCCACTTGTGCTACCGCTACGAGGTGTGTCAGAGTCTGTATAACTTTGCAATCCAATGGCCAGGAGTTGAGGTTGATCTATTCTTCAAAGGAGTTAATGTATGTTTCAAATTAATTTATATGGACCTGTCATATCTGTGGCAGTCTGCACCTTCATGGGAATTGTTTTTTCAGGACCTTAAGACACATCTAGGTTATTCAAGGTAATTTTTTTAACATGTTAGAACAATGACAGTACTGAGGGGGTTTTTTTGACTGGACCCAAAAATCCCCACAAGTGTGTAGTTATTATAAAACAATTTATATCTGTTGGGTGATCTAGTAAAATGTATATTACTGACTGTGAATCCCTGGGAGTTGGGCCATGTAAACATAGTAAACATCCCCCAGTCTTCATTGCATGTCTGTCAGCCTTGGTATACATTTTACCAGATTACTCAATTAAAGTTCATATTTATTTTTATGCAAGCATTGGGATAGTTCAACCTAAGTACTGACCATCAATTCCATAAACACAAATTGGTGTAAAGATATTAAAGGGACAGTATTGTCACGATCAGAGCAGACTTTCTACAGGGCATGAAATCGGTATCCTAGTTAAAGATGAATACAGTGTCTGAAAATTACTGGCTCATTTATGCAGCAGCAACGCGAATATGACCTTATCATTCATTGAGTATTATTTTCAGTCACTGAGTTAATCTAGAACTTGAACTCTGATTCCATGTCATGTTGATTGTGACCATATTGCCACCTTCAAATAATAACTTTAAAATGACTATTTATGAACATGTATTTTAAACAGTTAAAGAGAAATAAATAGGCTACATATAACAATCAGAAGATCATTTCATTATTGTTTGTTTCTTTTCATTTTACAGTTATCCTTTCAAATTACACTGTGTTGTCTCCTAGGCCGTCCTAACAAGGGAAGCATGTGTTCCTTATAGAAAGATGCACTTATTTATGGCAATTTACTATAGAAATTTAACAGTTTCAGCTGAATGTTACATAAAAACAAGAAATTTGTTTTATTTGATTGTTTGCCATAGATAAGGCTTCTTAATACATGGAAGACATGCTTATCTCATTAGACCCGGAATCCGGGTCAACATTAATCTGACCCGTTAGTCCGTTAGTCTGACCCAACTTTTTGGGTCATCCTGACCCGGAAAGTGTCGGGTCATATCCAACCCGGAGTATGGGTCAGATTTGACCCAGAATGGGTCAAATCTGACCCGGGCGTTTTTAGAGTGTACACGTAAGGTTTGACAGTGTTCGACTTTTAAGTGCGCTTGGCAAGTTTATAAACATTTTGACTGATTTTGACCCTTGCAGTCACAGAAGGTTAAATCAGCCATAAAAACATTATGTTAACAAAATACTTGAGGCTTCATAGTATGAATCTGGCATACTATTTTGAATGATTGTACGTTTTTTGTAATTGTGCTCATGAAAAGAACTCGGCTCAACTCTCGAGTTGTCGTACTCACGCTTGTACTCACACTCGTACTCGAGTACATTTTCTGTACTCGCACTCATGAAAAAGTAGTCGACTATAAGTCTGCTATTTTCTAGTAACCACTTTTCCAACCAGTTAGAACGAGGTAGACCCTGGGGACGAGGAGTGATGATGCCAGATTCTGTCCCGGATGTTCCGTGACACGGCATTACTATAAAGAGAGAGACGAGAGAAGAACATCGTATTGGTTGAGAGTCAATGAAATCTGACGAACGTGAAACATCACCGACGGCCAAGGAGTGCGGGAGACGAAAGGCGGTTTGTCCTGCTACTGGCGTAATTACTCTCTCCCTCTTCATATTGTGCAATCATGCCGTGCAATGTGCATTGACATTTTACTGTCTGCTTCATGTGAACAAGTGATTTCTAATATCTTGGTCATCCGCTTCAACAGGTGACAGGATTTCCTATAGGCCGATTTGACACTTGTGGGCTGCTGAAAATCCGACTATATCCTGAACATTTTGGGCATGTCTTGTGACATCCACGGAAGTGTTGATCGAGGAATCTAGGGAAAAGGCTTGAACTGTGGCGGTAATCTTAAAGGTAAGATGATAAAAAAGTAAAGCCAGGATACACTTTTGGTAAAATGAATGTTGACTGTGTACGTACTGAATCCATCTCGATGTGTTAAGTTTAAGCTTATTGAATCGTGTTATTTAACAACAAGCAAATGTCTTGAGATTTGCCGTACTCATTCAAACGTAGGATTGATAGCGATTGTTTGATAACATCATTAACTTTTAAATAACTAAGTTTTAATGTAAACTGTGATCAATCATGTTGTGGTAGCAAGGACTTCACATAGTGCAAGCTATAGTGGATTATAAGCTCTCGGCAGGAATTAATTATTCCGGCTGGGCACATTTTCTGATAATTATAATGAAATTTTGTACAACAAAAATAGTAATGTATACGGAAGTCAATTACATTGCTCATTCTGCCTGTGGCGGGCCTTCACCTGAAAACGATTACTGTGATTACAGTGGTTTTGAACGTGGGTTTGGCATAATCAATACGTTCTTTTGAGCAGCACAACTGAAACGTGTTTCGACATATTGCAAACAGTGCGGGGTTTCCTCCAGGGGTCCTTAGCAAGGGGGATATAATTTGTTTTAATGATTTGGAGGTAACGCATCACATAGCAGGAAGCCGAGGTGTCGTGTCTCGGGGCTCACTGATTTGTTTTTGAGGCTTCAAATCTATTGTGAACATGGGGTGGGTTGAGATCAGGTTAGCGCTCATCGCAAAGCCTTGCTTACCAGAGTGGATTTCTTTGGTTACCAGCCAAACTTTCATAAAGAAATGTATGCATTTTGACTGGTAGTCTGTTTTATATTGCTTAGCAGAATTATTTGTTTAGCAAAATTATCTGCTTAGCAGCTCTATGAAATTGGTAATTAGTCAATACGTAATACGTTCAAAACTAATTCTTGAGGCAGAAATTGACTTTGCTAATAAGATTTTTGAGTCTTTACAACACGTACGTTAAAGGTAAGTCCCGAGCTTTCAAATTTCTTGCGTAAATCCTTGAGGAAAAGGGTTGTCAATGCATTCCGAATGGCTTCTGATGATCGTTTTTAGCCAAATAATTGTCAATCAGTTTTGCTGGTAGTAAGTTGAACATTAACTACTTGGTTAATGTTTGAAATACCAAATGTATGTTGTATTTATTTAGTTTTTTAGGTGTTCGTATTACGACAGCGCGAACACCTCATGAAATTGTTCGGTTTTTTCTTCTTCTTCTTCTCGATGAGACTTATCGAACAAAAAATATCGTTCCAAAGTTCACAGAGCCTTCAAACTTGACACATAATTAGACCATAACATGTAGTTGTCGATAAAGTTGTGACATATAGTTTCAGGTAAAGTTGTGACGTCTTCAGATATCGAAATACACTAAATCAAATTTTAATATTTCAAAAAACCGTATCTCACGAACCACAAAAAAATATTTACACAATCTTTGCATCATCTTACAGATTTTCAATTATATGACATTTCGTACACAGACTTGACCCCAATGTGACCTCTCCTTCCGGTCAAAACCGGAAATTCAAGTGAACAAATTCTTTTATAGGGTCTGCAACCAAAAAGCGTTATTTTTTCATGATCACGAGGACGTTTTATTGTGTCATATATATGACCTTCAAATCACCTGATCTGACCTTTTTTAAATTTTTATATATATAAAAGCAACTGTGAACAATAGCCACATCAGTAAATGACTAAAGAGGTCATCTGATAGGCCAATCAAATGGTTCACTGCAGACCAGAGTTTTAAAAAAAGAGAAGAATAAATATAAACATATTATGCAAAGGTGACATACATGAATACATGAATGAACTCAATTGAACTAAACTAATTAGAGAATCTTCCAATCAGGAAGTTCAATTTCAACACATTTTAACGCAAAATTGATATGTCTTTTGAATATGAAATTGATATTGTTATAATAAAAGATGATACACCTTTGAAAAATATGATATTGACATCATCGATGATAATTTGATTGAACGGTAAGTTTTGCTGGTACAAGATTTTCGTTTTTCTTCACATTATTCCAAGCGTGAAATAGTCCCTTTCGGGGCAGAGCACACGCACCGCTGCATTAAACTGATAAAAATGAAGTACCTTACAGTAACACGCACGGATCCAGAGATCCCCGCTATCTCATTATTCTTTCGGGGCTTACAGAAATCACCGTTGTTACGTTCTGGTCGGCATAACAGTGCTTGGGAGGGGATCTCAACGGCTTCAAAAGGATTTTGGTTTTGTCCATTGAATGAGACACCCCTTCTGGGGTTGAAGGACTGGTTTGAAGAAGTAGGAGTTGCAGTCCCGATTTGTGGGTTCGGTCAACCGTAATTTGGGCATAAAATGGCAGACAGCAACAGCTTCAAGCAGACTTGTAGTCGAGTAGTTTTCATGAGTACGAGTACAGAAAATGCACTAGAGTACGACTACGACTACTTATACTCATAATAAGTACTCAACTGACTCCGAACGAGTATTTTTCATGAGTACCGGTACAAGTACGAGTACGAGTACAGAAAAATGCACTCGAGTACGAGTACGAGTACAACTGTGGCAACAAGGTTAGTATGTCCCAGGCATCAGCATAAAGTGTAAACCCACAACATCTTCAACTCAAGCAGGCAAAGTAAAGTTGCTTATTAATAAAATATTTACAAATTGTGATAGTTCACACGTGCGTATACTTTGAATGCCTGCGGGCTTCGGATAGTATACCCTACCTGAAATTGTATCTCTTTCTTGAAAAGATGTTTTACTATGAGGGTATCATTTGTGACTCGAATCTAATGGACTCAATCTAGGCACGTCAATGGCTTGACTGGACGCGAGGACCAAATTAAAGTGACTTGTTGCAAGTATGTGTGCACAACATCTGATCAGGGCGCGCGGAGGCCGGATTTGTTGTACCATAAACTGTGCAACAGTCAAATCTATAGTAGATATCCGGGTCGCCTCAAATAAAATGTTTCACGAGGGTATCATAATACTGCCGACCTTTTCTCCAAAAAGCCGACAATAGTCGAGCTGAAATTTATCCCGGCAAATATTGACGAAAGTAATTTTGTTCTCCTATACAGTGATATTTCGGGAAGATTTACAAGAGTACGCCGACCGGTCGTGTGCCCTAGTTGTGAAATGAGCCTGCATACGGCCGATGCTAGGACTATATCTCCAGAATTAATCAATCCTGTCATTTTAAACCGATGTTAGATCAGACGTGTCACATTCATGCTGCGAAACGTTTTGTTCACAACAGCTCCGTTACTTTCCATTGGCTTTACTGTGTTTAATGGCCACATACAATGCAGTATATTCACTCTGTTGTACTATAGTCAATAACTACGGCATAAATTGACTGCAACGAATGCAGAGTCTAATTCCCATAGCGATAATTTTAAGACTTAATATACCCCTATTTATTCTATTCATCCATACTTGATGAGTATCAAAAAACATAAACTACTTTGCAAGTATACGCGCGCGTTGCATCTCGGTCTAGCTACCGATCATCAATCACATTTCCATTGGCGGATCCAGGGGGCTAAGGGGGCTGTAGCCCCCCTAAAATCGTAAAAAAAAAAAAATTAACGCACTCCCATTCCCTCACTGTGCTTTGTTTTTCTCTCCCTTTGATTATTTCATTGTAATTTTTGTAGTAGGCCTACTGAAAAAAAAAATTGTTTTTGATATTTCGCCGTCAGCTGGACCTACATGCGTTAGACAAAATCAGCTTTCGCGTGTGTACTGTGGTATTTGCGTAGAAGTCTATGGATAGAGAGGTTGCATCACTGATCTTTATTAAACTGACTGGATGGAGGGTTCGCCTATTGGTGCGTTAGTGAAGCCATCACAATGGCCATTTTATCACTCGCGTACAAAGGAAACACAATAGGAATACACACATGAACACAAGGAATGCACGTACAATGGGGAGGATGATTCTCCCTGTATAACATTGCAAGGGGTGGTTTATGAGAGTAGTAATAATAACGGACCGAGCCGCCAGGTTGGCGCACAACACACATACGCGCTGCTCGATTATTCACAATCGAGAATACATTTCAACACATTCGATTATGAATGTTAATACAATTATTCCCATCGAAAGTCGAATACGTTACAGTGTTTTCTCATTGGAATACGCATACAACTATTCGTAGAGTTTATCTGTTCTCGAAAAGCATCTATATTTGAATTAATGTGTTGATGCTGTAAGAAGGAAGCCTAATAAATTGAGTTCGGCTGATTACTTATCTTTATCTACGAAACTCATTTAAAAAAAGAAATAACTGGTGATTCAAAAATAGCAAAATTGCTAAAAATGTTTATGTAAAACTTACAGAAAAGCTCTTGGCTGTATCACTCTTCACGAGAGATATTGCTTTTTTAAAGGGCTACCATTTGTAAGAAAAGTACTCTCTTTAAGAAGAGTACTCTTTCCAAAATTACAATGAATACGATGAATCCGAGTGTACATAACGATAACCTTCACATAGTTTGGCTGCTTAAATCCACTAAAAATTGTAGTATTTTTGAAAACATAATTGATCACATTACGTTCTGTAAATTTCATGACGGTATGAAATATGCCTGAATCTTTCTGTCTGAGGTACTTTCGTTTTAGTAAAATGAGGTAAATTAAGTTTCGTCATTAAGAATACGAAAAATCTAGTTAATGCACGTTCACTTTTTTCTTGTTGACGACGTACCGGTTAATAAGAACTTATTAATCATATAAAAATCATTCGGGAACATTCGGGTAGGCCTATTTGTTTTCTCTTTTTTAAACAAAAAATAGTAAATAGTTTCGATATAAACAAAATCGCCGGTAAAATAACGAAAAACACATGGGAAAATTGTTGTATTATTTATATAGGCTATTGAAGAGTAAGAATACTAATTGCTAGATGCAGTTTCGCCAACAATTCCAATCATCAAATACCAATCTCGTGGAGATGAATTACTCGACTTGCCAAAGCATTTGTTTGCATTTCCGATGTCACAATGATGGAACTTACAAATCATTTACCGAGTTAACATAGATGTATCTATGTAACACGCACACATCTCATTCATTCGACACCACGCCAATCTTAATAGAGAACATTAGAAGACGGAACGTAAACTTGTGCAAAATACAAATGTGACGTCACTACGTTGTCTACTTTGAACTCATAAGTGTGACGTCACATTCGTATATGTACACCTTTAATACGTTCCATGTTCTAAATGACCCCATAGACGATGATACCAATGACATCACAACGGTGATGATGAGCCCAACGGTCAAAGTTTGCCGAACACAAAATGTACACTGGTCTACAGTGCGTATCAAAAAAAAGGTAATCCGAATTCAGGGGGTTAATATGCCAAGGTTATTTAGTTTGACAATTTACATGTAGTGTACCAAAAAAGAGGAACTCCTCAGCTTTCCATTGATACCTTTATTGACCCATTGCTGTCACACATGACCGAGTACATTGTTATTGAAAATGACAAATTCAAATCGCATTTTTGCAAGTTTGGGTAATCAGTGCAAGGCAGGATAATTAGTGAAAGTCAGTATGATAAACCAGATTTTCTTTAGGAATGACTGGACATTATTCAAGAAGAATCTCTTCTAACATTGCCCTTTATGCACCCACACCTTCAACATGTCCACCTCCCTTTCGACACAAAGCTGACAGCGACGGAGCATGTCCTGCACTGCTCGTCTCACCATAGCCGGATTATTGCGTAAAGCATCCACTTCATTTCGAATACGGCCCTGCAATTCATCAAGATCACGGGAGGAGTTGCAAACACCTTGTTCTTCAAATGTCCCCAAAGGAAATAGTCACATGGTGTGAGGTCAGGTGATCTTGGTGGCCATTCCACCTCATGGTTGACGGCGATGACTCGTTCGCCAAAGAGTTCCTCAGACGATCTCGGACAGCGATAAGGCGATGTGCTGGGGCGCCATCTTGGGCCCACCAGAGTTGTCTGAAGACCCCACGAACCTGTCGCTCAAAGTGTTCCTGCAGCTGCGGTAAAACGTTATCATTGAGCATCTGCAGATACATGTTACCATTGACATTCCTTTGAAAGAAAAACGGTCCGATCAGCTGACCACTTCCACAAAGTCCTAACCAAACAGTCCACTTTTGTCGACTCATGTTAACCTCAAAATTTAATTCTGGGGGGTGTCTTGCTGGTGCATATTCAAGAACATTATGCGTATTGACCTTGCCGTTCATGGAGAAAGCAGCTTCGTCGCCGATTACGAGATTCCGCAGAAAATTGACATCTCTCTCGGTACGGGCTATCAACCATCTGGCAAACGCCAGCCTTCTAGCAAAATCTCCTGGCGTAAGTTGATGTCGGATGTGAATCCGATATGGATGCTGGTGGAGGTCCAATCTCGTGATTCTGTTGAATGTCGCCGAAGGCAATCTCAGCCCATTTCGCCTTGCGCTGGTGTCCCTAGGATGCTCCAAAAGTTGCTGCCTTACTGCTGCAATGTTCCCTTCTGATCGCCCGGTGCGCCTCCTGCCATACTCTTGATATTTTCTAACATTCGCCCAGATGGTTTTGGCTGCTGGGGGCTCCCGTTCTGGGAAACGTTCCCTGAAAGCATCGCGAGTTTGCTGCAAACTGTGAGTTTGGTGAAATGTTGTAATCACGAAAACTCGCTGTTCAGTCGTTAGTTGTACCATCTTTCCAACTACCTGTCCCTAAACCCAGGCCCTTCTTAAATACCCAACTTGAAGAAAAGGATGTCGTAACAGACGATTACCGCACCAGCTTAAAAATCTTACATAATCATCTAGGCAGTCAAGTGATGCGTCCATTTCAGACTGCCTTGAACTGATTACCCAAACTTGCAAAAATGCGATTTGAATTTGCCATTTTCAATAACAATGTACTCGGCCATGTGTGACAGCAATGGATCGATACAGGTATCAATGGAAAGCTGAGGAGTTCCTCTTCTTTGGTACACTACATGTAAATTGTCAAACTAAATAACCTTGGCATATTAACGCCCTGAATTCGGATTACCTTTTTTTTGATACGCACTGTATAACAAGAAACCTTAAAATCTGACATCTTTGATTTATTTTTATTAGGCCTAAGGCACTGACATTACATCCTCAAATCTTATTAATCTAAAAATTAAAAAAAATTCGATGTGAAAAAGTATAAAATGTACGAACTTTGCATACAAATACACACACTTTTGGTATGCGTGTTCCCCTTTTTGGTATGAGTGTCCTCCTTTCTGACATCCTTGCTCCACCTCTGCTCAACGAGGAGTCACGGCACGCGGGTATCCTCCGTGTTGCTCATCCAATAACGGTCTATTACCCTCGCAAGACAGACAGATCCAGATCAATGACAGCTCTCCATGTGCAATCTCTATTAGTCTCCAGCCCCCCGCGATCAACGGCCGCACGAGCAGTCAAAGCGACGGCGATCGGGTTGATGATACCGTAGATGAAAACGGCCGCGTGTCTGAACTTCACGATCTGGCTGTCCAAATGTGTTTCTCGTTAAGGGAGTATCTGTTTAAAGGGAAGGTGTAACATTGATTTATGTTCGCAAAACTGTTTCAATGAGTATTTTGAGAAATAGACGAAAAACTGTAAACAAAAATATTTCCTCATGCTGTTATGTTTTACAAGGCGGTGCCTATAGGCATCTTTTTGTAAATTCGACCAAATAATTTCTGTTTTCTCTAACATGAAAGCAATTCAGACAACATTTCTCATGATGATTGACATATGTGCCAATTTTTTATCAATGTTGAACCTTCCCTTTCGTATTAAACAAAACTAAGCAATTTTAACCCATTCTCCTGAGGACGATCAGAGCATACTGATCGAAACGTCGAGTTGTATCTCCAGTTCTTTTCAGAACTAATTACTACTCAATTGAGATTCCACATGGTGTCACCGCAATTAGTCTTACTTATCATCCTCACCATGCAAAGCTACAAGTTTTACCAATTTTAACCTGACAATCAGCCATAACTATTACCAATGTTCTATATTACCTTTGACACCCCCATTTGTTGCAGGGCACCAGTGAACCTAGCTTGCCGGACGCTAGAGAGTTCAATATACCACAATTTGTATCAATTAACAAGAATCCCATCCATTAAAACATAACAGTTGCACCACACCCGTATACACCATGTGACCTGTTTACATTTTGCGTGACCCTAAGAGTACCAGGGTGATTTCCCCCCGGGCAAACGTATGCAAAGTTTGTACATATTGTACTTCTCCACATAACATCAAGAATTGTTTTAATTTTCAGATGAATAAGATTTGATATGTGTGTTAGTGCCATTACAAATAAATCACAATTTGATTTTTTTTCCTGCTGATATCTCAAAATATCAGATTTTATGGTTTATTGTCACAGACCAGTGTACATTTTGTGCTCGGTACAGTTTGACCTTTGGGTCTCTTTTGTAAAAATGTGACGTCATTGGTCACATCGTCTTGCGTCTGTCGACCGCGCTTTGAAATTTAAAAATCCATGGCACTGACGGTACGTTTCACGTGTCAAGTGAAAATGTGATGAGTAATAAACGTGCAGCTCAATATTAAAATGACCAGGCATATTAAGTGTCACCCAAAACTTAACCTAGATCCATAAATGCATCCTGGAAGACAATACCAGTTCACATGGTATTTTGTTTTCTTCATTGATCGTCGGCTTCATTCGAGCACAGGGATAGATCGTCTGGTGTATGTTACACTTTGGATTACCCCGATCACTTCCTCACCGTGGCTCCCACAGACTCCAGCAGGGGCAGATCTATATGAAGGGGGTTATTACAAAGGGGGACACGACTAAAAAGGTGGAACTTTGCAAAAAGGGGTATACATAAAAACGTAGGCCTTTACATGGATGATAGACAACAACGGGGAAACACGCCTCCTTTGTCTTGAGTGCTCTACAATTCCTGTATACCATGTCATATCTGATTACGCTGAAGGGAGAGTACCAGTGGTTATTCATACTATGTATGAATAATATGCGCAATTGTGCAGTTTTAAAGCAAAGATGTTCCATTGTGCTTAATATCTGTGAATCAAGATTTGCAGTTTTGCCAATAGTCTGCACTGTGGCCAATGGGAGACTTTTGGGAGACGCTGTATGACAACAGACGAGTACCGGTTCTTTCCAATTGTTCTCAATATCGCGCGCATGCTCAGAATTATGTAACCAATGAAAACAAAACTTGCAAGTCTGCTGCCACCAGCGTTTCAAATGTCTCCTATTGCTAAGAGCTACGAAGCAACAAAAGTGCATAACAGGTTTCGTTGGTAACCAATCAACTTTTCATACAAAATGAACAGACCTTGGCTGGTTGTCAGGTAAAAATTGCTTAGAAACATTTGCTCAGCGAAATGATTTGTTTAGAAAGGTACAACATTGGTTATTATCAAATTATTATCTACAGAACTTACTTCACTTAGTGTCAAGTTAGCACACGTATCATTCATTTAGATAAATTACTTCGTCTGAAGGGCTTATATCTCAGAGAAAAAAGGAATTGTTTAGTTGAATTAAAGATATATCCCCCGTGGGCTAAGAAAACCCACAAAATAGAATTATAAAACGAACGAACGTTGAAAGATAATATCGTTGTTACAAAAATTATGAAATTCGGATGTCGGAAACTGTAGATAAAAGAGACATTTCAAACGCGCTTGATTCTGATTAGCCGCGCTGGCCAATCGGAAGACTGCACACGCCCTCAACCCGTTACATACAATAAATTGTGTGGTCACGTGCAAACTGAGAATTAATGCAGTGGGCCAACATTTTATTAAGTTGAGTTTTTAATTTACTGGTACTTTAATCGTTCAATGTCTCAAATGAAAGTTTATAACTTCCATAACCCCAGATAAATAGCAATTCAACATTTAAATATATTTAAATCGGCCCAAACAAAGGCGATATATCTTTAAATCGGCCCAAAAAAGGCGATATATCTTTAAATCGGCCCAAACAAAGGTGATAAAAATCGGCCCAAACAAAGGCGATATATCTTTAAATCGGACCAAACATAGGCGATATATATCTTTAAATCAGCCCAAACAAAGGTGATATATCTTTAAATCGGCGCGGCCCAAACAAAGGCGATATATCTTTAAATCGGCCCAAACAAAGGCGATACATCTTTAACAAAAAGTTTTTGTAAAGCATAAAAACAGAAACAGCTTTTCGGTGTTTTCTCAACAACATTTTCACGGGTTAGTTTTATGATATATTTCTAGAGGGTTGAAATGAAAATACGTTACCAAATTCAAATGTTGTGCTATTTCTTTAACAGTTCTATATGAGAGTTACCGTGAATATCTGAATACCCGTAACGGACCCATGCAAATATATTAACAAAACAATACAAAACTAATGTCATCTGCTGAATGTATTAACTTACAAAGCCACGGACACTTACTCTAATGCATGGTCATGTACTGTATTAAGGGGCTTACGACATAGGAAATTCAGTAGGCCTATCTTACCTTGGAGGAAGGAATTCGACAGACATTATGCACAACTTATTATCTATACTGACATTAATTTACTGCCATTTCATTGCCAATTTGTGGGTGTTTTTATGCTAATAATAATGTTCATATCCATGAGCACATCAGTGATGTCTTGGGGGGATCAGAGATAATGGTTGGATTCAACGTGTAATCTGTTTATAGGAAAATGAGCATGAATTTGTTGTGGGTTTCAGTACTGTTTATCCAGGTGCATTTGCGGATCTATAGTTGTTATCGGTCGGTGGATTACATTGACGGTTCCAGGGGTAGCAAAGGGGGATGGGAGTGTCCCCCCCCCCCATTTTTCTATCGCCGTGCATGTTATTTACCATACTTGTTTTTGTGTACCCATTTTTTTTTTTTTTTGCCGTGTGTCCCCTTTTTTGAGACCCTGGACCGGCCCTCTTGTGGGTTGTTGGGGTGCGGAGTGGAGTAGGGGTTATGTCAGGGTGACTACTCCATAGCGTCAGGCCCAGTCAATCGTTACAATAAATCGTTGCTACTGCATGCCGGGGTAGCTGCCTACCAAGCAAGCATTGAAGACTGCCTGATCCATTCTACTGCAGCAATGTTACAAACTTATGAGTTCATGTTGTCACAAACAAATCTCATTTTCTGTTAGTCACCGCTATCACAGCGCATGCCGCATTGATTGAGCACATCGGTCGGTATATCCAAAGCGATCATCCGGTGACGGAGCGGCGTCAGTTGGTTCGTTCCACGCGAGCCGCGTATAAAGACATCGCGATCCCGCTCGAACGGTCTGTGCATTGTAATAACATCTCTCAACGGGGGTCGGTCAGGGTGAGGCAGACACAGGGAAATGTATCTGTCTGAGTTACCACCTGGTCTCATCCATTATGATAGTGGCTTGTTTTATTCCAAATCAGTTGGATGTTGAGGAGTTCTTCTAAATCTTGTTCGTCTTTTGAATGTTGACTTTTACCGATGGTGGCATGTTGACGAATGTTGTGTTATATTAACAGCACTGTCGTGTGTCATTTTATCTGGAGGTAAGTTTGCAATCTTTATTCCGACTCGTTCTTGAAGCTTCGCCTCGTTAAGACAATGTAAATTGTAAAACTAATCAAGTATATACTAAGAATTATATCATCATTTAGTGTGAATATTATTCCAGGCTAATCAGTTGAGAATAGCCTACAGTATATGCGGGGGAAGGGGAGGGGCAGAAAGGGTGTGAATTTTATATTTTCAGTTCATTCCAATGCAATTCTGTTAATAAACATTTTTGTCATAAATAGAGAATTAGCTGTTGTAAACTGCTGTAGTATAAATGCAATATAGTAGTTATTGGCCTTGTTTCGAACCTATAAAATGGACGGTATACAAACATGCACACATACAAAGATCACATGTGAAATGAACACAAAAGAAGAAGGTTCAAGAGGCAGATTATTTTTGTCTTTACTCTGAACCATATTTTTAGATCACCAAAATCGCTAACAGTCACAAAACGTAATCGGCGGATTCGCACCCTGCACCCCATCAGGTAACACATACCATGGGCACATTCGATCGCTGAAATGTACAAAAACGAAAGCCCTGTACATAGAAAACCATTTCACAATTTGTGTTATTAATCAAAGTGAAATAGTTTGCTGAATTTCTATTTTTATTGGATGCGTTGGATGCGTTAGATATATTTCTTTTGGGCTTTGTTTGTGTCCGGAAATTGTTTTAAATTGTTGCCTGTTAATTAGGCCTAGGCCCATTTCAAACGTTTCGCTTCTGCCCAGCTGCTTATAGCCACGGGGGGGGGGGGGCTGAGGGGGGGGAGCCTGGGGGACGTGCCCCACAAATTTCCAGTGTCCCCCAGGTGCCCTCACGAAAAATCCCGATAGTGCCCCAAAAAAAGAAAGAAAAAAAAGGGAAAAACCCATGCCCCTGGGCACCCCACTGAAAAGCAATGCCCCCTGTGTCCCCACTGAAAAAGTCCTGGCTACGCCGCTGCTCCTGGTGTGTGGAATTCAATTAATTATATTTTTCGATTCGACACGTTTGAAACCGATTTTGAATTCGGCTCGACAGAGACACTTGGTTCGACAGTCTCTGCCGTGCTATATATGTAATGCTGGCAATAGCACGGCTTGGTTTCCATGGCTGTGTCGAATCGAAAGGAATTCCAATCTGGTACTACGTTTCTGGTCTCGTTGGTCCACCATTTTGGATGTAGGCCTATTTTAAACCAATTGGGAACTTGTATAAAGGACGACGTTTGAAACCACAGCCGCGCCATTGCCGTGCTATTGTAACACAATTCATTTGAATTAGACACTGTAGGAGTGCGACGTTTGAAACGGGCCTTAATTTGCTCGGGGCGAAAGAGCGAACATTTCGTAAATGAATTTTATATCGGATTCGTTCACATTCTACGGAGAAAAGAGTGCTTTTACACTAGAATGATCCCCATTTATCATATCAAGGATAGAGACAGGCTCCTGGCGCAGTGGCGTAGCTGGCTATGTTCGCCAGGGGGCGAATCGGATCCCAGGGGGCCCACCAATCAGATTTTACAGATTTTTAGGGCCCCCTCTTTACCTGGGGCCGTGGGCAACTACCCTTTTGCCCTTATGTAAAAGCGGCCCTGTATACAGGGCCGGATTTATAAGGGGGCAATTGCCCCGGGCCCCCCTGCCAGAGGGCCCCCAGACTAAGGACTTCCTTTATAAAAAAAATGTAATAATTATAAAATTAGTTTTATATTTTTTTCGAAGAAATGCGGTTTATCATTCATTTTAGTTCATTTTTTATTTGTCATGTAATTTAATTTCTATGTCGAGGGGCCCCCGAACCTGAAGTGCCCCGGGCCCCTCAAGGTCTAAATCCGGCCCTGCCTGTATAGTCCTGCCTGCTGGTGGGCCCGTCAGTCAGTCCCATAAGCATGTGAAAAAAATTCGCATGTGTTAGGGGGGCCCACTTATTCTGGAACTGGAGCCAGGGGGGCGGCCGCCCCCCCTGCCCCCCCGCTAGCTACGCCACTGTCCTGGCGTACCATTCAGGGGATTTCATTGGATACGTTGTGCCTAAGATCTGACGTCACGCTTCGAGGCTTGCGTGCTGGCTACTATCCCAGGTCAAAGTTGAATCTCCCCAAAACTGAGAGGACCGATCCGTACGATCTTTTGGACTATGTTTGCACTTGCAGGCAATCAGCAAACAGCTGCTAGATATCTTTTACGGATTTCTACCGAGGGAGCAATTTCACGCAATGCAAAGAATAGGTTAAACGGTTATCACAACGATTTCAATGTCCTCACTGGGACTGCTACAGTAATTAAAGTAACAGGCATATGCATTTTCAAAAAGATTGAAATGTAAGTCATCGATAAACCACCTTTCGCATTCTGTTGTGGCTTAATGTGAACAGAAAAGAGTAACGTAATGATTAATGTATATAACAAGTGCTTTTTGACATATTCAACTCATTGCGTTCTGAAGCTAATGAGAAAATCCTTGCATTCAGAAATGTTGATCAGCAAAACAAACTGTGTTTTCAATCTCAATCTAATGTGGATATTGATTTATTTATACATATACATTTATTTACTTTTTGTATTTACTAATCTTAGGAGGATAACAACAGTGTGAGCAATGGTCCCGTCCCGCGTTAAAAAATTATGAAACATTGTCAGCGGGAAATACGACCTCCTAGTTAGTACCAGGGAATATTTGTTGGCTTTGCTTTAAAACTAGCGCCTCAGACAAATATATTACCTGCATACCCCTTTTTTTTTTTTCTTTTCTTTTTTTTTCTTTTTTTTGTCAACTTGGTTTCTCGTTCTTCTTTCAGTAAAGCAGTTTGATATGGCCCCATCCATTGTTCGTTCATTGTTTTTCGCACTTTGTATAATGGTTTGTTGCTCGTGCTAACTTTCATGATGTCCTTTTGAGTTTTTATTTGTTAAGCATCTGGCGGCCAATTTGGTACAGCTGCTTAGCAGAGAAAACTGCTTACCAGAAAAATTTACTCAGCGGAATTTCTTTAGTTACCAACCAAACTTTTATACAAAATGTATGCATTTTGGCTGATAGTGTGTTTTACATTGCTTAGCAAAGATTTGCTAAGCTGAAATTTGTGGATACAAGCTGTATGACATTGGGCTTAGGTTGTACCTAGTGTTAATATTTGTTATTCCTCTTCATGTACACTGTACACTTTCCTTGTTGTTTTGGTCGAATAAATGCTAATAATAATAGTATTTCAAGGGATGTTTGACATACTATCATCACTTAATAAAATTACTCTCTGTAAAACGAAAGATATTCAGTGCCATTAGCATTATATAGGAATCATTAACGAGAAAATAGTGAAAATGCATTAAGTCGTATTCATTCCGTGGAATTCATGTCTACGGAGGATGTTTCATATGCGAAATCATTTGATTAAAATTGTGTTAACATGATAGCATCTCATGCTCAGACAGACATATTTCAAGGATAGTCGGATACCATGATCAAGCTTACATGAAGCGAGTTTAATGTAAATCTTCAAACTATTTTATGTTTTTCACGGATATCCAATACTCCAATACAATGTTAACAACATGTTCCCAGCATCAAGATTTTCTGCATGAAGGGCTGTGCCCCGTCTTGATCAATTATGTCAGACACGTAGCCTTTATCGAGGGTGCTTGAATCTTGTAGAGCATTTTGTTTGCATTCATTCTAATGTGGAAAATGGAACACGGCCGTATAATCCATTTCAAATGTGTATAAATACATTTCCATTTTTCTAAAAAAAAATGACATGCAGACAGAATAATTTCTCAGGATCACATCGCATCAAGTAAAGCTTTAGCTCAAAACTCAGTAATGTTGTCATCGATCATACTAAAAGAATACACTTCCTTAAACAGTTACAATTTTCACGGGAAATCTTTTTTTTATAAGCATACACCTTTGTTAATTCATCCCATACTTTCAGTTGATGTCACAAGTCAGTACCGAAAACACTCAATTTCCCATGCATTTCCCCTTGGCTATAATCTCAGTACGTTGTTTGTGTGTATCTTAGATACATTTTTCCAGGATTCAAATTTGACTTGCTGATTAGCCAAATCAAACTCCTACACCAGATGTTTTGTTGACGAGTAAATGTCAGTTGATTAAGCGTAACCACCTGTGAGGTCGTATTTTAGTTTTTGTAGATCCAGAGGTGATATTCCATATATTGACTATGAAAAGGCCTCACACTCTATAAATCTTCAAAATTAATTTCTCCATTTTTCCCTAAGCTCGAGCGGAAACCCACACCAGTTTTCCTGGCCATTTTCCTCAAGTGTAAAGCCACTATTGGCAAATCTATACTACTCAAAACAATGTAGGGAACACCGGATTTTTAACATCAAATAGGTTTGAAATGTTCCATGAACCGGGGATTTTCATTTGCAACCCCCTCTCTCTTTCAGTAGTCATGTCATGAAATGTGTAATCACTTAGGGGCCGTCCAAAGTTTTCAACATTTTAATGGTCGTACAAAGCGTACGACGGGGGGGAGGGGGGTCGGAGGCCGCGTACGACTTTAAATGGTGAATAAAATGTTGATTTTGTACCGTACAATCAGCGAAGGAAAATTATATAATTGGTTTTTTTTAATACCAGTATAGTGATGTGTATTATTTTATCATTCCATCGTGTGTTTTTGGGGTTGATTGGGTCCGAAAATCTTGTACTAAACACCATTTGAAAAACACCTCCGATCGACCGTGAATCGCGGAAGCGCCGTTTATCGTTGAGGGACTTCAGCACCGGGCGATTTTGGTCCCCCGATAGCGCTCGCAAAATTGTAGATTCCGATGCGTTCCTGTCAACGTAAGCGATCCAGAATCTAAAAATAGACTCGGAAAAGTCCAAGCTTTCATGGGTATGGTCCGAGAATTTTCAAAATGGCGTCACGGAATGGCAAACGACGATTTAATAAGGAATTAATGTTTTTCCCCAAAAATACCTCGAAATATAAAATTTCGGAATAATTATGTTAAAGTAGCGGAGTTGAACTTTATTTTACTTTTTAGTTTGTAAAGAAAATCAATGAAGAACGCTACGAAATCAGTTTCGGAAACCACTGACCACGACGACGAGTTGGATTTTTGTAACGCGGTCGAGCGCGTGTCGGGATGGAGCAGCGATGAACTCGAGCTTCTGCTCTCAGAATATCGACTTCCATGTTAGTTTCTTGTTTTTAAGTGTGCAGTTACTTGCAATCTTGTAAAATATATCCTAGTTCAACACAGAAAATAAGATTAAACGAGGAAAAAAAATCTGAAAAAAATGTACGTTGTTTTTCATACTGCATGGGGGTCATGCACAATAAACGAAACGGCAATGTAAGGAGTCACGTGATATCTTGTAACTACAAACGCAATGCATACGTCACCGTCATTGATTTGTCGGCTGTTCTATCCTGTAGTGTTACTCCCGTAATTTTGATATTTTTTTTTTATACTTGTTATTAAAATTAAATTTTAAAAAAGGCAGAATTTTTCATCATAAAATTAGCTTTATTTCCAACATGTACTGTTTAAAATTTAAAAGGAATTTTTCACTTATGGAAAAACGATATTTTCTTTTTCAATTACCTTGACTTATTTTAAAAAAATTGACTTTTATCATGGGAAACACGAATAAAGTTTATGAAGATTTAATTTAAAATTTGTTTTCTTTATTTTTTTATTTTCAACAGATCACTGGCAAGGAGTTACAAACTTAGCTTTTAGTACAAACAATACTTGTGCCAAATTTCAGGCTTGTCAGATGATCCGTTCTCAAGTTAGAGCATTTATGCATATTAATTAGTTGGACTTAGTAATTTTTCACGAAATCCATCTTGTCCCCGTGATAGGACCATAGCATAATGGACCATATTTAACGAGCCCTATGTCCAAAACTAAAAAGAAATGTGGCATTATTTTATTTTTTTGGATTAATTTCCCTGCCCAAATATTGGTAAAATTTAAAACTTGATTGACCAAATCTGCTAATTGATGTTGAAATATAAAAGTAAACATGTAAAATATTCAAATTTCCTCTTTTTTGACCAAAATGGCTAAAACCGCTATTTAAATTTGACCTCATTAATTTGCCATAACTCAAGAACGGTAGGTCCGATTTCAATTTTTTTCTTCAGATTTGTGTTTCTTTCATCAAGCCCTTCAAGTTAAGATCCATTTGAAATGATTTACGCACAATATTAAAATTTGTGTGACCTGCCTAGATAGTCAGTGCAGCATACATGTAAAATGTTATATAAAACATGCGCATCAACATTGAAAAAAAAAAAGTTGAAAAGTACTACTTTGGGGGGAGGGGGGGGGGGTCTTGAAAAGTAGTACTCTCTGTACGACCTTAAAAATGTTGAAAACTTTGGACGGCCCCTTACATGCATCCTTTATCATCTGTTTCATTGTGCAGTTGTTTCTCATCAATTCTGTGAAACATTGTGAATATCTGAAATAAATTATCTTGCTTTAAGAGATAATGAGATTATTCCGGTGTTCCCTAAATTGTTTTGAGTAGTATATAAAGGGGAAATACAAAATCAAAGTTTGACATAAAACTTACTTGCTAAAAGGTATCCAACATTCCTTGATATATTTCGGTCTGAGGTGATATCATTTTAGTAAAATTCGAGAAAAATAAATTAATTTGTCAAACATAATAAGCCGAGTGACAATGCACGTGCGTCGGCTGTTCCCACATGGGGGTCCTGGGCTTGCTTTATGATCTAATCTACGAAGTAACACGTGTCAGGCTGTGCAAATTGAGTAATATCAGGGGGGACGTATGATTATTATTTTAGGGACAGATCAGATCATCCCGGGCGATTTTTTTCAAATAGTGTGAAGCTAAATCAAGCGTTGATATAGATATATGCTTTGTTTGTCTTGGGAGGATGTTATAAGGGTGCCTGCCTTTTTGTTTCTGTTGGCAAAAGTGCACGGAAGAAAACCAGATAAATTAAATTACGGAGTAACATTGTGGGTTAATATTTAAACTCCCATTTTATACCGCATGTCACTAGGAAACTAAACAACATTCGTTATGTAATTTAAACCCTTAGTAAAATTAAAAACACGTCATTTTCTCCTAACCTCTTTTGTCTCAAACTCATTAAAGCTCCAATTACATTATGAAAAATCCCCTTCGAGATGTCGTCCATGTGAAATCACCTCAGTGTACTAATCTGTGGAAAACTAATTAGGCTGAATTAGTTCACAATTTAACTATATAAGAAAATTTATGTAAAGATTTCGACTTCTAATCCAAAAGCTTTGACTCGTTGCAGACGATCACAACAATGAATTATTGATGGTGACCGATTGCCGGAAGATCTGACAAATTTATTTTCTTGAATGCATTCAAACAGAATAATTTCTCGGGATATTTGAAACCTTACCAACGTTACATCAAATAAATTTATTTATGGCCTAAAATATTTTGGTAATGAAGTAATCGGGTAACTGCCATTTGAAGGATTGGACCGCCCATCCCAACAACAATAAATTTATGATCCTAGATGAGAATTTCCATTACATAATTTGAATGAAGGTTGAACGCATACCCAGGCTATGGAGCGTGGGTCGATAACCCTTCATGTTCACCTGTGCAGCTACACTGACAGCTTGGCAAAAGAAAAATAGGCTAAGGGGATTGCTAACCTTTTGCGTTTTTTGTTCTTGTTTTTCGTAAAAGGTAAAAGGATTGTTTACTGTTTACGCTTTTTCAAAGCAAACAGGATATTCGGTTTGTTTTACCGTTTTCAGTTTCATGTTATTCAGAACGGTACCGGTAATGAAAGAACGGTATGTACCGCCGTTGTCAACCTTATGTTTGTTGATTGTTTTTCATACACAAAAGGGTAAAGGGATTATTTACCGTTTACTCTTTTCAATTTATCAAAGCAAAACAAGGTATTTGGTTTGTTTACCTTTTTCAGTTTCCCATTCTTTAAAACGATAAACGAAATAACAGAATGTACCGTGACTGACTCAATATGCATGTGCTTTTAAGTGACAAATGACCACTTGTGTATATCCAGAATGACGCGTGTGGTGGACTCGATGTAAGGGTCGTTCAAATAAGTTGAGTTAAAACCTTGAAAAAGGGTTTATCAAATACGGGTACGATAAACCGGTAGTTTGCTTAATGGCGCTAATCGTATTGTTGAGGAAGGACAAGTGCATCCAACCTGAAGAAACAAGCCATTACATTCTTTAAAACCATTAATAAACCTTTATTAGGCTATTATACAGCTTTTTATGTCTAACAATCCTACCATCCCACCCCATCTCCAAGCGGTCACTCCCCCGATTAGAGCCACTTTTTAGAAGGACAATCCAACTCCGGTGTCCCCCTCCCCATCCCCCCAATTTTATTGATCAGACGGTCTGAGACCCAATTACAGAAGATACGTTTACAATGACTACTGCATTGTCACTTTCACGCCAAAACGCATCCATTTGCCCGGTCTCCGGAGGATTTTTTTTCCCAAAATATCTACGCCACATGTTCGGCATTACTAATGGGAAAGGTAGGCCTATGCTTGTTCTGACAGCCGGTAGGCCTACACTTGTTTTGACAATCCAACTTTAAAGTTTTAACTCGGGAGATTTATTTGTTTCCTGTTCAGTGGTCTGAACTTATTAATGGGTTTCTGTTTTCCCTGCTCATCATTTATCACTTATCCTTTGGTGTTAAAGCGCTTCCATTATAATGTTGCCGCCAAAAGGGAATATATATATAGAGAGAGCGAGAGAGAGAGGAATCTCTCCCCTTGGGGTCCCAATGTAACACCGTTCACTTGCCTTGAGTTTAGAAAAGTATCGTCGTACCTAGCAAGGCACAGTAGGGGCACAGTGATTTTGTAGGGGGCACTTTGGTTACACTAAACTTGAAGCCATGTTGATCGAAAATTTGAATATTCAGTGGAAAGGGGGTAAGTTTTTTGTATGGAGTTACATTTTTGTTTGGAGTTACATTGCCTACCTTTATTGTCCCCCAAATGTTCCCCTATTTAATTGCCAATAAAATAGCGACAAACACAGGCATTTACATCTTTAAAAAACTCAACTAAGCCAAATTCTATGACTTTTTGTTTGATTTCGTGTTTCGATAATCCTGAAGACGATAAGAGCATACTGATCGAAACGTTGAGTTGTAACCAACAGTTCTTTTCAGAACTAATTACTACTCAAAAGATAATTTGTTCACACTCACCGCAAATACCGTACCATTTTACTTTCGGGCGACCGTTATTCGTAAATTGTGTGTGTGTCTGTCTCCTTGACCACATAACAAAAACCTCAATTATAAAGATCTCATATTGATACCAGCCTCATAAATCCCTGTATACACTCGTATGTAAGAAAATTAAAATGACCGCTTCTCTCTCAAAACACGGCCTCATTTTCCACGTGTGTTATTATCTCCATCGACACTCATTCTCTTATCTCCTACTTTACCCGTCCTTTTTTCTTCTTCCCCTTTTCGCCTTATTTCTTAGAAACATCTTTCATTCTTGCCCAATTCTTCCATTGAGTCCTACCCCTCGTCGTGGCAAACGAGCCAGCAACCTACGGGGCATGTGTCAACAAAACCATCATTAGCGGCAGCGTTAATTTTCGCGCAAAGGGGCTTCGTCTTATACCTGAGACCTCGGGTGTTATCCGTTTAAACACAATATTTTCCGAACGATTTCAATATAATGGCAGTACTCTTACCAACGCTACAGTGTACGATCATGTGATTCCAAGCAAGACCTGGTACCCAGGAGTACATAATGCCAACCATCAAAGCCGATACCCACGGCAAGTAAGAACAGGTAAACGCCGACGAATGTACTCAGTGCAGGACACCCGCGCTGCTTGGAGTAAGTGGTTTTGTCGTAAAACCTTAAAAGGTCTCGCCCATAGGGAGTCATGTTCTGTTTTTAACCAAAATACTCCATTAAAATCTCCGGTGCTCGGAGTGCTGGCTGCTTGACATGAAAGTCCTCTGTGATGACATTCAATACGTATAATTATTAGATTTGTTGAAATAGCCTTTACATGAGAAACTTATAGTATTTTTTCTATGGCTATATAATCTAATTTTCTTGCTGACTCGTGAGGGGAAAATGCGCATAATGAAACGAATTTAAAGCAGAGCGTGAGAGAAAGCCGTTGGCTTTTAAAATCGCACTTCGGGTAAAATCGACCTGGAGTTGCACAGAGATATAATAATAAGTCACTGAATATTGGAACACCATTCGAGTCAATTTCAGGCAAGCGACTCGAGTCAAGTCGAGTTATTGACGTATCAAGGTCGAATCGAGTCACAATGTCTGTTCTCGAGTCGAGTCGAATTACTTAACATGGACGAGTCAATTCACGAGTCATGAAATCCTGAAGGTTTTTTGTTAAAAACTGTTAAAGGTTTGCTGAAATATTATTTCAATAAGTTATTGCAAATTCGGGTTATGCTACTATGTGACAAGGATGGGTTTACGACACTTGCATATGGCAATTTGCCGAGCGTGATAAAGATGTGCGATTTGCCACCAGGCCAATGTACCACAGTGCCACAGAATGCCACAGTGCCTCAGTGCCACAGAATGCTTTATATTTACGACATTTACTGAGGACTCAACTTCCATAGAAATCAGTGCTTTCACCCTAGTATACAGCTGTCCAACTATATTTTAGATAGTTAAATGAAGTTCATTGCAGGCGATGCGTTATTGCATTTATGCTATGACTGTATCGCAGAATAGTGCGTTCTAGTAACCGGTGGATAGGGGACTGTAGACTCATTGCATTCATTATTAGCCAATCACCGTTGCGTTAATCACTTAGCTGATCACGTTCTATTGTCCATGGAGACTAAAGGTTAATAATTATATAGGCGCTTAGCTATGCTTACATGTTAGTCCTACTCCTTCATCTTACCACCCAAATGTGCCTTTTCATGTACTCGAGATTTTAAGGCTTACAAATTAAACGTTCGTCAAAACACATTGAACTCAAGATTATTGCATGCCCGTGGGGTTTTTTTTTGTCAATACGATATCAAGCTTTAGAATGTCAGTGGCCAATCAACTGATCTGTCTTTCTGCACCATTGCAAGTATCAAGTTTCGTGCCATCTTTATCCCGTCTTTGATAAATCCTCAGTTTTTTCAAAACTCTTGAAGCTCAACCATCATTTGACGTATATCGGGTGTCTCCAAAGGAGGAATTCAAAGTTAATTTTAGCACTAGTTGGACAAAGGCATATCCACTGAATTTAAGCCTAACAGGAATTGTATACCATTGGTAACGTGTAAATGAATCCATACCTCCAAGAACCAAAATATAATTTTGTTGAATACAGAAAACCATATGTCCTTTCTCTATCAGAAAACCAACCCTATGAAAAGTTTTCATTTCTTCTATTCGCTAACGAGAAAACAGTGAAAGTGCATTTCAATGTATTCATTCCAACGTGGAATTTCATTGTGGCATTTACGAGAAGAAAAAGTGAAAATGCATTCAATTATTTTCTTCATTGCCTGCTCTAGGATCTGTATGGCCAAACAAAAAAAGTCTCCTGTTTCTGGTCTCCGCGCGCGTCGCCTTAGACCCGCGCGTCGGCATTTTAATTTTTTCCCGCTATGAAACGACGTACAATTGCAGCCAAAATTGCTGGATCGATTGGAATTCTGCCGTGTTGTGCTTTAAGTGACTTTTTCACATAAGGGTGTGAACGTTTGCCTGATTTGTGAGACCTCTCTTAGCCACCATATACTTTGTGTATGGGAAATTTAGACCCCGCGTATACAATGTATCACGTATTTCCCTGCTGGCCAAAAAAAAAAGGATGGCCGAAAAAAGGGCATCACCGCACCAATTTTGAAGCCGGCCGATGACCAGAAACCGGAGACTTTTTTGGGGCCTAACCGTTGATCCTACTACTTTCCGACAGATCGTTTTGCATTCAATTTAATGTTCAAAATGGATCCATTTCAAACGTGATGTTGGGCAACTTGCCTTATATAAACAACATGGAATAGTTATGTTAACACCATTGGGGTTATTTTAACAACCTATAGTTGAGAGTAGTATTTTGTTATAACAATGTAATCAGCGTGGTCTGTAGTGTGTGAAATTCTCGCATAATACATAAATTTTTGAGGTAATTGCGTGTAAGCGTAGGGCTTGGCCTCGGAAGTGACTGTGACATGGGTATTCGCTATAATTCTTACAACCACACTCTGTGGCTTACATGCTGCGAGAAGGCTCAATAATCTGATGGTTCCAAAGAAAAGTTCATTCCTAACATAAGGAATAAATAAACGGATGTGGCTATTTCCATGAATTTACTTAAAATTCAATGGCAATTGAAAGTGAGGTTGCCCCTGCAAACAGACAAACTTAGGCAGGTTACTGTAATGAGCATGCATGTATAAGCACACAACCTCTTTTATTCAGGGAATACGACATAAGTTGAATAAGGTGTATGACGTTACACCTATGATTATAATTATGATTACAGCTTGAAAGGGCATATTAATTGAAGAGTTAACCAACATTATGAATAGAACGGTCTAGCCGATTGACTCCTTTTTTATTATGGCTGGCAAGAATCATTTGAGGTAAAAATCTTCCGAGTCACCACTGAAACTCTAACTGTTGACGCAGCCTACCGAGCCGAAAACGTAAATATTGCGTTTGAGTTGGTTTTAGCCTATAAATTGCCAATGCAGGGTAAAAGAGTGTGTTATAAGTCAACACACAAAAAGCTTGCTTAAGGGTTTGGCATAATCTTAACTACAGACGACGAATGTTAACTTCAGACACAAATCTCATTTATACAGCCCAAATCTACAGTCAAATTCAAGGATCTACCAAGTGCAGTTTGTAGACATTTCTGGGCATTTTCCGGAAATAATTCAGGACTTAAATCGCATCCCATTCCGTACACAAACACTACTTCAATCCGCATTTGTAATGTTAATGTTTTGTAATCGTTTTGCAAGACGCATTGAAGGTGAAATATTGCATTGGTAATTAAAATAAAAAATAACAAAATTATAATCTAAAACTTACTTGGTATAAAGTTGATGCTAGTATCAATTTCCGTAAAAATATTTTTGTCTGAGGTACCGTCACGGAATTTCTTTAAACTAAGATATTTATTCATCAACCAACCTTTGAAAGTCTAATCCATGGGAAAAGTATGAAAACAGAAATACAGCTTCTTATACATATTCATAAAATTATCAATTAAAGGGAAAATATCGTCACGATCAACAGGCATGGAATCGGAGTGCTAGTTTTAGATTAACTCAGTGACTGAAAATAATACCCCACATGATAGGGTCATATTACCGTTGTTGCTGCATAAATGAGCCAGTAATTTTCAGTCACTGTGTTCATAAATAGGACACCAATTCCATGCCCTGTTGAAAGTCTGCTCTGATCGTGACGATACTGTCCGTTTAAGGAGGCATTCTGTATTTTTGATAGTATCTTTGTTCCAAACCAATTATTCAATATAGTCTTGGATGATACAGCATTAGAGAATCGGTATACCTTGTCCTGAACCCATGCATATCAAAATATATAGGCCTCAGTTGGTATCATTAAAAAGTCTAATATTTTGCACCATGCGAATTATATACATAAGACAGGCTGAAACAAAATCTCTTCTATTTGCATGAAACTCATCGATAATTCTATGACAGATCTTGTGGCCAAGGACTGTAGTGTTAGAATATGTTTCTTTCTCTCATTGAGCTGGACGGGAAGTGTTATTCATCAACTCAATTTCTCCTTGCCCTGATTCTATCCATTAGAGAATACAGCGAATCCTCATTGTGATGTGGCTTTTTTGGATAAGCCGTTCCTTGACTGACAACTTGTAAGGAATTCTTAAAGAGAATGTACAACATTGGGAAAACAAGATTATTAAATTAACGAATTATTATCCAAAAGCTTACTTAGAGTATCAATCATCCTGAGAAATTATTCTGTATGAATTGCTTAGAGAAAACAGGAATTGTTTTGTCGATTTTTAAAAAGTTGCCTCCCTGCAATTTTTTGTAAAACATAAAACATTTAACAGTTGTTTTCTCAAAAACGTAACAACCTTTGTGATTATAATTTTCACATGTTACTTTTTGATATATTTCTTGAAACTAATGGGGTGAAATGATTATGCGCTATTCCAAATACAAATGTTGGAGCTTCCCTTAAAAAGAAAATATTATATTCTTAATACTTAGCCTATTGGGGATTAATACGATATATTTGAAAGGCTATAATATCGAAAAATATGATATTATCTCGCCTTTTATCTAAGCTAGCGCTCGCGGGGTATTATTTCCAGTCACTGAGTTCATCTACAAAACTAGGACACTGATTCCATGCCCTGTCGAAATTCTGCTCAAATCGTGACGATATTGTAAATAAAAAGCGATATTTCAAACTCACTTTATTCTGATTAATTCGAGTTTTTATTTACTAGTACTAATTGTACTGGTACGAAAGCTTATAACAGTAATATCTATTTTCCGTCAAATCGGCCCAAACACGGGCGATATATCTTTAACGACATAACGTAATAAGCATTAATAAGCAGTTTTGCCTACAATAACCTAAGCTTTACATTCCCATGAGCTTTTTCCTGGCATGACTGTTCCTAGGACAAATGTGAAGCCTGAAAACCATTAGTATATATATAGTACTAAGCCTTCAATTCCTTCTTACGAATTCTGTTTTTTCCCAGTGGAGCTTTATGAGAGTATTTTCATCGACAATGATAAATATAATGTGATTAATAATCCACCTATTGTCAGAACCCCGTACCTGACACAAATAAGTTTCTAAACAAGATGGTTTGACGGAAGTTGAAAAGTATCACATGTTGTTGTCCTCTTTCGGCTGCTCCCGTTAGGGGTCGCCACAGCGGATCATGATCCGCATATTTGATTTGGCATAGGTTTTTACGCCGGATGCCCTTCCTGACGCAACCCTCCCATTTATTCGGGCTGGGGACCGGCACTAAGCATGCACTGGCTTGTACATCCCCAGTGGCTGGGTTCAATTCGGCCCTCGCAACAATTATGGTAAAGTGTCTTGCTCAAGGACACAAGCACCGTGGTCGCGGCAAAGCTTCGAACCCACACACTCTGACGACTCAGCCATCAGAACACAAATCCGATGCACTAAACCGCTCGACCATGGCACCCCACGAAAAGTATCACATGTAATATTTATGAATACTTTTAACAACAGCCGATACAAAATATCGCTAATACCACAATGAACTATATTTATGTCTGAGGTGCTTTCGTGTAAGTACAACTGATTTCCTAAATTATTAATTTGTTTTTGCTGGAGACACAAATTCCACGTTGGAATGAATACGAAATGTCTGAATAAATTTTCACTGTTTTTCTTAACGGCGCAGCGAAATCAGCTACAACTTCCACAGGACGATTGTTATATAACTATAGTCTCTTGATTCATATAAAGTATAGATGTGTTTGCAGACATATGACCAAACATGTGTACTGGCTTAATAAAAGGGCCAAAAAGATCAGCATTGGGCTGGTTGGACACGCGTGCAATTTGTTTGTTGTACTTACCTGACATTCATTTTTCAAATACAAGTAGTTGATAAACATATGAGTATAATATTAGACATCGTGATGGAGTTGGTACTATATAAAAATCCACAATGTTATTATTATTATTTTATTATTAAAGGAACAATCTCGTCACAATCAGAGCAGACTTTCAAAAGGGCATGGAATCGGTGTCCTAGTTTAAGATGAACACAATGACGAAAAATTACTTGCTCATTAAGCAGCACGACCGTAGAATATGACCTTATGATGTGGGATATTATTTTTCAGTCACTGAGTTAATCTAAAACTAGCACTCCGATTCCATGCCCTGTTGATCGTGACGATACTGTCCCTTTAATCATTGCACATATTAACATTAAAGGAGAAATGGAGGGAGAGAGGGAGAGATAAATCGATTATAAACAATTGTTACAAAATTCGGCATTGAGAAGTGACACTGTCGTCTCTAATGCGACCAGGAATTAGTCACCGAATAAAGAGTGTGTTGCGTCCCGTTACCGTGGTTTCATGGCGGCTGGTTCTAAACAATCTGTGTTTTATTATTGTTCTATGATGCAACAAGCACAATATGGTTCATTGATTTCGTTAACGTGAGGCCATTACGACCAGCCGTTTAAATATGCCGTTTGTGCTGACATTTGGACATCTGCTTGATCAAAACACCTTCAAGTCACTAGCAGTATATATCTTTTATCGCAATTGAATATGACATGTTCATTTAACGGATCATCACGCATTAGGCCCACGGTTGATTAAAACAAAACAGAAATATCCAAATGCAGTCATCGGTTATCCACCCCGCATGTAAGAATGGCTCAAATTAAATAAACATGAAAAACTAGTGTATTTTGTGTCATATTGGAGGAATTTTCTTTCTTTCTTTCTTCCTCACTTCTGGGTACTACGCGCATGTTCTTTTTTCTTATGGCTTCTGACCAAAAGTTGAATACCAACTCGCGCTTATCATTAGCGAATGAGGCTGTAATTCTCATAACCATACTATGTAGCTTACATGCTACATTCACCCGCGAGAAGTTCATTCCTGACATCAGGAATAAATAAATGGATGAAGCTATTTCCATTAATTTACTTAAAAATCAATGACATTTGAACTCAATGTTGCCCCTGCAAACAGACAAAATTATGCAGGTTAGTACAATGAGCATATACAACCTCTTGCATTCAGGAAATAAGACATAAGACGGTAAGTAATTAATAAGGTGAATTGACGGTGTCTTAGATTCTCATGACTGGATTGTTTTCAGATTAATAGTTCTCGCAGTATGTTTTCTTTTGGTTTTAAGAAGCAATTCAAAATTATTTTTTAATCCAACGTGTTTATATAGACCAAGCTCTTGAGGAAAAAACGAATCGAGACTGTAATTATTTGCGACGGGACCTTAACTCTATTGCACGCCTTCCAATGTTAAAACAATTTACGAGAAATGTACTCTCAGCTGTGATAACATTGTGCAAGGAAACACTCGAATTTGTATCAATGAGAAAAGGTAGACTGACAAGGGGCGGAGCCTAAAATCAGATGTGGGGGCTGAAATGTGGAATAATGTTGGAGGGTATTGCAGCGTTTATTCTGTTTTCCTTTACTCACCAGACACCAGATGTATTATCGCTTTGTAAATATGTGGTATTTACTTTCTTCACACATTGTAATCATCAGATGATGGCTTTGTATTATGCATATGTAACCTATATATTGATTTGAAATAATATAGTTTCAGCTGAGTAAAAACAAAAATGTCAAGCAGTGATCTGGTTAAAATAAAATATCGCTACTACCATAACGAACAATATTTGTGTCTGAGGTGCTTTCATGTAAGTACAGTTATCAAATTATTTCCTAAATTATTAATTTGTTTTTATTCTCTGGGGGCATAATTTCCACGTTGGAATGAATATGAAAAGTCTGCATGCATTTTCACTATTTTCGTATTAACAACACAGAGAAACAGGCTGCAAATTTCACAGGACGATTGTTATAATATAGTATCTTGATTCGTATAAAGTATGGATGCATTTAGAGACATAATTATGACCAAACTTTTATACTGTCAGCATAGGGCTGATTGGACACACGTGCAATTTGTTTGTTTTACTTTCCTGGACATTCATTCCATAGATACAATTAGTTGATAAAAACATGATTATAATATGAGACCTTTACAGCAAGGGAAACTTGAAGGGAAAATACAACATTGGTGATGTTGGTGAAAACTGTTTCTACGATTATGAGAATTATCCTTGTTATTAAGATTTAATAACCAACGAATAAAAGTTTCAGCTTTTTACGTTGTGCGTTAACGGGAAAAACGTAAAAATTAATTCAGATGTTACATACTCATTCTAACGTTGATTGATTTACCATTTTTTCTTAAAGATATATCATCCTTGTTTGAGCCCATTTGACAGTAAAAAAAATATTTAAATGTTGAATTTCGGTTTTTCTGACATTTGAGACATTGAGCGAATCCAGAAAGGATTATAGTACCAGTAATTTTTAAACTCAAATTAATAAAAGGTGGGACCCCTCGTTTAAATCCTCAGCTTGCACGTGACCACACAATTTATTGTATGTAACGGGTGAGGGCGTGTGCAGTCTTCCGATTGGCCAGCGAGGCTGTCAATCAGAATCAAGCACGTTTGAAATATCGCTTTTATGAAAAAAAAATTCGTTTAACAACGATATTATTTGCTTCATAAATTCTATTTTGAGGGTCGTCTTAGTCAAACTTTGATCATTTATATTTTTCAAGATTAAAGAAATGTAGGGATAAATAAAATTAACATACATTCAGATTATGTGTATAAAATCTAACGTGTATTTTAGGAAATACCTATATAGACCCACCTGCTTAACATCTGTCATCATTTCAACAATTAGGGCAATAGTTAGCGGTATTTATAGGTTAATATTACAATTTTGGATCAAGGTTTTAAAATGTTACACATTTTTTAATCATCGCCAATTACAGATATCTGGACAATTTCGTTTTTTAATCACAAAATTGCTATTTTCATCTAAGGAATAAAACAAATATTTAAAAACAAATGAGACGTGCAGCCGAAGTGTCTATGCCTACCAGTATATGAGTTTATCATGTGGCCTCATACTATTTAACAGTAACTTCATTACTGTTAAATTACTTATGAACGTGTCATATTAAAGTGTATCGTTCTTAAAGTGTATCTTAAAGGGGGACTGACATCCTTTATTGTGTGTGTACTTAAGGCGTTTTGTAATAAAATATTGTTTTTGAGACCCATCTGTGTCTATTTAGTCATTGATTTCTGAGTACAAATATTTTAAAACAATGTTCGAAGTGTTTGGGGGAGGCAACCCGCCCCATGGTGGAAGCTTCATTTGCATAAGATATGTGACGTAAGGTCGGGAAGATCTGATGTGTACATGATGTACATGTACATGTACATACAAACGTTTCACACACGTAGCGTCGATTTAATTTCTTCCGTGATTTTTGTTTCCGGAACTAATAAAATACCGGGAAGATGTGTTTCTGCAGGATGCAGCAACACCACCAAAGACGGTGTTAGCCTTCATCTGTTCCCAAGTGACCCAAAAATCGCCGTATTTGGACGAGCAAAGTTCGACTGACAAGAGTAAAGTGGTCAGGTCCATCGGCTCACATAGTTTTGTGCAGCGATCATTTTGAGCCGAGTTTTGAGCCGAATTTCTCTTCCCGACATGACGTCACGAACAGCTTCTCCGTGCAGGGCGTAAAAGTGGGGGGCATTTTTACAATGGTAAAATAACACTCTCAAAAACAATAAAAACACAAAACAAAAATTTTATTGATCTTTTACTGATATAAAAGAATAAAACGATCACATATTTAACTGTTTGATTTAAATCCATGTCAGTCCCCCTTTAAAGAAAAGTATCCATACAGTATGCCTAATTGTAAAAGCCACATAATACACGTTTGGTAAATTCATGTATATTTTTATAACAACCACAAAATAGGAAAGCATTAAGTGAAAGTTTCAGCGTTTTATGTCGAGGTAGCCTTTAGTCAAGGAGCACGTGGCAACCCGGAACACAACACAACGCCTGGAAAAAAAAGACCACGTACGAGTTCGCGAGTGGTGAAGCCACGAGCGCCTTAACTAGTTTGTTCAGAGGACGCTACTACTGAATTATTCATAAATCTCCAGAAAAATGAAAAATGTATGTATGCAATTTTTTTTAAACAATCGCAAAATCTTGGGCTCGTCTATATTTAAACAAGACGATACCATAACAAATTAGTTCCCTAATGCATTATATATTAAAATTTCTCTACCAAATCGGTAGAGAAATATAAAGAAAAACACAAGACCACAGAATGGACTGGTAAAGGCCCTTGGGGCGTCTGCCACTCGCGTGGTCTTTTTGTGGGTTGAACTTTGGGTTGCCTCATGGGTGTGTCTAGACAATTGTGAAAACATTAAGATTTTTAGTTCTCATTCTCACGTGTATCTCATGAAGACAACAATTCATTTGGAAATAATAATACTTCTCCGGATGTTGGAGAAGGACCAGTGAAACACAGTTTTATGTTGATACATAGTTTAGCAAATATCCATGCTTCTAGCATATTTTTGAATTTTGAGTATACTAAATTTGTGAAAATGTTCATGTTTCCCTGACACACGAGGGCGCTATTTTGTTAGAAGACAACATGAATGCAGTGTCACAGCAGCAGTGTTTTCCTGGGCCGGTATTTATCAAGCAACTTAAGTTAGGTATGCCTAAGCGGTAAGTACCATACTTAGCTAAGTACCATACTGATGTTGGAATTCACAACTTGACTTACGTACCTACATAGCTAAGTAGGATACTCCAATTTAGGTATGGTGCCTAGATCTGTCGAAAGGTCGTTGCCAAGGATTTATGTCACATTTCACATTGTTTTTATGTACATTTATGCGGTTTGGCGATGGGTCAGCTCGTGCGTCCGAATGACCATGATGACACATTGTGTAAGATTAATGACTGATGATAATAAATTCATCCTGGGTAATGCGTTGGTCGTAGGCCTATACCTTCTTGCACTGGAAACAACTGTGCATGGGCCGGTATCCACTAGTATAGAGCTGTCATGGAAAAACCAAAAAGGAAACCAAACTTTGATAAAATTCAATGTCATTGTAGGTATCCAATGGATGCATCCTGTCCCAAAATACACGTTCCCGCCTCATTGCGCGCCGCTGATTTATGTCCATTTGCGCCAACAGCATTAACACAGCCATCTCCAAGTATAGCTCCCTTTACGAAATGATTAGAATTTATGTTCAAAAAGCCAACGCACTTGGACTTAAGACAACCTGAGAGGTGTCTCAGATTTAGGGGTGGATTTGAGTAGGATACTTTAGATAAGTAGCTTGGAGAATTCCACTTAAGTATAGTACTTTACTTAAGTACCTACTTAGGCACCGTACTTTGACTTAAGTTGCTTGATAAATACCGGCCCTGACTTATAAACCTTAATCACCAACACCTTGCCCGATTTCATAATAATAATAATAATAATGTGTGGACTTATATAGCGCACGTATCCACCAACTGAGTGGTGCTCAAGGCGCATTATATTATTACCCCTGCTCATAAGGCTCATAAGGCTCATAAATCATTCCTGAAACCATCTCAGCTCCCTGGGGAGTATACAGCTCAATTGCTGCCATTACAGCGCATATAGGGCTAATCAACCAACTCTGCCCTCACAGGTACCCATTTAACCCCTGGGTGGAGAGAAGCAATTATGGTTAAGTGTCTTGCTCAAGGACACAAGTGTCACGGCCGGGATTCGAACCCACATTCTGCTGCTAACACCAGAACTTGAGTCCGGTAAGCTAGACCGCTTAGGGCTGCTTAGCAAATAACTTTGTGGAGCAATTTTATATGAAATTAGCTCCAGCTTTGTCAGATCCCCTGCATGCCCAAGTACGATTACATAGGCTTTTTTCAATTCATAAAAAGGGACCAGCCTATTTTCCTTGAAACATTGGTTTCGTCACGTTGACGTACATCGAGGAAAACAAGATAGCTGCAATGGTCATTCATGTGTATAAGCTGTGGTTAAAATCTCTGCGCAAATTTCAAGCTAGTTTGAAGTTAATAGGCAATCTCTCGTAATGTGACTTCCGTCAATCCCAGGAAAACAATATGCTTCTGCCTACATTTAGTGGGAATGGTGGTCATCAGTAGGTTTCTTAAAGGATGTTAGTTTCTGGTTCGCGTCAAATTACCGTTCTCTAACATCTCGATGCCCCTCGGGGAGTACTTCTTATTTTGATCAATAGTACTTTCACATAAATCCACGGGCGCTGCATTGCGTGTCGACGATAGAGCGTTCGTGGACATTTAACGCCATACATAATAACGTTTGGTTTTAAGTACATAAGAAGTCCGTACAAAAAGGACATTTACACTGAATTGGTCATATTTAAACATCTCATTTCCTTCCCTGTGGAGTCATTTGCACGTTCTTGATCAAACTAAGGCACACATAATTTTGTGTTAACACGCCTTATAGTTTTATTTGAGAGGATTCAGTTATGTGGCGCCGTTTGTACGTGGTTTATAAACCGATATATTAGATTTGGAGTGGATTTGTATGCTAGTCTATGTTGGGTCACAACGTGTACTTTGTTTTGCGTGTTTTTCCCCTCAGATGTGGATTGTCCGGTTCGGATGATACTAGATAGGCCCAAACGGTTTGATCGATTTGTGTTGGTCATTGAATAATCTCCCTGTATTGCATCTCGAAATCACCAGGCAGACCTGTATGGAATTCAATCAATTTCACGAAGCGTTCAGGGAGAATGATAGTGAAAGTGCTTTCACTCCTAATTGGCACATTCGTGGTTTTCTGTGGGAATTAAACTCATGCCACAGGCACACAGGACCACATATATCAATGACGACCGATTGGTTTCTAAATCGGGTAACAGTGTTACAAGGGCTCTCAACTTTTAACTTTTTCTTACCGAAGAGAACCGAAGTAATGACCCCTATTTTGTAAATGTTGCTTCATAGAACAATAATGAAACAAAGAGAGTACAGAAAGGAACATGACGTCATACCACGACTCACTCACCTGCCACGTTTAGTACCGTACCGTATTATGTATTTCTGCTCGATGTTATCATTGTTGTTACCGGCTTCCAATCGGAAGACTACACACGCCCTCGGCCGTTACGTACAATAAATTCAGTACGCTCCGATCGTCTTCGTGATAAGATATGATGATCGAAACGTCGAGCTGTAACCACCAGTTCTTTTCAGAACTAATTACTACTCAAAAAGGTTTTTTCACATGGTATCACAGCAAACAGTCTTTACTTATCCTTTTCACCATGCAAAGCTACAAATCTTACTTTATATGTTTTGGTATTTGCCGGATACAGTATACAGCCCGTGCAACTTTGTAGGCGCTATACGGGGCTAATCAAACACAATAACCATCTATACCCTACAGGAACCCATTGAGACGTTTTATTAAATGCGCTATATGAGAGTTAAAAATTATTTTATACTCCTGTATGGAGTGAAGCAATTACAGTAAAGGATTCAAAGGATTCAGCCATCATATACACGAGTCTGACTCCGATCGATGCATTCCACTCACCACATTTCGGGTCAACACAGCAATTGTCTTGCAGACATCGAACTTGGCCAAGGACGATTCTGATTTGCTTTATAGACTTATGGCGTTACTAAACATGGAAAGTGTGCGGTAGTGTGATATACGTAAAGCCATAAATCAAGACCCGGATACCTTCCCGTATACTCCCTATGAAATATATATCACAGGTGTTGAAAGACGCTCGCTTGATTGCGTCTAAATTATTTCTACTGCTGACCACGTAGGCGGTGGAGTGAAATGCTGCTGAGGCACACTTCTAGAGCAGGGAGGCACAGTTAATGATTACGAATGATCGCATTAATTTAGCGACACCTTCGATATGTGTCGCGGTCGTATGAAACTGAGTTGACATGGTATAGGCCTAGTAGATTTCCAGCATGCACTTTTAAGGTGCAGAAATCACGATTGGGAAGGTACGGCATTAGTATTTGGTAATGTTGGCAAAACTGCTTCAACGAGTATTACTTACTCTTTAAAATTAAGATGATACTTTAAACTACCAACCTGTGAAAGTTTAAAAGCCATGATACACTTTTGGTCTGTAAATGCATCCATAAGAATCAATATACACTCTGAAAACTAAAGTGTTAAATCAGCATTTTTAAGAGTTCGGTGAGTGACAACTCTTTATAAAGTTGGATTTAACTTTTAAAAGTGATTAATTAATAATCATGTTAGACTTAAATTGAGCAGTGAACCAATCGATTGGTCCTCTTGTGCTCTTTGTAACCGTTAACTGTCCAGTTCAGTTCAACGTATAACATCTTCTATTGCTAATATTCACATCTGCTTTTTACATTAAAAAAATGTAAAAGTGTGATCCTTTAAGGCCCTGTCACACCATGGCGTATGGCCTGAACGTATACCGACGTATACAAAAAATAGCTCGAAAATTGTCAGAGTCCAAGAACGTCTAACTTCCCAACGAATTGCATCTGAAAAGTCGACATCGGTATTGGAATGGACGTATCCATAGCGTATCCATAGCGTATTTAACGTATACATAGCGTATGACTAACGTATTGATAGCGTATCACTAACTTATAACAAACTTATGACAGCGTATCACAGCGTATGCGAGCGTATGACCAACGTATGCTTAACGTATTCGTAGCGTATGTCTGCCGTGTTCGACGTATCCTCAGCGTATCCTCGGCGTACAACGAACACGCTCTCTGATGATGATGGGTTGATGATGGGTTGATGATGGGTTGATGATGGGTTGATGATGGGTTGATGTGTTCAGCACGACAGACCATGAAGAAGTGAGGATGAGTTACTCAAGGGACCCATATATATACTCAAACCCCCCCCCATAAGTTCCCAAAACGCCGAATGCTCGCTAGCTGTACGGCACATACGCTAGCTGTACTGTAGAAACATGTTATATACGTTACACGATCGCCAGGCATAAGTTGTGCATAAGGTGGATACGTCAGAATACGTCGAGACTCGTTGGAGATACGTCAGGCATAGGTTAGACATACGGCACATATACGTTATCAACTCGTTATCACTACGTTGGCTGTACGTTTCCCCGTCAGCCGACGTACATCAACGTATACCAACTTACGAGTAACGTACCTCTAACGTATGTCAGCGTATGTCAACGTATGTCTAACGTACCACGAACTTACCGGGAACTTATGCAGAACGTATTAAGCACACGTTGAGTACGCCGAGAAATTTTGAACATGCTCAATAATTTTTCGCGGGCTCGACGTGTTCCAAATTTTCACAGCGTGCTCTTAACGTAAACGACGTATCCACAACTTACCCCTAACTTATATCAGCGTACACCAACGTACACCAACGTATTTTCGATATTTCGCATACGTTGGCATACGTTCAGGCCATACGCCATGGTGTGACAGGGCCTTTAGGTTTTTCAAGATTGGCTTATTACGTTCAATACGTTGTGTCAATACGAAAAAATAGTGGAAGTGCAAATCAGATATTTCGTATTCCTGTAGTATGCAACTTAGGAAAGGGTATTCTTCATTTAATTCGATCTAGAGGTTATTTCTTATAAAGGTGACAGCAACTCATAAAACGTTATAGACAGAATATTGAAACCCTCCCTGGCTTTAGGTTTCCATAACAATTTGACAATTTGGTTATTTTAAATTACCAGTCCAATATGGTAACGTATATATATATATATCTTTAAAGGGAAAATACAACATTGGTACTTGGCAGCGTATAACCCTCTATCATTGAAATAACCTGTGAAAATATCGTCACAATAGGTGTTGACGTTTTTGAGAAAAACGGTGAAAATCTGTTCATGTTTTTTCTGTTTTACAAACAATTACCACCCGGTAAACTTTTTGAAATTCAACAATTAGAAATCCTAAATATACCTAACCTTTAGCATCGCTATGAATTTATGAACGATCCCTTATACCCGTTTTTAAACGTTTCCGTGTTGAACGACACTTGAGCTTCTCAAAACTGTACAACCGGGGGTGGGAAGAGAGAAATCGGCGTTTATTTTTTCCCCTTGGACGGGATCAATACCATCCTGAAAGAGCGGACGCTACACCTGGCCTACTCAAGCTAATCTCCCGGTCATAGAGCAAAGTGTGGCAAGACGGAAGCTAGGGGCTTAATACGTGATCTAACGTGTTTATTTAGTTGTTAGTAGAACTATCAGTGGTGTGAATCTTGTGTCGGCGGCTATTGAGATAACCCGTGGCAGTGCTAGACATGCAACGAACATCTTTCCTATATTGGGACTACATTTTTCCCGCAGACATTCCAATATCGGGTCCTGCAAGGGCCATAGGGGAGCACATGCGTGAATTGGGTCCTCCAGGGGCCAGGGTAGCACATGCGTGTAATGATACTTAAGATTAAGTCACTAAATGATACTCATTCACTCAATATTTGTGTTTTCATTTATAGTGGAACGGATTGAGAGGACTGGACTGTTTCCTGCGGATCTGGAGGACTGTCTCTGGATCAGGACTATTTTAAAAGCGCTCATTTGGAAAGTGGCCGTGCAGTTGTCGTTGGGATGAAAAGGACTGCAATGATTTGTTCTGCCCGCCCACGAACACAGCAGGAAAGACCCAAAGCAATGATGGGAATTTGATACTCAAAAGTTGGATGGTGACGAAACGAGGCGACACAATTCCAGCGGGAAATTGGATCAGTGAGTGCTTAACAGACTTCATATTTTTTTTAAAGATCTGTACAGCGGTGACAGAATTTAACGTTTGAGACTTGAGTATGGATACGTTTTCGAGTCAACCGAAATACAACATTCTAACCGACGGCGGCCCAAATTCGACCGGCTATGACAACGTTTCCGCCATCACAGAAGGGTACAACACGCCGCCACTACACTACGTGCCCCCAGCCGTACTGGCGGCCAAGGTGGTTGCGGTCGCCCTGAATATTCTGGTCACCGTGGTGGGAAACAGCATCGTCATCACCATCATACTCTCCAACAAGCATATGCGAACCACCACGTATTACTACCTAATGAATCTGGCGGTGGCTGACATGATGATAGCGTTGATATCAGAGTGGACGTGGCTGGTCAACCACTTAGTCATCTACTGGATGTTCGGCAAGGCAATGTGCAAGTTGTCTGCATTAATTCAGGGTAAGTACTCTGAAAAAACTTTCCGGGTCGAAACTGACCAAGAAAAGGGTCCGCGGATGCCAGACACAGCCACAATACATTCATTTTAGAACATATTTACTGTTAAATTATGATTCTCGTGATTTTTTAGAGAAATGTGTCTTTTTAATTTGTTTTCCATTCCTCAAGTAAAATGGCAATGTTCCGATGAAAATTACAATTTTGGAAAATGGCCTTTAAAGTGGCGAAAAACGCAGGCGATATGCCTACATTTTTTAATCAATAAATAATTCACGACCATGATCCAATTCCGACCCTGCGGATTCAAACAATCAAAAGGAAATTTATGAGCGGAATACCCGTACATAAGTAACAATAAAACACATTTCCACCCATGGCTAGTCTTCTTTGAACGTCTGTATTTGTCTATAACCCAGCCATTTCTAACGCCAATTAGTCTTAATTTAATAACTATACCTCTCTCGATCCCCTCAGGGACATTACAGGATCTCTGATTACATGCGGTCTAAGGCCATGCGCCTCAGACCTGCGCGTCGTCACTTAGGCCTATCATGGAGGTAGGCCTATAGTTTTGTATGCTATGAAACGATGTCCAATTTCAGCTAAAATTACTGGATCGATTTGAAATCTGCTGCGCTGTGTTTTAAACGATTTTTTTCAGATAGGGGTATGAACGTTTGCCCGATTTGTGCGGCCTGTCTTAGCCACGATACGTTGTGTATGAGAAATTTGATCTGGTTCCAATAACCGCGTATACATAAGTAAGACTAATTGCGGTGACACCATGTGGAATCTCAATTGAGTAGTAATTAGTTCTGAAAAGAACTGGTGGTACAACTCGACGTTTCGATCAGTATGCTCTGATCGTCCTCAGGAGAATACGCGTATACATAGGCTATTTCACTTCTCGTAGACAAAAAAAATGATGGCTATTTTTATGGTGCATATTCAGACATTGAAATGTAAAAACTACAGATTGTATACAATGAAACGCATGCTTGGGCGGATCAAAATTAATACCGGTACCTCAGAGTAGACCAGAAGGTACACAGTGAAAGGGGAATATTAGTGGATCACATAATGTATGGTTTTATGCTCCTACGGGATTTGAAATGGAAATGATTGAAGTATGCCCAACGACCTGAGACAATAATATTGTATTAAAGCGCATTTATAGGGCGTCCTTATATTTAAAAATGCGCTACAATGCCTTCGGCAAGTTCACAGCTAATTTTTGCTTAGCAGATAAATTTGCTCACAAATATTTTCTGTTTAGCAGAGTCATAAGTACACGCATTTTCTGCTAAGCAACTTTATGAAATTGGGAACCAGACTTTGGTTCAGGCTGAAGTGTGCCTATGGCTGAATTAGCATGGTCCCAGACTAAAAATGATTTGTCTTTTTACGCCGTACACGTTTTACTTTTGTAAAAGTTTCAGCTCAAATAGGCCACACGTTTCTGGGAAAGTTAGTTTACATTCATAAGTGTCCAGGACAGTTTAGACAATATGATTGGAGGAATCGTGATCACGTGGGTGTGTCATTTGCATAAAGCTGCTAAGCACAGAAAAGTTATGCTTAGCAAAAATAGGTTACCAGCAAAATTGTCACGTAATTTATATTGCCTCTGGCAGGTTTTAAGTTTAAAGATTTTCCGATTTGACGGTAAAAAATAGATTAAAATGTTGAATTGCTATTTTGGGGGTCATCTTAATAGTCAAACACCGGCGATATATCTTTAATATTGCTTAGCATAATACATGCGCTTTGCTTAGCTATATTTTCTGCTTAGCAGCTCTATGAAAGCGGTCCTGGAAAGTGGTCTTAGAAAAATCAGAGCAGTGCATATGTGCCGTTCATATTTGCTGTTAAAAAATGCTGTGGTTCTTTGAAATGTATCCCTCTGATGTAAAGTTTGTTGAATGAAGCCGTAACGTTTGTTCAACGAAGTCAAACAGTATAGAGTTTCTGTACTGCTTTACTGTATGGCCGGCTATCTACGTTCTGAATAAACACATACTGGGCTAGTCTAAACACGGGCTACTTCAATCTTTTCCGGGAAGACAGAATGCCGAATTACTTTTCGACTTTATACTGAAGTCTCGAAAAAATATATAACATATTTATAGCATGTTTACAGTTGGATGTGTTTGTTGATTTAGCAGCAGGCAACAGGGAGCATCTTTATATGTGTAGTGTTTACATCTTGATCTCTTCGTAACATTACGTATTCAATGAAAACATACAAAAACAGATGAATATAGATCTTTAAAGTGACTTATGCCAAAATTAAGCTTTTTCTTCTGACATCTTCAGAAAACGTCAGACTTTAATGCCATTGAAATCAGTAAAACTAACAGCCTACCTCAGTTTGACCCAGAGGCTCTTTCGTATATAAGCAAGTGAAGTCAGGTGTCACATAATCTATATAGGGCCTACCCTTTTCTACAAAGTAATCACCTGCGATCAATTCACCTGCCACGCATAGTGGTCTGCCAAGAAAAGCCCCGTCATACACCGGCAAGCAGTACTCGGCCAAATCGAACACATCAATTCACAGGCACGAGATTTAAAACCCTTCTATAACTCGAGTGGTCAAAATCAGTCAAAATTTCTATGTACATGTCAATGTAAATCTAGTACACAAGTCGAACACTGTCAAACCTAATGTCTACTAATGGAGTGTCGTGGCCGAGCGGTCTAGCGCACCGAACTCAAGTTCTGGTGTTGCCAGCAGCAGGGTGTGGGTTCGAGCCCCGGTCGTGACACTTGTGTCCTTGAGCAAGGTACTTAACCATAATTGCTTCGTCCTTCGGATGGGACGTAAAGCCGTAGGTCCCGTGTGTTGTATAATGCACGTAAAAGTGGATTGTCGTGCGGTCTAGCGCACTGAACTCAAGTTCTGGTGTTGCCAGCAGCAGAGTGTGGGTTCGAGCCCCGGCCGTGACACCTGTGTCCTTGAGCAAGACACTTAACCATAATTGCTTCTCTCCACCCAGGGGTTAAATGGGTACCTGTGAAGGCAGAGATGGTTTGCTCTATATGCGCTAGAAATGGCAGCAATTGAGCTGTATACTCCCCAGGGAGTTGAGATGGTTTCAGGAATGATTTATGAGCCTTATGAGCCTTATGAGCAGGGATAATAATATAATGCGCCTTGAGCGCCACTTAGTTGGTGGATACGTGCGCTATATAAATCTATACATTATTATTATTATTAATATTATTACTATGTCCATTTACAGGTCAAAATGAGTCGACCGTTTTTTGACTGATAAAATATTTTAATGTTGAGGGTGGTCAAATGACAGTCAAACCCAGTCAACAATGCCTCTGTGTGCAGTGTTCGTTCAACAGTCAAAAACAGTCAGTTTTGATATTGACCACTATATCTATTTGCTACAGAAGTCCAGCTGAGGGCTGTCGGCCGTTACGTTGGCTTAGGAAGCATCTTAACATTGTTTTCCTTTCGGATGATAATATTTTAAATGGCTTAACGTAGACATTGTGTCTGGAACATAAGTAGTTTTCACCTGGAACTTACTGATAATAAATTATGGAATAGGATGTTATAAATCTCTTATACATATTAAAAGGTCTTTTTCAAAGGGCTGTGAAACGTTTTGAAAGAATTACAAGAGTCCAATATTTGAATCCCGTGTCCGCTTTGTTTGCACTTGTGGGAATAACAGTTCTTCGCGCGGTCTACGACCGAGGCGATGGCGAGATCTTGTATGGCCCGCGGTAAAGACAAAACATCGGATTTGTATTCCCATTAATAAATGCCCATCTTGATTACGTTTTCAAAAGTTCAATATTAAGTAATACGTTTTGGTAAACAGTGGATATAGGCATATCAGGATGCCGGACGAAGGTGGCAACAGACTGTGGGAAAGGGGTACACGGTGACCCCGATTGGGAGTCAGAAATGTCTATTTTTGCCAAACACGAAACACATCATGTAATCCCGTACCCACACCCTCTGTAACCACTCAGACGTTTTGACAGGCGCTCCAGCTATATACGACGGAGTGCCCGATCTCACGCGACATAGCGAAATGCAAATTCCAGGTGATTCTTGAAATGTTGACGCGGATATCAATTCTAATGCCAGAGTGAAGAAACTTTCGAAGAACGTTCATGCCAATCTGTTTGTTTCCGTTTGGTCTTGACTGTCAATCTCAAACTCCGGCATCGCAATCCGGAGGAAATTCCCGGAGACGAGATATGTTGACTCCTGCCCCCAAACAAAGTTTCAACCTTTAGCAAGACTGATAGCGGACGTGTATAGGACTACTGTAATGATTAGAGTCAGCCTTCGTTGATGTAATCAATAGCTTCACAGCTTATCCTCGTAAATATTTGTCGTATACGCAGCGAAATAAGGGCGAGGCGAGCTACCAGCTGCAATATTTTTATGCAGTCCAGAATTGCCATTATATTTTACACTGTTTTAAAAAAGTCCTTTTACAATTAATCCACCAACGTTTTTGAATGGCTTGGTAGCATAGTGGTTGACACGCTCGATCGCCTCACAGAGTCCGAGTCCCAAGTCCGAGTCCGAAGGGTCGAGTCTGAGTCCGTGTCCGAGTCCGAGTCCGAGTCCGAGTCCGAGTCCGAGTCACGAGTCCGAGTCCGAGTCACGAGTCATACAAGTCTGTTAAGCATGCGTTCTACCGGTACCGGTAGTTGTAGAAGCAGACAAATTATAACACAATTTTAATATGACTGTCACGAACTTAGAATTAATGTGTAAATGTCATTTTAAGTTAACATAAATAACTGTACTTAAATGCTGCGGGTGTGACGAGAGCATGACCTTTCAGGACCACCTTACCTTTTATAGAACCAGCAGCCACCCTTATTTTGTTAATATCCACCAAGCCATGGGGCTGCACCTTTTTACTGAAGAATCTGTTATGAATTTGATTTCCTTATTTGGCTTAAACATGCAATGGTCTTCCCCACATGATTTAACACGTACGGTCTGGATCGAGATTCATTTAAATTTATGGGATAAATGAATATTCATTATTGGTGTAGTATGTAAAGAAAAGTAAAGGGGGTTGGGAGACACTTAGCAGCTTGACGGATAATAAATTAGTAATAGTGAGGTTACACCTTTTCAAAAATATTGTTGGTAACGTCATCAGTTCTAAAAGCACTCTTTAGCGGCAGATTAAATTATTTTTTTCTAGAAAAACGCGAAACAGACATTTCATGAAATTTGGCAAGGTGAACAATCATATTACATATTATTACATATTATAGAATGCAATTATCTGATTGAACCAGAAGTTACGGCTTGGAGAATTTGAAATTATCTTTTAAAATTAATCAAATATCACTAAAAAATCATGACTCCTGAATAAAGAAAAGATAATATCTAAATTTATTCATGATTGTAATAACAATGAAATATCTAACATTAATCTCAAAGAAATTATGTAGCTTTCCGGGCCAAAATTTAAATTGAACATATTCTAATGCAAAATAATTGATGTGTCTTTTGAAACAGAAATTGATATGTTATAATACAAAATTTTTGATAATTTCAAAAAATATGATTGTGACGTCATCAATAATAATTTGATTGAACCGGAAGTTCACACGAACACCGTGTGTTTGTCCCAACAAACACTTGAGCTCTAGTTTTGTTTGTATTGCTTTTAAGTTAAAACATTTAATTCAGAATAACAGCCTCTTTCTGCATTATAGTAATTCACGACCCTGGAGGAAGATATTAAAGTCCAAAATTATTTTTTTAGAATACAAAATGCATAGTGATATATTCTTACAAAATAGAAAGCATTTTTCAAAAGTGAGCTTTTCCTACGCCTGAATTAAGTTGGTAAAGAACTTTCCAATGGTATCCATCACTGAACAAGTTACGCATTTTACTCTGTAAGGCCATTGAATAACGTGTATGCGTCTTTATACTCGGTCATTTTGTGGTGGGTGAGTAAACAATGGCAAATCTTGACTACAGAAAAAAATCGCCAACCGGACGGCATCAACGATGCCACGGAGTGTGCGAAGGCCGATACTATACGGAAGCCAGAGCACGTCTGGATTGGATATCTCATATCGCCTATCTAGACCGTGAATCCGCGGCTTATTAAAAGCTCAACATCACGTAGCCCAGTTTCTCTCAAGAGAAACTGGGCTATGAGACGGCGCAGAACGCTTAATACCAGACTTGATTCAGTGAATAGAGGGTACAAGTCTCGCGTCAAGGACCAGAGAGTTGGAGTGCCGGTTTAGGAGACCGCGTTCGGTCAGACGCAATCATCTAGACAATCGCATCTGGAGTAATAGAAAAAAAATAGGTTGGGTTTACGACGGTCGTATCCAATTGGACCGTATCTCTTGGTGTTATCCAGTCCGTTTGGACGGATATCAACCTGGACTAAATCCCCTGAAACAACGGTTGTGTCACGCATTACGTCATTAAAGAAAGGCTGAAGTCATATATTCTGTGTTCCGGTATAGTTTTTTTCTGTGCGAGTCATTGCGTGTGAGTAATGTTTCATTAAAGCAAACGTTTCAGTACATATTTTCCCGCTCTTTTGCAGGTGTTTCGGTTCACGTCAGCATTCTGACACTGACGGTGGTTGCTGGTGACCGGTACTTCGCCATCTTGCACCCGCTGAAATCCCGCGTGATCAAGAGAAACGCAGGACTTGTCATTGGTAAGAGGTTAATATATGCACCATTCAAATTGTCTGTATAATGTTGTTTTCAGTATAATAATTATGTTCAGTATGTGCATTCATACTCTAAGACTATCGGTAACATTTTGAAGAAGAAAATCAACGGTGTATCCTGCTCAGTGCACGACATGTTGAGGGCGCGCTTTACGAGCACATTATTGCTATTTTGTGTGTCTTTTCACATGGCTACGACGTATATGTCACAATATTTCATGAGAGAAAATTCAGAACTCACATTTCAGGGCAGTTTGAAAATCCATTTACAATGTCTGACCCAATAACAACGAAAACGAATCAGGGAATAAAATATCATCTTGAAGCTTTTGACAAAGAAGGGAGCTCTGAAGCAGTTTAAATGATCAAGAAATAACCATGCACCTTTTTGGCCCTTTTCTTCAGTTTAAACATCATTTGAATGTTGTCAATTACCAATGGTGCTAATTCCCAATAAGAAAACATGTAATAATGTTCAATAAAAAGGTCGAAGGTCACAAATGTCGCCAGGAATCCGAAAGATTGATTTGCGGTTAAACCAACTGTTCCTGCCTAAGGGAGGCTACAGTTTTGGTTGTATCAAAATAAATAAGTGATCAGTTTTACATAAAAATTACTGAGTGTTACACTGATGATCAAAAAAACGCTTGAAATAGGACTATTTCTGTATTGGCTAAAGTGTTCTCATTTTACTCGATAACTTCTTGACTATATTTTCGATTTCCTGTGACGAAAATTCCAAATGGCATTAACAACACAACAGGATCACAGAAATAAAAACCATTATGGCTCTTAATAAATGTGTTTTGCATAATAAAACAAGATATTTGTTAGTTTTTTTCATAATTGAAGTTTGTTCTGTTCATTTTGGAGACTTTTATGCCACTTCACAAGCCCCCCACTTTATTGGCAATTGAGTGATGTAATACATCACGTGATACCGTGACGTCAGGTAAAGAACGATTTCCTAGCAATGCACAGCTGTTTGTTTGTGTGTGTACGTGTCCGATGCGCTTATGTCAAAACTCCAATATATGTGTATACATATTTTCATCCTAAATTTCCTTGAAAATATACATCATGCCTACAAGATGTGTCGTAGCAGGCTGTAGTAATACTCCTAGCGAAGGAGTAAGCCTCCATAGGTTCCCTAAAGACGAGGCACTACGAAAAATTTGGGCCACAAAAGTGCGGTTGACGAGGGCAAAATGGTTCGGGCCATCTCCAACCAGCGTGATATGTAGCGATAAGTTTACTACTGAAGACTTCGACACGAGCCTTCATGGGGAATTTGGGATGTCAAAGGCACCCAGACTCTAGAAAACTTCGATTTCAACGAAAATAAAGAAGCCTGTGAATCCCTCAAACGACAAGCCAAAGCGACGAGCGATGCTTCGTTAAAACGTGAGAACAGACAAGTAACTAACGCTAAGTCAGATACGACATGTCCGATCTACATGTATGTACTGTGTGCGCCGGGTTTTGGACATCGTTAACAATAAATATACGGCGTAATTCACAAATCATACATGAAAAAATACACTATAACGTTAGACTAAAATAACATAAACTTTTACAACTTTTAGAAGAATTCGATATAAATGAAAACTGTGACTAGATTTTCCGGTCGGCGGCAATAAAGGTGCTTTTTTGCGACCTTCGTATTTTAATATTTTCGATCTTTTCAACCGAGTTTGGGTCGCTAAATGATCGATTTCTTCACAAAGATAGCAGTTTGGTAAACTACACATCAGACAGTTTGTTAGTTACTTATTACCTCAGTAAAGTATCACAATTTCATCTGACGACGATTCAGCCATTCCTATGTTATTTTCCAGCGTGGGCAATATAAGCGCAGGCATGTGAATGATGGACGCGTTCGCTGTTGTACATGTATGTGGCTGGCGTCCCCCGGAAGCAAGCCTTCTTCTTTACGTGACGTCACACATAGAGACGTTCAGGATGCAGTGCAAATGACCCCTTTTAGGGGCGTGTTAATCGGCGCCGACATCCTCTTCGGAAAAGCTTTAAATTATAAGTAGTTCGCTAAAAATCAATGAGCTATTTATTTTTTATCATTAAAATACCATATTTTAGTATCTCCATGGCATTTACGTCTCTATTTCTGTGGTCCTTTAAGTTGACTTTGACAGGTTGGTGGTGGTTTAATCATATATAAAGGATATGTATAATTATGTTTATTCAAGAAGAGAAAGCTAAGCATACTCATAGAATCAGTTTTGCCAACATTACCAATGTTGTATCTTTGGTTGAATGTATATCTTAATTCAAAGAGAGTATTGCATATACTATAGAAGCAGTTTTACCAACATTATCGATGTTGTATAAATTTATATCTTGATTCAAAGAGAGTAAGCATACTCGCAGAAGCAGTTTTGCCACATCGCCGTTGTACCTTGGGTTCAATGTACACCTTGAGTCAAAGACAGTAAGTATACCCATAGAAGCAGTTTTGCCAACATTATAAATGATGTACCTTTCCTTTAATGTTCGTCATCCAGTTATCGTGTGGACAATATCGTTCCTGATCAACATCCCCCTAATACTCAACATGAGGTATACGACATTTACGTGGGATAACGGAGCTGTCACCAGTTGGTGCTACGAGTACTGGGGAGCCGACGAACAAAACTCGGATCACCAGGGGACCATTCGCGCCGTGTACACCCTCCTTCTCTTCGTAATCGTCTATCTCCTTCCCCTCTCTCTAATGTCAGTGACATATATCCAGATTGGGTACACGCTGAAGACACGCAGCACGCACGGGCCGGGGGTAAAGGTGGGCTCCACCATGTCGACACAGGAGCGATCGAAACGGAAGGTATTTGGATTTTTATATAATTATTTGAGGTCCATGTCATATACACAATGGTTATTCGTCCCCTATCCAGTCAATACATCACCCGTTGAGCTATGAGGCAGCATGTTTTAGATCACTGCAGATCAATGTGAGACTTCTGAGACGCGGGTGGTAGTACACTTACCGGTACACTGGTCCCCTGTCTTTATCCTCAAGAATAAAGACAAGCCCCGACCGTACCATTCAAGGGATTTCATTGGATACGTTGTGCTGAAGATCTGACGTCACGCTTCAAGACACGCGGGCAAGCTACCAATCAAGGTCAAAGTTGAATCTCCAGGAAACATGGCGTCCGGTATCTGGCGAAATTCGGTTGTGTTGCAATGACGTCATTGTTCTGACCAATTGTGACGTCAACCTAAGTTTTTGATCAGTTACATTTGGATTCAAGATGGCGGATTGTAAAAATTAACGAAAGTTTTATTAATTATTTGTTAAAACATGATGGAATGATTGTTCGTATACCAGTATATTTTTCAAGTTTATTACTAGCACTCACGAGTAAGTTCTATTTTGCCAAAATTTGAATTACACTGCATATTTTGAGAAACGTTGACGGTTGAACACGTCGCAAACTGAAAACAATTTTCTGGTTACGTTCGCGTTTTCGCGTAGCTATGCCGTCTTGTTTCTGGTCAAGAATATTATGACGTCAGAAACAAGTTTCTGTTCCAGATCTAGATGCTAATTTACCGATATATTCTTTCCCAATTGTTTACGTAATTCTGAGCATGCGCACGATGTTGAGAACAATGGAAAAGAACTGGTAAGTCTGCTGCCATCTAGCGTCTCAAAAAATAATTTAAAACAATTATAAACATTTGGCGATATCGTTCCCTTTGTCTTGCAGGTGCTTTCTCTTCAGCAAAATTAGTGAAATAATTATATATAGGCTACGTGTTTTGGGTTTACTCCCGCACACTGCCCTTTTCCCAACTGATAAAGGGGCAGTGAACGAGAAAAAGGGGGAAAGCACGCTGCCAATATAGGGACGGGTAATCGAGTAGAGTAAGGCGAGGGCCATCCCTTTTCTCCCTGTACCTACCGATGCATCTGTTGCATTATTTAAATTCGTACACACAAGACCAAGGGAACATAGATCAGTATTGGTTTTTCATTATACGCATGTCGGAATTTCCTCCCGCCGGCCCACCCACACTGCTCAGTGCCCAAGCAAGCTTTTACTTCAAAACCTCATTATATAAAAAAAACATGCAAAGCAATGAAATCCGAGTACGAATCAAGTCTCTGTAGCCGTGGTCAAACTATGAATCAACCATTATTTTACGAACCAATTTGCATTGGTCAAAGATTGCGTGCAATCGATGGGTAAGGAGAGAAGACATATTTGTATAGGATTTGTTGATTTTCTTCAACTAGCCCCAGCTATTCCACTACACATGGCGTTGCCCACGTGAATAATTCAGCATTGTTACTGTTTGATCTTTCCCATATACAGGTTATCAAAATGTTGGTTGTGGTTGTTAGTATCTTCGCGCTGTGTTGGCTTCCGTTTCATGTACTGAATCTGATCGTGGATTGGATGCCTACTGTTGTAAGTTTCATCACGTGGTCATTTGTTGATGTTATTGTTAAGTAAATTATTTCTTTATTTCTTTATTTATTTAAAACAACTTTTTTTTAAACAACTTTCGCCTTAGACCCGCGCGTTTTAGTTTTCTTTTTTCGACATTTTTATTTATCTTTTTTGTTTGTGGTATGAAACGATGTCCAATTGCAGCCAAAATTGCTGGATCGATAAGAATCGTGCTGTGTTTTAAACGACTTTTTCACATGTGGGTGTGAACGTTTGCCCGATTTGGGCGGCCTCTCTTAGCCACCATACTTTGTGTAGGCTCTGGAAAATTTGGTCTGGTTCCAATAACTGCGTATATATGAATTACCAAGCTTAAAATATTACTGAAATTTTGCATATCTTTGATATTATCGGAATATGAGACTAGTGTATTTACTCAAATAATTTTATTTAACAGAATTATGGCTTTTCTCAACAGTACATACAGCACATCCCAAAGGATGTGAGGTTTGTGTTTACTTGGCTGGGGTACGCCAACAGCGCAATGAACCCGTTCGTGTACTGCGGCTTCAATGAGAACTTTAGGCGAGGCTTCATGGATGCGTTCACGGGACGATGGTGCTTCGGCAAGAAGAGACTGGTAGGTATTTGCTCCGTGCACTACAGATTTGAGCGATTCAACCAGCACTAGACTGGACACCTGTCCTTTTTATTTTATAAAAAGGACAGGCTATAGATTTAATTGTTTGGAGTACGCAATATATTGCGATCATGTCTTATCAAAATTCTTCCCGTCCTTCTTGTATTCTTCCCGTCCTTCTTGTATTCTTCCCGTCCTTCTATCGCGAAGTATCACTTCGCGATAGATTTCGCCCTATAATGTATAGTGGCTTTAAAATCGGAAGGGGGGAATCTGCTTACATTGGCTTATTTGTTTTTCTCCTCTTTCATATTTTGCAGATCAAGCCAAACAAATCAGTCTGCTCATCACACACAGATGGCACAGTAGTTGAGAGTACGACTATGCTTTAATGGTTATGCACCCGACTATAACAATACGCAAGTAACCCACTACAGCCCAACTCATCACACCCATCGACGCATGGCACCCCAGACGCATCAGAGAGGCCATCGAGATCGTCAAACACGACACTGTGCCACAGGACATCGGTTTCTTCATCAGCGACATTTGGCGACCTATACTACAGACTGAAGGATCTTCCATATCCAAAGTCCATAACCCACCCCAGACTGAGGGATCCCCTATATCCTAAGTCAACCACCCTCCTTCCCCTGTGCTTGTTAACAACTGATTCAGTTCAGTGAGCACACACTCCTCTCCCCCAACCCCTAGGATCCTAGTCTCATAGTCTCACAGTTCCCGCCTGCGCGCCTCAACGAACTAATCCTCCAGCATCCATTCATGGGATGATCCTCCAGCAGCCTACTTAAGCAGCAGCATTTTCCAGAGTCCGGCATTCTCCTGAGGACGATCAGAGCATACTGATCGAAACGTCGAGTTGTACCCCCAGTTCTTTTCAGAACTAATTACTACTCAATTGAGATTCCACATGGTGTCACCGCAATTAGTCTTACTTAACCCACTACAGATTTTGGACAGGAGAGGGTGCTATAGACAATGCGGAATTCTACCGGAAATTTCAGCCCTCGAATGCGAAATCTTTTTATCTTATAATTATTATATAACTCTATGTTTTATGCACAACCTGTCATCTAAGTTGAGTTCTTTAATCACAAATGTTTACACGGCACTGGATTGAAATGTCTACGGAAAAAGCAAGTTAGTGCCGACTGAATATTCGAAGCCAGTTATAGTCAGTACTGACTACCCCACTCCATGTGTCCACGAGTGACTACAGATAAGCCCAGTGTGAACCAATGGACAAATGGGTCTCCTTTGATGCATTTGCTTCGTCAGTTGTGACTATAAGGTGGCCAATAATACAAATTCCTCATAGAATTTACATCCCATGTTAGATTCAAACTCAGTGTATTTTATTGCATTTTAATGGCATAATCCTGATGCCTCACGTTGTCACCGATTAATTTAAGCCATGTTGTATTAAAGTACAGCATAGGAACCCATCTACACAGTTCACTACATCATTAACCTGATATAACGATAAAATAATAGTATTTTGATTTTATTTTATTTTCGTTTTTGTTTTGTTTTGTTTTGTTTTTTGGAGGGCCTTTGTGGGGTCGAGTATGATCTAATCTTTATACAAAGAATGTACGATGTTCTTCTGCACAGACTGTATTTCAAAAAAGGGAAAACGTTATGCAAGCACAAAAAAGCACACAAATGCAGTGAAATGAACCTAATTACTGATCAATAAACTGAGAAAAAGTATTTATAAATACTTAGCTAACAGTTTTGTAAGATTCAAGAATATATATTGGATGGATTATTAAATCCCGGGTAGCCTGATCATTGATTATCTATGTTCCCCATCAGGGTACAGCTTTCAATTGGAAGAAGGCAAGAAAGAAACCACTAAGTTTTCATAAGTGGGAGAAAACCCTAAGAGAATAATATTATGCTATTCTGGAGAAAAAACATACGATCAAGTAGCGACACAAAATTGTTAGTTGGATTCGAACCTGGTTCCATGAGAAATCTCCCAATCAAAACCCAATCCGCTTTTCGGCCTGGGTCACCGAGTTGGATTCAAACCATTGGCGTAGCCAGGACTTTTTCAATAGGGGGGGGGCACAGGGGGAATTGCTTTTTAGTGGGGGCCCAGGGGGTATGGTTTGTTTTCCTTTTTTTTTTTTTTTTTTGGGGGGGGGGCACTATCGGGATTTTTCGTGGGTGAACCTGGGGGGCACTGGAAATTTGTGGGGGCACGTTCCCCCAGGCCCCCCGTGGCTACGCCGCTGATTCGAACCTGGTTAAACAGAGATGAAAGGCAAGGAACGTACGACTACGCAACCTGATCTCCCAACCCATTGTGAATGTTGCTGTATGTAATATAACTGCTTTCACGCTAAAAAGTTATTAATTATTAATCAGTATTCCGCGATTCCGAATTATAAAAATATTGAATGTTACTATTGGTATATGGCTTACAGTAGAACTATTGTCTTGAGCGTTCTTGGAATCACGTCGAGACGATAGTTTAACTAGGAAATACTACGATTTAGATGTACAGCTTGTTGAATGCTCGCATGAGTCTTGAGAACTGTGCCCTGCCTCAGCTCATACGCCTCAAGGAGAAAATCAAATAGGCCTATCAATTGCCATTTCAGTCGGCGTTTATCTTTAAGTACAGCCGTGCCCTAGCTTTTGTCGTTTCGAACAGCCATCTAAACTCAAGTGTTTCTGTTACGTTAAATCGGCAGCAGCTGAGATTTATTTCACAGATGACATGAAATTCAAACCTCGACAATTTACATTGTATTGGTTCTACTGCCAAAATTCACACAGGTCAACATTAACAGGAATATCTATTTCTCGCAGCGCATTTATGATTGAGTGATTATAGGGCCTAATAAAAACTAGCATGCCACTATTTTCATGGTAAAAATATTACACGTTATTATGATGTAGATATGCACATTATTATGCCTATATGCCGACGTATATACATGTTATTATTGACAAACTGTATTATAACATTATATAAAATTGTTGTAAATACTAAGTATAAAAGAAAAAGCTAACAGCAATTGTATTTAAACCATTTACTTTCGGTAATTTCATCGTAAATAAACGAAAACAATTGTGTTTTCTGAGTAATTATTAGATCCACTTAGGTACAATTACATTATGTGCACCCTGTTAAATTATCTAACCCTATATCAAATTTGTAGCCGCCGTTGTACAGTACAAAATAATTAAAATCTAAAATGATCGTTGCTTGTGAATACCCTGGAAGAACACACAAAACAGAATAAGCCTTGTGCATGCAACCTTTTATATGGTGCAGCTACTCACGTCAGTTGCAAGTGAGCAGTAAATTTGGTGGTTAAATTACCAACCGAGACACACTTTGCCGACTGAAACTCGATATGGAAGGGGGTGGTGTCATCCCACCCCCTTTTTATGTCATGACGTCGCGTGTAACAGCAAGATTTATACACATGCACACATTAAATTTGTAGGCGTGTTCAATCTTTTGCAGTAGTTCGAGGCTTTCAATTTTATTGCAACAAACGTGATTGTCACAATGTCTATTACATATTGTAAATAAAAAGATATTTCTGAATAATGATTTATTTTGACCATTTTAACTGACTGTTTCTTACGACAATCCCAATCTGGGGTGGGGGTAGGCACGTCCCGTTACTCTGAAATGCGAGGGTTTGATAAGTCCTAAAACATCAAGTCCAGGGAGGAGCTGATATTGTAATACAACCTCAAAATAATGAGAAGAGTTAGTATGTCCTTATACACTCCCAAAGGGGAGGGGTTGATAAGTCCTTACATATATTCTACATGGGAGGGGCTGATAATTCCAAATTCACTCCAAAATGGGAGGTTCATAAGTCATCATACACTCCCAAAAGGAAGGTGCTAATACGTCCTAGTACATGCAGTCCCAAACAGGAGGGCCATTCAAATCGTGTTTGTACTATAATCCCTAATATACTCCCAAAATGGGACGGGTTGATAAGTCCTGATACACTCACAAATAGTACGGGCCGATAAGTCCCAATACCCTCCAAAGTGTTGATATGTCATAATAACCTCCCAAATGGGAAGGGTTGATAAGTCCTTATACACTCACAAATGGGAGGGGATGACAAGTCCTAATACACTCCAAAATTGGGAGGGGTTGATAAGTCCCAATACCCTCCAAAGTGTTGATATGTCATAATAACCTCCCAAATGGGAAGGGTTGATAAGTCCTTATACACTCACAAATGGGAGGGGTTGATGAGTCCTAATACACTCCGAAATTGGGAGGGGTTGATAAGTCCCAATACACTCCAAAGTGTTGATATGTCATAATAACCTCCCAAATGGGAGGGGTTGGTAAGTCCTTATACACCCCCAAATGGGAGGGGTTGATAAGTCCTTATACACTCCCAAATGGGAGGGGTTGATAAGTCCTTATACCCTCCAAAAATTGGAGGGGCTGATAAGTCCTAATACACTCCAAAAATGGGAGGGGCTGATAAGTCCTAATACATTCCCAAATGGGAAGGGTTGATAAGTCCTAATACATTCCCAAATGGGAGGGGTTGATAAGTCCTAATACACTCCAACAAAGGGAGGGGCTGATAAGTCCTAATACATGGGGTGTCGTGGCCGAGCGGTCTAGCTTACCGGATTCAAGTTCTGGTGTTAGCAACATAATGTGGGTTCGAATCACGGCCGTGACACTTGTGTCCTTGAGCAAGACACTTAATCATAATTGCTTTTCTCCACCCAGGGGTTAAATGGGTATCTGTGAAGGCAGAGTTGGTTTGCTCTATATGCGCTAGAAATGGCAGCAATTGAGCTGTATACTCCCCAGGGAGCTGAGATGGTTTCAGGAATGATTTATGAGCCTTATGAGCAGGGATAATAATATAATGCGCCTTGAGCACCACTTAGTTGGTGGATACGTGCGCTATATAAATCCACACATTATTATTATTAATACATTCCCAAATGGGAGGGGTTGATAAATGCTAATACATTCCCAAAAGGGAAGGGTTGATAAGTCCTAAAAGCAATGTTGTATGTCTCTCCCTCGGTCTCGCACCACCAGGTCTCGGTCTCTGGGTTTTGACTAGGACTTTGTGGTCTCGACTAAAACACACATATATTCCTAATCTACTCCCAAAATTCTTGTGTTGTAATATAATCCAAGATAGGAGGATTTGACAAAAAATACCACTTTTAAAATGAATTGCTGGCATCTTTGAATGACATTCATTTACTGAAAAACATTTGTATTTGAGTACAAAACATAAACCAACTGGGTTGGATAAAGTTTAGGGCGATATTTGAAAAAATAAACAACTGCCATTTTTTCTGTTAATAGTTTAAAGCAAGTATACACTTCTGGTAATATGCATCAATACTTTATAAGAATCAAGTCTATCAAGATGTATGCATAAAACCAATGTATAAAATGTTATGCTTATTTCATTGTGTCATTAAAAAGAAACAATTTTAAAACAATTTTTTGTATTCAAACTTTGGAATTTATGTCTTTGGAGGACAAAATTTAATTTGTGAAATGATTTATAAAATGATAAATCTTTAGGGGCCCAACTGCATAGAGCTGATAAGCACAAAAACTTGCTAAGCAAAGAAAATGTGGGCTAAGCAAAAATAGTTCATCAGCCAAATTGCCACGTAATGTATACTGCTTCCAGCAGGTTCTCAGTTACATTTAGTTTAGTAGATAATATCTTCTGCTATAAGCAGGTCTGTGAAATTGTTTGAAACAAACATCAACCTTACACAGCGGCGTAGCCACAAGGGGCCTGGGGGTGCACGTGCCCCCCCCCCCAGGTGCCCCCATGAAATATCCTCATAGTGCCCCAAAAAACAGAAAAGAAAAGGGAAAAAACCCATATCCCAGGCCCTGGCCCCCCCCCCCCCCCCCCCAACTGAAAAGCAATGCCCCCGTGCACCCCACTGAAAAAGTCCTGGCTACACCACTGACCTTACACCAAACAAGTTTCATGTGAATCCGTCATCATTTATGTTTTTGAGAATATCAATAGTATATATTAGCAAGTTGTTATGACTTAAACTTCCCACAAGCAAGTTGTCATATACAGCGTATATACAGATTTATAACAACAAAAATATGAAGAGAGAAGAACCCAATTTAAATTTTCAGTGAGCTGCTAAGCACACAAATTTGCTAGGTTACCAGCCAAATTGTCACGTAATGTATATTGATTCTGGCAGGTTCTCTGCAAAATTTTGCTTAGCGATTTTCTACAAGCAGCTGTATGAAATTGGGCCCAGACTAAGATCCGAGATCAAATGAATGTATCAGATATTCAATATGTAGCACAGATCACATACATCATGGTATAGATCCGAGATCAAATGAATGCATCACATATTCAATATGTAGCACAGATCACATACATCATGGTATAGATCCGAGATCAACTGAATGTATCACATATTCAATATGTAGCACAGATCACATACATCATGGTATAGATCCGAGATCAAATGAATGCATCACATATTCAATATGTAGCACAGATCACATACATCATGGTACACCAAATTTGCAACAAACTTTGCATTAGCCCTCCTACTACTACAAGGGTCAAAATCAGTCAAAATGCTGATATACTTGCCAAGGTATAATCTAGTGCACTTAAAATGTCGAACACTATCAAACCTTATGTGTCATAAGTACATTTACAGGTCAAAATGAGTCAACCGTTTTTTGACTGGTAAAAAGCATTGTCTGGTATTGTTCAGGGTGGTCAAAATGACAGTAAAAACCTGTCAAAAATGCCCCTGTGTGCACATTTGGTCAACAGTCAAAACAGGCAGTTGACTGATTTTGACCTCTATAGCAACTTCCCACTAAAGTGCAGCTAGAGTAGGAGGGTTAATAATTATGTAAATCCACCATATCCTGCAAAGCCCATATAGTATTGTACAGGCTAACAACAAAAGCCTGGATGATAACCAATCAATTGCCCATTTGCATCACTTCCGGAGGAGTCTTATTACTGCATTCATAATTTTTTTTCTCCAAAGCAGTCCCACAAAGTCTTGTTTGACGTCACCTGCTTACATGTTTCTTTCTGATGGTTTCTTAAACTTCATGCCAATTACATCAAAGACGTCTTTCTCACATGTAACTGGCAAAGGTTCTCCAATGATACCTAGATGTGAAAAAAAATAATTACAATTATATTGATAAACAGTATTAGACAAGATCTTTTGATTCTTTTAAAGTAGAAGACAAAATATTCAATGTCATTTGTCATTAAAGAAATTCCTCACACACAACACAGCATACAACACACACCTGTGGTAAATTTTGTCAAAGTATAAAACATCTTACAAAATAAATGTGGTCTAGCAGCTATATCCAATAACACTAGCATTAACATTTAAATTTAAATATAAGATATATACAAAATAAATATTATATAAAGACATCCATTATAAAATGAAAAATATTGCAGTTACAATAAATTAAAAAAATACATCTACAACCCTAACCCCAGTAGGCATTTTGGCTTGGAAAAATCCCAAATACTCCAAAATCCATCAACATGCAATAAAAAAGTAACCCGAATTGTTGGACTTTGATTGAAATGGTACAGTAACAAATGCAAAGAGTCTATAGCTTGAATACAATAAAAGCAGCCGGTGGAGTTTGATGGATTTGGTACACATGACTACATACTCTATTCGCTGGGCTGTACTGTGGAATACTTAATCCACCAAAATCAGGCAGAACCAGGAGAAGGATTTTGGAGGAGTTGGGGGTGGTTAGAGTTAATTAAAATTGCCTCACAGCTTCCTCATTCTCTAAAATGGTTTTAAAAAACTACAAAAGCTAAGATAAAAAATTGGGGCACACAACAAAATTGTATGGTAAATTTTGTTTGCACTGCAATAAAAAGGGGGCATGTCAAGATTAACCCCTCCCATAAAAGGGAGTCATGCAGACACAAAAGCAAAATAATACAAGATAAACATCTGACATTTGTGCCCAAAAGTTCTGTGCTTAAGTGTATTTCACAGGTTAGCAAGGGATTTCTGCTTGTGCTTATGTGCTCATAATAATGAGATCCAGGTAATTTACTTGGTTTTCTTCAACACAGATATTTTTCATATAAGAACTCAGATAATGTAACTTCACGCAAGAACAAAAAGTACTTTTGAAATGTTTGGGAAATATGACATTTTGCAATTGAGATGTAGGGCTATACTCATTGGCCGGTACCCACCTGTGCTTCCCATTGGTCTGATTGTGTACTCATTGAGTGTGAAACCAGCTTCAATTGCCTTAGCTCTCATGTCTTTATTAAACATGTCGCTGCCAGTGAAGTACAGTGTACCACAGTAATACTGGTCCTTGGGGATGATTCGGATGTCAATCCGACGAAATCTGCAGTGTTCCTCGTCGTCCTCACCCCTTGATAACTGGCACACACCCTGGAAGTAAACATCTCGATTGGGTTAGTTGTGGGATATTTCTCACCAAAGTAGTACTTTAACAGTGATAAACTTAACACCTTCAGGGTAGGCCTGACAATCTTTCGGGGAGGGGGGGGGGGGAGGGGGCAGAGTAAATAAATAAAGGAATATAAATTAAAGAAATAAACTAACACAAATATATGTATATATTTTTTTTCAATGTTAACCATCTTCTTCTGAGAAAGGTTTCTTTTCAAAGGACAAAATCTCTTATCCTACCATGAATTTGGTGTCTCCGAGTGACAATGTTTCTGTGATGAAAGATGACTTCTCAAGCTGTTTCACAACAGAGAGAAGCAGTTCTGGCTGTAAAAATACAATTAACAAATGTTTTTTAGCAATAAGAGGAAAACGACAGGAAATTTATGCAATATGAATGAATGAAATGCATTAAGGATATAATATCAATAATAGCAGTGCTTATAAAAATAGTATAAACATTATGCATACACAATAATATCAACAAGATTTTATAAAGATATCAAAATTATTGCACAGCATAAAAATCAAAGATCAAATAGAAATGAAAGCAATTAATTGATACAGACCATACATGTCAAAATATGAAATCATACACAATTCTGGCAAAAAAATCACTTCAAAACAGCACCAATTAAATTAAATTTTAAGTACAATGAGTATACCTTAAAAACACAAAATACAATTAATCAAAAAGCACAATTATCAATAATGTATTTGGCATAATGTATTTGGGTCATTCCACCAGGTTGGGGCAAGCTTCGTGATAGGTGTCCCTTGTTACGTAGGTAACTGTACCATTTATTATCATTTATTACGACTCCTAACCCTCCTATGCCCAGTCAGCACGGCACTCACAGACAGCCACTTGAGTATTTTTGGGTGCATTTCCAATTGGTAGGTCAAACCACAGAGTCACACACAGCTGTGTATGAGTGCACTGCACAAAGTCAATGGGTTGGGAGTTACATACAAATTTTGAGTGTCTTTGGGTTTGACCTCCTATCACACAGCCACATGTGTTTGCATGTATTTGAGTGCACTGCACAAAGTCAATGGGTTAAGAGAGACATACAAATTTTGAGTGTCTTTGAGTGTTAAACCTATAGGAGGGCTAATTAACATTATTGTAGCTTCTATTCAAGGCACAGAGATGATTTAATTCTCATTTGGAGAACAACTGAGAATGTGCACTCATAATAAGGATAATGAATGGTACATCTACCTATGTAACAGGGACACCATGTCACAAAGCTTGCCCCAACCTGGTAGAATGACCTATTTGCATAATAGAAACACTTGATAGCAGACTAAATTTCCAATAGACTGTCTTTCAAGTGTCAAAACTTTAGTTCTGAAAAGTCTGAATGGAAGGAAGAAAAAACAAAATTTAAATACACACAAGTTAACATAATACAATATGATATGCAATTTTAATTATTATTGCAATAATGAAAAGAAACATTCACAAATACGAATATTTCTTGGACTTTTAACAAATATGGAATTTCCATGATGAGATGTATAATACAGTATGATATATATACAATTGTTATTTGTTATGGCAATAATGCAAAGATTGACATTCACAATTTGAATATTTCCTGGACATTTAACAAATATGGAATTTCCAGGATAAGATGTATATGAATAATTAAAAGAGTATTCAATCAATGCAATATTCTCCATTGAAAATAAAACTTCATTCCTACAATTTCCTCTGAACAGGAAATTGTTTGAAATGCTGGTTTAAGGGAAGCAATGACTGAAATGGTAGTACGGAGATAATGAAAAGAAATCTAGATGACATTTCAGATGCATTAAAACATCTGAAACCTAATCAATCTTTTGATATGAATCGACAGTTACCTGCTTCTCATCTTTGGAGGTGAACTCTGGATGCGTCAGCAGGATATCAATGTCGCCACTTGATGTTGCACCCCGCCTGTAGCTGCCGCAGATTGTCGCGATGTAGTCTGGATCCAAGTCTTCTATCTCTGCTTTGATGACTGTCTCCAATTTCTCCATCTCAGCACGGGGAATACGTGTCTCAAAGTCTTCAAAATGCCTGTAAACAAATATTTTCAAAAAATATGTAAACTTATACTGTAGATATGTTCAACTTAAATACTATGTAAATTGCAATGCCGATTTAACGGGAAGGTACATCATTGGTAATTACCAGATTTACAAATTAACCCTCCTACTTTTGGTACCTTTTTCATACAAGTTGATGCACCATTTGAAACCATTCGCTTTTGTGGTTTTGAATGGTGAAATAACTGTGTACAGTATTGATTTCCCCAAATGGTTTTGAATGGTAGGTCAGCTAATACAAAACCTTGTTTGCATCTTTCCAAATGGTAGTACAGCTAATACAAAACCTTGTTTGGATATTTCCAAGTGGTGAATCAATGGACCATTCAAAACCATTTGAATGGATTTGAATGGTAGTAAAGCTTGCTACCAACACTGTTAAAATGGTATCACCATGTGTGTACAAAACCAATGGGTATTTTGGTAAATGGAAATGTTGAATGGTTTCAAATGGTCTATCAGTAGGAGGGTTAAAAAATTATTATCTCACAACTTACTTGGTATACTCCTCAAAAAAAGAAACGCAACACCTTCTTTTTTCCTTGTGTTTAGAAAATATCCATAACATTTTTATTTGTCCCTTAGTTCATAGTCTTAATAACGTGTATGACCCCCTCTAGCGTCTATGCATGCATGGATTCGACTTCGCATTGAGCGCACCAGCCTCCGAATACATTCCTGCAGCATCCGTCGCCATTGTTCCATTAGCGCATCAGTTAACTGGTCCACAGTGACGGGCTGTACTTGTTGTTCATGAACGCGTCTACCGAGTTCATCCCACACATGTTCAATGGGTGACATGTCCGGACTAAATGCAGGCCATGGTAGAGTGTCAATTTCCTCCTGCTGAAGCCACTCCCGAATCACCCTAGCAACGTGAGGTCGGGCGTTGTCCTGTTGGAACAAATGCAAATTCTCATGTTCCTGCATGTACGCCGCGACCACTGGGATATGAGGATCTCATCTCTGTATCGTTGGGCATTGAGGGGACCGTCGACCACCACTAGGTCTGTACGTCCATGGAAAGAGATTCCCGCCCACACCATGACGCTTGGCCCACCGTACCTGTCACGTTCTACCACACATGCGTCGCTGTATTGTTCACCAGGTCGGCGATAGACTCGAGCTCTACCATCGTTATGTGAAAGGCAGAACCTAGACTCATCAGAGAATAGAACATCGTTCCACATTCGTTGGGTCCAATTCCGATGGTGATTGGCCCACTGCAGTCGTGCCACTCGCCAGGCGTTTGTCAGCTGCGGTCCCCTGTACGGTCGTGGGCACCTGAGGTTGTCAGCACGAAGACAGTTTCGAATGGTTTGGTCACTCACTCGATTGTTATGGATGCCAGGAGTTTCTCTTACCGTTTGGCGAGCAGTTCGGAACCGATTACGTAAGTGCTGCAGCTGAATATGGCGGTCCTGGTTTTCATCCATTACACGTGGGCGACCGCTCCCTACAATGGTCAGATGTGCTTCCGGTGTTTCGATAGCGTTGTTGGAGTCGAACAATTATTGTGGATGCATTCACATTGAGCTCCCTCGCAACGGCTCGGGCAGCCATACCTGCATCGAGCATCCCAATCGCACGCCCTCGGTCTGTAACAGAGAGACGTGGCATCCTGCTGTGAACGTACAGTGCAAAACAAAGTCAGGTTTTGGATACGTGGGTAGACTGACTACCTGCATGTGCAAACAAATCCCAGACTTTATCATTACGTAAGACTTTATTCACAGTTCCGTCAAAATCAGGAAACCGCCCAATGTCGGAAATCAGTGATTGGTATCGAGCGCTGAAAAGGCCTATGAGAAGGCTTGTGACGTAGTTAAATAAATCATCAATACTGGAACATTATGAACTGGCTACCAAACAACTTAAAGGAAAAATTCAAGTGTTGCGTTTCTTTTTTTGACTAGTATATAAAGTTGGTACAAGTACATATGAATCATTCCGATAAATTATTTTTAAACTGAAATGCTTTAACCTTAGAAAAAAAACAGGAATTGTAATGTTGAATTTACAAAAAGGTAGCATCTGTTAGATGTAAAATGGTACAAGGTACAATGATTTTGATTTTTCTGACTGTCTCCCCAATTCTTACCTTAGTCCGATTTTCTGATGATGGTTGAGTTTATCCTGATTTTTCTTCAAATCTGGTTTTAAAAAAAGGAAAAAAATTAAACTTTACAGATCATAAGATTGCAAGTTGTATCAGCCCATGGCTTCACCCATATCTTAACCCTTACCACCCCAAATCCTGCAAAATCAACCAAGGGGAAATTTTTGGAAAAAATTCAGCCCTGTTGGAAACTGGTACTTTCACCTCTTCAAATGGAGCAAAATTACTACAGGCCATAAGTGCTGAATATGAAAGATCAACGAAAAAACATGGTGCATTTTGATAAGGGCATGTTTCCAAAAGTGCACTGATAGATATTGGAGTATTCAGGAAGGTTCCTAGCCAGAATGCCTAGGGGGCTAGGGTTAAGTATGGAACACATGTAGTAAACATGCATAGCTAAAAAGGAAGGAACAGAAGAAGTAATTTTAACACAAATTACACTGACAATAAAATGATTGAAAATTGCCAATTACCTTCAATGGTTGTGATGCCTTCATCAACTAACTTCCTTGCAGCTGCAGGGCTGAAAATTAATGACATTTCAATATTAAACTTTATATGTATTTTAAAAATTATAGCAAGGCAAGATCAGGTTGGAGTACTTTCCCCACCTTTCACCTCTGCAAACCAGGGTTCAAGTGTGGATTGGTCTTTCTGTCCTTACTTGATCGTAATGAGTATTCCCCCAGAGTAATTCATGGCAATTTTCCTTTCACTTATAAAACTGAAATGTCTTCCAGGATATTTATTTCATAAAAAATCAGGCATTTTTGGTATACGATGACTTCCTCAGTCATGTCAGTCTGATCTTGTCAACTCCCCCGTTAGTGACCGACATGGTCATTCTACATGCGCAGTGGCAACTATAATATAGGATACTTCTATTTTCTGAAGGAGAGGATTTTTAGGAGGATTTTTTTAGAAGGGAAATAAAGTCCGAAAACCATCATAAAAGTGGATTTTAAAGATAGTTTTCGCTTTCTGTACCCCCAAAAATCAATAGAATCATTTTTTAACTGGTTAGTGGTTGCAAAACAATTTTTTTTAAAACCTTAAAAAGTGGCGGTCAGATACAACATTCTTTCCCTCATGCCTACTGATAAGCAGTATGCATGAGGGACATGAGTACCAGACAGTGTCATGTGCATACTGACTTACCCAATCCCTGTCACCCTCGTGAGTAGATTAATAGCCACGCTTGTGTCATCCGCTCGTATCTTCTCCAGCTTTTGCAGCTTGCCCGTTGCCAAAATCTCATCAATCTTCTTGCCGATTTTATCCCCAACTCCATTCTATGGGTCAATGTTTATGAGAACTAAGTTATGAACTAACCTAAGTGATGAATATAATTTTTTTTCCTAATCTAACGTTAGAGTTTATTTGGAAAGTACTCACTAGTTTCTGTGCGTCTTTGCCACTGGTTATTTTACTTGGATGTTTAGCAATGATGCTGGCAGCTTTGCGGTAGGCATTGTATTTGTGCATCTGTCTTGTCACATTCTTCTCGTAATTAGCCAGTTCTGTAAAATCAGAGTAGGCCTATATATAAAAATTTAAGTTTTTTAAAGTTTGTTTAAGTTCTTAAAACTAATAGTAATACAAAGCCATTTCCCACCTTAAAAATTATGATTGTATATTCAGGGGGGTGATTTTGTCAGAGCGAGACTTTGTCAGTGGTGCCAATGCATAACACTAACAAAGGCAGTACAGTTACAAAACTCCATCCAAAAAACACATTTGCCTATTGGTACTAATGACTGTTAATAGCAAAGTTTATTAAAGTAAAGAAAAAAAAGACTATTAGTAATGCCATAATACTAAAATAACTTAAGTAAATACTGACCAATCACATGATTTAAATAATAACGTTACTCGTTAGTGTTTCCTATTATGTTAGTGTTATTTTACATAAAAACATGATGTAGGCCTAGGCCTAACGTTATTCATACAACCGCCACTTTTCTATCAAAATAATGACAAAATATCGCAGATTTTCCTTTAAAAGATGATACAAGACACACTGAAAGAGAGGAAAGTGTAGTCAAGTGAGGATTGGAAACGATGTTTTGGGAGATTTTGAGCAATGAATGTATACACATTCAGTGAGATGTTGGCCATTTTGTCGTCTGCTGCTAAGTATAAAGTGCTAAAAAGTAAAAACACGTAAGTTGACGGTTGGGTTCGACATTCTTCACGAAAAGTAAACATAAAAATACCTGAAAGAACATCCACCAGCTCTTGGTTGGGATTTTCATTCTGTGGAGCCTTGCGCTTGCTCATTTTGTTCCAGAAAATGTAATTTAGCTGTTACCAATTTGTGAAATAAAAGGTCGTTAATTAGTTTTGCTCTCAACTCTCAAAATTCAGGGAAAAGTTCCAAACAACCTGCACACTAAACACATTTTGTGCGGCTTTGTTGTTTATGTGAATAGCCTGGTGGCAAAATTGCTTTAATCATTGTGTGTACATTTAGTGTTACATGAGTCGGCCTACCAGACTAAATGACAAGTCGAAAACAGCGGGCACAAGATGGCGCTATTCAGGTTTTATTGGTTGATTCGATCGTAAGAAACAATATTAATATTTGTGTTTCCTTTTATGGGGACAAGGAAAGAGGTACACACCGCCCTAAAAGTGCAAAAAAATGGGCTTGATAGAATGATAGATAATCAGTTTTGGAAGGTTTTCTTCAAAAAACTAAATCCAGGTATCGTGTAATTACCGAGAAATGTCCAAAAAACAACAATAAGGTCAAAGGTCACGTATACTCATTTCCAGTTGTCTACATGACCATGAAACCTGTACGGCAATTGCCGATTGTATTTAGACTGGTACCTCTGCATTGCACACCGTTGTGATTGTAACGAGAGGAACAAGGTTCCAGTCTGTACATTTTGTATCTGTTGTAAACACACGAACGATCACAGAATTCCTGGATTTGATTGCAACCAGGTGCACGTCGACGTCCAAGATCATCCAAAAAGTGATGAAAATGCCTAGTACTAGCTTGATAGACATTGGATCAACTATGGAGAAAGGCATAGACTGAACAAACCAGTACTTAGCAGCATCTGTCTGGACATACTAATTACTATCATACTGGATTCTGGGTGAGCATCTCAATCATGATCAATATTATTATTAGTTTGCATTGCTATTGATTGGTAGACATGGTAGACAGTACAGTCCTGTACTTACAGGACTGTACATGATGAACACAATCATGACAATGTCCCCTGGCAATGATGTGAAATTGCCCTAACCCCTGATTACATACTCTACATATTTGACAGGAAAAAATGTTGAAAGGGAAGCTTCAATTTTGGTTTAGAAATTAGATTCTCATAATCATATTCTCAAAATATTATCAAACATTTTTATTTGGTCAGGACACAGGCCTTATGATAGCTATGTGACAAAAATTTTCAAAATCAACAGATTCCAATACAACTGGTATCATTGTCAAGGTCTTGAATAGACGATTACAATGATATAAGGATCATCTTCCTGTGACCAAAAATAAGGAAGTTATGACATGTTGAATCCGGCAATTTTAGGCCCGTAAATGGCAATTATTTTATAAGGAAAAACAAAAGAAATGTAAATTTGACTTGTGACCCGTTTCCTAGATTTTCTCGGATTCCATATCATAACTTTCTTAATTCTTGTCCGATATTCAAAAGGTTGGTATCACTGGAATGCTTGGGAAAAGAGGAAGAATAATAACCTATTTCCAGGCTAATTCAATGATTAGTTTGTTTTGTAGTGCTGATTTACAAATAAGAAATACCAAAAAAATGTGTTAAAAAAAAATAATAATAATAAATTACTCAAATCTGAGGATTGTTTTCATATTTTTACACAAAAATCTTCGAAAGCCTCTCATCCCTGATTTAATTTAATATTAAAACAATTTATAAATTATATTGGACTGGAAATATAAAACAAAATAATGAAAATAGATTTTTAAAAATAGAGAAAAAAAATCACTCAAATCTGAGAATTTTTAATATTTATACTGAAATCTGCGAGAAATTCTTATCCCTGATTTAATTAAACATTATAAAAACAATAAATGATATTGGACTGGAAATATGAAGAAAAAAAATGAAATAAGTTCATGAAAACTAATATTTAATATTGTGTTACGCCGATGTATATTACTTATTAGGTTTAAACGGATGATTTATCGGACTGAAAATTGGTAGGTCTATAGCGCGCTGAACGCGGCGCAATACAATCTTTGGTTGACATCGATGTTTGGGGAGTCCAAAAAACATAACTGGGAGACGTTCAATCGCCGTCAAACTTGGCCAAGAGGTAGAAAACAAGTATAGAAAAATGATATTTGTGGTTTGATAAGTAATATTACTCACCTTTTGGTAAATCGTCGATGGTTTTGATGAGCAAGAGCGAACCCAAATTTCGAGAATATGTTTTGGAAACTTCTAGATGCCACATTCAGAAAATTTGAGAACGAGGTTGAAGTAGAATATTTGATCTACGTCTTCGAAAAAAAATCTCCTGGGTACGTCAAAAAGAACGGCCTCAGCGAAACGTTACAAAGCGCTATCTCCACGGTGTCTTCGCCACGGCGATTCAACCCGAGATTGAGGCCGCGGCCGAAAAGATTTGCGACAATGCGTGGGATACGCACATACCTACTTATGACCAAATTAATTTGTCCGAAGTGCTTTTATCTTAGAGAGAGAGAAAAAAGTAATTATGTAAAAAATACAAGAAGTTACCAGATATAACTTTGTGAAACACAAGGGGGAGCACCTATTTTTAATAAATTTTCACAGGTTAGTTTTTATGCTATTTTTCGTGAGATCTAATTAACATTAGTTAACGTGTTAACAGGGTTGAAGTTAATGTTCATTATCAAATACCAATGATGAACATTTCATTTAGTTTTAATGGTTGTTTATTAAAAAAAAAATTAAGGTTTAGTATAATTTGTTATTATTTTTTGCAACATGTATAGCAGTACTGGCATTTCAGTCCAAGAGAAGGGGTCTATCTGATAACCACCTTTCCATTCCATATATCAGTTAAACAATGTTTTACCTTATTTCACAGTGATTGTTGATAATGTTGATAAATTTATTTAAATCTAAGCCCTTACTCCTCTTTTCACTCTTAAATCTTTTTCAGAAAGAGGACAGAAACGTCTTGGTACTTCAGCTATGAAGAATTGATGCTGGGTGTGATTCTCGACATAATGCAGCACCAGTCTTTGGTCAATGGAATTGGTAATTTGGAATCAAGCATATGTCTGGGCCCCTTACTTTTATTGCTTGTTTGCCCCTCCCCTCCCTAGTTCTTGGATTATATAGTACTGCAATGATTGTTCAAATAATTTCAGAAAGCAAATGTGTTGGTTCATCACCAGTGCCAGTACATGCCATCACCGAGAACTTGGGGAGAAAGCAATGACAGCCCCTGAATGTCACCCATTCTGAAATGTCACTAAATCGTAAATACAGAGCTACATTTATTATGCAGATTGATTTTGTTTTCTTGTCAACAAAGGATCATGGTTGGGTTCATTTACACTGAAGTCATTTCACTTGTTACATGTGTAGGCCATGTACACTCATTGTTAGATTCTTTATATTAGGTTAAACGGTCCAGCAAAGTGGTTTCAATTGATTATGGGGGGGGGTGGAACCACAAAAGTCAAGTCATGAAACCAAATGGACAAATAAAATAAATATGTATTTCATTGTTTTATTAGCAATTTACAAGCACCCATACAACTCTTGATTATTTCAATGTCTAAACATTTATGTACAAAATGGCATCTGATCTTTAGCTTGTAATTTTATAGATTGGATGCAGCTACAGACATTTTGCCAAAAATATGTGTACAACCTTGAAAATGTAAAAAGCAATGTAGAATTTGTTTTCAAATTTTATAAATGATTTTTAATTATTTGCAGTATAGGTGAAAACAAAGACAATTTATAAGCATGTCACAATAAGGAGATGCTTGATTACTATCATTGTCAATTTATCATTATATTTTTGTTCATTATAAACTTGAGTTGAAAGTGAAGTATATTATAAATAAAGATCACTCTCGGTATATAAACATGCATTCCATCTATTAAATTTATTTTTGTACAAGACTTAATACCAAGACATAAATACCAACGTTGGCTTCATCTAAATCTGCAATTTGAAGGTTTTTCCATAAACAAAATGAAAAGGGCAAGCAATTATTAGATTTGGTAAAGTAGATGTAATTACATTTAATTTTGTTTGAATTGTCAATTGGCTAATTACAATTTGTGGCCTTACTCTTCTGCTGTTGGCAGGGGAAAAGGGAAAGCACGGATGCATGCTTTCTTGCAACTTTATCATGTAGTATTTATAAGTTTGTTTTCTACTGAAAGACAAATTAGCTGATATCCGTACAAGCTTTGCAGACATCAACTATTTGACATAAGCTGCATTGTTTCTTCTCCACCCAACTATTATACGGCTGTACTTTGAGTAGACTCTGTGGTACCTGATACATGAACATGGATGAAATTATTAGCCAACTTTCTATTATGTTCCATGTAGCGAAAATTATTGACAGCCTGGAAATGGAAATATCAAGAGTGTAAAGACTCTTCTCTCACAGGGTAACTTTTCCTTGGTAAAGAAAAACAAAAAGAAAGGGGAAATATTTATATGCTCCTCCATGCTTCAGTGTCTTCAGCAACCCCCAGCCCCCAATCAATTTAATCAATTTAATCCCCACTTCCTGTCCTTTGAATTTGAAGCCAAGTTTAATCCAGTTACTACCATAAATCAACTTTCTGACTTTATGCCCATAATAACGCTGAATAAGTTGATCTGGCTACCTACAACCCTGGCAAACTATTTTCATATGATGACTTACATGTATCATCTGGCATGGTTTTTGAAAAGCATGTGTTGGGCTTGTATCAATATCATTATGCATATAAAGAGGTTTGTGGTAGCACCATGTAACTATCTCTACAGTTTAATAGTGTTGGCTCTTAGAATAACCAGTGGTGAGATAACTTAAAATTTCCATCGGTATACTCTGATCATCTTCATCCCCCTGAAGACAATCAGAGTATACTGATTGAAACAAACTCAAAGTAATGTCACTGCCAGTTCTTCTCAGAACCAATGCTACTACTCTTGAAAGATAATTATTCTTACTCCTACTGTTCTTCAACCATGTGAAGCCTCAAAATATTTCAACATTTTCAAGGGTACAGAATACTAATAGAGTAATTTGTTTTGAGTGTGTGTGTGTGGGGGGGGGGGGGTCAAGGGCTGTCAGCTGCCTTGAAACATTTTCATGTTATACCTGCAATTTTTGGCAATTTTTGAGGGTCTTGAAAGTAGGACATGTCCTCTATACTTCCTAGAAACGTTTGATTGGATGGCACCCATAACAAACCTGAAGTTGATATAGTAGGTAATCTTCTTGAGAAAACTCTTATTCAGTGGGATGTCTTCTAGTAAGTGGGATGTTGTAGGCTTCCGTTTACTTACCCCCATTCACATACGTAGGTGACATGATGAAATGAGCATTCGTCTCTGTCTCCATCTCCCTTCATCTCATCTATGGACCAAACATGAACAAACATAATGTATATAATCTTACAAAACAAAGATTACGTTGAACTGATTACTCTAGCAGTTGATGAGAAATGAAACTGACCACAAAGACATAAATAACAAAATAGCCAGTAATAATTAACACATGTAAAGCTACTTTGACTAATTATTAGTGCTACAGTACACTTATCATTCACACACACAATTCAAATTATAACCAATGTTGTACTTTCCCTTTAAGAGGACAACGGTCATGATCAACAGGGCATGGAATCGGAGTGCTAGTTTTAGATTATCTTGGTGACTGAAAATAATATCCCACATGATAAGGTCATACTGTCATTGTTGCTGCATAAATGAGCCAGTAAGTTTCAGTCACTGTGTTCATCTTAAACTAGGACACTGATTCCATGCCCTGTTGAAAGTCTGCTCTGATCGTGATATTGTCCCTTTAATATGGACAAGTTAACATTAAGCATGCACAAGGGGAAAAAACCTGAATGCACAACTTCATTTGTTCTAAATGAGAAATTGTTTCTGTAAATCTGATTTTGTTTGATAGAAAAACAAATATTTACATCAACCAATTTTTCTATATATACACAAAAATTATGGGATAAAAAAATAATCTGAATCAATCCAAGATTTACTCTACCTTGGCAATGCTTTGGAGCTGTGAATACTGGAAATGGAATCAGGTGAACTCTACATGGTGTTGATGCAAGTGAAAATACTGGCAGTGATGTTTTCTCATACTATAAAACAAAACATAACAGCTAATGAAATAATGGTGGATATGATGGACATGGTGCATATTAAAAATCCAATTAAATAGTACTCGTACTCGTACTCGTACTTGTACTCGTACGTTTAGGGGAATAATGGTACCTGATGCTATTTCCTCCAGTCCATGTTTGAATTTTCACCATGACCTCTTTTGACCATCTTCCCCATAAAATATCCGGGCATCGATGGTGGAAATTACAACTAATTCACTGGAAATTGTTCTGCTTTCTAATCTAAACTATATCTCATAATTATCGATTGTAAAAATCATCACAATATCATTGGGCCTTGGCTATAGGAACTATCAAAAATAATGTGATGGCTAACAGAAATTCATCATAAGAGTTCAGCATAGGGCTACAGCCACACAAAAAGCCCTACGAGTATTATAATTATCAAACAATATTACTCTTTTATTACTCTTACCTGTCCAACAATAATCCTACAAACGCGACATTATTCATGGTATCATCATGGTCACCATCACGTTCAACAATCAAATCCCTGAGTGTTTGCTATCATTTGAGGTTGGCTGGCCCGTCATTGGTCGCCAGGCATGCGTCGTTTTTTTTTTACCGTAGACGGTGAGCCTTTCTTCGCCCAGCCCGCTCGGTCGAAATTCTGGCGTTGATTTTGACGGATGGCCTTCCAAACTGAACAGTTTTTGTCACTTTTTTATTGGTGTTGATATGATGAAGGGGCTGTGACGATGTTCCGAATGAATGCGTCATTGGTGTTTCCAAAACTAAACTCGCTGGCAGTATCATAATTCAAAATACCCGACACGAAAAGCACCACAGTGGTCGAGACCCTGCTTTACGCTTTCCACGTAAAAAGTGTTCATATATTTATGCCTAACCATGTACCAGTGGGCTCACGCCTCGGGCGCTTTGCCGCGCTGGCGCCCATGGCTGTACTGGTACAGTCTTGGTTCGGTTCCCGGTGTCTCGGGAAAGTGCCAAGACTTTCGTCTTTTTGTCGATTTTGACAATTTTCACCCATTGTTTCAAAATCATTTTACTTTTGTCATGTATCAATGAACTATAAAAAACAATTATTCTTGAATTTGGTTCAGTAATAAACTTTTTAAACGTCTGAAAGTGCGACTATAACTTTTGTCCTCGTGAGTTTTCTGGACAAATTTTGGTTCAATAAAGTCACATGACATTGGTTTTTGTACAATAACAGAAAAACGACGCATTTGTCAGGGGGATTTGTGTGGACAATTATATTCTACTTTTGAAAGATCTTTCCAACCATATATGTAAAACAATAAAATGTTGAGGGGCGTTTTTATCGCCCAATTTCGCGCGACAAAGGCGGTGTGTATCTTTAAGCAGGTACGGTATTTATCCTAAATGATACAACCACCACCAGAGGGCCAAGTCCCCCGGTCATGGGCCATGGGTCATGGGTCATGGGTCCGGTGATAGTAATGTACCACAAATAATTCCTGGCCCCGCCCCTCCATGTTCAGACTAACGTTAGCCTTATGTTTTATTTTTAGATTTTTTGTTTAAAAAAATTACGTTCAAAATTATTTTCTCACATCACGAAAGCCATTTTAACGTTACACTATTGGTAATCTCGAAAACACAATCAAAGTTGATGATTGTATCAAATATCCCTACCCCTTGAAAGGTTTCTGAAATTAATTTCTCGGTGCCGCGCCGGTGCACATGTACACTTGATTTCAAGTCTGAGATCGCGGTTATTTTTGTCTGGATCAGCCACGCAAAACGCCGTTTACCCCTACTGGCTATCACATGCACAGCCCTAACTCGCGATCTCAGACTTGACCTCTTGTGTTTGTGGGATATTCATGTATTCATAGCTAAAATTTACATAAAGAACTCTCAAAAATCCAACGTGTACAAAACACTGCTGCTCGCCTCGTTTCTTGTTTACCTCGCTCTCACCATGTTACACCAGTATTAATGGATCTGCACTGGCTGCCGGTTAAGATGCGCACAATTTACAAAATTCTTCTGTTAACTTTCAAAGCACAAATGGGTCAAGCTCCATCTTATTTATCTGAACTTGTTCACCGTTATACTCCTACTCGGACTTTAAGGTCATCTCAACAGGCATTGCTTGCTTCATCTACACGGGCTTCTACCAAATTTTATGGAGAAAGGTCCTTCTCTTACGCTGCACCAATGTTATGGAACAATCTACCCGTGCATATTCGCCAATCTAGTTCTGTGAACCGTTTTAAATCTCTGTTAAAAACTCATTTGTTTGAATGTGCTTATTTGTAATCTTGTTCTCTCTCATTGTATTTTTCTATGCTTTTTTTTCTCCCCCACGTATGCGCTTAGAGGCTTTGGCATTAGGCGCTTTACAAATGTCTATTATTATTATAATAACACGGATGCGAGAGAGATGGCCAATCAGGAGGCCACAAAAACCTTGTAGGCCGTGTCTATTACTAACAGGTTACACTCGCTTAAAATTCTTTCTGTAATATTCATTCGATATTAAATTTGAATAGTGCTTGGTACGTAAATAGTATTTGAAATGATAGGTAAATTTAATGAGATCTTATAGTTGTAAAAAAGCACAAAATAAAATACATAATTCCTTCTCTACAAAGAACGTCTTACCTACAGTTTAAATGGAATCGTTAAGTACATCTCCTCCAACTTAACTGCATGTAGAAGGTTTAGTTTGAATATTCATGTTATGGAAGGCTTTCCGACCAATCAGATTGTACCGTCCACTTTTGGACTAATTCGCAATAGGGTGTGTACAAACCGACGAACAACATTCCCAAGTCTGTGATCGAAGGTTAATGTCGGAGGTTAATACACAAGAGGGCGCTATTTAATGCGATACTGCAGAGCCGTATTGGCTTCAGGCAGACAAAAAACCACGATCACAGACTTGGAACCAAGTCTAGTGCACATGCAGCAGTTGTATTCCTCCATGATTAGACTGGTCCCCTGCCTTTATCCTATATCGATGGAAATAGACAGGCTTCAGGCGTACATTCAAGAAGTTTCATGACGTCACGCTTCCAGGCCCGCGCGTGTACGCTACATGATATATACACTGATCTCTAGCTCTATTACTATACTCATACATATTCATGATCGAGAGCCGAATTCTCACTGGTCCATTCACCATCACGTGCCAGATGCTATCTTGGCTGTTTACCAAGCGCCCGCGAGTATTCACGCACAGGGTAAATACGCATGCGTAGTAGTTTAACGCATAATATGCGTTAAACTACTACGCATGCGCTTTACGAAGCAATCGGGAACAGTCGCGGCCGGATCATCGATCGCACGGGTGTATTATGTAGTACGCACGCGCCGCGCGAACATCGCCCCCTCAGCTCAAGGAAGGGTAGGGGCTACTCAGTGCTTCCACTTTCAAGGAAATTTCCTTATTTTTGTTTTAAGGAAATTTTGAAATGTTTGACGCTCTAAGGAAATTTCTTAGGAAATAAAGAAATCTAAGGAAATCTAAGGAAATGCCGTAAATTCTAAGGAAATTCTAAGGAATGTTCGTAAATATTCGATATTTTTTTACGAAATAATGTTGCATAAAAATTAACACTTATTATACCCTCGGTCAGTTTGCGCGCTGTATAGCATTGACGCAGATTTGACTAGGCACAGCACAAACAGCCTAGTTGCCGGCCGCATGTTAGGCACAGCCATGGGCTAGTCTAAGCATGACGTCAGATTTTCATGCTACCTAGGCTGGCCTACGCACATGTATGTATGTCTGGTAAGTGACCACCGGACAGGTAAGAAATAGATATTTCCTTATTTAGTTGCCAAAAGAATGCTTATTTTCCCATGAATTGACTTTCCATTTTAAAAGGTTTTGCGCTCTTTTTTCAACAGCATGCACTTCTTATGGCCTACTGCAACTTTCACATATGCAAACTGTGTATGCATACAGGGGCTAATACACTTTTGATGATTTAAGTAAAACTATAAGGAACATCGGGAAAAAAATCTAAGGAAATCTAAGGAAATGTTCCTGTAAATCTAAGGAAATGTAGATTTGAAAAGTGGAAGCACAGGGGCTACCGGTACTACATACACATGAAAAGATGGCGGCACACGTAAATGTCAATTCGCGTTTTCCCGAGCTCAATGACAATGATGCCGAACTAGAGATATGTATGAGGTATAGTAAAACAAATACAACATGGTTTATTTCGGGTGGACAGTCGATATTAGCTCCCCGAGGTATTGGAAGTTGACAAACTAGTTCCCGAGGCGAAGCCGAGGGAACTAGTTTGTCAACTTCCAATACCTCGGGGAGCTAATATCGACTGTCCAACCTCAAACCATGTTATATTTGTATATTATCATATGGGTGCGTTTGAGTAGCTTCCCCGCCCAAGGTTACCCGAGTACGTCACACGGGTGAGCCCCACTTATCTCTGTATGAGTGTTGAGCCCCGAGTACAACCTAATCGAATGGGCAGCCCATTGAACGTTCGCCCTCTTGTGGTCGTTAAAGCGACGTGAAGAATGCCAAAGGTCACAAGAACTTTGTAAACAAAATATTTACAACGAAACGATCGCAAAATAATTATTTCCCAGGTAAAAAAGGAACCAGTGGTCGTATTACTTCTCATGTTCGTACAAAACAAAACATCGTCGAGTACAATAACAGTCTCTACTCACAGATTTATTGTTTAAGGGTTGAAAATGTACGTAAAAAACTTCACGAAATTGCCGCACTGAAAACAAACATGGCGGCCATTCAGAATATTCTCAAAGTGACGTCACTTACCCGGGTCTGCCTCAAGTGACCTGCTTTCTTTGCGAGCAGGGGCGCGTTTTCGCGACTAACCAGAAACATGTTTGGGCTTCGTTTTCGCGAGTTCGCGAATTCGGTTGTGCTGCGATGACGTCATTGTTCCGACCAAACGTGAACCAAAGTTTGCGATCGATTACGCTTGATTTCAAGATGGCGGATTGTAAAAAGTAACGAAAGTTTTGTTAAATATTTGTTAAAACATGATGAAATGATTGTTCGTATACCAGTATATATTTCTAAGTTTATTACTAGCACTCACGAGCAAGTTTTATTTTGCAAAAATTTGAATTACACCGTATATTTTGAAAAACGTTGATGATTGAACACGTTGCAAACTGAAAACAATTTTCTGGTTACGTTCGCGTTTTCGCGTACCTATGCCGTCTTGTTTCTGGTCAAGTATATGACGTCAGAAACAAGTTTCTGGTTAAGTTAAGGTCGCGAAAACGCGCCCCTGGTTACTTGAGGCTGACCCAGGTTAGACTGGTCCCCTGTCTATATCCTATCAAGAATATAGACAGACTTCAGGCGTACCACTCAAAGGATTTCATTGCATGCGTTAACGGGTTGTGCTGAAGATCTGACGTCACGCTTCGAGGCTTGCGTGCGAGCTAGCTAGCTACCAAACAAGGTCAAAGTTCAGCATCGGACAAAATATGGCGGACGCACGGCCATGATCTGGCGTATTCACGCGCCTCTAGCTCAAAGCGTGACGTCAGATCTTCAGTCTAGACCCAGGTAAGCCCCGGCAATGACGTCAGACCTCGTCGAACGCTCCGCGGGAGTCAGATCCGGGTCGACCTGGGGAAGCTACTTGGTCCTACTAAAAAGCGTCAAGGACGGATTCGTGGCGTCAAGGCCTGGATTCGGCGTCAAGGCCTACATCTCAAGGCGTCAAGGGTTTTTCTCCGACCACAACGAGTAAAGGTAGCGGACAACAACACTATGCAATAGCTAGGGCTAAATATCTAGAAGAAGCGTTAATGTGGTATACAAATGTTTTTTCTGATTTTACAAAAGTCTTTTTACCATGAAAAAATATATATTTAAACGTGACAAACATTAACATTTTACGGCGGCCATTTTGCATTTTCCCAGTTCGGTCATGCGCAGAAATGGTACAGTCCTATCCGCATGACCAAACAGGGAAGAGGAAAATGGCCGGAACGTTTGTCAAACTTAAATAACCAATTTTCATGGTAATAAGTCTTTTATAAATTCCAAACAAAATGCCTATATCAGTATTATCACAATGCTTCCTCTAGATATTTAGCCCTATTTCACATTTTGTTGTCCGCTATTTTTACTCGTTGTGGTCGTAGCCCGTAGAAAAACACTTAATAATAATAATAATGTATAGATTTATATAGCGCACGTATCCACCAACTAAGTGGCGCTCAAGGCGCATTATATTATTATCCCTGCTCATAAGGCTCATAAGGCTCATAAATCATTCCTGAAACCATCTCAGCTCCCTGGGGAGTATACAGCTCAATTGCTGCCATTTCTAGCGCATATAGAGCAAACCATCTCTGCCTTCACAGGTACCCATTTAACCCCTGGGTGGAGAGAAGCAATTAATGGTTAAGTGTCTTGCTCAAGGACACAGGTGTCACGGCCGGGGCTCGAACCCACACTCTGCTGCTGGCAACACCAGAACTTGAGTTCAGTGCGCTAGACCGCACGACAATCCACTTTACGTGCATTATACAACACACGGGACCTACGGCTTTACGTCCCATCCGAAGGACGAAGCAATTATGGTTAAGTACCTTGCTCAAGGACACAAGTGTCACGACCGGGGCTCGAACCCACACCCTGCTGCTGGCAACACCAGAACTTGAGTTCGGTGCGCTAGACCGCTCGGCCACGACACTCCGTAAGATGTAGGCCTTGAGATGTAGGCCTTGAGATGTAGGCCTTGACGCCGAATCCACCCCTTGACCTGCTAATCCGTCCTTAACGCTTTTTAGCATAGGACCCGTATAATAGAGACCAGTGGGCGCTATAGCCACCAACCAAGGTCAAAGTTGAGCATCGGGAAAAATATGGCGGCTGCACGGCGAGGATCTGGCGTAATTCACGTGCCTCTAGCTCAAAGCGTGACGTCAGAGGCTACAGTTGTATATTATTCCGATCCAATATGATCCAATCCGATCCGATAGGATACAATCCAGTCCGATCTTATAAATCCAATCCGATCTTATCCTTGATCCCAGGGCTTTCTAGCAGCCTCGTACATACCCACTGCTCTCTCGGCGCTGGAACAGGAAACTTTCAATATCCAAAAATCTTGGATATGCAAATTAGGTGATTGTCTGGTACCGTTACTAAGAATAGCGTATGCTGCATTGAAGAGGCCGGGACTAGACTATCCAATTTATTTCATGGTCATTTCGGTAAAATTAATCATCCAAAAAATTTGATGTGTTAAAAAAAATTCATGTAGGCCAAGGCATTAGAGTATGAAGAAACACAATTGAAATAAATTATTTTGTTTCCTCGACTATTCAAACTGTTTTGTGTGCATTTTTTTAAATAAAGTAACCAGCTAACCTCCATATGGTTTTATATTAAGACAATAAATTTATAAGTGAAGTTACATATATCAATAAGAAAATCAATAAGAATTTTTATTTTATTTAATTTGTTTTTCGTAATGTGAAATTGTTGTTTTGCGTTAAAAATTAATGGAATAACACACTACAGAAAACATATTATATAGCCTAAAGAAAAATACTAAAACCTAATACCTGACCTAATATAAAAGCAATATATGAAATACACTTTGCCTTTGAGACTCAGCTAGGTTCGAAACGTAAGGCCACAAACTAACATTGATGCATTTTAAGCTTGGGCGATAAGACGATAATATCGAATATTGCGATATCTTTTTTTATTCGATTTCGAGAACCTTTTGAAGTTATCGAGATATCGTCAAATCGCGATTAAAAAATATATCGCGATATATCGCCATTGTGAATCAAGTCAGAAATTCCATGGAAACAAAATTTGGACAGTCTTTTCAGCTTTTGGAAGTGAGAAACAAAAGCAAACTACTTCAGAAGTACATACACACTAAAGCAATCATGCATGAATGAAAAAAATAATTGCGATACTATCGAAAATCGCGATATATGTTTGCCGATATATCGTGGATGAAAAAAATCGATATCGCCCAAGCTTACTACATTTTACTACGTGTCATTTTGGTTGGTAAGCAGTTTTGTCATCCGAAGACAATAAATCCACATTGGAATTTGAACAATCATCTGAATGCATATTCACTATTTTCTCGTTAACGAATCAATGAAATAAGCTAAAAGTAAAACTTTCACAAGTTGGTTTTGATGTATAATTGTGTCTATATTTTGTATGCAATTACAGACATTTCTAAAGAGTATGCATGGATTATTATGTGCATTTTCCGTGTTTTGATTTTTTTATATGAATTTTGTTGAATTTACTAGGAACACCTTTACACTATTTTTCCTTGTCAAGAGGGAATGTTTATTTCAATGGATTGTGCATAATTAATCTGACACGATGCCTCTAAAAATTTCAGTCAATATTGGGTATCAATGTAGCCAAATTAGTTGACCGATTGTATAAATGATATTATCATAATATGCATGGAAATTATAACATTCAGCTAGTACTACGGCTGCACACAAGCACACGCTCGGTAAATTAAATCCATTTTGCATGGTACCGTATTCAAAGACGCCAGCAGTCCAATACATGTTTCACGTGGATAAATTATTATATTATACCCTGCAGTCTGATCTGTTTTATGATCGCTAATAATCACGTAATGTATACTGGCTCTTGTTTAATTAACATTAGTATTGCTGGTAGAAGGTGGTGTTAATTGTGTGCTTGGTTGCACCCCCCCCCCCCAGGTCTTTGGCTATAGACGTCCCTGACAGCATCGTCTCTTAGATGTGCGGCAGTTCAGTGCAGTCTTGGCTAAGCCACGGATAACGAGGATGACCCAATCGCTACACGTTCGACACATTAAGATATCGAGCCTCAAACGAGCAGAAGATAAGGCACCCGCATCTTTTACTCACCAAATAAAAACTAGTGAATGAATGCAGGCAAAATATAATTGGTCTTAGCTTGATATCAGATTATCATATTAACAATTATTATCTAAAAGTTCACTTGGTGTAAAATTGATTAGTATCAATCATCCTGAGAAAGAACTCTGCCATCTTAAGTGTTTTCATCTTAGGCCAAAAAAGTCTCCAGTTTCTGGTCATCGGTCGGCTACAAAATCAGCTTCAATTTGTTTGTAATTTTTTTTTTTTAAATACGTGAATGTATTGTATACACGGGGACCAAATTTCCCATATACAAAGTATGGTGGCTAAGAGCGGCCTCACAAATCAGGCAAACGTTCATACCCCTATGTGGGAAAAGGTTGTTTAAAGCACAGCACGGCAGAATTCCAATCGATCCAGCAATTTTGGCTGCAATTGAACATCGTTTCATTTGAAAAAGGAAAATTAAAAATGCCAACCAGAAACCGGAGGTTTTTTGTTTGTTTTTTTGGTTTTGTTTTTGTTTTGCCTTAATAGAACAAGTTATTTGATGTGTCAAATTTCAAACAGCTGCCGAAATGCAACTTTTCCCAAAATATACAATTTTCTCAAAAACAAGAGCACCTGTCAAATTAATTACACCTTTCAAACAAAACATCTTATGCACGGTAAAAATCGATGCAATATAACTGACATTATTTTTTTTATTGTTCCAATCCAAATTGGCAACAAGCCATTATTATTGTTAATATACATATATGTATTTTTAAGAAAAAAATTACACAAAGCAAACATCAAAAGAAAAATAAACAAATGTTATTTGGTTGACTTTAAAAAAAATTAAACATATCCCTGTTCGAGAACTAATTATTGATATTTTACTGATAACAGTTGCATTTAAATCTAATAAGTTAATTAAATACATAAAATATCTCTTTAGGGGGCAGAATAGCTCAAATCTAGTCTTTCGTAAAGGCACGTGAGCCATACTGAGCATAATTCACGAAAATAGACTAGCACGAGAATCTTCATCACGGCAAGCCACTCGCAGTAGTCTCCTTTCGAGCATACATTTTACAAGATGCTCTTCCATTACCTCGCGTGTACCTGCACACAAATGGTTATAGTTACGACCTAAAACAAATAAGGGTAGAGTTTAGAGCCAGCACATCAGGGTAGACACTGCATAATATCAAACTGCTCAAACGAATGGTTACACATTGGCGCTTTTAGCAGGCAGTATCCGATTGAAATGTTTTGAAACACTGCACCATTCAACACAAATAATTGTATGTTCTCTGGAAAAAAGCACCCCAACTTAAAAAGAAATATGAAGTATATATTATTGCCTATTGTACTTCTAATTGAAAACATACAAGCGCTGTATACCAACTTAATCAAAATAATTATTCATAATCATGACAATTAAAGCAAATTGTATCACCCACCCCCCCCCCCCCAAAGGAAGAACTCCAAAACACAAATGGTCCTGTCCACGTTTGTAGATTTGTGTCTTCATCTGAAAGCTAGCAGGCATTGGCGGGTAGAAGGGAGGGGAAAAGGCATTTGTATGTATATGCGGTGTATGTAATTTTTTTAGTACCCATGTTTAGGCAGTGTACATTATAATTTTTTGTTACCAAGTGATTCCCATTATCAAGACCCTGAATCTGCCCCTGCATACTGGGGCCAATTTCATAGAGCTGCTAAGCTAAGCATTATAAAACGGACTACCAGCCAAAATGCATCCATTTTGTATGACAGTTTGGCTGGTAACCTATGATCCACGCTAAGCAAATTTGTCTATTAAGCAATTTTATCTGCTAAACAGATCCCTGAAATTGGCCCCTGGTTGATGAGTATTAACAGAAATAACCGCAAAGGAAATTCAACATAATCCAGCCTTCCTAAATTATTGGGTGAAGATTGAACGTAAACCTACGAAACGTCTCAGAGGAGGCAATAAAAATATAACTGAAATCTACATGTATACAAATAATATTCTACTCTATAATAAGGGGCTGAGAGATTAAATATTATTCATCAAGGCCATTCAAATTTACAATAAACAAAACTATAATTTTGCTTTATAAAATATTCAAGTAACACTGGTGTTTGACTGCAGATCCTGTCGCCATTGAGACAAATCCTGGTGACAATTTACAAAGAGGGTAGCTTTTATTTAGTCTGTGTAAGGTATGAGCATCTTTCCCTTTTGGAGTATAATCCAAACTTTATGATAATTTTGAGGGGTCAAGGGTCAACAAAGTTGTTCATAAGAAATGGCCCAGTTCTACACACTCATGACAATGTTCGTATTGAATCGCATAGCTTACAATCAACAGTCAAGTAGTTTTGACTGTATAACTACACCACACAACATACACAATTAACAGAACAAGAGATTGCTGAATACACTCTCGGTCAGCATATTTGTCCAATGTTTTCCCACAGACAAGCAGAAGTCGTGTTCTATGCAATGTATAGACCCGTAAGCTGTAAATGATTTAAACCGATTCTCGTATGCCTAATACTATGGTGGATTGTGATTTGTTTACACAGGAACATGCGTGTTCAATGTGCACAATGTGGTTATTAAACAAAATTGTATCAAAAACACAGAAATGTTCTTACACACAAAACAAAAACTAAAAAGAAAAACCACAAAACACGACAGACACTAGTTTGCGAATCGACTCGAGTGACTTGTACAGTATTATGAATATCATATTTTGTTTATCGTCACTAAGAAAGCATTTATTTCTCAATTAATCTTCAAAGTCGAGGTAACTTCCATCTGAGTTGTACTCATACTTGTACTCAGGAAAATGTGCTTGACAATAATTATAAAGTTGGAGTACTCATACATTTTTTTTACTCCTACTCGTGATAAAGTTCTTAACTACAAATCTTTATTTCATCACCTTGTACAGTCAAACCTGTGCAAACTGGCCATTCATGGAAGTGGCAAAGTTAGACACCATGGCCTCTTTGCCAATGTAGCAGGTTCGATTACACATATTTCTAGCTTTTCAAAATCACAGAGCGGCGTGTACTCCAATAAACAAGAGTTTGGTGAACTAGTCATCGCTGATAACGTTCTTATCACAAGTTGGTTTACTTTATATACAGGTTAAGCTTTATTTAGCACAATGGACAATCAGCTGATATAACAATACATTTTGGTTGTTGAGAAAGAATGCCAGAAAAGATGGGACTTTTTTAGGATGATCAAAGTGCATAGAACAACTACATACAAAGATCATTGTCACTACTTACTTACTAATGAATGGTATGAAATCATGTTCAAGTATGCATGTTACATGTTTGTAGGTTAATTGTTCTGTCAAGGATGTTTTGCACACATGCCAGCACACAGCAGACAATAAGGATACTTATCAATAAATAACATGACAGATACTTGAAGATTTCCATTGTATCTGGATTGCTGTATGTTATTAATGTTTTAAATGCTCAAAATATATCCACAATATTTATATGATTAAATATACTCGGAGAAATTCATTGTGAACTGCAAAATGTTTACATATTTTAAAATGGTATCTGTACCTTACAAGTCTTATCAAATTTAGGTATAGGGTTTTGTATGCAGTTAATTAACCTATAAAAATGAATATAATTTCACACAGCTATTCAACTTTGCTAAAAAAGAGCAGATTTGTGAAATACTCGCCAGATAACCAGGCCTTGAATTTCATTTTTGAAGTGGGTCAACGGAGGTTATTGACCCTGCTGCTTCCCTGAAGTTCAAGGGCTATATTACACATTAAAGGCCCCGTCTGATAGGGCCAATATCTGTAATAACACCAGATAACGGCCTTCACTGGTTTCCAGAAAAGGAATGGAATCTGGAAAGTGACTAATGAGACAGGACCTTTAACAAGAACTCTTAACACTAGACCAACATTGCAACCCACAAATTTTGCTCAAAGGGACTGCGGAGTCTGACCTGTCCGCAGATTGAATCCATGTAGATTTCCACGTCAAGAAGATGGTTTCTCAAAATCACATACGAACTGAAGTGATTAAAGTAACAGCTGAGCTTACACTGTCTCCTCGAGTTGGTTGCCTGTGTCAATCACACTCATCCTCATATTGATCATCAAGAATAAATGATCCCATCACAGCATGGTCACGTATCCCACTCAATCAATTCTAGGAAGCACTTTTCATGTTAATGTAAACACAGGTGGAATGCAGAGGCAGGGTGTAGTGACCCTATTGGACCTCTTCCCATTTTACAACCTGTGTAGTTTAACCAAATCTACATGTAGCACAAAAAACATGCAGAATACCGTAAATTTGTGGCTTTTTTTTTGGTACAAGAAGTGATAAGACCAAGTCCAGCTAAAAATAAAATTGTAAAAAATGAAAAAAATTAAATAAAACTTCCCGCTCACCGACATTTGTCAACTCTGAAGAGATTTTAAGGGGAATGGAATCTGACAATGCCAAACATGGTTCCAAGAAACCTCATTAGTCAATCACCAATGTCCAATTTGTAAAGCTCTAGCCTCCTTCCAACACTCTTTTTAAAATATATTTATTCAGTCAGTTTTTGCAAATATTTGGCACCATATGATCAGAAAACAGACTGCACACTCCTTTTTTCCCTCTAGCAGGCAGGGTCAGTCCTCCCCCATGGTTCTGATGTCAGACTTTGTTGGATCTCAGGCGGAGGTGTCTAGCTCTCGTGCAGTCTCGGATTGTGGTCATGCTGGATGCTCCGTATCATAAAAGTTTATTGGTTAACTTACAAAATCAGCTAATTATCCTAGATCCAGTGTTATATGTACTGTGCCAGCCACTTGAATGCCTCCCCGTAACCTTGTTGCTTCAGAACGCTGCACATGAACAACTCCAGAGGGCGCCCTGGTAATTCTTTTAAAGGTACATTTCCCTGTACGAAAAAAAAGAGATGATATTTAAAGGTTACTTTACATTTTCCACTCTTAGTGCTTTTCATGAGTTTATGATGTACAAAGTACATTTTAACTGGTGTGAAACACTGCATGTATGTAAGCCCAGGGAGAATATCCCTGTTAGCTTCTAAGCTAATCTATGCATTCCACTTTTCGGGATAGTATTTTGGAGATGGCTCTGAACAGCAGTACCGGAATGGAAGTCTGTTACCTACACGAAAGAACAATGGATTTGGGCCATTGTTGACATTGCGCTTCACAGACTGACGCGCAAGGATTCAAATGAAGCAGTGCATCCTTGGCAACTTGCCAGCGCGCATGAGAACTTTACTTCACGTTTAATTTGTACTGGGGGGGCTGTAAATGTAGGTGTTTTTTTCTAGCACGATAGTGGAACCCAGCTCACCTTTCCTGTCGTCTGTTGGATGAGTCCGAAAAAATTCCTAATGTCATCTTCACTGCGAGCTGTAGGCATGTCAATTTTGTTTCCCAGTATTACTATTGGGGCGTTTACAACCATCTCGTCCGTCATCAGACTCTGTAAGGTTGGCGAAAAGTTGCCAAAGAAAAAGAAAAAGAAAAAAAATATTTATAAACGCCTATACTGTATTGATATGCTGTGGTAATGTTGTGCAAATTTCAAAAGGCTATTTCAATTATTCATGCTCCGACTCACCTAAAACTGAACATAGTAAAGAGAAACTCGTTTCTTTTTTCAGTAATTTTCTTTATATTTTCATTTCTTGAGAGTAAAGTATACAACTTAAAAGTCAAATGCCAATGAAATAAATAAAAATATTTGTTTTGTAAATAAAAAACATGAACCTTAACCCTTATCAAAATTTTTTGAAGAATACGATTTTGTAACAGGTTAACAGTGAAGTACATTTAAATATGTATTTCCCAAGCTTTAATAGTTTCCTTTTAGAAACGAAACGTGGTTTAACAGTAAAAAGAGTCAAATGAATTTATCAATTTATCACGTAACAAATTAATTTTGGTACCTATTTACTGTCAAACCATCCTCACATGATTATTTGGAGAAATGTATAGTTGAAGAGTTTCACAGCAAAACACTATATATCCATTTGGCTGAGAGGATATATTGCAGATTGCAGAGAAGCTGGCGTGGTGTTTATCGCGTTTTGGAATAAAACATGTATAATGATTAAGTTTATATAGTGGTTATGTCGCGTTTTGCTAAAAACTGAGATCGAACTTGTCTTCTGAGTTGTGTTGGTGCAAAAGTTTTAAATATGGCGTTTATCGTGTTTTGCTATGAAACTCTTCAGTTATTCTCCCTCAAGTAAAAAAAAAAAGCAATTTTCCGGTGAAAAAGACCATTTCCAGAAATTGCCATTGAAATAACATAAAACACAGGTGATACATTTTTAACCCTCCTACACAGAGGCCACTGTAAACCACTAAATGTCCAATGTGTTGTACACACATTGTTTGTGCATATAAGCCACACTGACCCTTTGAAGTAATCTCCAATGTACATACATGCATACAAAGACTGTATGTATACCACAGTTGACCTTATTTTCAGCAGGTTATACTGTAAACAAACTCCTAATAATAAATCACCATCAGCCACTGAGGCCGATAAACCATACCAAGCCTCCATCATCCATTGGGATTTTCAGCAGTTATTTTGTAAACAGGGACTCTCCATAGTAACCTACCACCAGCCACTGAGTCTGGAACAAAGTAATATGCCCTGCAATATGTCACTCACAAACCACTAAAACCAACAGACAAATGAGGCATTATGTTACTATGTAGTATAGCTATGAGGAGCCACTGCCAACCATAGCAATGGCTTGGAGTGGCCTCAATGGGTTGTTTCAAAAATTTCACTGATTGTAGGAGGGTTAAACAGCATTTTGTTGAGGAAATGCAAACAATCTAATATCTGGCCATATGCCTACCTGTCTAAAAAAAAAAAATTATATTAATTTCCAATAAATATTTATAAACAGCAAACACAGCTATCGTGGAAATGCACAATTCAATATCGGATAAACTACTGAATTATCATATGCCTTCCTGTACAAAGAAAATATAAATATGTAATTTCAAATTAAATATTTATTAAGAGCAAACATCTTAACTGGAGAAAAACAAAAAAATTAACAAATGATTGACTTTCAAATGACTCTTCAAACAAACCTCTATGTCCATCAATTTTTTTTTATTGAAACATCACATCTACATGTAATCCTCCTACTCTCGGTGGAATTTTTCCAGCAAGTCAACTAATCATTCAAAACATTTGAATGATTTTGAATGATCAATCAACAGGAGGGTTTTAAAAAGCTGATTTTTGAAGGTAAGAATGAATGAGACTTACATCAAGTTCTGCTTTGGCCTCGGCAAATCTTTTTGGGTCAGCAGCATCTATGAGGAACACGATACCATCAATTGCTGGCAGATAATCCTTCCACACTCGCCTTGCCTGGGCATGGCCACCCAGGTCAAAGGTTGTGAAAGATAACGACCCCATGCTTAACGATTCTGATGCTGTGAACGAAGAAGAAAATTTTGACAATGGGACAATGCGTTCCCTAATTAGCCCTAACTCCCTAGACCCATTTGCTTAAACATAACCTGAATCCTCCAAAATCCTTTAGTAAAGCAAGCATATGATGTGTATGCACACATGTGTTTCTAATCCCTGCATGCATGGAGCAATAAACAGTGTCCACTGACCCAAGCACTGACCTTACAATCACTACAACAGACACGGATGTACATGTACCATGGAAAGGCAAGTATGCCTAATAACCTCAATCCTTCAAAATCCTTCACTTTAGCAAAGAGCATGTAGCATGTAACCTCAATCCTTCAAAATCCTTCACTTTAGCAAAGATGATTTTGGAAGGTTAGGGTTAGCTAAAGGAACATTTCCTTGACATTTTCTTGACATTAAAACAGATGCTTATCAAGTATTTATTTAGGTAAAACTTGTAGCTTTGCATGGTGAGGATGATAAGTAAGAATAATTGCGGTGACACCATGTAGAATCTCAATTGAGTAGTAATTAGTTCTGAAAAGAACTGGAGGTACAACTCAACGTTTCGATCAGTATGCTCTGATCGTCCTCAGGAGAATGCCGGACTCTGCCGGAGAATGCCGGAAAATGCTGCTGCTTAAGTAGACTGCTGGAGGATCATCCAATGAATGGATGCTGGAGGATTAGTTCATTGAGGCGCGCAGGCGGAACTGTTGAGACTAGGATCCTAGGGCTTGGGGAGAGGAGTGTATGCTCACTGTTGTTAACAAGCACAGGGGGAAGGAGGGTGGTTGACTTAGGATATAGGAGATCCCTCAGTCTGGGGTGGGTTATGGACTTTGGATATAGAAGATCCTTCAGTGTGTAGTATTGGTCGCCAAATGTCGCTGATGAAGAAGCCGATGTCCTGTGGCACAGTGTTGTGTTTGACGATCTCGATGGCCTCTCTGATGCGTCTGGGGTGCCATGCGTATTTATTTGAAACTTAACACACACAAAAATTCACAGGAATTTTGTTTCACTGCATTAGCCCTCCTACACATAGAGGCCACTGTAAACCACTAAATGTCCAATGTGTTGTACACACATTGTTTGTGCATATAAGCCACACTGACCCTTTGAAGTAATCTCCAATGTACATACATGCATACAAAGACACATGTATACCACAGTTGACCTTATTTTCAGCAGGTTAAAACTGTAAACAAACTCCCAATAATAAATCACCATCAGCCACTGAGACCAATAAACCATACCAAGCCTTTATCATCCATTGGGATTTTCAGCAGTTATTTTGTAAACACAGACTTTCCATAGTAACCTGCCACCAGTCTGGAACAAAGTAACATGCCCTGCAATATGTCAATCACAAACCACTAAAACCAACAGACATATGAGGCATTATGTTACTATGCAGTATAGCTATGAGGAGCCACTGCCTACCATAGCAATGACTTGGAGTGGCCTCAATGGGTTGTTTCAAAAATTTCACTGATTGTAGGAGGGTTAGACTAGCAGTGATATTGCACAGATCATACTTGATGCATCTTGACACAATCTTAACCCTAACCATGCTTGATGCAACAAATGTTAAAAGCAGCTGCATCTTGTTGCCCTCAGCAGAGAACAAAAGACATTGTGGATCTTGTTGCATTGAGCAGCCTGCACACTTTGTTGTTGCATTTTGTTCAGCTGTGTACATATGAAATGCCTGCAGGGGGTTAGGATCAACCCTCCTACTACTACACGAGTCAAAATCAGTCAAAATGTTGATATATTTGCCAAGGTATATCTAGTGCACTTAAAAGTCAAACACTGTCAAACCTTATGTGTAGTAAGTACATTTACAGGTCAAAATGAGTCGACCGTTCTTGACTGGTAAAAGCATTGTCTGGTATTGTTCAGGGTGGTCAAAATGAAAGTAAAAACCAGTAAAAAATGTCCCTGTGTGCACATTTGGGTCAACAGTCAAAACAGGCAGTTGACTGATTTTGACTTCTATAGCAACTTCCCACTAAAGTGCAGCTAGAGTAGGAGGGTTAACCTACATGTACTTACTTGGGTGTAATGTTGGAACATGCTGTGCCATCCTGCCATCCTTGAGCATGTGTAGTAATGTCGTCTTTCCAGCATTGTCTAGACCAAGAAAAACCAGTTTGCCACTTTTCTTCCATAGACCTAAACAGAAGAATTATAAAATGGCATTAGTGTGAGATGGAATTCAATCAAAGTTATGAGAAGATTAATTTTGACAGATTAATTTTGTGGTATATATGTACGTATTTCTTGAAAACTAAATAGTGGGTTGAATTTCCAAATATTAACCCTTCTGTGAATGCAAGCGTCAAAATCTGTCAAAATGTTGATATAGTTGCCAAGATATATATAGTGCACTGAAAAAAGTCCAACACTGTCAAACTTTACATGTAATAAGTACATTTACAGGTCAAAACGAGTCAACCATTTTTGACTGGTAAAAGCATTGTCTGGTATTGTTCAGGGTGGTCAAAATGACAGTCAAAACATTTGGGTCAACAGTCAAAACAGGCAGTTGACTGATTTTGACCACTGTAGCTACTTTCCCTTTTTACCTTCCCTTTCTCAGGCCAACCTGCGGGTTGATAGACCCGCCAAAACCATTCATCTGTCAGTTTTTGAAAGGCGGAATAACTCTGTAGAACATATTACCATGTACAATTTAGATGCTTTCCCACACAAAACCAGTACACATCGCTGGCAAGTACTCTTTACCTTTCAAACGGTTTTGAGAGGTCAAACTATAAGAGGATTAATGATCAAGCTTTATAGAATCGATCCAGTCAGTTTACTTACCTATATAACTAAGGATATCTGTGAACCAACTCACTAAAAACATGATGAAATGTACTCGGTCTCAGCTCTGTCAATAGAAAGACAACCAAATGTTTATAAATATTTTACTCTTCAATAACAACACAAATCACTGTTGTTCCATCTTTCAGTTCTACTATGTTCTAGGGTTATTCCCCAAGGCACAAGGCTCCTAAGATTGTACTTGTAACGCAGCTGCTAGCACTACATACCACTACTGAATGCAGTCACAGACCTCTATTATACAAACTGCTAAAAGAATGTAGAATACAATTACCACTTAGTAATAGACACAAGTAGCGGTTGGGTTCAGCATTCTTTCCCCGACTGCATAGCATGTTTTGTATTACGACCCTTTTGATTCTTAACCAGTTCACGTCGGGAATTTTCTTTTTTTCCTGTCCCCCGTGCGGGTTTATTTTCAGTGAAAAATCTGAAAAAATTTCTAGCCATTAATAATTTTTGTTGTCAATGAAACTAAGTCCGGACACCCAAATAAACACCTTTACTCATTGACATTTCGAGAATTAAATGGCTAGTTTTTTAATTACGGTTGGGTTTGTTCAGCACAATTAGACCGTTGGCAAGCTCCGATGCAACGGCCTATTAGCGACCAGCGCCCGGTCGAACAGACGGCATACCAGGAGAGAGAGGAAAGGCCTCGTAAACAATGGATATAAATTCGTCTTCACAAATTCTTGGCTGGTACGTCAAAGGAACAGGCCTTGGATGAAGGGATTACGCAAAAATCAACAAAAAGAGTGAACTCGTTCATTGTTTGCAGTGCCTTTTGTCCGGGGCCACCGAACCGTGACCCCATGGACTCCGAGAAACGATTGCGTGTATACAAGTCAGCCGCCACGACGGCACGCCATGTGTGCCCTGTTGACAAGTCTCCCGGTAACACACACAAAAATCAGAATGCGTGTTTAGACGCTCTCTGATCCCCGGTTCAAAAAAAAAATGCGTGTATACACGGCCTCCAATGCGAACTGGTTAAGAACTGTTTGCAAGCACATACATGTAAACTTCACCCATACAATGACCATTTCATAAATAATAATAATAATAATAATAATAATGTGTGGACTTATATAGCGCACGTATCCACCAACTAAGTGGTGCTCAAGGCGCATTATATTATTACCCCTGCTCATAAGGCTCATAAGGCTCATAAATCATTCCTGAAACCATCTCAGCTCCCTGGGGAGTATACAGCTCAATTGCTGCCATTACAGCGCATATAGGTCTAATCAACCAACTCTGCCCTCACAGGTACCCATTTAACCCCTGGGTGGAGAGAAGCAATTATGGTTAAGTGTCTTGCTCAAGGACACAAGTGTCACGGCCGGGATTCGAACCCACATTCTGCTGCTAACACCAGAACTTGAGTCCGGTAAGCTAGACCGCTCGGCCACGACACTCCACAAATGCATCCAACCCAAAAATTATTTCGAAAGAAATACAAACAGGAATATAGAAATGCAGCCATGAAATAGTCACTGTATGTGTTAAGTTTGCATGTAAATAAAATCCGCTAGGTGCCACTATATCACTTTTTGTTTCAAAGAGATCTATCAAACTACACCATTTGCAATTTAATGTAATCTAACATTTTGTGATTCTACTTAATTATATTTGCCCCAGGAAAAAAGATAGAAGGCTATATAACTGTGAAAGGGTTTATTTAAATTATCGGAAAGAATGTCGTATCCGGCCGCCACTTTTTAAGGGCTTTTTTGGATTTTTTTTGCAACCACTAACCAGTTAAAAAATCATTCTATCGATTTTTGGTGGTACAGAAAGCGAAAACTATCTTTAACCCTACTACTTCTGGTGCCTTTTTCAGACAAGTTGATGCACCATTTGAAACCATTCACTTTTGTGGTTTTGAATGGTGAAATAACTGTGTACAGTATTGATTCCCCCAAATGGTTTTGAATGGTAGGTCAGCTAATACAAAACCTTGTTTGGATCTTTCCAAATGGTAGTACAGCTAATACAAAACCTTGTTTAGATACTTCTAAGTGGTGAATCAATGAACCCTCTATGCATTTGAATGGATTTGAATGGTAGTAAAGCTTGCTACCAACTGTTCAAATGGTATCACCATGTGTGTACAAAACCAATGGGCATTTTGGTAAGTGGAAATTTTGAATGGTTTCAAATGGTCAAACAGTAGGAGGGTTAAAATCCACTTTTATGATGGTTTTCGGACTTGATTTCCCTTCTAAAAAAATCCTCCCCTTCAGAAAATAGAAGGATCCTATTATAGTTGCCACTACGCATGTACAATGACTGTGTTGGTCACTAATTGTGGAGTTTACAAGATCAGACTGACATGACTGAGGAAGTCATCGTATACCAAAAATGCCTGATTTTTCATGAAATAAATATCCTGGAATAATTTGAAGTATATGTCCATCATCATCCATATGTTCTCCACCTTACCAGGGTAGGTAAGATTACATTATTGGTTATAAATATTTAATGAAAAATAGTGGCGGCCAGATACGACATTCTACCCAAATTATCATGTCTAATTAAACTGAACGGAAAGAATGTTGTATGCAACCACCACTTTTTAAAGGGTTTTGGGGAATTTTTTGCAACCACTAGCCAGTTAAAAAATTATTCTATCGATTTTGGGGGGTACAGAAATCGAAAATTATCTTTAAAATCCACTTTTATGATAGTTTTCGGACTTTATTTCCCTTCTAAAAAAATCCTCCCCTTCAGAAAACAGAAGAATCTTATTACAGTTGTCACTGCGCATGTACAATGACCGTGTTGGTCACTAACAGGGGAGTTGACAAGAACAGACTGACATGACCGAGGAAGTCATCGTATACCAAAATGCCTGATTTTTCATGAAATAAATATCCTGGAATTGAAGTATATGTCCATCATCATCCATATGTTCTCCACCTTACTGGGTAGGTAAGATTACATTATTAGTTATAATGAACGAGAAAAAGTGGCAGTTGGATACGATATTCTTCCCAACGGAACAGTCATGACAGTGAATTGATCTCGAGTCTTGACTCGTGTCTTATCAGGAAGAAATGACAGACAACTTGTACCCTAAAACAAGAGACCTTAATTTAAAACGGAGTAATCTTATGATATTAAGCCAATTTCATTCCAATTTTAAACATGTTGGTCAGGTCCTGTAAAAAAAAAAGCTCAAAAACGCCGTTTTCGCTTGTCATGTCATATGCCCGTGTTGACTGCATGCAGCTGGTCATGCTGGTAATGCAGACTGGTTGAATGACGGTCGGGAGAATCCACACAAAATTTCAAAATAACCCACTCAACACATCTGGTATTTATATTTTGTCTAAACAAAAATGTGCACATAACTTACCTCTTTCAATAATTTTTCCTTTCTCTGTTAAAAATTATTTAAAATAGTACAAACAGTAAATAACGTAATTTTCAACTTAACGTCGACGATCCGTATGACTGCAGAATGAACCAAGAAAATGGATATTTAAGTTTACGTCACAAAACTTTCTGAAAGAGTTAGTTTCATTGGACAATAAATATATGACTCAAATTGTTGTTCTCAATCAAAATGAAGTGATTTTGTCTTTATAATCTAATTTTAAAAAAGTAATGTTTAGAAAAAATTTAAATATATTGAATTTCAGTAAAATTAAATGATATTTTAATGTTAATATTACAATATTAACACTTTGATATCATTTTAGGGCTGAAAACTGACCAATCACAAGAACGCTTTTGACGATTTCGGATATATTAATGATACACATGAATGGGGACCACAGTGAAGAATCATACGGGTAATGTCAAATTGACCTTGAGGGCGCTATCCCCAAAAATAATGGCGTGTATTGAAACTTGTGGGCGCACTGCGGCGGCCGCTCCAAACTTATTTAGTCAGTTCCCAGTGTAAAATCACAATAGTCACAAAATCATATCCATGAAACCGCCAGTACTCAATAATGAAAATTATTGGCACAGCATTCATCTTTCATTTTCTGTTAAAATTTTGGTGGCTAAGCCGATCAATTTGTAAGATATTCTCACACCCAGATATAATTTATTGGGCAATATTTAAGTAAGACTAATTGCGGCGACACCATGTGGAATCTCAATTGAGTAGTAATTAGTTCTGAAAAGAACTGGAGGTACAACTCGACGTTTCGATCAGTATGCTCTGATCATCCTCAGGAGAATGATTGGCAATATTTGTTTTCCAGCTGATATGAATCCTTCGGATACTTTTTAATTAATTTTTCTCCTGAAAAAAAAACATGTATGAAAACCTTTATTGTCATCCTACGAATTCAGCTCCGAACTGTAACCGTTAATTCTACGCGGTTAAAATGACAGTGGAATTATGCTCAATGCATATCAATGCGCCTCAACTTACGGGGCTATAGAAAACAAAAAACGGGACCGTCCACTGATCAACGGCGGATCCAGGGGGGGGCCAACGGGGGCCATGGCCCCCCCCAAAAAACCGAAGCTGTACGCCCCCAAAAAGAAAAGAAAGAAGGAAAAAGGGGAAAAGAGACAAAACAAAACCCCACAACTTTACGCCCCCTCCTTGTTCATCTAAGTCTTGCTTATAAGTTATTCTTTTGTTAAAGTAGGCAAATTAAACCACACTGATTGGCTACATGAATGTGTTCATATTACTACTCACTCGACAACATTGCCACAAAATTTGCAATGGTAGTTTGTGCAGTTAAGCCAAGCTGCATTAGACGAGGCGTACACGGTGATTGTATGCATGGCTTATGCACACGCGACTGGTTGTGTGGGGTTTCCTGGATATTAGGTGAGCCATGCAACGTCCGCAATGTAGGCCTACGTTTAGACTTGGCGCGAACATCGCGTGCATAAAACGCATTTCAATCTTGTGAGTACGAGCAGGAGCAGTGACTTGAAAGATTCGTCTTCCATCGTCATATGAGCAGTAAGTATCAACGTAAAATACAGTGGGCTGTTTTTGCAGCACTGTGTAGATTACACAATAATGTATGTACATACCATAACACTCTGGGGACTCCATGCGGGCACCAGCCTAACCCAGATGAGGTGGCCATATCTTAAAACATGTCAATGATTGTTTTCTGAAAATCTACCCTTTTGTAGAAAGGATCAATTTTGATCAATAATAACTGCCGTTAATTCCAGAGTTCTGTGTCATCAATGGATTATTTCAGGCGGCTTTATTTAAACATTAATTTGCATTAATAACTTTTACAACTTGCACACGATTAGCAGCGTAAGTTTGTCATAATCATACAACGCCACACCCCAGTGGAGCCGGCTAGCTCCTGTGCACGTAGCTATAGGAAAGGAAAGTGTCAATGGAAACTTTTACAGAAAAAAATGAGCCCCTCCCAACACAAAATCCTGGGTACATACATGCGCCACTAAACAAACAAACCCCACCAGAAACGTTTTGCGCTCGCAAATACGCCCCTCCACTGAGCATTTGGCCCCCCCTAAACTTTGGGCCTAGATCCGCCGTTGCCACTGATCTCTATTAGTGGGACCGTCCAGTCTGGACTCTGGAGCTAGCCAGACCATCAATCATGCAGCCCGCCCTCACGCGGCTAATTTTTGTATGTGCTCTATTTATTTTGTATAATTGTTTATAATATAAACAAAAAACACACTCAGTCCAACTGCAGCAAAATGTGGGAACTAACTTGGTTATTTTATTAAAAATATTCCCATACGGATTTCACAAGCAATGAAGTTAGTCCCCACCAATTTGAGTTTTGACGGGTATCTGTAACTCTCTGGCATAATAGGATGAGCTACCCCGAGCAATGAACTATTGTGATATTTTGAGTGCCACGTTGAAAACACGAGCAAGTTACGCATGCTCGGTGGCTAGTCTACGAAATGGGCTTTTCCTTAATGAATAATGGCGACTGTCATGTTCGGCTTTTGTACACTGAAACAATGACCACAATTTACGCCATGTTTCGCCCATTAGATAAACTGTTTATTCGTTCTCTCGTCCATTTTTGCTAAGTCATCATTTCCTGTAGTTGTTTGGCTTCTATCTTATTCAAGGCATTCATTAACAATTAAATGAAAGGGGGTTGGATATCTCCGATTTATGACGCAAGTTTCATCATTTTAACGCTGACTCAGTGATCTAAATAATTCAATATGGCGGACTCTCATCCAAACGCCTATGTAAACGCCCAGGTGATGAAAATGCCGGGTACTGCCTCTCCGTCACAGGGTTCCTCGAGTGGAATGGGACCACCAACGGCAAGTGAGTATTACTGGGAAATTACTGTTAAATAAAAGCAGAATTCCAAATGTTTGTGATAAGTTTGTTCGGTTTCGGAACACATACATGACATAGACCTACACTTTTTTCAGCTCACCAAAATCTGTAAAATTTCACTTCTGCTCCTCGCTCTAACAAAGTTATGCTTTACGTTAAGCCTAACGTTATCTTAAAACTTTTTGGAGCCTTATTCAGAACATATGCACCAAGCAAAAGTAAAACAAAACCGGACACACTTTCATTCCAACCAAACAAGAAAAATAAATAAAATGAAAAAACGAGGCCTAAGGCCATGAGAATGAAAGTCATAGATTTGCGTCCACCGCCCGCATGTCCCGAAAGCTACCGCCTAAATTTTTCATTATTTGCCAAAAAAATCATTATTTGCACAAAAAAGGTATTTTCACCAAACAAATTTAGTTCCAAATCATCCACATCAGTAAAACGAAGTTTTTACCAAATTTCCACCAGTAGGCCTACTAGGCAGTAGGCCTATGTGCGCTATAAAATAATCATTAGCACATGTTCTCTTACAGTCTTAGTCCCGCGTACGTCGTTCACAAAAAAGGTCGCATCGCGCTAAAACTGTATGTAAACTCCGTCCGATCCACACCTGCAACTGCACCGCCTTCACATGCACAACACGTTCGCTGTTGAGCCTAGCTAGTGAGTAGTACTAGTATGTGTGCGGCCCGCACGTACAATGATGCATGTACGTACACAGATTAGAAGAAACATCTTGTGATTGCGCTGTTATTAATGATCAATGGAAATAATGAATAATGAAAAAAAGCCTCATGTAGGCAGATTCACGCAAGCCGCCGCTGGCGGCGCACTTCAAAAGCTAACTTTAGACATCGCGATTGTGACCGACTCACTCACATCCGGGTTCGCGCGAAAACGTTCCCCCTGGCTAGCTGTTTAATATGTCGTCGTAGCTTTCGCGTTGTCGCTGTCGCGGATTAAGAGTTAATATGTATAAGCCATCTTAGATTAATTCATAAATTTTGCTTCGTTTCAATGCAAAATATCCGAACTCGGACGTTAGAAATATCGCCGTGTTTACGACCCGTTTTTCATCATTGTGCATGACGGAAATTCATCATCAATTTAGAGGTATTGGATGGTCTTCACGAAACTTGAAACCACGAAAAAAGGATACACCGTATCGTGGTGCCAACTGTAACGTTGGTGGAAAAACAGTGCAACTCGCGTAAAATGATCCGACAGCAAATTTAAAAAAAAATCACCTCTATCGGCGATTTGACTCGGTGAATCGGGGTGTCACGCACGCTTAATCGGGGTGTCACGCACGGGTGGATTTTGGTATTCAATGAGATTTTTTTGTTTAAAAGGGGTACATGCTATACGTTGCAGGCAAATGCGGTCACAACTTTTCAAATGAAACTGGCTTCCAAAATGACCAAATATTTAAATCAACAAAAAATCGTAACTTTGCACAGGGTTAACCTATCATGACCATTGACCCCTCATTTTCTTTCTAATTTTTTGCTCTATCCAGTGATATGACATTTAAAAGAATTGAAGCAACTTCAAATTTTCATGAATCTGCCTACCTCATGTGTTTTCAAAATTTCCCGGACGCAAATCTATGACTTTCATTCTCTTGGCCTAATAAAAAAGAGGATTTTAAAAAAAGATAGTGGATATTTAGCCGGCACCGGCTTTCTTTTAGTAAACGATATTAAGCCGGCAGATCAAATAGCGCCCTCTTTGACACGTACACGAGTAGCTGACATTATATAACGTATTAACCAGTTCGTGTCGGAAGCCGTGTATACACGCAATTTTTTTTTACACCGTGGGTCGGAGAGGGTCTAAACACGCCAAAGGAAAGTCCGGAATATTGGTAGGCATGCTCGGTTGAGCCACCCGTGTACGGTGACATGCACGGAAGACGTGGCCACCCGCTGTGGAAGCTTCCATTCACGGTGTGTGTGGGGAAAATAAACCCAGAAAAACTTTTTTATTCCCAACGCGAACTGGTCCACATCCTCGTAGCCGAGTGGAAACAATCCCGCATCGCTATCGACACGCTGCGCGTTCGATACCTGGTGATGCTTTTTTCGATTTTTTTTTTTCATCCCAAAAAATAAGAATATTATCTTTTATTACTAAAAATTTACTCCTACATTTAAATGGATAGTACTACTGTACCTTTTTTCTGATTTGTGGCTCTCAAGGATTTTTTTTTAAAGGGAAATAAATTCTGAAATTGTAAATGGTCTGATTCCCAACTCGTTAATACGAAGTCACAACGACAATGTTGGCGTGGAACCAGACTAACATTTGTCACGGTAAAATTTCTAAGTCCCCAAAAACAGTCACTGCGCATGTTCAGTGCCGTTCCGGCTTTATATCATTTACTGAAAGAAAGCCAGTACCGGCTAAATATCCACTGCCTAAAAAAATTAATGTTAGGGAGCCTACATTAACGTTAATGTTAACATTAACGTTAATTGTAATTGTTAAGTTAGAATATTACCAAAAACATAAATCATATTTTTTATTTTTTTATTTGATCCGATGTTGCACATAGCATAGGCCTACCTACATACATTTACTTTATGGCATCCTCTCCCAAGTGAAGGCAAGGTATTTTAAAGCCACACTTGCACGGAAAGAGGAGTTTTGAAACTTGTTTGTTATATACAGTGTGTGTATTAAGGTATTATTTTATTGTTAATATGATGTTATTACGCTCATGGTTTTTTCGCAATTTGAATTGGGACCCATTCTTCAGTTTTTTAAAACCTTTCTCCACTCCCGCCGTTGGCAGCGGCTTCCATGGCACCCTACAAAATCAACACTGGAGCACCAGCGGCCAAGAAAACCAGCGTGAAAGACCCGGATGTACAACTACATGTGACGTCATCAGAGTCATGTAGCGAGCCATAAACTCTGAAGTGGCCATCTTTTTCCATTGCGTTTACGGCTCACAGGCAACTTGCCTTTGCGGGGAAGGCACCTCAATGAATAATGTATGAGACTGACAACGCAGGGGGGCTTTTTGCAAAACTCGCAGTGAGGGAGACACGGAACACTGGTTAACTTAAACTATAGTAATCATTAAGCATATTTAATGAATTTTGGCGAGAATTAGCCATGCCCAGTGCCATTCAAGTGTGGCTTTAACCTCCGACATTAGTAAATACTTGGACAATCGCTATTAATGTTAATAGTTTGTAATGTGTTTTTCTTTTCAATGAAATTGTAAAGATTTCATAATAAAAATTTTTTTCCAACATTGACCAGGTTGGCCATGTTCCTCTGTGTTACTCTTTGTCATTAACATTTTCTCTAGAGAGAGGGAATGGTAATTACTGATTACAAAATTACTAAATCGACAATTTTGTTCAAACTTACTTGATGACGGTAGCCTATCGAACATCTATCAAACATCTATCAAACATCTAACTTTGGAGGAACATGAAATTGATCACGGAATGTGATCCATTTTTCACATAAGTATGATATTTATTAAACAGTCATTATGAAATGAGCTGTAAGTTTCACAGGTTGGTTTATGTAAATCTTTCCTGATTGTTACAACATAAAGTATGGATGTATTTACAGATATTTTACAAATGTCATATCCAAGCCAGCACTTTTTGAAAAAAATAAATAAAAATTGTTATAATATAAAGTATGGGAAAGAATGTCGAACCCAACTGCCACTTGTGCACAATGTCTATTGCATGTGTTTTAGCAGATGACAAAATGGCCAACAGCTCATTGGATGTGCATACATTCATTTCTCAAAGTCTCCCAAAATATATTTTCCAATCGTCACTTGACTACACTGTCCTCTCCTTTAGTGAATCCTCTATCTTTTAAAGGAAAATCTGTGAAATTAGTCATAATTGGATAGAAAAAGTGGCAGTAGTATTGTACGTTCTTTCCAAAGTATGGATCCATACAGACATTCTATTTATGGTCATATCCAACCCTTTGCGATAAAAAATATAATAAAGCGACGAACCAAAACAGTTGGATGCCGAAAAGGCCAGGAAACTGGCAAAACAAATAGCTAAGTTTGCACATAAACTGAGCATCAAATCTTATCAAATCTTTGGAAGGACACTCATTAAAATCCTCCATGAAAAAAATCGAAAAATATTTGAACACGGGTAAACTTCAATAATCTTGTTTATTGACATGTGCTTAGTAAAGATTACTGAAGTTTACCTGTGTTCAAATATTTTTCATTTTTCTGTGGAGGATTTTAATGAGTGTCCTTCCAAAGATTTGATAAGTTTCTTTTGATGCTCATTATATGTTGCGCACACAAAAGACATTGAAAACAAAAGCAATAAAAACTGCATTCATTATGGGCAGGTAATGCTAGCCTTTGCGGTTTAAATTATCCAAAGATATTGTGAAAAGGATAACACTCAATGGTCAATTCACATATTACTCCATATACGTACATACCTTCCATACAGGTAGAAGTGCATTGTACAGATTGCACTCTGTAAAGTATATACCAAGTACATGTAGTTACGAACTTCATATTTCTTATCAATCAGATTTTCCCACTGGGGACCTTTGAACATATGTTTTGTTAGTGACATACTTACGCGTATTATATTTCCTCATTGAGATCGTGTGAGTGAAGGACATTCAACCAGAGGTCCAGAGCATTGTACTCCATGAACAATGGATTTGTGTAATTCATGACTTTGAGCTCCACAGATTGACGTGCAAAGTCTCAAAAGGAACAGTACATGTTGGGTGTTTGCCAGCATGAACGAGAACTTTACTTAACCCTCCTACTGTACATGTATACTATCTGAACTTTAGTGGCAAGTAGCTATAGAGGTCAAAATCAGTCAACTGACTGTTTTGACTGTTGACCCAAATGTGCACACAGGGGCATTTTTGTCTGGTTTTTCTGTCATTTTGACCACCCTCAACAATACAAGACAATGCTTTTACCAGTCAAAAACGGTCGACTCATTTGGAGTACAATGCCATAGACTTGGTTATGATACTGAAGCAGACCGACTTCTTACTTTACTTGAAACCATTTTTTTGCATTTTGGCTAGAAACCATTACAAATCAGCCAAAATCCATCAACATGCAGTAAAAAGGTACCCCAATTGTTGCACTCTGATGGAATTGGTACAGTTCCATGACTAGGCTATCAGTCCTGAATTCAACAAAGCGTTGGTCTATACTGTGAAGTACTGAATCTATCAAAAACATGGACTTTGGAGGTATTGGGGTAGTTAGGGTTAAAACCAAAAAAGTTAATCTGATTTGAAAGATTCATGCTGCTCACTTGTGTTTATTTGTAAACTGGACGTACAAAATATGCTTTTGTTGACAGTTTTATCTTTGTGTGTTGTTGTTTGCACATGTACATGCACACGTGTTATTGGCAATGATTCAATTGATCAGTAGTAAACTGGCGATTTGCCAAAAGGGATAACATGTATATAAAACCTTTGAAATTTGGACAAAGATTCATATCAAAGACCTGAGACCTAGTAAGAAAGTAAAATAAGAACTTGTGAGCAAATGGAGAGTGCAGGAGTAATGCAACAGGAGTATGTGTGTGATGAGAAATTGGACCCCCTCGGCATTTTGCTTTTAAATTATTTTTATTGTGCCGCCCACAGGGTTACCAGTAGGACAGCAAGGACCGCCCCCACCCGGAGGGTACAACCCTAACTACCCATCTGAAGGGAACACACCAAGGGGTCACAATCAAGGGCCACCACGGACGGCCAATGGTGCTCACCCGACCAACCCTCCCACGACAGGTTACGGCCAGGCACCACCAGTAGATTATAGAACGCAGGCAGGTGGGCATAATCCCAACAGTATGGGTGGAGGCAACACCGGTCCCCAATCACACCCGATGGGTGGTGGTTACCCATCAAGACCACCGGGGCCAACAACAATGGTGAGCTCGAACCAAGTTGGACCTCATCAGGCACCGTCAAGAGGAGCACCGCCCAGTGGCTTCCCCATGCAACCCGGGATGAACAGCCCCTATGCAAAACCGGGCGGTAACCCACCCTCATCACAATCGATGCTAAACCAGTACTCTGGCCCACAGCAAGTGAACTCCTATCCTGGATCCCTCCAGTCTGTGCCCCCTAGTTCCACTGTAACTGGACCTCCGTCAAGAGTGACAGCCCCAGCTGGCCAATACCCCCTCCCTGGATCTTTGCCTGGTGGCCGTGGACCTTATGGGCATGGGGGTGCAGGAATGCCCCCTGTCTCTAGGAACTCGCCTTCAACTCCTGATGGTCCTCCTTTTGATAAAAGCTTCAATTCTTCAGGTTAGTGCATGCAAAATAATGTAAAGTTGAATAATATTTTTAATTTGGGGAGGGAATATGTATATATTTCCTAAAAAAGTGGATTTCATCAATGTTTTTTGACCCATTCTGTCTGTCTTCTAAGATACCAAATACATTTACTGGTTTGTGGGAGCAGTTTTAAGGGGCACCAAGGCCAAGACCAGGGCAACAGAATCAGTGGACTCCATGGACACATTGACATTCCAGGCCTGCAATATTGAGCAAATGAATTGATTTAAAATGGTCTCACAGACCCATTTTAAAATTCACACACCCATTTTAAAATTCACACAAAGGTGCTTTCCAGACAAGCTAAAGTAATAAATTAGCAGTCTGAAGTTGGGAGGTTACTGAAGATAAACTCCAAAAATTTAGTATCTCTAACCATAGCGGTGTTTCCTCAGTGTTTCCTCGGCTGATGATGGGCGTGGCGAGGGGCTATTCAGTTTTTGATCAGCAACCATAAGAAAAAGGACAGAAAAAGGAGAAAACAAAATCACAATATACCACAAAATACATTTGTTTCTTCATTGTTATTTTATTTGAGCAACTCTTACGTGTAATGTGGCACAAATTGAGAAAGAAATTGTGAGGTAGTCGATACAATCGGCACGGTGGGCCACCTCGTATTTGAATGGGACAGGGGAAGCACAGGGATGTCATCACTTGTTTACATCTAGAGCAACCTGTTTGGCAGGCAAAAACTTGCATTTGCCTTGATTTTCCACTATACAGATCTTGCATGTTATTTTCAACAAAATTTAATTTTATGTGGCTATATTGATCGTGTACCAACATGCAAAATGTATCAATTTGCCAGAAAACAAATTCTACCTACAGAGGGCGCTTCAAATGTAAACACGTGTTGCATGGTTTGTATAGTTTTAAAGGGAAAGTACAACTTTAGATTTAAATTTCAAGAATTACTTAACCCTCCTACTATGCACTTAGCTATAGAGGTCAACCGTCTGTTTTGACTGTTGACCCAAATGTGCACACAGGGGCATTTTTAACTGGTTTTTACTGTCATTTTGACCACCCTGAACAATACCAGACAATGCTTTTACCAGTCAAAAACGGTTGACTCATTTTGACCTGTAAATGTACTGACTACACATAAGGTTTGACAGTGTTTGACTTTTAAGTGCACTAGATATACCTTGGCAAGTATATCAACATTTTGACTGATTTTGACCCTTGTAGTAGTAGGAGTGTTAATGTAATAAAAGTGTGAAATTTGCATCACAATAGATGATCAAACTTTTTGAGCAAACAATGAAAACTTGTTTCATGTTTTAATGTTTTTCCAAAAAGTCATCAGACTGCAATTATTTTGAAATTCAACATATCAATTTCTTGAAGATGAAAGTATAATTTGTCAGGTTTGATACCAACTTGACGCCAAATATTCCAAGCTTAAGTTCATTTGATAATCCGATTATCGCCAATGTTGTACCTTCCCTTGAACTGGGCAAGCTTCACCAGGAAGCTATGATTGGGCCAAAAGTTATTGTTTTGGTAATATTTTGCTTGTGCACCCCAAATTAATTTCACCTGCAAATCATAAACTATTGTGTTTTAACACACTCCTTACTCACACGCATTCCCTCCCTCCCCTTTTTTTACTGTGGTTATTGTTTCTTTGGCTGCACGGCTGTTTTGTCGCCCCCTTCCCTCGTCCGCCTTTTCCTTGTCCCTTAAAAACAAACAAAAGGCGATGGACTGCAGGTACCGAAGTACCCCTCCATGATACGGTCACTGTCTACTGGATCTCTGGGCGCTCTGCCTTTGCCCAAACTGCAAGTGCAGTCCTCGTCCCCGACGGCAGACCTTGGGAGTAATTCTCCAGGGGATTCAGGTATTAACTTCCTTAGCGATTTTTGCTTTTCCGCTGCATGTGGTGCATGCTGTGACACTTGCTGTCTGTGTTGGTGGTGGTGGTGTGACGCTCTCGCTGCTGTGGTGGTAGATGTAGTTCTTTCTTTGTTTTACAGTGAATGATTTTGCTTGTATTGCATGGTAAAAATGCTAGCCACAATTTGCATTACATTCTACAAGGGTGGACCCAGAGGTGGGATGGGTGGGTGCAGACCACGGGGTCCTGACCCTCCCTATTGGCTGCCATTTAGTTTTAAAGCTCTTCGTAGCAAGTTATATTTGTTTTTAAAAAAAATATTTAAAACACGGCGTGGAGTAAATTGAATTGGAGAGTAAGTTAGGGCTAATTTTGTGAAGGATTTCTTATGACTCATTAAATTCCAACCATCTGAACTACCTCTTTTCCAAACTCCCCAAAATGCTGCTGACATACACGCACAAATATTTCTGCCTAAAAATGTTGCAGCGCCAAATTTTGAGTGAAATCATTCCCGTTTCGATCTCTAGTTTCATTGCACGACTAATATCCTGTTTATTTAGCCTTTGCACTGTTGTATTATTAGTAATAGTAACTTACATGTAGTTACCTTAACAAACTGAGGTTTTCGTCATGATTTTTCTCTTCTTAGACAGCAAATCTGTATTTTTTGTGTGGTCAAACTAGTTGCGCATTATCGTGGGTGGCTTGACCAATCGGCTCCATCATTGCCTTAACCCTCCTACTTCTGGTACCTTTTTCATACAAGTTGATCCACCATTTGAAACCATTCGCTTTTGTGGTTTTGAATGGTGAAATAACTGTGTACAGTATTGATTCCCCCAAATGGTTTTGAATGGTAGGTCAGCTTATACAAAACCTTGTTTGGATCTTTCCAAATGGTAGTACAGCTAATACAAAACCTTGTTTAGATACTTCTAAGTGGTAAATCAATGGACCCTCTATGCATTTGAATGGATTTTAATGGTAGTAAAACTTGCTGCCAACACTGTTCAAATGGTATCACCATGTGTGTACAAAACCAATGGGCATTTTGGTAAGTGGAAATTTTGAATGGTTTCAAATGGTCAAACAGTAGGAGGGTTAATACACCTATCCGGCCTGTCAATAAAAAAACATGGCTAAACCAATAAGGTTTCAATATACCTGACAACTGTTGCTGTCTGCAATTTTGTCAGTCAAGCTATCCAGGGTTATGTGATCTTATACTTAGTATCTGCTTTTGGGGTGAATAACATCATACTTTGCCAGTTTTATGTGAAACCATTCCTCCATATGTGACTCGCTCTATCGTAATGAGGAATGTCCCCCAAATATGAAAAATGGAGATATGCATACATGTACATCATAACGAGCATTGAATGGGCTTTCCAATGAAGCCAAACATAAATGTGTCCCTTTTTCTGTTCCAAAGTTATTAAACAAAGAAGTTGAGATACTGGTGGGATTGTTACAGAAACGTTTTATGAGAAAAACGGGTTTTTAAAAAAGTACGCGCTGCAAACAAAAACAAATGTTTGAACTTACGCGCTGCGTGTATTACATATGGGGCGCGCTGTACATACATGTAGTATCTGAACTTGAACGAAATAACTTACCGTGGCAATAGTAATCTTTCTGAAAGGCTAGAATCACAAAATTTAACAGGCGTATGGACCATGTCTTTAAGAATACTCTGTGAAAGTTTAACGTCAATGCTCAAATTAGTTTAGAAGTTCTGCGTCTCTGAATGTTTGATAAACAAACACCGTCAAACAACGATCATGCGTGTACATGAAGAACGTAACGTATACTACTATACAATGCATGACCGGTCGCAGTCGCTACGATCCCATGCCCAGTGCATGTGCCGTGCACATGTACATGTACGCTGACGTGCACGCGAAAGCACACAGTACAATCAGGCCGGCAGGCTGCGCTTAAACCGCCCACTTTGGCGCTTGTCTACGCCCATTCGAGGTAAACATCCAAACTGCGCAAGCTCAGTAACCCGTTGACGCACTTCGTCCAATCAGCTCGCTGGAACCCTACTGACGTGAGGCTTAGACTTAGCAACAAGGAGACTTTCTGTATTAAGTTTTGGGCGCTTATCTTATTATTCAGTATTCAGACAGTGATGTCATTGCTACAGTTACAGAGGTCACATCATGACCTCTCTAACAGTACCAAACATGCATGTTAAATGATAATGGCGACTCGACACGGCGCTACAAAAGGAGTTCAAACTCGTCTTTTTGGAGCTAACGAGGACGATTTGCAACAAAAATGGACACAGACACGCTTGAGAAAAGGTCTTTATTTTCTACTTTATTGATATTTTTCTCAAAAAGTAAAATAACACACAAACTTTGATATTTAATGTTCATTAGTACACAAAAATCTCAAAATCGATTTCAATGCGATTTTTTACGTTATGTGAACTTCAGAGCTTGTTTACGTGAAACGGTCCCTTGGGGGACATTCCTCATTACGATAGAGCGGGTCACATATATACTGCTCTTGCAGTACTCATTCATAAATCTCCGTTTAGACTGTACTTGAAGCTTATTAGTTTTTAGCTCGGACGTTTTGGGATTGTGTTCACTTTTCCCGCACACTATTCCTGCAATTTTCCTGCACACTGTACAGTGCAAATAGATTTCTCATGAACTTGGTGCACAATGTTATGCGATTCTACAAAGTCTTATTGGGGGTGGGGGGGGGGGGAGAATCACTTTTGGTTTTGTTCAGTAAAACAAGCACATTAACATCTTCAGTGTGTTGCCTACATTGTATAATAATAATAATAATAATGTGTGGACTTACATAGAGCACGTATCCACCAACTGAGTGGTGCTCAAGGCGCATTATATTATTACCCCTGCTCATAAGGCTCGTACATGTAAGGCTCATAAATCATTCCTGAAATCATCTCAGCTCCCTGGGGAGTATACAGCTCAATTGCTGCCATTACAGCGCATATAGGGCTAATCAACCAACTCTGCCCTCACAGGTACCCATTTAACCCCTGGGTGGAGAGAAGCAAATTATGGTAAAGTGTCTTGCTCAAGGACACAAGCACCACGGTCACGGCTGGGATTCGAACCCACATTCTGACGACTCGGCCATCAGAACACAAATCCGATGCACTAAACCGCTCGGCCATGGCACTCCACAGTATGTATGTCTTGTGTAGAAAGACTTGTATGGGGTGAAAATACAGTGACAATTTATTTTGAGTTGCATTGTGCAAAGTCATGTTTGAGTGTGTGTTACTCAAAGGTTGTGGCCACTTGTAAGATCAGGTCAAAATGGGTGCATTATGTAGCCACCTTATTGCACACATGCATTTTTTATATACATTTTACCTGCATAATTTTGTTTGCATATAAGTACACTGTACATACACATAATGCAGTGTATACAATTCATAAAATTCCATTCATGGACACACATACATGTACATGTACACATTGTACGATCTTTTCAGTGTGATCAATCAAACCAAATTAATAACACATACATGATGTACATGGTACACGTACTTGTACATGTACCTGTTCATTGGTACAGTACATGTATGTGGTATACTACAGTAATTAAAGCCCTCCTACTGTAGCTGAATTTTTGTGGCTAAAGTGGTCAAAATCAGTCAACTGACTGAAAAAAGCACTAGTTATTCAAAAAAAATTACTAGACTGGAAATATTTTTAAAATTTGAGAATTAGATTCATATATCAAGGAAAAACTTCTAGATTGCTGGGTCATTTCATTCATAGACCGATACTTTAATTACTGGGCTTGTTATTTGGGTCATTCCACCAGGTTGGGGGCAAGCTTGGTGATAGGTGACCCTTGCTTCGTAGGTAAATGTACTATTTAATTAACTGCAAATTAACCCTCCTACTACTACAAGGGTCAAAATCAGTCAAAATGTTGATGTACTTGCCAAGGTATATCTAGTGCACTTAAAAGTCAAACGCTGTCGAACCTTATGTGTAGTAAGTAAATTAAAAGGTCAAAATGAGTCGACGGTTTTGACTGGTAAAAGTATTGTCTTGTATTGTTGATTGTGGTCAAAATGACAGTCAAAAAACAGTCAAAAATGTCCCTGTGTGCACAGTTGGTTCAACAGTAAAAACAGGCAGTTGACTGATTTTGACCTCGATAGAAAACTTCCCACTAAAGTACAGCTATAGTAGGAGGGTTAATATTATTGTAACTTTCTATTCAAGGCACAGAGATTGATTTCATTCTAATCTGAAGAATACATGTAACTGAGAATGTGCACTCATAATAAGGATAATAAATGGTACACCATCGTCGTCGTCGTCGTCGTCGTCGTCGTCGTCGTCATCATCATCATCATCATCATCATCATCATCGTTCGGCTGCTATGCTTGCGACCACAAGTTTTTTAAATGTTGCTCTATCTTGAGCTGTTTCTGAGATCATGGTCAGCATCCCTTCCAAATCTCCAAGCAGTTTTTGGATGTAGCTCAGGAACGTTGTCGGTTGGCGACGTCAATGATTTTGCCATGTGATGTTGATACATCTCCATATGATATATCTTTTACGTAACCAAGCAAGGACACCATGTCACAAAGCTTGCCCCATCCCAACCTGGTGGAATGACCTTTTTCCGGCCCTGTATAAAACTGAAAGTTTTCAGGCATTGTTCACTATTCTTATCTGATCCTTCACTGCACATGATTTTGCCAGAAACCCAGTCATTACACGTAGCACAGGCTACAACCTGTTGGCAAATAAACATAATTATGTCTCTTGTAATCTTCATTACACCGTGCCAACTCTTCTGTGACTAATGTGTCCTCTAACTCATTGCAAAACTGACATTGATACAGCATTCACACCATACATGTACATAATTTAACAAAACATTGGTAATTTAAAAACCAACCAAATGGATGAATTGTCATGTGAAACCTCTGCATGCAGACTATGTACATTGAACATAGTGTGTATAATGATAGTATGATGTTAACCACCCCAAACTCATCAAACTCCAACAGCTGGTTGTGTTGTATTTTGATGGACTCAGTACTGTATAGCCCAGACAGGGATACTTTACATGGGGCCGGGTGTCCCAATTCCAGCTACATGTAAGTCCAACAGTTTGGTGGTAGTGCTTGTGTATGGTGTTGGATTTTGATGGACTCGGTACTGTATAGCCCAGACAGGGATACTTTACATGGGGCCGGGTGTCCCAATTCCAGCTAAGTCCAACAGTTGGGCGTTAGTATTACTGCATGGTGTTGGATTTTGGTGGATTCAGGAAGGTTCTCAGCCAAAACCATTCAGGGGGTTAGAGTTTTAAAAGAGAATAAAGAGCATAATTGGTATTTGGAAGCGTAAGTTCATTTCAACAATTGTTCCCCAAACAAATATAAAGCTTTAATACGACACATTAATACGACACATGTACAACACATTAATACGACACATGTACAACAAGAGCTTACGGATTTATCTTGGCTTTACCATTTGATATTACGGATATTGAAATTACATATTTAATTGTATATTAAAACCCTCCTACTATAGCTGTATTTTTGGGAAGTACATGTAGCTATAGAGGTCAAAATCTGCCTGTGGTAGACTCTGGTAACTGTTAACACTTACATGTACACGTATGTAAATGCCCTGTCAATTTGAAGGGTGCCCTCAACAGGCTGTGCACAGAGCGGATACTGAATGTTAAAAGCATTCCATGTGTACAGTGAAGTGTTTTAAAGAAAACTTTTCCTTTCACAGTGTGCATTAAAGGGACAATATTGTCATGATCAGAGCAGACTTTCAACAGGGCATGGAATCAGTTGCCTAGTTTAAGATGAACGCAGTGACTGAAAATTACTAGCTCATTTACATGTATGCAGCAGCAACAGTAATACGACCTTATCACGTGGGGTATTATTTTCAGTCACCGAGTTCATCTAAAACTAGCACTCCGATTCCATGCCCTGTTGATCGAGACGATATTGTCCCTTTAACCAGTTCGCGTCGGAGGCCGTGTATACACGCAATTTTTTTTTGCACCGCGGATCGGAGAGCGTCTAAACACGTCATAGGAAAGTCGGGAATATTTGTATGCATGCTCGGTTGACGTGGCAACGAGCTGAGCATACAGTGACATGCTCGGTAGACGTGGCCACGCCCTGTGGAAGCTTCCATTAACGTGTTTGTGTGGGAAAAAGAAACCTGCACAGGGGCCCAGAAAAACTTTTTTATTCCCGACGCGAACTGGTTAACCATAACCTCTGTTGCCTTTAACCTTTGACCTTAAAGTAATTTAGCTAGCAGCCCAAGTCACATGTAAGAATAGACACAGCGATCCTCCATAATCTGCTTCATTTCAAATAGTAAATTGCTTGTTTCTTTCTATTGCATCTACAAATGGTTAAAAGTGCACATTATGTTATTCAGATTTTTTCTCCCGAAGTTGGGCGGGTAACGGGGGAATTTTTTTTTTTAAATCTGCCGACTGAGGGAGCTCTCCTAATAGAGCGCCCTCAATCGTTGATTTGGTTTGCACTCTGTACACGGACTAATGGCACTGATGATTCATGGCTCATTGTATGGCAACAAGACTTTCTTTTGTTGTTTTCCTCACCGCCTTCGCAAATTCCATGAAAATTTCAGACATTTTTGTTCATTTAAATGTACATTGAAAAATCCTCTTTTTTTTTTCATGAGAAAATGAGATTTTAGGGTTTTGCTCATTTAGGTTTTACTCAAAATCTATTTTTTTCATGATAATTATAGTCGGGGGAACCCAAATTAGTTTGTGATGTTTTCTTTCCAAAGAATTTTGCACTCTTTGTGAGGGGGAGCAATGATTTCATACAATGTACAAGTTATTTGGTAACTCACTGTTATTATTAGTAATTACACGTAATTCATTAAATTGCAGTCTTTTTCTTTTCTTTTTTTTTTTGCCACCAATGTTCAGGTCCACCCTCTGCCCGGTCTTCAGCAGCGCCCTCGCCTGTTCCCTCCCAGAGATATGATGCCCTTGAAGGAGGGACGCCGTACACTCCCAATTATTACCAAGGTATTAACAGGTCTTTTGATGGAATATCTTGGCCATTTTGTGTTTTTTATTTTTGTTATTATTTTTTTTTAATTTTAATTAATATTTTTTATGTGGGGGGAGGGTCATGGAGAAATATGGAAACAATGGAAATATTATGACTTCCTTTGAATGAAGACGTTATAACACATGAAAGCTTACATTTGTTATGTTTAGTTAAAGGGACAGTATCCTCATGATCAACAGGGCATGGAATTGGGGGTACTAGTTTTTGATTAACTAAGTGACTGATAAGGTCACACTGTGTTCATCTTAAACTAGGACATAGATTCTATGCCCCGTTGAATGTCTGCTCTGATCGTGATGATACGAGCCCTTTAAAATGCAGTCAGATTTTTATTTTTTATTCAAACATTGTATTCATTATACTATGCTATGTAAGAATAGAATAGAAATTTTAAACTATAATTTTATTATTTTTTTATCGGCAGGTCCTCCAACTCCGGGAACGCAATATGGAGCATCTCAACTGCCTGTTTCTCCTCTGGCGGCTCCATTTCATGGTCCTCCGTCAACCAGTGCAACGATGGGCGGACCACCAATTGGTCCACCAGTGGGTGGTACCCCCATGGGCGGTGGACCCCCTATGGGCGGTGGACCCCATATGGGCGGTGGACCCCCGATGGGCGTTGGATCCCCGATGGGTGTTGGATCCCCGATGGGTGGTGGACCCCCTATGAGTGGTGGACTCCCAGTAAGTGGACCACCGACCTCTTCAGCTGCTCCCCCTGGTCCCATAGGAGTGACTGGCAGGAGGCAGTACCCACAACAGAGTGGCTTTATCAGTCCTCCCCAGCCAGGCCAGTTACAGCAGCCACCCTTCCCCAGACAAGGTGGTATGCCCCAAGGTGAAAAGTCGCCGCAGGGAATGGGCAAACCGATGCAGAAAGCAGGGGTGATGCCGCAGCCGAATGGGGGTCAAGCTGGGTCAGGAGTGAACAACATAATGCAGCAACCAGTAAGTGGTCTGATTGGCATTATGTCATTCTTCGATTTTTTTTGTTACTTCAGATTTTTGCATTTTTCTTCTCAAAAAAGTTGAGCCTAGTCATCTGCCTGCAATATTGTTTCTCATTTTAGGAGAAAGGCAGAGACTCTGGGACATTGAATTGAATTGAATTTCCTGCTTTTTAAACCAATTTTTTTCCCCAAATGTAAATAATTCTTGTTAACCCTAACAACCTTCCTGAATCCTCCAAAATCCATCAGTGCACTTTTGGAAACATGCCCTTATCTTTAAAATGCACCGTGCATTTCCGTTGATCTTTCATATTCAGCACTTATGGCCTGTGCTTCTTGCCAGGTAGTAATTTTGTCCTAATTGAAGAGGTAAAAGTACCAGTTTCCAACAGTGCAAAATCTTTCCCAAAAAGTGCCCCTTGGAGGATTTTGCAGGATATGGGGTGGTTTGGGTTAATGCACAATTTTGTTACAGAAAGTAGTGTCTTTTTTTTGATAAATATAATATTGTTAAGTTTTCTCAAAATGGATTATCAAGACAACTTGTGTTTAATTCATATTGCAGGGAGGCCAGCCTACCATGAATAACATCAACACATCCATGGGTAACTTAAGGGTACAGCAGGGTGACACGAGGCCCATGAATCTGCTCCAGCAGAGGCACATTGTTGAGCCCACGCCTGTGGAACCACCCAAGAGCAAGCTCAACCCTGACTTTCAGAAGGTGCAGGTTGACCCTGAGTAAGTCTCATGATTGTAACAGGCCTGTGATTTCTCAGGATTTTTCCTGATTTCAGGATTTTGTGTTTGCCTCAAAATATTCTTGCAAGACGAGACATAGCCACCAAGGAAAAAGGTAACCTGTATTGTGTCCAAACCTCTTGTTTCTAGTTTGTAGGGATGTGGAGAGTCTGTTAATCCTCAAAAATTAAACATCCAAGAGGTTCAGGGGGCTTTGTCCTCTAGATCAATGAGAGCCAGGCCAGGTACCCATTTTTCAGGATTTTTTTACTTTTGTCAAACCACAACCCTTTTGTGATGACCCATTTGTAAATGATCACAGGACTGGAATTTCATAGCGAGACCACTGCCTCCATTGCCATGGTCTTGGCCTTAGTGCAATTACAATAATGAAATTCCAGACCTCTGATCAGTCCAAAGTGCGCTGGACTAAGATGTGTTGATCTGGGACAACACTCAACCCTGACTTTCAGAAAAGTGCAGGTAGACCCTGAGACCCTGAGACCTTGTTTGTGATGAATAGTTTGTAACGAGTGCGGTGATCGGCGAAGGCAAAGTGCACTGGACCAAGGTGCGGAACACTGTGTGGCGAGGCATTTACAATTGGGTGGCAAAGTGTACACAAATTGGCATTCCCGTGCGTCCCGGGCAACGATAATTGGACCAGTCTACAAGGCAAGATGTGTCGTTCTACCAACACAATTCGGCCATGGCTAGTAGACCGAATGCTGTCTCTTACCACCTGATAGAGACACAGCCGAAGTTACTGCACAAATGTCTCTCAGCCAGGTTAAAGATGAACTCGTATCTGGTGTAAGGGTTGTGTAATACCTACACTGATGTGTCATCCGGATATGAGATGTTAAGCCGGAGGTTAGATGTACAGTGCACATGAAAGACCCCTTAGGGACAAGGGCCAAAGTCATGGTACAGCCAAGCTTTTGAGAAGCCCGGACAGGCTCAGGCTTTTCCCCTGCCTACTGGCCTATATAATGAGCTCTGCTTGCCTGGGCTAGGCCCCCCCAGAAGCCCAGGTTATGTTGATTGGCAGGAACTGTATTGTTACAGGATTAGGACTCACAAAAGACAATTAGGAGGCCAGGTAGCCTAGGCCTGGCCAGGCTTCTCAAAGGCTTGGCTGTACCATGACTTTGGCCCTCCTCCCTTAGTGCTAATATCAATCAGGAGGCCGGGTAGCCTGGGCCTGGCCTGGCAGCCTAGGCCTGGCCAGGCAGCCTGGCCTGATCAGGCTTCTCAAAGGCTTGGCTGTACCATGACTTGGGCTCTCCTCCCTTAACACTTATCGTGAAAGAATAGGCGTTTACCCCAGTATTTCTGGTCCACCAATATCGGTCTGTAACAGTTCAAAGCTGAGACCAGTGATAATCACTAATCAGACCAACCAGGATAAGTACAAAAATAAATAATAATAATAATAAGACACTTTCTGTTTGTGTTTTCTGTTGCAGTATCTTCCGGAGCACACTAAATGCTATCCCTCAGACAAACGGGCTTCTACAGAAGTCGAGAATGCCATTAGGACTTGTCATACACCCTTTCAGAGATCTGTCGGTAAGGAGATGTGTTCATTATTGACTCTGTGTAATTCCAGCAGACTGTCGACGGACTGTCTGTGTTGCTAAGGGTCGGACAGCCTGCTGACAGAACATCCCGAGTGCAATCTCGCCCGCAAAAACCACTGGGCCATTCTCCCAGTAGTATCGTCCCGGAAAGCAGTAATGAAGCTGCAGTCCTAAAAAAAAACTTCCATTGTTAATGCCCTAATCCATTGTCAATAGTGTTCATGGGTGGCTTAGACCTTTTGAATTGCCAATTAAGCCTTTCCATTGTGTGAATGGATTAACGTTGGGCTAGCCATGCCCAGCCAGACAAAGCGGTTACATCAAACTATAGTGTGGCCAGCTTCTTCTATTAAGTTTTTTTTCTAAAGGTCTGGTAGCAGACTTGGAGTAAAAAAAATAGTCAGGGTGAGAATTTTTGCGGGTGAGAATTTAGATTGTTCTGGGTGGAGTTAGTGGCTAAGTTAGTGGAGTAGATTGGCTAAGGTCCCTAAGTCCACAGTATTTATGAGTCTTTACAAGATTGCTTACGGGTACCCGGGTATGGGAAGATTTTCTATTTCGGGTATCCGTTCCAGAAATAACCGAAAACGCACAGCCTTACATTCTTAGTGAGGCAATGGCACACATGTGTACAATGGGTCTCTCCGTTAGAGAATCACCATGCCACTGGTTGGTCCAGTGCAGCTTCGGACGCAAACTTACCCAAATCTGTAACTGACTCTGTCGTTGTGTCTTGCAGCATTTGCCGGTGATCCAGTCTAGTGTCATCGTAAGGTGTCGCTCCTGCCGGACCTACATCAACCCATTCGTCACGATTTACGAGCAGCGTCGCTGGAAATGTAACCTCTGCTATAGAGTAAATGAATGTAAGTTTGAAAGAAATCCCATTATTTTTAAGAAAAGAGAAAAATAATTTAGTTTGAATTAAATTCAATATTAGAATGAATATAAAATATCTGTAAGACTAATTGCGGTGACACCATGTGGAATCTCAATTGAGTAGTAATTAGTTCTGAAAAGAACTGGAGGTACAACTCCGATCAGTTTCGATCAGTATGCGTTTCGATCAGTATGCTCTGATCGTCCTCATTCTCCTGAGGACGATCAGAGCATACTGATCGAAACGTCGAGTTGTACCTCCAGTTCTTTTCAGAACTAATTACTACTCAATTGAGATTCCACATGGTGTCACCGCAATTAGTCTTACTTATCATCCTCACCATGCAAAGCTACAAGTTTTACCTATAAAATATCTGAATGCATTTACACTTTTGTTTCGTGAACGAAATAAAGTAAAAACCTGAAGATTTCTCAGGAATTTCCAGTTGATTGATGATGCAGACTTAATCCTTATTAATGAATTGTTTTCATCATTCATGATAACCTCGCAGTACCTGAAGAGTTCACCTTTGACCCTGTTACCAAGAGTTACGGCTCACCTGAGAGAAGGCCAGAGATCAAGTCAGCCACAATAGAGTTCATTGCACCCTCGGAGTATATGGTAAGCAGCTGGTTACCTTGCTAAGTAGTTATTTTACTTTTGTGCTTACTAAGTTGGCAAGTCATGGAGTGTCGTGGCCGAGCGGTCTAGCTTACCGGACTCAAGTTCTGGTGTTAGCAGCAGAATGTGGGTTCGAATCCCGGCCGTGACACTTGTGTCCTTGAGCAAGACACTTAACCATAATTGCTTCTCTCCACCCAGGGGTTAAATGGGTACCTGTGAGGGCAGAGTTGGTTGATTAGCCCTATATGCGCTGTAATGGCAGCAATTGAGCTGTATACTCCCCTGGGAGCTGAGATGGTTTCAGGAATGATTTATGAGCCTTATGAGCCTTATGAGCAGGGGTAATGATATAGTTGGTGGATACGTGCGCTATATAAGTCCACACATTATTATTATTATTATTATTATTATTAAGTCCAATTGTGACAGCGTGGCTGCTCATTCAAGTAAGCTAGATTGATTTCATTACACCCTCAGATAAGCTTGGGCGATATTGATTTTTTTTCATCCACGATGTATCAGCAAACATCTCGATTTTCAATAATAGCACAATTATTTTTTTCATTCATGCATGATTGCTTTAGAGCCGATAACCACAGGTATGCACCCCTCTACAAGTTTCACAATAAATCGCAAATTCGTTTGCAGAGTGTGTGTGTACTTCTGAAGTAGTTCATTTTTGTTTCTCACTTCCAAAAGCTGAAAAGACTTCTAATTTTGTTTCCATGGAATTTCTGACTTGACTCACAATGGCGATTTTTTTTTTTTTTTAATCGCGATTTGCCGATATCTCGATAACTTAAAAAGGTTCTCAATATCGTAATCGAATAAAAAAAGCTATCACATGTTTATCGCCCAAGCTTACCCTCACAGTGTATGGTAAGCAGACGTTTGCCTTCAAGGAATGCGCTATATAAGAACAAATTATTATTACAATGTTGATGGTTAAGATGCGATTTATATTCTACAACCATTTCCTTCTCTTCCAACCTTGTTAACAGCTGAGGCCACCACAACCCGCTGTCTACCTCTTCATCCTCGATGTCTCCTTCAGCGCCGTGGAGAGCGGGTATCTGACGATTGCCTGCCAGAACCTCATGGACTGCTTGGATAAGATGCCCGGGGACGCCAGGACGCTGATGGGATTCATCACGTTCGACAGCACCTTCCATTTCTACAGTCTACAGGAGGGGATGACCAGGCCACAGATGCTGGTCGTTTCAGACATCGAGGGTGGGTTTTGGTCATCTGATGTAATTTTTTTGTATTGCGAGGGTCTGTGAAAATTTGAGATGTATCATCCATGTATTTCCCTATTTTAACAGCAATTTCCAAATGTTACGCCAAAAAAAAGTCTCCTGTTTCTGGTCTCAATGCACGTCGTCTCAGACCCGCACGTCAGCATTTTTATTTTATTTTTTTGCTATGAAACGATGTCCAATTGCAGCCAAAATTTCTGGATCAATTGGAATTTTGCCATGCTGTGCTTTAAAGGACTTTTTCACATAGGGGTATGAACATTTACCCGATTTGTGAGGCCTCTCTAAGCCACCATACTTTGTATACACAGGGACCAAATTTCCCATATACAATGTATCACGTATTTCCCTGTTGACAAAAAAAATGTGTGCCATCGCACCAATTTTGAAGCCGATTGATGACCAGATACCGAAGACTTTTTTTTTTGGCCTTGAATTTTGAATTGTAATTTATTTTTTTATAAAAATAATACCTGCCTATTGATTTCTAAATTCAAAGAGGACTGACTGTTGATAAAAAATTTAACATTTGTCTTTTTTTATTTCAGATGTATTCCTTCCTTGTCCAAATGACTTGCTTGTGAATATTCAAGAGAATAAAGAGGTGTGTTTGTGTTTGAGTTTCTTTTATGGTTTATAACTTGCTAGAAACTGCTTCTTTGGGTATTCTTACATTCCATTAATCAAGACTAGCCTGTGGAAGTTTCAGCTCAATGCGGAGTCTTAAAGGGACACGATCAGAGCAGACTTTCAACAGGGCATGGAATCGATGTCCTAGTTTAATAAGACTTGAAGGTTTGCATGGTGGAAGAACAATAAACTGAAAGGTTTGCGGTGACACCATGTGATGAGTGAATCTCTCTTTTGAGTATGTGTGTGGTTCCAAAGGAACTGGTTGACTCAACGTTTCGGACAGTATGCTCTGTCCGTCGTCATTCTCCTGACGACGGACGTGTTTAAGATGAACACAGTGACTGAAAATTACTGGCTCATTTATGCAGCAGCAACAGTAATATGACCTTATCATGTGGGGTATTACGGTAGTCACTGAGTTAATCTGAAACCAGTACTCTGATTCCATGCCCTGTTGTAATTTCGGTTTAAAGCCAGCATACACTTTTGCTAAAATGAATCAAGGGGGCACAAAAGTTATTAATTTGGAACTCTATCTTGAATCGCCTGACGATGATTAGAGCATACTGATTGAAACGTAGAGAAGACCTCGAGAAGTCCCCATGGTTCTCCCTGAACCACACTCTCACTTAGTGATAGTTGAGAAATGAGTTGCCTGATATTGGTTCGCCCCTGAACCATAATCTCACTTAGTGATAGTTGAGAAATGAGTTGCCTGATATTGGTTCTCCCAGAACCATATTTTCACCTTAATAGCGACAATTGAGATACGAGTTGCCCGAAAAAGGTTCTTTTCAGATCCTGTACCTCACTTTGCCATAGTTCAGATAAACACATGGTGTTACCACAAACCGAAACAATACTCCCACATTTGGAACCTGTTATTACATTGTATGACTGACGTTGGTTTTTATGATTTGCCTGTAGTTGGTGGAGGAACTTCTAACACAGCTTCCGAGTATGTTTACGGGAAACAAGAACACGCAGACAGCACTTGGGCCAGCATTGCAAGCTGCTCTGAAACTCATGGTAAGAATGCACCCTTTATGAATTGAACTAGCGCCAGTTACAAAACGATGACCAATCAGGATGCATATTACATATCACATGACCACCCTGATCTAAGACAAAGGAAAGTGCTGAAGCCTGTGCGTTACAGTGTAAATCCGTGCGTGTATGTTGTTGACATGCGATACACGTCGCACACACAAACACAACACGTGTTTAACATTTCCATTCATGATGACAAGCAGGCCTGCATTTATATGTAAAAAGATGACTTTGAGAGCGTAAGACAATTTTATATGTGCCTACCATGCTCACGTCAATGCCTTTGTTTAGAATAAGCCTTGTGGAAAATATTTTTACAAATCGCAATGTTGTGATCCTCCGGATTTTAAAGATTTTAGCAATAAAGGAAAGCAAAGCAAACGCTCAGAACTATAGATTTCACGACAGCGGCCCCAATACCCTTAGGATTTTTCAAAACTGCCTAACCATACCCCTGTATTTCACACAGGTTGCGAGTGTTTAAGCCGTTATAAATATACATTTACAAAGATAACTTGACGTGTGCCTACAACGTACATGCTGATGCCTTTGTATATAAATTAAGTATTTGTAAAACATGTCCCATGGGTTACAAGTGTTCAAACAGGGAAACATAAGTGTAGATACGCCTACATGCTGACGTGTTCATATGAAATGCGCAATGTCAAATATGCCCCACGGGTTGCGAGTGTTTAAGTTGTTTTAACCCTCCTACACATGGAGGCCACTCCGATCCACAAAATTCTGCTCTTGAGCAACCTTCAGTACCGTAATTTCCGGAATATAAGCCGCGGCTTATACGTTGATTTTGACCCGGTAAAAGTTGTCTGCGGCTTATATGTGGTGCGGCTTATACGCCGAGGTATGAATCTTGAAGAACAAGACACAATGCACAATTAAGCAAAAATCGTTGGTAAACAGACAGAAACAGAAACCTAAAAACCTTTATTATTCGTAGCGAAAACGGTCTGGTCATTGTCACAGTTTTAGTGGTCCACAGAAAACCCATGAGCCATATGCGGCTCAGGCGGGCTATACTATACTCAGTTATCGCGTATTGCCATATTTATACAACGATTCACTTAGGAAACTGATTCCCTTTCCCAGACCCATCAGAAAGGTGTTACTTTTCCAAAGATGGGCACCGGTGAAACCACAGTGAAACATCGACCCAAAAAAACATGAATATGTAACATAATGAACATATTCATGACACTCGATCAAACAGCCAATGAAACGAATATAAAAATGTTACTACGCAAATATATCCAATTACTACGTGCGGAAATGGCACGTGATACTGGGTCCTGAATAACCATGAGTGAGTGAGTGAGTGGCGTCCGGCGGGCCTCTGTGTGTGCGGCTTATACACGGTGCGGCTTATATGTTGACGCATGAATCTTGTTTTGGTGATTTTGGGGTAGTGCGGCTTATACACCGCGCAGCTTATATTCCGGAAATTACGGTACATACATGTACAAGCCTGCTGTCCTTTCCAAGTAATCTTACAAAATCAACTGTAAATGTTTGAACATATTAGTATGGCCTGCAATGTATCGATGGGAGACCACCTTACCCTGCAATCTCAGTGGTGTGACAGTGCACAGAAGGGTAACCATAGGAGGCCACTGGCAACAGCTAATGAATGGCTTGGAGTGGCCTGAATGGGTTGTTTCAAAAATTGCACTGATTGTAGGAGGGTTAATATGGTTGCGGCTAAGGCGCAAATGGCGATAGGCGAATTGCACTGATGATCTCTTATTATATTTGGCTTTTGACAGAGCCCGACAGGAGGGCGTGTTACCGTGTTCCAGTCAGGGTTGCCCAGCCTAGGGGCGGGGGCTCTCAAGTCGAGGGAGGATCCAAACCAAAGAGCATCATCCAAAGTAAGTCAGCTATATCTTTAAGATAGAGAGTACACTTTATTTGCTATAGCAACAACAAAAAACATGACTTTTTTCTTGTTTCGTCATTTCTTCATTTTCCTTGCAGAATGTTGCCAACCTTGGGCCAGCGGTAGACTTCTATAAGAAGCTGTCCTTGGACTTCTCAGCCCAGCAGGTAGCGTGTGATATCTTCCTCCTCAGTGGACAGTATACTGATGTGGCTACTCTAGGTTTGTTGCAGATTTTAACTGAGAAATATATATATATATATATATATATATACTGCTCAAAACAATTTAGGGTACACCGGATTGTTAACATCAAATAGGTTTGAAATGTTCCATGAACCGGGATTTTCATTTGCAACCCCCTCTCCCTTTCAGTAGTCATGTCATGAAATGTGTAATCACTACATGCATCCTTTATCATCTGTTTCATTGTGCAGTTGTTTCTCATCATTTCTGTGAAACATTGTGTTTATCTGAAATAAATGATCTTGCTTTAACTGAGATTATTCCGGTGTTCCCTAAATTGTTTTGAGTAGTATATATATATATATATATATATTTTTACCCACTCACAAATAAAGTGTTGTGGTTGCGTGGTCTTAGAGCACTAGACTCAAGTTCTGAATGGTTAGCATGTTCAACTCGTGTTCTTGTGGGTTCGAACCCAGCCAGGGGATCTCGGTCCTTGTGTCCTTGAGCAAGACACATCAGCACATTTGCTCCATCCTTAAGAATGAGGATGCAAAGCTGGAGATCCTGTGTACTAGAAAAATCAGTACAAGTAGAAGAACCCATAATGACACTTATCCAGCAAGAGTAGGTTTTACCCTGGTGTCTCTGGAAGTAAATTGATGGTCCATCAAAAATCATCTTAAAGGAGGAGGGCCCAAGTGTTGGTACAGCCAAGCCTTTGAGAAGCCCGGTTTCTGGTCATCGGTCGGCTTCAAAATCGGTGCAGTGATGTGTTTTTTTTTTTGGTAATCTTTTTTTTTTGTCAACAGGGAAATAGTAGGGACCAAATTTCTCATGTACAAAGTATGGTGGCTAAGAGAGGCCTTACAAATCGGGCAAACGTTCATTCCCCTATGTGAAAAAGTCATTTAAAACACAACACGGCAGAATTCCAATTGATCCAGCAATTTTGGCTGCAATTGGACATCGTTTCATAGCAAAAAGAAAAGAAAACTAAAAATGCTGACACATGGTTCTAAGGTGACGTTCGTGGAGACCAGAAACCAGAGGCATTTATGTTTTTGCCTTATGATGTTTCGCCCATTTTCGCTATTTTAAAAATGGCCACCAAAATGGGTGTTCCCTGAGACAAAATTGAAAACATTAAAAATGCTGATACATAGATCTGAGGAGACGAACACAGACCAGAAACTGGAGACTTTTTTTTCTGCCTAATCTATTCATATTATGTATAAAACTGTAAGTCAATGCCAGTCAAATAAATGATTTCCTTGTTCTCCCTCCACCCCACTATAGCTGGTGTCGCTAAATATTCAGGTGGTAGTATCCACGTTTACCCAGGCTTTCACAGCACTCAGAATCTGGTTGAAGTGGAGAGGTTTGGCTGTGACTTCCGACGGTACTTGACGAGAAAGATCGGGTTCGAGGCAGTCATGCGAATACGATGCACAAAAGGTGAGACTGAACGCTGCCCATGTGGCAATGTTAGAGGGAAGGTACAACATTGGTAATGTTGGCTAAACTGCTTCTATGAGGATGCTTACTCTCTTTGAATCAAGATATACATTGAAGGGAAGGTACAACATTGGTAATGTTGGCAAAACTGCTTCTATGAGTATGCTTACTCTCTTTGAATCAAGATATACATTGAAGGGAAGGTACAACATTGGTAATGTTGGCAAAACTGCTTCTATGAGTATGCTTACTCTCTTTGAATCAAGATATACATTGAAGGGAAGGTACAGCATTGGTAATGTTGGCCAAACTGCTTCTATGAGTATGCTTACTCTCTTTGAATCAAGATATACATTGAACGGAAGGTACAACATTGGTAATGTTGGAAACTGCATCTATGAATATGTTTCTATAAATCAAGATTAACATTATACAACCAACCTGTTTCAGCTAATTACCTTGTGTGTCGTTCATGTAAATGCATTCTGATATTTTGTATTTATTCTGATATGGAGTACTCTTTCCTAAATTCAACTGGAAATTATTAATTCTGAAGATTGTAAATTTAAGGCTACAATTGAACATTTTTGTTAATTTTTAGTTAACAATTACTCACCTTTATTTGTCTATCGAAATCATCTGAAACAAATGTTTTTATTCAAAATATTCTGACCAAAATTAATAATAAAGATAAGGATCCAATCATGACTTTCTCTCCCATGTTTGGTCATCCACAGGCCTGAGCATTCACACATTCCACGGCAACTTCTTTGTGCGGTCGACGGACCTCTTGTCTCTGCCAAACATCAACCCGGACGCCGGCTTTGCAATGCAGGTGTCGATCGAGGAGAGCCTCCATGATTCACCGGTCGCATCTTTCCAGGCTGCTTTGCTGTACACAAGCAGCAAAGGTGAGACAGTCTTCGGCACATTGGTACCATCAGCAGGCCTGTGATTTCTCAGGATTTTTCACAAATCTTCCTTTGCCTCAAAATTTTCTTGAAACAGGATGTTTACAAATCGCAATGTTGTGATCCTCTGGATTTTAAAGATTTAAGCAATAAAGGAAAGCAAAGCAAACGCTCAGAACTATAGATTTCACCCCAGCACTGTTCACAACAGCAGCCCCAATACCCCTAACAAAATGTACGTGGATTTTTCAAAACTGCCCAATCACACCCCTGTTGACAGAAGAGTAGAAGCCACCAAGGAAAGAAAGAAGTTGCCTGTATTGTGTCCAAACCTCTAGTTTCTTGTTTGTTGGGATGTGGTGAGTCTGTAAATCCTCCCAAATTAAACATCCAGGAGGTTCAGGGGGCTTTATTCTCTAGACCCAAAGGGACACCCAGGCCCCGCTACCCATTTTTCAAGCCCCTCATTCCATGATGCCTTATAGCTGGTCAGGCAGGGTTAACTAAACTTGTTACCACGCTTGTTGTGTATGTTGTGCAATACAGTGGACTGGGTTATTGCAGGTTGACACACGTCATGTAGGTAATAATCTTGTAGTGCCATCTGATGGTAAGAGCCATTGTGGGAGAGCGAGACATGGTATGAGACAATTTAACTCTCCCTTCCGCAGCAGAATTTAAAAAAAACTTTTCCATTAAATTCTAAGACATTGATCAGAATATTTAAATGAAATGCAAAATTCTCGTCTTTATATGAATTATTCAGGAGAGAGGAGGATCCGAGTTCACACCATGTGCCTGCCAGTAACCAATCAGATGACAGAGATCGTGGCAGGGGCGGACCAACAGGCCATTGTGGCACTACTTACCAGAATGGGTAAGGGTTGACGTTCATTATCTCTTTCTGCTAATGTTACCTTAAAGGAACAGTATCGTCACGATCGGAGCAGACTTTCAACTGGGCATGGAATCGGTGTCGTAGTTTAAGATGGACGCAATGACTGAAAATTACTGGCTCATTTATGCAGCAGCAGTGGTAAATGACCTTATCACGTGGGGTATTATTTTCAGTCACTGAATTAACCCTTGTATGACTGCAAGGGTCAAAATCAGTCAAAATGTTGATACTTGCAAAGGCATATCTTAAAAAAAGACCAAAACTGTCAAACCTTACGTGTAGTAAGTACATTTACAGGACAAAATGATTTGACTGTTTTTGACTGGTAAAAGCATTGTCTGGTATTGTTGAGGGTGGTCAAAATGACAGTAAAACCATTCAAAAATGCCCCTGTGTGCACATTTGGGTCCAACAGTCAAAACAGGCAGTTGACTGATTTTGACCTCTATAGCTACTTGCCACTAAAGTGCAGCTATAGTAGGAGGGTTAATCTAAAACTAGCAGTATGATTCCTTGCCCTGTTGATAGTGATGATGTTATCCCTGTAAGCTGTTATACCAATTGTTACCAATTGTGTAAACTCCCATTAACCTCTGACATGATGTGTTCAAATATTTGCGCTTCTTTTTGTGTGATTCTTCAATGATTTTGATTTCTTCCATTTTTAAGCTGTCGACAAGTCCTTGACATCAACAATGTCTGATGCACGGGATGCGTTAGTCAACGTGTGCGTGGATTCACTGTCTGGGTACAAGGCCACATTGCCAAGCAGTCACACCGTGGGGACCCTCATGTGTCCACAGTCGTTACGAATGCTGCCCCTGTATACGTTGGCTGCACTGAAAAATGTAAGACTTTAAAGAGAACTTTTGAAGCCATGCTTACAAAACCCATATAACAGATGCTTTGATTGGTGTGTGTCGTTCACATCTCCGTGTGTACATCCAATCACATCAGTGCTGACCACAACCATATAACAGATGCTTTGATTGGTGGGTATATTTCACAACTTTGTCTACATCCAATCACATCACTGCTTTGATTGGTGGGTATTGTTCACAACTTTGTCTACATCCAATCACATCACAATCACGATGGAGTGTCGTGGCCGAGCGGTCTAGCTTACCGGACTCAAGTTCTGGTGTTAGCAGCAGAATGTGGGTTCGAATCCCGGCCGTGACACTTGTGTCCTTGAGCAAGACACTTAACCATAATTGCTTCTCTCCACCCAGGGGTTAAATGGGTACCTGTGAGGGCAGAGTTGGTTGATTAGCCCTATATGCGCTGTAATGGCAGCAATTGAGCTGTATACTCCCCAGGGAGCTGAGATGGTTTCAGGAATGATTTATGAGCCTTATGAGCAGGGGTAATAATATAATGCGCCTTGAGCACCACTTAGTTGGTGGATACGTGCGCTATATAAGTCCACATATTATTATTATTATTATCACTGCTTACCTACCAAACCCTAATAGCAGATGCTTTGATTGGTGGATATTGTTCACAACTTTGTCTACATCCAATCACGTCACTGCTTACCAAACCCATATAACAGATGCTTTGATTGGTGGGTATTGTTCACAACATCATGTTTACATCCAATCACGTCACTGCTAAGAAAACCCATATAATAGATGCTTTGATTGGTGGGTATTGTTCACAACATCATGTGTACATCCAATCACGTCACTGCTAAGAAAACCCATATAACAGATGCTTGATCGGTGTGTATCGTCAGACGTCATATTACCTACATGAAGTGTGCCACCCTGCTGTAATGCTTAAGGCATTGTACTCCAAATGCACGAATGCACAACTAACATGGTTACAAATTTTGCTAGTTCCTAGAACTTAACGCAATCTTAAACTAGACCTAGAACGCAGGCGAACCATCAGCTGTAGGGCGAACACGCTAAACGCTAAAGGTATGCATGTGAGATACAGTTCTCTCAGACGCCGGGTAAGTCTCCCAAACTGCACTGCTTCTTTTTGAGACCTTGCGCGTCAGTCTGTGGGACAATATGTCATGAACGGCTTAACTCCATTGTTCTTGGAGTACTATGATGTGGAGTAGGTTAGTACAATGAGTGGCACACATCATGTATGTAATAGACTTCTACAGTCCTGTGATTTCTCAGGATTTTTCCTGATTTCAGGATTTTTACAAATCTGCCTTTGCCTCAAAATATTCTTGAAAAAAAGAGAAGTAGCCAGCAAGGAAAGATAGAAGTAGCCTGTATTTTGTCCAAACCTCTAGTTTCTTGTTTGTGTGGATGTGGGGAGTCTGTAAATCCTCCAAAATTAAACATCCAGGAGGTTCAGGGGGTTTTGTCCTCTAGACCAAAAGGAGACCCAGGCCCGCTACCCAATTTTCAGGATTTTTTACTTTTATCAAATCACACCGCTGACTTCTAGTATCGTTCACAACTCCATGTGTACATCCAATCACATATTGTCATTGAAACTCTTTCCCCACAGGTTGCCTTCCGCCTAGGGTCGAGCACCAAGCTTGATGAGAGAGTGTTTGCAATGGAGATGTTCAAGTGTCAGCCACTACAGCACACCATTCTACATCTGCACCCTAACTTATATCCTGTGCATAACATGTCTGATGAGGTATGTTAGCTTCTGTGTTTTCTTGTTGTGTCACTTGGTGTTTTCTACGGGCTAGAAGCGATCTGAAGACAGTTTTGGAATCCTTAGAGGGTGTTCATTAACCCTAACTCCCTAAGCATTGTTAGTGAACAATAAAAATCCTTCAAAATCCTCCAACTGCCTTTGTTGTCTAGGGAGTTAGGGTTAATGAATCACATGTTTTCAATTTTGTCGCAGGGAACACCTATTTTTAAAATAGCGAAAAACATGGGCGAAACATCATTATGCAAAAAAAAAATGCCTCTGGTTTCTGGTCTCCACGAACGTTGCCTTAGAACTGCATGTCGGCATTTTTTAGTTTTCTTTTCTTTTTGCTATGAAACGATGTCCAATTGCAGCCAAATTTGCTGGTGGGAATTCTACCGTGCTGTGTTTTAATTTTTTTTAAATAGGGGTATGAACATTTGCCCAATTTGTGCGGCCTCTCTTAGCCACCATACTTTGTATATGGGAAATTTGGTCTGGTTCCAATAACCGCGTATACATGTATCATGTATTTCACTGGTTGGCAAAAAAAAAAAAGATTACCCAAAAAAAAACATTACCAAAAAAAAAACATTACCAAAAAAAAAGAGATTACCAAAAAAAAAAGAGATTACCAAAAAAAAAAGATTACCAAAAAAAAAAGAGTTTACCACAAAAAAAAGAGATTACCAAAAAAAAAAGAGATTACCAAAAAAAAAAAGGAAACCGGAGACTTTTTTTGGGCCTAAACTGTTCATCTCATTATGTTATTGTTAATGAAAATAAAGCAAACCAACAATATCTTGTACACGTTTAGGGTGCAATCCTCATCAATGACCAGTCGATCCCTCAGCCTCCCATTCTGGGCCTATCATCGGAGTACATCAGCCGTAACGGAGCCTATCTAATGGATTGCGGAGACGCTATGTACCTGTTTGTCAACCGAGAGGTGTCCATCTCGTTCTGCATGGAGATTCTTGACGTGCCTAACTTCCAGTCCATACCAGAGGATATGGTATGTTTAATTTTTCCATGTTGTGTTTTAAGGAAGACCGTTTTACCACCAATTGTGGTATGTTCCATGTTGTGTTTAGGGGAGACTATTCTTGACCAATTTCAGGATGTATTCAATATCAACTCAATATTGTACCACTCCTTTGTCTCATTCTTTGTCTCATTCTTTGTCTCATTCTTTGTCTCATTCCTTGTCTCATTCCTTTGTTTCATTCTTTGTCTCATTCCTTTGTTTCATTCTATTGTCTCATTCCTTTGTCTCATTCTATTGTCTCATTCCTTTGTCTCATTCTTTGTTTCATTCTTTGTTTCATTCTTTGTCTCATTCTTTGTCTCATTCTTTGTCTCATTCCTTGTCTCATTCCTTTGTTTCATTCTTTGTCTCATTCCTTTGTTTCATTCTATTGTCTCATTCCTTTGTCTCATTCTATTGTCTCATTCCTTTGTCTCATTCTTTGTTTCATTCTTTGTCTCATTCTTTGTCTCATTCTTTGTCTCATTCTTTTCTCATTCCTTGTCTCATTCTATTGTCTCATTCCTTTGTTTCATTCTTTGTCTCATTCTATTGTCTCATTCCTTTGTTTCATTCCTTTGTTTCATTCTTTTGTCATATTATTTTGTCTTATTCCTTTGTTTCATTCTAAGGTCTCATTCCTTTGTTTCATTCTTTTGTCATATTATTTTGTCTTATTCCTTTGTGTCATTCTAAAGTCTCATTCCTTTCTTTCATTTTTTGTCTCCTTTGTCTCATTCTTTTTTTCATTCTATTGTCACATTTTAAAGTCTCATTCCTTTGTTTCAGTTTTTGTCTCCTTACTTTATCTCATTCTTTTGTTTCATTCTTTTGTTTCATTCTTGTGTTTCGTTCTTTTGTCACATTTTAATGTCTCATTCCTTTGTTTCATTTTATTGTTCATTCCTTTGTTTCATTTTATTGTTCATTCCTTTGTTTCTTTTTTTTTGTCTCATTCTTTTGTTTCATTCTTATCTGACAGATTGACTTGCCAGAGCTGGCAAACACTGCCTCTGAGCGGCTGAGGACGTTCATCCTGTGGCTGCTTGACAAGAGAGCCTTCTCTGCACCCTTGCAAGTCATAAGGTGAGACATTTTTTCCAGCAATTTTTTATTTTAGTTGGATCATGAGACTGAGACCGAGACCGAAACCGAAAGACCAATAGACCGAGACCTATGACTAACTGCCAGTTAGTAACCCTAACCCCCTAGGTATTCTGGCTAGGAACCTTCCTGAAAAATCAAAAAAATCCATCAAAATGCATCATGCATTTTCCTTGATCTTTCATATTCAGCACTTATGGCCTGTACCTTTTGCCAGGTAGTAATTTTGTCCGATTTGAAGAGGTGAAAGTACCAGTTTCTGAAAGTGCTGAATTTTTCCAAAAAAGTGCTCCTTGGAGGATTTCGGAGGGTATGGGGTTGTTAGGGTTAAAGAATGTTGATGCTGTCCCTGTGCTGCAAACATTAAATTATAATACCTATGTGTCATTGATGTAAAAGATTTAACAGTGAAAAATAAAATAAACCATTAAACCATTAAAATAAACCACTTTATAGACCTGTGAACTCTGCTGAGGTGCCTCGTAAAGGCCGAGCTTGTTCCTGCTCTCTCTGTTAATTTGCTTTTACAAAACTTGCAGAGTGTTTTGTGTTATTCGCCTTCTTATCATGAAATTCCATGTGATCTCTGAATCCAAATTTTATGCCGCTTTTTTAATGTCCAAGTAATTTTCCGAAGTCGTCGTGTGCGATGCACAACTATGGTCGACATGTACCTAGGTACCAGACTGGATTCCACTTATGCTAGTACACAGCATGTCGGCACCAGACTATTCTCACTTGCAATTGCATAAACTGGTTCCCGGTCCGTACATGACAGTCACACAAGTAATTGAGGTGCGCGTTAACCCTAACTCCCTAGTCAACAAAGGCAGTTGGAGGATTTTGAAGGATTTTTATTGTTCAGTAACCATGCTTAGGGAGTTAGGGTTAATGAGGAGCATGGTGCTTGGAGGACGGGAACCATGCAATCTAGTGAGCGTACCGCCCTCTTTAGTTTCATCTACGTGCACAGGAAGTCAAGGTCTCGTACAGGTCTCGACCAAAAGATTTTTTCCTCCGAGACCAAGACCGAGCATTGAAAGTCGAGATCTTGAAACAGCTGGTCTCTGTGCACGTCACCTCAGACCTGTGCGTCGGCCTTCTTAGTTTTCTTTTAATTTTGTTTGCGATTGCAGCCAAAATCGCTGGATAGATTGCAATTTTGTTTTAAACAACGTTTTCACATAGGGGTATGAACGTTTGCCCGATTGTGAGTCCTCTCTTATCCACCATACTTTGTATATGGGAAATTTGGTCTGGTTCCAGTATCATGTATCATGTGGGTGTCGTGGCCGAGCGGTCTAGCTTACCGGATTCAAGTTCTGGTGTTAGCAACATGATGTGGGTTCGAATCACGGCCGTGACACTTGTGTCCTTGAGCAAGACACTTAATCATAATTGCTTCTCTCCACCCAGGGGTTAAATGGGTACCTGTGAAGGCAGAGTTGGTTTGCTCTATATGCGCTAGAAATGGCAGCAATTGAGCTGTATGCTCCCCAGGGAGCTGAGATGGTTTCAGGAATGATTTATGAGCCTTATGAGCCTTATGAGCAGGGATAATAATATAGTGCGCCTTGAGCACCACTTCGTTGGTGGATACGTGCGCTATATAAATCCACACATTATTATTATTATTATTATTATCTAGATGGCAAAAAAAAAAAAAAAAACATTACCCCACCCCCCCAAATAAAGGCATGTCAGCGCACCGATTTTGAAGCCAACCTATGACCAGAAACCGAATACTTTTTGCCTTACTAGACTTCTTTTAGCCCAAGGCTAGAGGATTTACAGAATGATGACGACATTTACTTTTAGATTGGCCATTGGCCATTGGCCTTGTGTGGGGCGATTTGCATAAAAAAAATAATAAATAAAAAAAATTAAAAATTGCTAGGTACAACAATTAGAAACACATCAAATTTAAAACTTACAACGAATTTTACTGACAGTTTGAAGCAGTTCCTTGATGGTATAAACTCACAAATATAAGACTTTTTGCCTTTTACTTATTTCAGGGAGGACAGTAAGAAGCGACAGTTATTCCTAACATACCTGATCCAGGATCGGACGGAATCCTCCATGTCATACTATGAGTTTCTCCAACATTTACAGAAGGAGCTCAAGTAATTAGTTCACCTATTGTCGATTTTGTCTATTGCACAAATCCTAATGAGTCAGAAGCAGACTGTACTGGGGAAGGGGAAACAGTTGGCGGGATGTGATGACTGACATCAAATTCCTGGGCATTATTAGTCTACAATAATGCCTTAGTTTTACCCCAACCTAAACTAACCCCATCCCCCACCCCTCCCACCACTACAGTCCTCCCACTACCCTACCCCTTTCCTGGTGCCACTTGAAACCCTTTTGAAAATGTTTTGCAATGTTGATATCGGTGATGTGACAAATGACATGTCTTATTTTAACAAGCACCCTCTGTTGAATAATAGCAGGCAACAGCTCTATTTGTGTTAGACTGGTCCCCTGTCTTTATCCTACCAAGGATAAAGGCTCCAGGCGCACCATTCAAGGGATTTCATTGGATACGTTCTGCTGAAGATCTGACATCACGAGGCTTGCGTGCTAGCTACCAACCAAGGTCAAAGTTGAATCTCGGGGAAAACATGGCGGCCAGTATCTGGCGTAATTCACGAGCCTCGAAGTGTGACGTCAGATCTTCAGGTTATATTTGTGTTTCCCTGGCACCATACCCTTCTGTTTCGAAAAGCAGTCGGCAACCAAAATGTATGGGTCAATCACATTTATATTTAATTTCAGCAATATTGGATGTAATTTGTATGTTAAAGAACAAGTATGAATTTTGAATAGAAATATACATGATATTTGCCTGCCAAGATGATACCAACAGAGGGCACTACAGTCTTACAGGGAAGGTACAACCAGTATTTGGAAATGTACATTCATTTCAACCCCCCACCCCAGACTTAAAGAAATATATCATAAACATTCATTTCAACCCCCCCCCAGACTTAAAGAAATATATCATAAACATTCATTTCAACCCCCCCCCCAGACTTAAAGAAATATATCATAAACATTCATTTCAACCCCCCCCCCCAGACTTAAAGAAATATATCATAAATATTCATTTCAACCCCCCCCCCCCAGACTTAAAGAAATATATCATAAAACTAACCTGTGAAAAATAGATGCTCACGTTTTTGAAAAAACAACAAAAACCTTATACATTTTTTTAAAAAAAAAATTCAAAAATTTGCTGGGCGACAACATTTTGAAAATTTTGACATGACATAATTTCTTTTTTTCGCTGAGATGAAAGCACTTCAGATGGAATAAGTTCTGAGAAACTTTACACCAAGAAAGCTACCAATGTTATAACATTGGTTATTACCAAATTATCATCTGAAAGCTAATTTGATGTGAAGTGAGTAAAGATACAGGTACCAGTCATCGAGTGCTCTCATTTCAGAGAAAAACTAGAACAAATTTGTGACTGGCTTTGGCAAAACCCTAAACTTGGACCCAACTTTTCGGAGTGACCTCCCAAATTTATCATGAAAATTAACAATGTTCCCAACAATGTTTCAGGATTTTTCTTTTTCCATCAAAATCTAGAGAAAATGCTCGATATGGTGACATGAAAATCTCAAACTGGTCCCTGGGGTCAGTTTTTGATCTTTTCATGGCTGTTAAGCATTATGGTAAATGCCGAGAAGTTTTGGGTTTTGCCAGAGCGGGTCACATTTTACAAAAAAAAGTTTTTGCATTTTGCTCCAAGTGTTTTCTATAAACATTGTGAATGCTTTTTCACAATTTTCTCATGATTTAAACTCTGCATTGAGCTGAAAACTTTCACAGGTTGGTTAATGTATATCTTGATTCAAAGAAAGTAATTGCATATCATTAACCCTAACCCCCTAGGTATTCTGGCTGGGAACCTTCCCAAATACTCCAAAATCCATCAGTGCACTTTTGGAAACATGCACTTATCTTCAAAATACACCATGCATTTTCATTGATCTTTCATATTCAACACTTATGGCCTGTACTTCTTGCCAGGTAGTAATTTTGCCCCATTTGAAGAGGTGAAAGTACCAGTTTCCAACAGTGCTGAATTTTCCCTAAAAGTACCCCTTGGAGGATTTTGTAGGATTTAGGGTGGTTAGAGTTCAAGCATTTTTGCCAACATTACTAATGGTGTACCTTCACTCTAATAGGACTTATGTTGTAAAGACATCAAACAAATTATAAACATGTATTATATAAAATAGGTTTAATTGTCTGCCTTGTAACAGCAAACAGCTAAATAATTTATCTGTAAGTAAGAATGGCTTTTATCAGCAAGGATATCATATCTGCCAGGTTTCTTGCAAAATGAACACCTGAGAACTCAGAAAGGCCTTTTTTAAATGGAATTGTTAAACAATAAGTAACATTTGATAATTTAAGTTGTTTAATTGTACCGGTTTACATTTTTGGATTAGTGTGGCATAATAGAGTTCTCTATGTAAATAGTCAAATGGCATTATGTAGGCACTACATGACAATTACCTTCTTAACCCTTCATGCTTTCTGAAAAAGCTATGGTTGTATTCGGTTAGGGAATACAGGCATCAAGAATCTATCATTTAGCATCTTATTTTCAGTAAGCCTTCATTTATAAACGTAATCAATTTTGCTTGGTTTGGATTTCCAACTCATTATTTTCCAATGATGTACGTGTGCAATTGTCTTAAATTGTCCAGATTTGATTCTTGTGAGATTGTTGCACAGATTGCCCTAATTATGTGACGGGGCATTCCACAGAATGTAACACTTGAATAAAGGAGTACTTTTAAGAATGTTTTGGGTACAGCAGTCTGCCAAGAATAGGAATACTCACAGGATATCTCAATTGTAACTGAATCAAAATAGTTTTTAAATTGTTTGGGTAGTCAGTTTTGAAAACACTGACAGAAAATATAAAATATATTTCTATAAGTTTTAAAGGCAAGGTGGTACAGCATTGCTCAACCTATCTTGTCAAAAAATTACCAAATTATTATTTGAAAGCTACATTAGTTTAAAGGGACCATATCGTCACGATCAGAGCAGACTTTCAACAGGGCATGGAATCGGTGTCCTAGTTTAAGGTGAACCCAGTGACTGAAAATTACTGGCTCATTTATGCAGCAGCAACGGTAATATGACCTTATCATGTGGGGTATTATTTTCAGCCACTGAGTTAATCTAAAACAAGCACTCCGATTCCATGCCCTGTTGATCATGATACTGCCCCTTTAATTTGAACTTAGTAAAAGTACCATTGATTAAAAGTGCTCTCATTTCACAGAATATTCATACAAGTAATGCACATTTTGACAAGTGGGCAAGTGTTTTCTGTCCAAAAAAACTTTGCTTTAACCCTCGTTCCCATATCCTATCCTCCCCATTGAGCTATGACTTTCACAGGTTGGTTGTTTGATCTTGACTCGGAGGCAGTTTTTGCCAACAATACCTATGTTGCACCCTCCAATTAAAACCCTAACTCCCTAGGCCCACTTGCTTACACATAAGCTGAATCCTCCAAAATCCTTCAGTAGTAAAAGAAGCACATGACATGTATGCACACATGTGTTTCTAAGCTGTGATACATGTACATGACCAGGGACCCTCCCTGCATGCATGGAGCAATAAACAGTGTCCACTGACCCAAGCACTGACCTTGCAATCACTACAACAAACATGGATGTACATGTACCATGGAAAGGCAAGTATGCCTCATAACTTCAATCCTTCAAAATCCTTCACTAGAGCAAAGAGGATTTTGGAGGATTTGGGAAGGTTAGGATTAACAAGTGATTTGAGACCTTTGGGTATGCTCAGTGTATTTCTAGACGAAGCTGGGGGGGGGGGATAGTTTGTGAACTCGCACTCTGACCTCGGGAAAGTCTCAAAGAATTGTTGATCGGTTGTCTAATTTTGTCATTTTCAAAAGTGGGCAAAGGTTGATTCAATTTGGAAAACCAATCAAAATGGCTTAATGTTCACATGTTTAAAGCTAGCCCAGGTTTGATTTTCACCGTCATGTACAGTCGTGTACAGTCCATATTTGGGCTATTTTAATAAAGGCAGTATATACTTTTGGCAAAATGTCTATTAAATACATAACTACTCTTAAAGGGACAGTATCGTCATGATCAACAAGGCATGGAATCGGAATGCTATTTTTAGATTAACTCAGTGACTGTCATAATACCCCCGCGTGATAAAGTCATATTACCGTTGCTGCTGCATAAATGAGCTAGTAATTTTCAGTCACTGTGTTCATCTTAAATTAGGACATCGATTCCATGCCCTGTTGAACGTCTGCTCTGATCGTGACGACAGTGCGCCTTTAAAGAAACAAGTTATATATGTATCAAAACCAACCTGTGAAAGTTTCAGCTTATTTCATTGTGTCGTTAGGAGAAAGCAATTAATACTGTTTGTATTCATTCTAACATGGAATTTCGGTCTTCGGATGGCAAATTCATTTTGGAAATTATTAAATTTTGCCCATTACCGACGTGTGTATAGCACTGCATACTCGGCGCTTTACGGGTTTCTGTGAAAAAAAAATCCTGCTTACTAGTGCAGACGTCTTAACCTCTCGACTACCGAGCTTGTCCGGTGACGATTGTCAGGCTAGAATCCTATCATTATAGCAGCGGGTTCCGCGATAGGTTGATGAAATTCTTGCGTCGGGTGTTAAATAATTGATTTAATTTTACCATCTGCATTACACAAAGTAAGTTTTATGTAACACTGTGATCATTTATGGGTTTTTTTGAGATTACCAATAATACTGTAATACAGTGGCTTTAAAACTAACAAATATTGAAATATGAAAATGATTAAAACATTAACAAAAGTGAACCAAGTTTTCAGCCTGCCTCATTTATTCAGGTAACCTACCTATTTGGGAAACCCTCACTTGTCAGTCTCGTAGCCTTACCTCATTAAGCCGCCAGATGGATCTTGAGTGGAGAAAATAAGACCAGGGTCAATTTGTGGGACCAAGGTAGACCCTTGGCGGGCCGTGGCCAAAGATGATGAAATATTTTAAACAATGGGGTTTTGTTATGCACACAGGGGTTTCGTGGAGGAGGGGGTTGTGCCGCAGTCTGTAAAATAGAGCCCCAGTCTGCGAATAAACCATTAAATTAAAACATCAAAACAGGTTTGTTTTTTGTGTCCGATGTTATTTAATTCCAGGGAGTATTTCTTATGTCTTAACCCCGCCCCCATGTTCGGCGATCGTGGAGGGCAATGTTAACGCCTACCTCCCCTGAATAATATATCACGCCTAACCCAAACATATTATTTCAGAACTCCTCAACCCTCGTCCAGCCATTTTACAGATGTTAAATTGTTTACCGCCACTAAAGTCAGTCGGCAAATTGGCTTCCACGCCCAGCCCCCAAATGATTTATTCAGAATAATTGGTTGTTTGGAAATGCGTTGTTTTTATCAACAACTGTAACCAAAATTCGTATGGGGGAATCAAAAGTCATATAAAATTTATGACTCTCCCTTGTTGATGGTCCGGCTCGTCTGTGACTGGCATTGCACAGTTTGCGGTTATCTGACATTGTAAATGCGCGAAAGTGCGAATTGATGTACGTTTTCATATAGCATATGACGTAATGCGACATTCAAGTTTTTCCTATCACTTACTCGTGCCAGGGTCTACCTAGCCTTGATTCAAGGCTGTTGTAGTGCGCACTTACTACGGTATTTCCACCCCGAGCCCGTACCGATTGCTTGCCCAAGAAATTCAGAACACACACACAAGGTGCGCCGTCTCCAGCGCCGGACGCATTTTTTTCCCCTGCAAACAAGAATTGCCATCCCGCGATATTTTAGCCAATCAGATGTCTTATACATATTCATGACCTATTCTATCAGTCTCAAAACACTTAAATCTCTGGCTTGCCCTATGCCCTAACATACCAATGAACTACCAAAACCAAGTCCCTGGGCAGACCAGAGACTCTGCCAGAAACTTGGAATGTAAAAAAAAAACACCAACCCAAGGCCATACCTTGGCTGATGATAGTGAAGTAATCACATATCAGTTATACTGTACAAGGCATGAATAGACAATATACACACTGCGTTTGCAACACAGTATCGATAAAATCGATAGTGAATTTAATAATATAACTACCGGTACTAACAATTGATTTGGAAACTGCAGTTTCTCTCAGCTGAAGGCATAAGTCTAGATGGTCTTAACATCTGGAATACTTGAAACCAGTGATACAGTGAATTTAGGGTTTCTAATTCTCACAGTGACTGAACAATGGTGAGCTACTGAATTTACAAATAACGCGGAAATAATATTTGTTTACAACAAGGTTTACAACAAAATGATTAGTGGAAACTAGGTGAATTCTGAAACCTCCATTCATTACATTACAATAAAAGTGTAAGTAAATTGATCTAACTGAATCGGCAACAATACAAAAGTGGGAAATGCAATAAATTAAAATGATAAGAATTAAACATTATAATCAGAAAGAAAGTAAAATAATCCAGTCACAATTAACTGAATCAACTCTAGGTCAACATCCAATATAAAAATGTACGTCTCAACTAAATCAGAAAAACAGAAGGAAAGTAACACGTAGTGAAGTATTAATAAATGTCAAAACAATGTTTCATGATTGGTAATTCTTTAAGTACAACTGTTGGTCATCAACTTAAAATTAACTATTTATTACACTTTTATAGCAGACACGTATTTCTCAAACCTCGAGTCTGAGTCATTTTATATGGTGATTGAAGTCAAAGTTACACTTTTCAAAGTTACACTTTTCAGAAAATATATAAAAAATGCTACGGAGCCCCTAAAGGGACATATGATGAAAACAAATTTATGTGCGAAGAAATAATTTGAGTTCTTTATTTCAAAATCATTTCGTGCACTCGAAATAAATTATTTCGTGCGCTCGAAATCATTTCGTGCGCTCGAAATACTTTATTTCGTGCGCTCGAAATAAATTATTTCGTGCGCTCGAAATCATTTCGTGCTCTCGAAATCATTTCGTGCGCTCGAAATCATTTCGTGCTGTCGAAATCATTTCGTGCTCTCGAAATCATTTCGTGTACTTGAAATAAATTATTTCGTGCGCTCGAAATAAATGAAAGATATTGGATGGCCTAGTCTCGGCCTCCCCAACTTTTCCTTTCTCCATGGTATGTTTTGTAACAATGTCATACTATCACCTAATTTGCATAATAATAATAATGTGGACTTACATAGTGCACATATCCACCAAACTGGTGCTCAAGGCGTATTATATTATTACCCCTGCTCATCATGCTCATAAATCATTCCTGAAACCATCTCAGCTCCCTGGGGAGTATACAGCTCAATTGCTGCCATTACAGCGCATATAGGGCTAATCAAACACAAAAACCAACTCTGCCCTCACAGGTACCCATTTACCCCTGGGTGGAGAGAAGCAATTATGGTAATGTGTCTTGCTCAAGGACACAAGCACTATGGTAGCGGTTGGGATTCGAACCCACATTTTGACGACTCAGCCATCAAAACACAAATCCGATGCACTAAACCGCTCGACCATGACACTCCATAGCATAGCATGTTCAAGCTTTGTGGATATTATGATGGTCTGATTGAATAGGCACATGTACGTGTGAGTGCAGGCTCTACCATTACCAGCCAGTGTGAATTCTCAGTGCAGGAACTCGCGCCCTGAGCGTACGGACAAGGCCGCACATATCTATCCAGAGAAGTAAACGTCAATGACCCGTGATATGATTGAATAGGCCTATACACTCTGTTCTTTGCAGCCCAAAATACATATAACATGTACATGTATATACATCTCAACGGTAACAACTATTCCGTTGTTATTTCTTCCACACTCGACACAATGTACATGCACAGAGAGAGTTAACTATACAACCAGTGTGTACAACGAATTCTCAGTGCAGGAACTATAGCCCAGAGCGTACGGACAAGTAATATAAACATCTTGGTCAAGGCAGGTAGGCTATATAAACCTCTTTCGCCTCATATCATTGAACATTAGCCTATAAATAGGCTTTTTAAGGCGCCGTATGCAATGCAGATGGCCTAGTATAGAGATGACCGTTGAACTTGAGTTCTTAATGTAAACCGAAAGGAAAGAATGTATCCGACCGCCACTTATAAACTTTGTTTTTTGCAACCACTAACAAGTTAAAAAATAATTTTATCTATTTTTGTGTGTACAGAAAGCGAAAACTATCTTTAAAATCCACTTTTATGATGGTTTTCTTATTTCTTAGTACTTTTTAGTAACGAATTGATGTAGAATAATTATTTTATATGATCGCCAATATGGTAGAACACGGCTCACTCGTTTAAGGCCAAAAAAAAGATGTTGAGTTGCCCTCCTTTTTTTTTTTCTTTTTTTTTTCCTGTCATTCATAGGCCTATTTATTAATGAAACTTACCAATTTTCTGTGTATAAAACATAATACGTTTGATTTGTGAAATTTTGCACTTCAAATTTACCGGTACCCAAGACTCAATCTACATGTTTTCAAATCGAATGGCCCCGGCCCTCACATGGTGCACTGCCTTCGCACACACTGTGTGCCAACAACGATTGCGACTCAAATCTACACGTTTTCCAATCGAATGGTCCCCTCACATGTTTTCCACTAGCACTGGCTTCGCGCACTGTTTTGTATGTCAATGATTGCGACTCAATCTACACATGGAGGAAGAAAGAGATCTTTTTTCCTCCATGATCTACACGTTTTCAAATCAAATGGCCCTCACACGTTGTGCACTGGCTCCCCGCACTGTACTGTACGTGTGTCAACGATTGTGACTCGATCTACACGTTTTCAAATCGAATGCCCACTCACATGTTGCATGTTGAGCATTGCACGCAATATGGATGAATTTGCTGTGTCAATCACAGCGAAAAGTACAACAAAAATGCTTGGGATACTTTTATTCTGAATCAAAATTCCTTGCTGATAGGTATATAAATGTCTTAATATCATATGTCAACTAATGGGATACATAAAGTTGTTAAGAACAAAAGTGCTAGAAACATGTGTATGAAATGTGTGATGTCTTTTTATTCTTTAGGTACTTGTGCATACTGCTAGATCATTGTCTTTGAAAAACATGGTATGTGGTTTCAGTTCCAATGCATTTCAATCTTAAAATGACAGTCAAGGAGAAAAAAAAAGAAAAAAAAAATCCCGACCGACCGACCCCTTCAAATATTTTCACTGGAGGGCAACTCAACAATTTTTTTGCCTTATGATAGCCGATATGAGCACAGAGCGTTGTCCAAGACAAGACTGTAAAATTTACAATCTATAATAGCCTATGTTACACTTGTATACACTCCTTGACGGTTGTATTCAGAGCAATTATTAGGTGTTCGGGTATGTGCCCGAAACACCTATTGTTTTTGTACGGTTTTTTTTTTTTTTTTTACTTCTTCTTCTTCTTCTTCTTCTTCTTCTTCTTCTTCTTCTTCTTCTTCTTCTTCTTCTTCTTCTTCTTCTTCTTCTTCTTCTTCTTCTTCTTCTTCTTCTTCTTCTTCTTCTTCTTCTTCTTCTTCTTCTTCTTCTTCTTCTTCTTCTTCTTCTTCTTCTTCTTCTTCTTCTTCTTCTTCTTCTTCTTCTTCTTCTTCTTCTTCTTCTTCTTCTTCTTCTTCTGAGACTCCAGTTGTGAGTGACCCCGATTTGACCTTACTTCCTGTCTAAACCGGAAGTCAAAGTTTAATATTTAAAACAAAATCTTCCACAAGATGTAAATTCACAATCTTTGCACCATTGTACAGATCGTTATTTGTCAAAACAATTTTACAAAAAGGTGACCCCACTTTGACCTTTACTCCCTCCCGAATACCTAGAGTTTGTGTAAACAAACTCGAATCTCTAGTTCTATCTATTTTTGGGTGTAACAGAAAGCGAAACTATCTTTAAAATCCACTTTTATGATGGTTTTCGGACTTTATTCTCTCAAAAAAATCCTCCCCTTCAGAAAATAGAAGGATCCTATTATAGTTGCCACTGCGCGTGTACAATGACTGTGTTTGTCACTAACAGGGGAGTTGACAAGATCAAGGTGACATGACTGAGGAAGTAATCGTATACCAAAAATGCCTGATTTTTCATGAAATAAATATCCTGAGATAATTTGAAGTATAATTATGTCCATCATCATCCATATGTTCTCCACCTTACTGGGTAGGTAAGATTACATTATTGGTTATTTATACGTCCATGGTAAAAGTAACAATAGTGATCAAGTGGTGGAGTCTCCTAAAAAAAAACAAGGTTGTCGAGTAGAGACCCCCGATTACTTAAACGAAGGGAACAAAAAAATTATGAATTATCTTACTTACTATCTTAATAAATTTATATATAGTCTCATTGCACTATGATTAGTAGTTTTGATTCTGAATTAGAGTTGTAGTTACCAAAAATATTTGGTAATCCTGTTACAATCATTTACAACCTAAACCTAGTCTCGATCCCAAAACTACCTATGGAAGGTGAGCATTCTTAACCACAAGACTACCATGCCACTCGAATTTGGCGGTGAATTAATTACAGAAGAACCTTTGTAAAATTGTATTTATAAAATAATATAAATTCTTTAATGCAGAAAAATATTGCGCAGGCCTACAGGGTTCACTCGTCCCCACCACCCAGGGCCTCAGCGAGCGGGGTGCGCGATTTTTTTCTGCCAACTAAAATTGCCATCCCGCGATATTTCAGCCAATGAGATGTCTTATACATATTCGTGGCTTATTCCATCAGTCCCAAAACACTTAAATCTCTAGCTAGCCCTAACATATTCTCACAGTCACTGAACAATGGTGGGCTATGAATTAACAAATAACTTGGAAATGTTAATTTTGTACAACAAGGTTCACAACAAAATGATTAGTGGAAACGAGATGAATTATAAAACTGAGGAATCAGCAACAATACAAAGGTGGGAAATGCATTAAAGTAAAATAATAAGAATTAAACATTAAACAATAATCAGAAAGAAATTAAAACAATCCAGTCACTATTCTAGGTTCGTAACATCCAATATAAATCAGAGAAACAGAAGGAAAGTAACAAATACAAATGAAATATTAATAAAATTTGTCAAAACAATTTTTCATGATTGGCAATTCTACAACTGTTACAACTGGTCATCAACTTTAAATGAACTTTTATAGCAGACACGTATTCCTCAAACCTTGAGTCTGAGTCATATGGTGACACAATTAGTCAAAGTTACAATGAAAAATTGGAACTCGGTCAGACTTACTGACCCGTGAAAGTCTACTCTCATTTCCAGGTTAACAATTAAGACTTATTTTTAGCTCTAAACTCATGAACTGTAAGAAAGTCTTTTCTGTAGTAAAATATATTTCTTTTGTGTTAGGATAATGTATTTGTTGATGCATAACTCCAGCCTATATGAAAATACATTAAGGTTGTTTATTCATTTGGAAAAAATAGTTATACTGAAATTATAGACAAAAAGGCTTCAAATGAAACATTTAATGAATGATGTATTTCATTACAGTAAAAAAATGTGTTCCTGCCTATAGTTAATACAGTTAGTTGTGTGACAAATTTATTTGGGACAGTGTTGTACATAATAAACATAATAAACATTCCTTTAAATTAACAGTACATAATGGTTGGTGCTTTAAACACGTTTATATAAAAATAAAATCAACTGATTTGTACAATTTGTTTGTGTCCTTTTTGCTTTTAATTTAATGGCAATTCTCGTTTGCAGAAACAAATCGCGAACGGGATGAGGGGATGTGAGGGCTGTGACACCCCAATAATTTGTTTCAGTCGGTATTTACAGCCTCAGTCGGAAGATCAAAGGTACTAGAACAAGGGTTGGTCCATAATAAATTTTCAGTCAGGAAACCTAGAGATATGGGTTTGCCGACAGAATGCCCCCCCCCCCTTCTAAGTAGCAATCCGACGCCCATGGCTGAATGACATTTCAGGCACTCTAGGTTAAATCGTTTTTTCATGTAAGTTTAGGCATAAGCCGCGAGCAAATATCAAAAAGGTTTGTTAAAGTACTGTCAATTGTTTAAATTTTGCCCTACACCGACGTGTGTATAGCATTGTCTGACATGCCGAGTCACAAACAGTAATGGTTCAATATTAGGCCCAAAAAAAAAGATGTTGAGTTGCCCTCCACCGACCGACCCAAAAGTGCTGAAATCTCGGGTCGGGTTTTTTTTTTTTTTTTTTTTTTCCGTCATTCATAGCCCTATTTATTAATGAAACTTACCAATTTTCTTTGTATAAAACATAATACGTTTGATTTGTGAAATTTTCCACTTTTTTTTACCGGTAAATTTACCGGTACCCAAGACTCAATCTACATGTTTTCGAATCGAATGGCCCCGGCCCTCACATGGTGCACTGCCTTCGCACACACTGTGTGCCAACGATTGCGACTCAATCTACACGTTTTCAAATCAAATGGCCCTCACACGTTGTGCACTGGCTCCCCGCACTGTACGTGTGTCAACGATTACGACTCGATCTACACGTTTTCAAATCGAATGGCCACTCACATGTTGCATGTTGAGCATTGCACGCAATATGGATGAATTTGCTGTGTCAATCACAGCGAAAAGTACAACAAAAATGCTTGGGATACTTTTATTCTGAAGCAAAATTCCTTGCTGATAGGTATACAAATGAAAAACATGGTATGTGGTTTCAGTTCCAATGCATTTCAATCTTAAAATGACAGTCAAGGAGGGGGGGAAAAAAGAAGAAAAAAAATCCCGACCGACCGACCCCTTCAAAAAATTTTGGGCCTTATCCCGAACTCCCTAGGCCCATTTGCTTACACATAACCTGAATCCTCCAAAATCCTTCAGTAGTAAAGCAAGCACATGACATGTATGCACACATGTGTTTCTAATCTGTGATACATGTACATGGCCAGGGACCCTCCCTGCATGCATGGAGCAATAAACAGTGTCCACTGACCCAAGCACTGACCTTGCAATCACTACAACAAACATGGATGTACATGTACCATGGAAAGGCAAGTATGCCTAATAACCTCTATCCTTCAAAATCCTTCACTTTAGCAAAGAGTATGTAGCATGTAACCTCAATCCTTCAAAATCCTTCACTTTAGCAAAGAGTATGTAGCATGTAACATCTATCCTTCAAAATCCTTCACTTTAGCAAAGAGTATGTAGCATGTAACCTCTATCCTAGGGGTACATGATAATAATAAAACAATGCCGATTGTAAACGGCGTGCATTTGTGGGTGAAAAACCGGGTCACTGAATTTTATTTTTGCTCTGTTAATACCAAAATAAAATGGGTCATGTTTGGTGCCGTAAAGCCCCGGTCCTCTCCTTAGACCCACTTCGACTCCTAGCTAAAACATCTCGCCAATCAAACAACTCGATAAAGGGGTCATCACTTTGCACCAGATCCCCCTGTGGCTACGCCGCTGAGGATGGTGAGGGGTCAGTGGAAGAATAATAAGGCCAACAAAAAAAAGATGTTGAGTTGCCCTCCACCGACCGACCCAAAAGTGCTGAAATCTCGGGTCGGGTTTTTTTTTTTTTTTTTTTTTCCCCGCCATTCATAGGCCTATTTATTAATGAAACTTACCAATTTTCTTTGTATAAAACATAATACGTTTGATTTGTGAAATTTTCCACTTTTTTTACCGGTAAATTTACCAGTACCCAAGACTCAATCTTGGGATATCTTGGGATACAATGCTTGGGATACTTTTATTCTGAAGCAAAATTCCTTCCTGATAGGTATACAAATGAAAAACATGGTATGTCAGTTCCAATGCATTTCAATCTTAAAATGACAGTCAAGGCGAAAAAAAAAAAAAAAAAAAAAAAAAAAATCCCGACCGACCGACCCCTTCAAATATTTTCACTGGAGGGCAACTCAACAATTTTTTTTTTTTTTTTGGCCTAAAGAATAATAATGTGTGTATTGCTATACGTCGGTGGCGTGTGCTGCTCAAATGCCACTCAAAATCACCACGGACGAGTATAGTTTAAAAGGATATATAGGTCCATATGTTGCTGCTAAATACAGCAGATGTCATGAGAATCCATTTAAAAAAAAATTTCAATGGTGCTCATTGTCAGTATTTGTCAGTATTTGTGAGTATCAATATACAGCTTATAGGTTCAGACAACAACACGTTTGTTAACGTGTTTCTTTTACTCCATTTAAACACAATGTCAAAATTATCAGCCAGGATGCAAAATATATTCGGCACACAATAACTGCTGTTGTACACTCACGGTGACTCATTAATAAAACATCTCTTCAAAAACAATAGGACGTTTTGTGTAATACCATCTGGACCTTGCTCTAAGCACCAGTAAAAAATAAAAAATAAAATGTAAATTGCTTTTCAGAAAGAAAAGAAAACGTTGTGTTATTCATGCACCAGCCTTTCCAACATTTATATGTCAATTGCCTAATATAAAAATACAAAGATAAAGGCATAAAGGCAACTGTCATTTCCAGCTGATTATTTTGGAGTGATCGTTCACACTAACACCAGTGACTCAACATGTAGTTTATTAATATGTACAAATTAATTATGGCGATCAGACTTAAGGATCTTTAAACTTGACAACATCGAAATTAATCATGATCTCCATTCTGTAGTAGTTCCATTCAAACAATGGATCAACATTGTTAAGGGGTGATGGATGGCTTCTGAGACTAATTGCTGACCCCACCCACTCCTAAATTAATCATGTTGAGAGCACATGGTGCAGATGTAATTAATGTGATGATTTCCAAACATGTTGTATTAATAAATATAAAAATCACAAGAAAGATAACATTCAACGCATTGGCGGATCGGGGGGAGGGCTAAGGGGGCTGTAGCCCCCCCTAAAATCGTTTTTTTTTAAATTAAAAAATTAAAAAATAAAACGAGAGAAAAAAGAGAGAGAGAGGGGGAGGGGAGGGGAGAACGCACTCCCATTCCCACAGTGTGCTTTGTTTTTCTCTCCCTTTGATTATTTCATTGTAATTTTTGTAGTACTGAAAAATAATTGTTTTTGATTCTCAGCCCCCGCCCCCTAAAAATGTTCTGGATCCGCCCATGCAACGAGTTGTTAAATTTTATGACGCAAGTTCATTAAAATAAGAAAAGTAAATAAAATAATGTAGATTTTGGAAACAAATCTTTGGTTTAGTCAAGTTGATGAGATACTAGTCCAGATGTCGAGTATTTTTTAACTTAACTTTGAACCTTGACATTATGTATAAGGTTTTCTTTTTTCTTTTGATTTTTCGAACTCGTTGGATATATAGTGATTTCTTGCCGTAACAGTTTGAAAAATATGTTTATTTATAAATGACAGCAATCTTGTATGATTATGATTTTCAGATAATTGGCGTCAAGTATAGCCTATACAATAGTGGATATCTTGGGATGAAACAAACTTTAGATGTTATTAATTTTTGTTAAATCATAGGAAAAAAAACTTTTTTGAAATCGTCAGAAATTGGGGTAAAGAATTCCAAGTGATAAAAGGAGTTAAAGATCAATAAAATCTTGTTGGCGATGCATGTCCACTTCATCAGTAAATTCGTTGAATTATAAATATAGCCGACGTAATCGTAAACATATTGACATTATAGGTTGGTGAAATTCTTGTGTCGGGAGATAAACAATTGATTTAATTTTGCCCTACACCGACGTTTGTATAGCACTGCTTTCCGAGTGTTTGTGAAAAAACTACACAGGCAACTCGGGCAGGATTCGAACCCACGACCTCCTGCTTACTAGTGCAGACGTCTTAACCTCTCGACCACCGAGCTTGCCCGATGACACTGAGTATACAGTGCTATACACACGTCGGTGTAGGGCAAAATTAAATCAATATTGACATTAGTTTTGTGCATATTGTAATTATGTACACACTGTAATTGGCATATTGTAAGAAACAGCTTACAACTTTTACGGTATTGTACTCTGGTACTAATTTAATTCGAGTACGAAGTACTTTCGAGTAATGAGATTATCAATTTTATGTTAGAATTTATGTTAGAATAATGAGAGAAGAAATAGCAATGCCAGAATGGTGAAAGACTTGGAAAGAGAATGAGACAGTGAGGTTCGTCTCGCGCCCACCGTGGGTACAATCCAATCCCAGATATTAAGGCGGTGGGGACGAGCGAATCAGTGAGGGCGAGTTGTAAAAGCTGCGAGAATTGTCTCGAGACGTTTGGAATTGATCGTCCACCAGGGCTAGTCTTTCTTGTCCACACTGTGATGCACTCCAGCTGTATTTTCCTGCCAAAATGCGTTTTATGATCTATTTTGGCATGATCTGTCATCTTGAATTTAAAAAATAGGGTGCCATTTTATTAATTGGCATCTTCGGCCGCCATTTTTGACATAACCAATAACTTTCTGACCACCTAAAACATTGTTGTTTTACAATAACCCTAACTCCCCAGACAACAAAGGCAGTTGGAGGATTTTGAAGGATTTTTATTGTTCAGTAACAATGCTTAGGGAGTTAGGGTTAAGCTATAATTAGGGTCTTGAAGCCTCAACATAATATTAATTATGTTTTATTAATACTTAGGGCCAAGGCCGCCATTTTGAATTTTAAAGGGGCAGCCATTTTGACTAAAATAATTTAACTAGCTAACGAACTTGTTTTGAGTGGGTTGAGTGAATCCGACTTTGGGTAGTGATAGGTTTGAGTTGTGTATACAGACTGGACTGCAAGAGTGACGTGGGTTCCCTTACAAACAACAGACGATATGAAACCCAGTTAAATATTATGGAGGGAAAAATGCCCATTATTCCCAGACCCTATTAAGCAATAAGAAAAGCGCTTATGCTTCATCTAGCACAAAATATGAATTTACTGAAATCACTGATGAATGACCGTGGGTCTGTTTGTTTCGCACATATCGGGATCTCGATCACCAGGCAGTCCGTACGGTTTAGACAGTTTACTGATACGGATCCTGTATTTGCTGATCCTGTTCACGCTGTGGATACGTGAGATCCAAGATGGCACAAACGAAAATAACACTGAGACGAACATCTTTACAGAATTCATGAACTCAACACGAATAACCTATAAAAAGCTTCTTGAAACTATTTATTTGAAAGCCAAAACAAATGATCATTGCCATCGAATGATATCTAAAACAGTTTGTCTCTACAAAAATCTAAATTTAGCGGATGGATTCTGCCACTAGTGGCACGGTTCAGCCATAGTCTGGTACTCGGTCGTATACAACAGGCATTATGATCAAGCGGCTGAGCTACGGCATGAATATGATCCCAAAATGTTTCCGTTCGTTTTCGCACTGTGCGATTTTGAATGAAACAAACACAGTGTGTACATGTACATTTTGTACATAAGTTGTGCCCGGCGCAGTTTGACCTTCTTTTGTAAACATGTGATGTCATTGGTTACAAGATCGTCTGTATTTCAGTAGCCCGTTGCTCCTTTATTAAAATATGTATGTTTACATTCAGGTCCACTGAAGTCCACTTATTCCAAAACAAAAACTGATCCTCAGAGCAGAATGTCACTCAGGGCATGGAATCGGTTTAAGGTTAACACAGTGACTGCAATTTACTAGCTCTTTTATGCAGCAGCAACGCTAATAATTATGACCTTACCATGTTGGGGTATTATTTTCAGTCACATGAGTTAATTCCATGCCCAGTTGATCGTGACGACTTGCCCCTCTAAATCTATCTCTATCTTATTGTGAACGTTACCAATGAATAATTATTTTAGTGCCTTAATGGTTTCTTTCCATTATTGACAACTTGTCAGCGGTTACTTGTTTAATATTCACCCGTGGCAACGACCCCAAAGTTATAGGAGCTGCATGTTTGATCTACCGCCAAAAAGCCTGAGTGAGTTTTATTATGCAGTTGCATTGGTTATGTTTGCAAACTGCTCTTGAGTGTTATTTACTTCCTCAGAATCAAGTTCAGAGTCGTAGCAAAGCCATATATTTACGGGGGTGTAGAAGCCAATTTGCTGACTAACTTTAGATGTGGAAGAGGGGGTGTCTGAAATTGATTTTGAATTGAAAACTGCAAAATCTTAGGACAATGGCGGGGGTGGGGGGTAGGCGTGAAAAACATTTCGCCAAACGAGCAGCGGCGTAGCCAGGACTTTTTCAGTGGGGGAACAGGGGGCATTGCTTTTCAGTGGGGGGGCCAGGGGTATGGGTTTTCCCCTTTTCTTTTTCTTTTCTGTTTTTTGGGGCACTATGAGGATTTTTCGTGGGGGGCACCTGGGGGGGCACTGGAAATTTGTGGGGGGGGGGGCACGTGTCCCCCCCCCAGGTCCCCCGTGGCTACGCCGCTGCAAACGAGAGGGTAATTCAATTGGCAAATCCATGGAGCAGAGGGTTAATGTGAACCCCAGTGTGAACCCCGTTGCCACGCAATCCTTAAGTGATAAATACATATTTCTTTCTTCTCCGAAACTCGCCATATTTACGTAAATTTTCTTCTGTATTATTCCTTTTTCTATATTACATGATCTAAACAATACATATCTGAATACAAAGTTATAGTTCATTTACGTTTCTTCATATATTTGTATCATTTGCCAGGGTTTTCAGTTGTGGGGAATGCGAGTCTGTTAAAAACCAGACATATTCAAAGGTTGCTGTAAAAATAGTGTTTAGAATTTAACACGCAAAATAAATGGATGAATGCGTTTAAATACAAAACGGCCATCCTCTGTACATGTCACAAAGCTAAACGTGCATAGCTTTTTTACACCTGTTCATATGGTTTTTAGCATTCAAACACACATCACAGAAAGGCACAATCTAAGCATGTTTAGGCTAAACATGTGAAAAATGTGGGTATACAAGCTAAGTGATTAGAAATGTGTTGAAATTCCGAACACCATTTTTACAGTGCAGTTGCAGTTCTGAAAGCAAACTATGCTTTTTTGCAAATCATCCCACCACAACCCTCGTGTAACTCATTTCAATACGTTCCACATGACTTAAAATACAAGAATGTGCATACAAGCAGCCATTTGACTCGTCTGGCATATGTTGTTAGTGCGCTGTTATAGAGCCCTTTAGTTTAAAAAAAATAATAACTTCTCCTGTGTACTGGTCTCTGTCAATTAATTGGGGCTTCCAAACATTACACAAGCAGTTAAAATAATGTGTGTATGTTAAAATTGATTCCAAAGGGAATTTTTTAATGAAAAAGTACATTTTGATTTTGATACTGCCAGTCTAGCACCACCAGTGTTCAGTGCAAATTACTTCTTTACGCTGATGATATAGTGTCCTCTTGGTCTCGGACAAAGATATCCTGCATAGCTAACATGCTTAGTACAGAATTGGAATCGTGTACATAATGGCTCATTGACAATAAATTGTCATTACACTTAGGCAAAACCGTTTAAATTCTTTTTGGTTCTGAAAGAAAAACCAAGAAGTTCAGTGACTTCACAGTCATATGTGGGGGTAAACAAATTAAACCAGGTACTTCTGTGAAGTATCTAGGGGTTACACTTCACCAACATTTACCAGGTGAATTTATTGCCAATTTAATCATTAAGAAAATAGGGGATAGGTTGAAATTCCTTTATAGACAGGCTCTTTTTCTTAACACAAAATCCCGTCCGGCTTTGATTCAATGTCACTTTGACTATTCATGCTCCTCCTACGGTTTTCTACACTTTCTGCTCATTTTAAAAACAAACTTCAAATTATGCAAAACAAAATGGTCAGGTTCATCCTGTTCAAAGGTCCTAGGGCACACATTTGGGCAAAAAGAACTTGGCAGTTTGGGCTTTTAAAATGTTAGGGACAGGGTCACTCAACTGAAATTAATAATAACTTGCAATGTAACTCCTGATTATCTCCGTGACAAATTTATTAAAGTTTCTGATTGTCACCATCACAATACAAGGAACAGTAATCTAAATTTTAAGGTTCCAGTTTCATCTAGTTTTGTAAACAATACATTTCATGTTACAGCTATCAAAGAATGGAATAATTTACCTACTAATGTAAAGAGTTCCACCAATCTGTCTACTTTTAAACGACTTTTTAAATGTCATCTCTCAACACAAGCTAAATTTAGGGAAGCATAATTCACTTGTTGGGAGCGGTGGTACCTAGTTATGTTTTTTATTTAGATTTTTTAGATTTGTTTTATTTGTCTTTGTCTTTCCAATTTGTAAATTGTATTTGTATATGTTTCGATGTAAGGACCCCAATGGAAATAAGCCTATATGTCATTGGCTTTTTGGGTTATCCTTGGATAAATTTGGTCTGTTTTCTCGATTTCTCTTATCTTTGTAATGTGTTTTGTATTTTTGTCATCTTTTTATCCGAATAAATTCAAATCAATCAATCAACCAACCAGTCCACGTAATAGTGTTATTCTATTCTATAGGCCCTACGTGGAGATGGGTTCAACTAACTGATTGTATAGGAATTCCATTCAGTACTACTGGTGTTACTAGGGAATGGTACACGTGTGTAACAAATAAATTAAGCGTTTTATACATTTTCATTTTCCTGTATATTCAAAAGCCACTAACGTTATCAATTATTTGACATAATTTTCACAGAGTATAGGCCTAATAAACAAGTTAACAAAAGACTTATTCACTGCATCGAAAATTATTCAGAATCGTTAATCATGGTACAATATTTTGCAACCCCCCCCCCCAGTTTCATTATAGGGCATATTATAATATATTGAAACCAAAATGGAAGTTGGAAAATCAAAATATTATGCTGAAAATTCTCGACGGAGGGCTTAAGAAAGAGATTGGGCTCCTTTCTGAGTATTTATGAATCCACCTCGTGTACCTCTGGTTTGAAAAGTTAATGACAGCAAAATTTAACTAGCCTAATTCTACTGATTAAAGTCGGGAGTTTTCGGTAAATTAACAATTTTAAGGGCACTAATTCCCGTTCGAAATGACAGGAATTTCTATTAACTACGCGAATTCCTTTTACGACTCACCTACTGGAGCTATTATTATTAAGTACTGTTAGTCTGTTGTCAAGCGCAAGGGTATTTTGGAGTTTAGTCACGCCCATTTATGTTAATTGGTTAGTTTGTCCTGGGAAAAAAATACGGGAGCTGCAACATGTCCAGATCTCAGGTAGAATTATTCATTTCTGGATCCGCCACTGGGATGCTGGTAGGCTCTGAAACGTTAGCCAGTTAGATTGCCTTGTCTGGGAGGAAGTACATTATGCAGAAACGTATTCAGCCACATGTCACATTTCAGGGTCCTTCCTCAATGCTTAGACTAGAGAAAGGACAGCAAAAACGTGACCTTTCTCTGTGATGTGACAACAACAGATAGCAGTTAGCTGTAGAGCCTAGTCGCTGAACCGGCATAACGCAGTAATTGACCACAGAGATGATAGACAAACCATGGAGGTAAAAATGGACAAACCAAATAATAATAGAGAAATCGAACAGCATATTACCAGCAATATTACTCAGACTTGTTCATCGTGTGTTGATAATGATAAGCTCTGGTGGGTAAGTTTTTAGTAACGAATTGATGTAGAATAATTATTTTATATGATCGCAATAATATTTCTGTATAATTGTGTGGCTATTGCCAGAAAGTTTATGACTCGTTTCTACAGCGAAGATGATAAGCAGAAAGGGAAAACTATATGTCCATCATTATCCATATTTTCTCCACCTTACTGGGTAGGTAATATTACATTATTGGTTTATATTGAATGAGGAAAAGTGGCAGTCGGATATTAGCCCAGGGACTACTGCACAACTCCGTCTGTTTTCTTTTCCCCATGATCTATTAAAGAACAACTCCATGTCAAATAATTGTCATATCAGCTGTTGGTTTCGTCTGTCTGTGTGTGGGGTTGATAACTCTCAGACTCAAACGGAGTTGTGCGATGTGTGGTACATGGTATGACCATGACCATGACCGAGTTCCTTGGCTATATCAACATAATACATCAATAATATCACGCTATGTGCCAATATGGTAGAACACGGCTCACTCGTTATGATAGCCGATATGAGCACAGATCGTTGTCCAAGACAAGACTGTAAAATTTACAATCTATAATAGCCTATGTTACATGTGTATACACTCCTTGACGGTTGTATTCAGAGCAATTATTCTATCGATTTGTGGGGGTACAGAAAGCGTAAACTATCAAATCTTTAAAATCCACTTTTATGATGGTTTTCAGACTTTATTTCCCTTCTAAAAAATCCTCCCCTTCAGAAAATAGAAGGATCCTATTGGCATTTTTGGTATACGATGACTTCCTCAGTCATGTCAGTTTGATCTTGTCAACTTCTCCAACATGGTCATTGTACATACGCAGTGGCAACTACAGCCTGGTTTTTCATGAAATAAATATCCTCGAATAATTAGAAGTATATGTCCATCATCATCCATATGTTCTCCACCTTACTGGGTAGGTAAGATTACATTATTGGTTATATTGAATGAGAAAAAGTGGCAGTCGGATACGACATTCTACCCAGGATTTATGTTTTGTTGTCCATGTCGACCGACTAACGATATATTTCGAGAACAAATCATGCAGCGATTTTGAGGATACTATTTTTTTTTACCTGCGGTGCAAATCCCCCCCGGGTAGAATGTCGTATCTGGCCGCCACTATTTTTCATTAAATATAACCAGTAATGTAATCTTACCTACCTGGTAAGGTGGAGAACATATGGATCATGATGGATATATACTTCAAATTATTCTAGGATATTTATTTCATGAAAAATCAGGCATTTTTGGTATACGATGACTTCCTCAGTCATGTCAGTTTGATCTTGTAAACTCCACAATTAGTGACCAACACAGTCATTGTACATGCGTAGTGGCAACTATAATAGGATCCTTCTATTTTCTGAAGGGGAAGATTTTTTTAGAAGGGAAATCAAGTCCGAAAACCATCATAAAAGTGGATTTTAAAGATAGTTTTCGCTTTCTGTACCACCAAAAATCGATAGAATGATTTTTTAACTGGTTAGTGGTTGCAAAAAAAATCCAAAAAAGCCTTTAAAAAGTGGCGGCCGGATACGACATTCTTTCCATCCCCCCTCCCCCCCCCAAAAAAAAAGTATTCGCTACGGAACTGCTCTTCCCTAAAGTTCACATTATAATGAATACACGAAATATGCATGCATTTCACTATTTTCTCGTGAACCAGTGCAATTATGCAACAGTGGCCGAGCGGTCTAGCGCACCGAACTCAAGTTCTGGTGTTGCCAGCAGCAGGGTGTGGGTTCGAGCCCCGGTCGTGACACTTGTGTCCTTGAGCAAGATACTTAACCATAATTGCTTCGTCCTTCGGATGGGACGTTAAGCCGTAGGTCCCGTGTACTAGATTAAGTAATGCACGTAAAAGAACCCAGAACACTTACCGGTATCGTGGAAGTGTAAGGGGTTTACCCCGGTGTTTCTGGTTCACATTGCAAGCGCTCTTGTTTACAGGTTTCCTCAGGCTTTCGAGCTTACAGTGCTTAAGTGCGCTTTTCTGAGGCATCCCTTGGTTTCATTACCAGAAATGATAAATGAAATGAAATGAAATGAAATATCGCGGGGTATTATTTTCAGTCACCGTATGAGCTCATCTCAAACTATGAGTAGGACAGTCGCCAAGTCTCCTCTGATCATGACGATATTATCCATTGCTTTATCAAAATGGTTACTGTCACCATGGAGGAAGGAAAACTGATTGAGCAGTGAGATATTTAACCTTATTACGAATTGATTTATATTTAGTCCACAGATAATTGTTTGTAGGATTTCTTCTAGCTGCATTATATGCGCAATGTTTCTTTCTGCTGAGGATAACAATTTCATTAGTGATCCAAGGTTTACGTTTTTTATCATTTCGCCTTCCTATAGGAACCACATCTTTGACTACTGCAAATTGTAAATCTTTAAAATTAACCCAAACATCATTAATGTTAAACTCTGGACACAAGCATATATCCCATGTTCTATACGGAGTATCACAGAGAGTATTTAAATTAGCTTTATTATGATTGATAAATGTACCGGGTAATAGATTTAACATCGTAGCTAGTAAGAATATTACACGAGATGGCATTATGATCACTTGACCCTAAACCTGGTTGAATATGAATGTTTGTAAACAAATCAGGTCTGTTTGTGAAAATAAGATCGATTACAGAGCCAAGATTCCCAGATGAATTGGGACGTGTTACAAAATCTACCAGTTGATGAAAATTAAGGATATCTGATGCAGTGAATAAGCGTTGCACATTTGCGTATGATGGACTAGAAACAGATGAGATAATAATAATCGATATTAAAATCGCCCAGTATAGCAGTGGCCAAGTAATTGTGAGAAAATGGCAAAATTGAATCCAAAACCATTTGATAATTTCCAAAGAATTTAATACCGACACTAGGTGGTCTGTATAAACATCCTAAAACTCATATGGTACCATGTTTACAATGAAACTCAACCCAAATTATACGGTAGTTGGCGTTAAAATTTAATTCACTGTCATTTATTGCCGAGTCCAGCCAGGATTCAGTGATAAAAGCAATGTCATACTTGTTCACCAACAGTTCAGTTTGAAACAAAACACTTTTGTTGACAATACTTCTAGCATTAAACATAACACAGTTAATATCTTGAGACATTGTTCATCTGTGGGACATTTGCTTAATTTGTATTTGTTTGAATTCGTATCAGTAGGGCTAGGATTGGGGTGAGCATCCCCACCGAGTTCAAGTTGAAAGGTTAGAATAATAGCCAAGGTGACAGTTGCCAAACCTTCAATGAAGACGTTGAGCTGTTGTGATTGGTGTTCAGTGAAGTGTGTCGGCCGTCTGTGGGTGATGCTCAGTGGAGTGTCAGTTGTTGCGCTGGTGTTCATGGTGGATGGTTGGATCTGTTGGAGTGTTGTTTGTGGGTGATGTTCAGTGGAGTGTGTCAGTTGTGCTGGTGTTCATGGTGGATGATTGGCTCTGTTGGAGTGTTGTTTGCCAGATGCTACTGATGTTGAAACCGATGTCTTGTGGTACTGTGTCAAGTGCTTGTTGATTTCTATGGCTTCCCTGATGCGGCGGTGGTAACCAATTTTTGACTGGAGCGATGAGTGTGGTGTTGTCCCATTCGATGATGTGGTTCTCGTTGTATGTATGCTTGATGATGGTAAAGTACATTCATTTAAACCCCTTGTTTGTAAGACATATATCATAAAACTAACAATCTGTGCTTACGTTTTTTGAGAAGAAGAAAACAAAAAACTGTTTTCAACTTTGTGTAAAGTCCGACTTGAGTCACCTTTTTGGTGACTCGGACTCGGACTCGAGTCACCATATACAATGTCTCGACCCTTCGGACTCGGACTCGTGACTCGGACTCGACGGCAAAATGCCCAATATTCACTATTTTAAAACATTAAGAAAATAAAGAATGATCTTGCAACATAGTGTTTAAGTCTTGTTACTTAATTTAACCAATGCGAACAGTTTCATAAAATTGATACCGTGCATCCTGTTCTGTTGTAGCATAGCCTACTGTGGCCTTTCTCTGTTTGTAGTAATGCGATCGGAATCGCTTACATGTGCAGCGGCTGCATGAAAACAAAGTGTATCTTCTAGAAATTGATTACCGTGAATTATTTACCCAACCTTCAGTGTACAACATCGTGGGAATAAAAGCACGATAGTCATGGATACCAGACTTATTACACTGTCCCAAACGCTGGTCTCTCAATTTTCATGGTGTTTGCTGTCAATGCTAGAGAAATGGAATTCTGTGTGGGCATTTGTGAGCTATTTCAACGTATTAATTAAATGTGATTTTTATGGAGTTCATTTTGGAAACAATTTCTTAGTGCAGATGTGATGGTAATATCTTTCCCATTATGTTCCTGTAGACGAAGCCAAATCAATATTTAGGCTAGACTGTATTTTTAACAACAAAACCTAATAAACAATCGAACCCATCGCAGGCTCTTAATAAAACAGAGCCTGTACAACCTGTGACAAAATCCTGAGGGCAAAGGTCACAGTTGTTTATAAGCTCAACAGCAAACGGTCGTTTAGTCTATTTAATTGAAAGGAATGTGTATAACTGTCTTATTTGCAAGGACATGGACATACCTATCCATGACCATCCATACAGTATGCGCAAATGTGTACAACAATATAGCACCACAACTGTGAATCGGTAAAACGGTAAGTTTGGATAATCAACTTGCAGTGAATTTGGATTAAATTAGAAGAGTGATTTAACCAACCTTAACAAATTAAGAAACTGAGTCATTGAATAATAAACACATCTAAACAGTAGAATAATTTGGATTAAATTAGAAGAGTGATTTAACCAACCTTAACAAATTAAGAAACTGGGTCATTGAATAATAAACACATCTAAACAGTAGAATAGGCTTGGGTGTGGAAATTAGTAACAAATGAAATACATCAAAACTGAACAATAACTAGCTAAAGAATGGCATGGAAATCTAGCAGCCAGTTAAATCTAACGGGACTCATGAATCTTTTCCGTACGCGCAATGAGTATTAAAGGTTACACAATGAAATATCACTTTATACAATTCAATATACATAAAGGCAATGTTCTACAAATATACTGGCGACTGATCTGAAACTCATATTGGACTGTTCCATCCATCTTGAGTTTGTCTTTAACCAGTTTGTTGAATAATCAAATCACAATCATTGAAAAATTACACACGGAATATATTTATACATAGAAAGTAAAATAAGTAGCTTACCTGTATCAACAGAGCACGTGATAGGGGACGTAAGAAGAATATGTTAGGAACATACTTTAGGGAAAGTCAACGCGTTCCTAAAGAAACTACGCAAAGTGCGAAATCGGGCACTTTCGAGAATAGGTTCTTCTCACATCTAGGTCTTGTTCGCTTCTGAGGAGACAGGAGCGGGACAAGGGATAAAACCATGCTGGTCACGCACTCGGACAGGCGCGATTTGACAATTTGATTGGTCTAAATTTTAAAACAATGACGCAATTTCGCCTTCAGAAGGGTTGGGACCAATCAGCAAAAAATTAGTGGACAGCACTCTTGAAGAAAGCGTGGACACTAGATATTGAACAATCTGGAGGGGTGTTTATGCCACGTTGGCCGGCGTGGTCAAAAAATCCCATCACTTGAAACAAAGGGACTACTGATCCAGCTTGGAAAATTACGTAATGTCCTTGGGGTAGTTCCGGACACGAAAAAATGTCGTCGTCAGCAGATAACCTCGTGGGAACAACAGTTAAACCCTTCTTCCACGAGTTTGGTTTGGAAACATTGTATCAAATACGTGAGGGGTAAAATACAGCCTCGGGTGATTCACACAAAGGCAAGAAGCAGAAAATCACCTTTAAAGTAACATTCGTCGGACCACCTTAAATGGGTTATAATTGAAATTATAACAGGGTCCGACATTTGGAACATGATATACTAGTACTAGCCCATATATCTCGAGTATTTTTTCACGTAACTTTGAACCTTGACATATGTATAAGATTATCTTTTTTCGTTTGAATTTTGTAAGTGACTCGGGACTCGGACTCGGACTCGGACTCGTAGTTTTGCCAACATTACCAATGTACCTTTGTCAACATAACAGGATCCAGTTTAGGTTCCCCTCATAAAGATGAATGTCCAAACTGGACATTTTATTGATGTGCCATCCTCCCTCTGGATACTAAGCCAAATAATAATTTTTTTAATTATATACTACAGATATATGTCGCTGACAACGCATGATGACAGGGGGCCGGGCACAAGCGAACTTCAAAAGCCTCCAAGATTCGCAACATCAGAAGCGTTGCAATGACGGAAGTGTAGCGGAACCTTATTATCCGGAAGGTGGATGGGGCTTCATCGTCGTATTCGCTGCCTTCACTGCGCTGATGACGCAGATGGGGCTGATCGTGTCCATGGGGGTCTACTTGGAACACATCGAGGAGGAATTCCAATCTGGTGCCGGGATCAGTGGATGGATATCCAGCGGATGTTTTGCAGTCCTTGCTTTTGCATGTGAGTCAGCTAATATAATTTGTGACAGTTTTCACGAACTGACGCGAACGCTCGAAAAACGAAATTTTTTCATGAATTCGATTTTTAGCTATGTCAATATTTAAATGGTATTTACTGATGCCTTAGGTACCTAATTACAATAATTTAATTTAGTTAAAATGGGTTGAAAAGTGTTTTTTTCCGTTTTCACGAAGTGACTGATTGCAGTCTTGTGCATGTATTTTATGCGAACGGCACGAACGTTCACGCTGCACGTGTGTTCCTTGATAACAGCGTGTATACTGTTTTCCCAAAGTGACGGTTTGGTTTATAAGTATGTTACTCGTTTATTTTTTCTCTACAAAAAAACATCACAGTTACGCGTCATTCGAGATTTCAACTTTCTAACCAAGTAAAAATTAATTATATTCGAGAATAAAATGACGATATTTAAACTTTACCAACTTCAATCGCTTATATCATATTTCGCAACGCGATTTTCACGTGGATGAATGTCACTATAGTGAAAAGTCCAGACTTGTATTCCAGTCCGAGTCCCGAGTCATATGGGTCGAGTCCCGAGTCATATGGGTCGAGTCCCGAGTCATATGGGTCGAGTCACGAGTCATATGGGTCGAGTCACGAGTCATATGGGTCGAGTCACGAGTCATATGGGTCGAGTCACGAGTCATATGGGTCGAGTCACGAGTCATATGGGTCGAGTCATATGGGTCGAGTCACGAGTCATATGGGTCGAGTCACGAGTCATATGGGTCGAGTCACGAGTCATATGGGTCGAGTCACGAGTCATATGGGTCGAGTCACGAGTCATATGGGTCGAGTCACGAGTCATATGGGTCGAGTCCCGAGTCATATGGGTCGAGTCCCGAGTTATATGGGTCGAGTCACGAGTCATATGGGTCGAGTCACGAGTCAAGTCACGAGTCATATGGGTTGAGTCACGAGTCATATGGGTCGAGTCCGAGTCGCCAGTCACTTTAAAAAAATCAAAAGAACAAAGAAAACCTTATACATAATGTCAAGGTTCAAAGTTAAGTGAAAAAATACTCGACATCTGGACTAGTATCTCATCAATTTGACTAAACCAAAGATTTATTTCCAAAATCTACATTATTTACTCTTATTTTAATTAAAATTTAACAACTCGTTGAATTTTATCTTTCTTGTGATTTTTATATTTATTAATACATCATGTTTGGAAATCATCACATTAATTACATCTGCACCATGTGCTCTCAACATGATTAATTTAGGAGTGGGTGGGGTCAGCAATTAGTCTCAGAAGCCATTCATCACTCCCTTTACAATGATGATCCATTGTTTGAATGGAATTATTGCAGAATGGAGATCATGATTAATTTCGATGTCAAGTTTAAAGATCTTTCTGATCGCCATAGAACTATCATAAATTAATGTTTATATATTAATAACCTACATGTTGAGTCACTGGTGTTGGTGTGAATGATCACTCCAAAATAATCTTTTGGAAATGATAGTTGGAAATATCTTTGTATTTTATATCAGGCAATTGACACAATTAAATATTAGAAAGGCTGGTGCATGAATGACAACCTTTTCTTTTCTTTCTGAAAAGCAATTTACATTACCTTTTATTGGTGCATAGAGCAAGGTCAGATGGTATTACACAAAACGTCGTATTGTTTTTGAATAGCATACTGGTCAAAACGTCGAGTTGTAACCTCCAGTTCTTTTCAGAACTAATTACTACTCAATAGAGAATTTCACATGGTGTCACCGCACTTAGTCTTGCTTAAGAGATGTTTTATTAATGAATCACCGTGAGTGTACAACAGCAGTTATTTTGTGCCGAATATATGTTGCATCCTGGCTCATAATTTTGACATTGTGTTTAAATGGAGTAAAAGAAACACGTTAACAAACGTGTTGTTGTCTGTACCTATAAGCTGTATATTGACACTGAAAAATACTGACGATGAGCATCATTGAAATTATTAATTTTTATTGATTCTCGTCTTCTGTATTTAGCAACAACAGATGTTTGTGGACCCATATCCTTTTAAACTGGGCCCGTCTGTGGTGATTTAGAACGGCACGTGCCACCGACGTAGCGATGCACAGATTATTGAAGCTAAAAAAGGATAAAATTCGTCTGAAGAAATACATGTACATGTCCAGTGATTTAGGGCGGCGTGGACAATATTTCTAGCGTGGCGGAATGAGCTGCTTTTCGCCGATGGAGTGGCGGGCCCGCCACGCCTTAATAATATACCTGACAAGAGCGCTGTTTACAAGAGTTATCATTCAAATGTAGTCCATCCATATTTCTCCATGATGCATTAAGCAAGTTATCAAATACACGTTTTACTTCTACGATGTTGTACGCTGAAGCTTGGGTACATGATTTGTAATCAATTTCTTTGTTTTCATGCGGCCGCTGCGTAAGCGATTCCGGTCGCATTACTACAATGACATAGGATGCACGTTATCAATTTTATAAAACTGTTCGCATTGTTTAAAACACTTGTTTACAAATAGTGAATATTGGGCATTTTGCCATCGAGCCAGAGTCACAGACATCGAGTCCGAGTTAATCATGACTCGAGTCCGAGTCCGACTCACCAAAAATTGTGACTTGAGTCGGACTGCAACGATATTATCCGGTATGGATTAGAAGGGACATTACGGCAATATAGTGGTTTTAGAAATGTGAAAATGGATGTATGTTGGGTTTTCTTTACCAGTAAACATAGTTAGGTATATAGCTTTAACCTCAACGCAATAATTACATAGGCCTAGAACCTTAAGTCAGTAATAATTCATTTCTTTTAGACCCCTTATTCATGATCTGTCGTAATGCAATTCGATATTTAACCAACCTACATTAAGAACCATTTTTTGCCTTTGAGAAAGAACATGCTGGGCCATTATAGGCCAAACAAAATTGTCTCCGGTTTCTGGTCATAGGTGCGGTGACGCGTTTTTTCTGGGTTTTTCTTTCTTTTTTTAATCTTTTGTATTTGCCAAACAGTGAATGGTAGAATTGCAATTGATCCAGCAATTTGGCTGCAATTATGCATTGTTTCATAGCAAAAAAAAAAAAATTAAATAAAAAAATAAAAATGCCGATGCACGGGTCTGAGGCGACGCCAGAAACCGGATACTTTTTTTTGGGCCTAAAGTTCTATTTTGCATTTATACTACAGCTGGTCCTTTAGGTTAGTGAGCAGTTTGAGCTAATTCTCTATTTAAATAACCTTGATTAAAACCACTGCATGACTCATGAATATTGATTTTGGGCCTAATATTGTCTCTAATGTTGTCTTGAATCCACAGCTCCAATCGCGTGTCATGTCATGAATCGGTTGGGATGCCGAATCACTGCGATGATAGGGGGCGCTATCATGTGCACAGGTTTTGTCTGTGGTACGTTCGCTAACTCTGCTATCCAGCTGTTCATATTTGCAGACATTGTAGCAGGTAAGTCAGAATTGCATTGCAGACGTTCGAACCAAGGTATCAGTGGCATCAGAACAATCATCAGGCAGTTTTTCTTAATGATTTTCTGAAATGGCGCCACCGCGCGACTGGCATAACGCAGTTAACCTGTTAAGGATCCAATCGCCGAGGCTGGATGATCGGACGAACGATACCAAGATCAGTATATCCATCCACCCAGCCAAAGGTCATGCACAATTGCCAGTCTCACAGCGTTTTTTCCCCTCCATGCCTAGTATACAAGTGGATGGTGACACCATGTGAGTTTCTCCTGAAGTCGAAACGTCGAGTTGTAACCACCAGTTCTTTTCAGAACTAATTACTATTCAAATGATAATTTGTTTCACCATGCAAAGCTACAAATCTTACAAGTTTTTGTTTTAAATTGGGGTAAATTAGGTGTTTAAATTCTGTTGTATCTTCACACGATAGGTCTCTCAAGTTAAACTTTTACTGTTTTATTTTTAATTCAGGCCTTGGTGGATCAATGACTCACATCTCAGCTACTGTTGTGATCGGTCAGTACTTCAACAAGCGTTATGCCTTGGCCAACGGATTCGCCTACACCGGACAGGGAGTAGGCATTTTTATTTTCCCGTCAATTCTCCAAGTATTGATAGACGTATACGGCTGGCGAGGGTGTATGCTCGTACAGGGCGCCCTCGTACTTCATATATCGGTGGCAGCTGCTCTGTACAGACCTGTGCAGAGACCTTCCCAGAACACGCACAACAAGTCTAAACTTGAACGCCTGAGAAACGAACAAAAACATGATTTAGTCAACGAAAACAAACCGGGAGGCACATCCCAGGGAGGCACATCCCAGGGAGGCACATCCCAGAGAAGCACATCCCAGAGAAGCACATCCCAGAGAGCACACTGTATTGGAGATAGCAACCACAAGGCTGCAGATTCCAGCTTAGACGAGTGCGAACAAACTGACTTTTCCGACGAAACATTGGAATTGGAGACCGTTCCCGCATCAGAATACACTCTCACATCCAGTCCTCCGGTGTTGGACTCGGTCGTCAGTTTGACACACACCGGCGTGCAAACTCAATTCGCCCAGAATGAGAGTGATGAAAACTTCACGGAGAAAGGGGAAAACTTTCCAGAGAGGGAACTCCAACGTGAAAAGAGTTGCTCGATGAGGCTTAAAAAGCTACGCAACATTCCATCGTCTGTGTTATTTATCTATGCAGTGTTCTTCTTTGAAACCTTCGGCTACGGTGGATTCTTCGCCCATGTTCTTGCCAAGGCGCACGAGATCGGTGTTTTGGCAAACCAAGCGACGCTGGCCCTGTCCATGTTCGGTACTTACAACAAATATCATTCTTTTAATATCGATATTTCTAGTCGGAGTTTAAAATACATATACCAGTACTTATTGTTACCGAAATGCAAATATACACACTTTAGCAGGCAGGTTAACTTTGGTATTTTCATTCTTGTTTATTTTCAGTAGATAGTTTTGAAAGTGACATTTTTTGTAAACTCAGTGGGTTATCTTGAATGATAGAGTCAACGGCGAAAAACGATGCGTTCTAATAATAATAATATTCCATTCTTATAATATAGCGCATTTTACATAATGTCCCAATGCGCTTTACATTATTACCCCAGGTCACTGGGCCAATATCATTCCTATAATCTTTCTCAGCTCCCTGGGGAGTATACAGCCAATGTGCAACCTTTTGGCGCTACAGGGCTAATCAAACACAATAACCATCTCTACCCTCACAGGTACCCATGTACCCCTGGGTGGAGAGAAGCAATTACAGTAAAGTGTCTTGCTCAAGGACACAAGTACCACGGTTGCTGCCAGGTTTCGAACTTCATCAGAACTTGAGTCCAATGCACTTAACCGCTCGGCCATGGCACCCCATGCTTTCACCAGAAAACAAACGGTATGAGGGTGGTGGAAGCGCGCACAGAGGGTATTTGCTTAAGTCGAATAGTTTATGAAAGGATGATTAAATAGGCATGTATGAACTGGTAGGGTGTTAAACTTAAAATGAATCATTTCTAACCCGTCACAATTTCCAACCCGGCTTTTTCCCAAATCATAATTTGTACATGTAAGTAAGACTAATTGCGGTGACACCATGTGGAATCTCAATTGAGTAGTAATTAGTTCTGAAAAGAACTGGGGGTACAACTCGACGTTTCGATCAGTATGCTCTGATCGTCCTCAGGAGAAGGACTTTTTGTACATGTATTATGAAAACCATATAAATCATGTTATCGATTTGTTGCTGGGCAATTTAAGCCTGGCCGTCTGGGGCGCGTTTTCGCGACCCTAACCAGAAACTTGTTTCTGACGTCATATTCTTGACCAGAAACAAGACGGCATAGCTACGCGAAAACGCGAACGTAACCAGAAAATAGTTTTCAGTTTGCGAGGTGTTCAACCGTCAACGTTTCTCAAAATATACGGTGTAATTCAAATTTTTACTCGTGAGTGCTAGTAATAAACTTGAAAGATATATTGGTATACGAACAATCATTTCATCATGTTTTAACAAAACTTTACAAACCGCCATCTTGAAACCACGCGTAAAACCGATCACGAACTTCGGTTCACGTTTGGTCAAAACAATGACGTCATCGCAGCACAACCAAACTCGGGAAAACGCTTAACCAATGACTGAAGCCCAAACATGTTTCTGGTTACAGTCGCAAAATCGCGCCCCTGATCTGATGTCAGGAAGCGAGGCTCGCAAGTTGAACTACCTCGTTTTTGCCGTCTTCATATCTAGGGTTGAAAAATGATAGTTAAATGTATTCGATAGTTGTTTTTTAATGCATTTCAGTCTATTTAAAGGGACAGTATCATCACGATCAACAGGGCATGGAATCGGAGTGCTAGTTTTAGATTAACTCAGTGACTGAAAATAATACCCCACATGATAAGGTTATAATATTACCGTTGCTGCTGAATAAATAAGCCAGTAATTGTCAGTTATTGTGTGCATCTGGCTAGGACGTTGATTCCATGCCCTGATGAAAGTCAGCTCCAGTAGTGATGGTATTGTCCCTTTAAAGACGATGTGACCAATGACATCACATGTTTACATAAGAGCCCCAAAGGTAACACTACACCAGGCTCAAAATGTACACTGGTCTACGACAAGAAACCATATCGGCAGAAAAATCTTAATCTATTTTATTTTTATATAAGGCATTTTTTATCACATTACATCTCAAATCATATCTGAAATCCTTGATGTTATGTGGAGAAGTACAAAATGTACAAACTCTGCATACATAAATACACCCTTTTTCCAGGTGGGAAATCACCATGGTACTCTTATGTCACGCAAGGTGTAAACAGTTCACATGATTTAGACGCTTTGGTGCTATTTCACTTGTAATGAAAAAATCACTGATCAGGTCACGCCATTAAATAATGTCGGTACTTACAGACTGCATAACTATTATTTTGACATTTCATTTGAAAACATTTCATTTAAATTAATATGCCTATTTGTTTTCCATTCTTCAAGAACAATAGCAAGGTTCAGATATAAAATCCACAGAAATTGCCCGTATAATGTTAATATAATTATAATTTTACAAACATTCTGTATTCCCTGATGCAGGAATTGGTAGTCTTGTTGGGAGAGTCACCCATGGTTACATAATCGATCGCGGTATCCTGTCTCCGCAGACGGTCAACGCCCTATCCCTTGTCATCTCGGGCGGTGCCTCAGCCCTGGTCTCTCTAGTGGGAAGCAGCTCGGGCATCTACGCCGGCGCCTTCTTTGCCGGTATGGGGAGTGGCTGGTACCTTCCCTTACAGCAGGTTTTACTGAGGAACATCGTCGGGCAGTCCCGCCTTCATGTTGCGTATGGTTACGGTCTGGTGTTTGAAGGAATCGGATCATTGGCTGGCGGCTATGTTATAGGTAGGTATATGTATAATTTCTGAACAGACCATTTTCAACTGCATTCGGTACAAGCCTCATTTACATTAATCCCGTGGCCTTTTGTTTATGAAGTTTGTCAGTTTGCTTTCACTGCTGTTTTTTCTTTCAACGTGAAGAACGAAAACAGAAAGAAAAATGCGTCTGTATCGCGGAGACTAACACTGTAAAAATGTTTAGAAATTAAACGCACCCAAAATAAACGTGTTTAGGAATGCGTTTAAATGCTAAACGGCCATCCGCTGTACATGTCACAACGTGTTTAGCTTTTTGACTCCTGTTCATATTGTTTTAGCATTCAAACACACATCACAGAAAAGCACAATCTAAACATGTTTTAAGCTGAACATGTGTAAAAGGTGAGTACAAGCTAAGTGTTCAGAAATGTGTTTAAATTCTAAACGCCATTGTTACAGTGTACAAGGGCAATACAAACACATTGACACCGTAACATAATACTGAGAAGTCTCACAATTAAGGAAAGCCACCCCCGCCCATAGCGTCGTCCAATGTTGAGCACTTTGAATTTTTCTGAGATATCGCGTCGCCAAATGTGTCCAAGGAAATGGTGGTTCCAACTAATGTATCGATGTATGAGGTGCGGAGGAGTTCTAGCATTTTTTTTACTAGGGGTTTATTGCTAACTGGCAAAATATTGTACTGCCATAATAAGAAAGTCTTCGGACTTTTGGGGAGTTGTAACATAATTTCCAACATGAACTGCAGTCATCCACGATGGAATGAATACGCGGCAATCTGAATGCATTTTCACTATTTTCTCGTTAATGACACAGTGAAATCAGCTGATTTCTCAGGGTGAATTTTTTTTTTACACTAACAATGGTGTTTAGAATTTAAACACATTTCTAAACACTTAGCTTTGTACACACTTTTTTCACATGTTTAGCCTAAAACATGTTTAGATTGTGCTTTTCTGTGATGTGTGTTTGAATGCTAAAAACCATATGAACAAGTGTCAAAAAGCTAAGCACGTTTAGCTTTGTAACATGTACAGAGGATGGCCGTTTAGCATTCAAACGCATTCCCAAACGCGTTTATTTTGCGTGTGTTTAAATTCTAAACAGCATTTTACAGGGTACTTACGTCTTCATTCTGCATATATACAAACAATTTACCAATAATGTGCACTGTCCTTAACAATAAAAGTTGCTGAGTTCTACCAAACTAACGAACATTTCATTGTTTTACCATTTCACAATATTTAAGGTGTCATTCGAGATGTAACTGGTAGCTACTACCTGGCCTTCTACTTCCTGTGCCTTGTTTTCCTTCTGGGAGTGGTTGTCTTCGTCATCGAGTATGTCTTCAGGAAGAAATGGTGCTTCTCTAAGAACCGTGCTGTGTATACACATGATGAGCTAGCGACGAGTCCGGAAACGCCCGTGTAAACGCCCATGTGGGCTCGATGTGTCTTAAGAATTTGACAGTATTTCGATGAAAAAATAAATAAATATTTTGTTTTGGATGAACCTGGTACAAATAGCCTATGCAGACAGTTTCGCATTACTGAGACGGCGACAGGACTCAAGTCTTCCATCATGGAAACCTTATCACCGTTCATTATGATGTTATAGAAACACGTCGGGGATCTAGGTTTGGGAATATTTTTGCGTTGCGATACCGGCCCAATGTTCAACTAGACCCAGCAAACACTGGTGTGTTGATATAACACTAGTGGTGTTAGCTGTATTCTTCCATGGTGTTAATATTGGATGAGTTGCCCAACAATGAACACCAATGGTGTAGATTTTAATACCGTGGGTTTTTCATTGATGCTTTACAGTGTACACTGTAGCCCTCTTATTCTTCCATGGTGAACTTGGACGAGTGCCACCTTCAACATTTGATTGTAAATGGAATCAATGAAACACGCTAACCAGGGACACACCGCCTGTTGCCTGCTGTGTATTGTGCCAGCGAGCTGTCACTAGGCATACATACAGTTGTGTCGTGACCCAGACTTTGACCCCTGTGAAATAATGTTAACAATATGCAACTTTTAAAGAACTTAACTTTGTTTTGTACCACTTAAAAATTTAATAGTTTATTTGTTTTCTGTGGATAACTTCTGTAATAATTTAATTTCGAAAAATATATATTAAAATATATAATGTAATATGCTGTATTGTGTATTAAGAAAAATAAATCACTTTGCCTTGGCCAACATGTTTAGAAGAAATACCTATCTACGTATTTTATGTGGACAATTATAAGGTAACGTTAAAACAGCTGCATTAACTAGGTGATTAGTACTTGTGATTTCAATCAGTTAAATGCCTGGGAAAATACAACGTTCAACTACAAAACACGAGTTGTGTAGATAGGTTCCAATCGTTATTAATGCGTTGATCATTGAGTTACATTTTCCACCAGACCACGCACCGCTTTGCAGTACCTTGTTGGTTCGTAAGTGAAAAGTGGTCCGGAAAAAGTTATAATCCAACTTTCGTGTAATCAGCATGTTTAATCATGGAGGAAGAAAACAGAGACTCGGCTGACATCAACGGTCATATCAAAGGTTCAATAGTCTTTGCCGCGGTCGTAAAACTTCAAGCCAGCGTAATCAGTGTTAATCCGATTATCGAGCCGAGAACTACAGTTAATCAACACGCAATTAGCACTTATTGTGGCCACATTAGAAATAATGTTAACAATATGCAACTTTTAAAGAACTTAACTTTGTTTTGCTCGCGACCAGCATACATTTAATAGTTTATTTGTTTCTGTGCAAACGAATAACTAATGTAATAATTTAATTGCGAAAAGTATTGTATTAAAGCGATTTTTCCACCGAGTATTTTGGTGTTTTGATGTCGAATTAAGGCGAAAATAAATCACTTTGCCTTGGCCAACATGTTTAGAAGAAATACCTATCTACTGCTTATTTTATGATGGGAATTATAAATTATAAGGTAAAGTTAAAAACAAATTGTCAAATTCACTAGACGTGATTAGTACTTGTCATTTCAATCCTCATATTTGTGCGATGCCTGGGCAATGAAGATACAACAGAGTTGGATTCGTAGGTCGAGTATCAGCCAGCCTTCCGTGTAGTGCAATAGCTTTCTGGCCGATACGTTGACAAAATTGCCGAGCACATTTTTCCGCCCGATACGCTCTATTCTTTGAGTACCTTTATTGTTCGTAGTGAAAAGAGTGGTCCGGGGAATAATAAGTTATAATCCAACTTTCGTGTACACATGTCAGCATGTTTAATGTAACATGAATGCAGCATGCAGGCGCCAAAACGGCGATTCGATCGCGTTCATTTCATTACGTTTAGGTGGACTTTCCTCTGTCGATATGGGATGAACATAACATGCGCGTGAATTAGCATGTGCTAATTGTGCTGGAAGTTTCCCACGCTGCCAAAGCAATAAAAAACTCATATAGAGTGACGACCATTGGATTTTCACTTAGAAATTCTATTATTTCGAGTACAATTTTGCAAGAAATAAAGAGGAAACAACAACAGGCATTCAAGAACTCAATGTATGTATTTGTCTATTGTCTGAAGCTTACAAGTAGGCCAACTATTCGCGAAATGTAAATTCCAAGTAAATTTCGAATAGTAAATTTCACTATTCGCCCAGGTCTAGTACTTACAATATTTATGCACGTGTATTACAAATAAAACAGGGTGTCCATTTAGCAAACAGGGTGTCCAAAAGACACCCAAAGGTATTGCTGGCTAATACTATGTCAACAGGATACAAGTGCCTGACCGAGTTTTCCAGCGTGGGCGGGGACTATATCTTTAATTAGATGGTTGTATTGCACTGATCAACCCCATTGCACCAAATATAACGAATAATCGCCTTATAATTATGTCATTGTTATGGATAAATATTACAACATAAAACTCTTTATATAATGCGTATTTATGAAACAGGATGCACAACAAAATGCACAACTTTATTGTATCTTGTATTTATAATGATAATGGCTAAAGATGTAATACCGTATTTCACCAATATGCCTTACAGATTTTGCTCTGTATCAAATCATCAATACTTATATATTTTTCTTTACTGTGAACATCTCAACATCATAATACAGATGTAGGTTAGTTAGCGACAGACATCTTGGCTGGAAAAATTATGCCCAATTTTGTTTAATGTTATGTGAAAATGGCATCAGATTGGTATTGGTTTTTAAAATCAAGGGCAATTCCGTTACTGGAAACCCTGTTCTTAAAAACATTTGATTTGTTGAAAACAACAACAAAGAAGTTTTGTACGGAGATTTATTTGATATTTTGTTGATAAATTGTACATATTTTTGTAAACTCTTGTATAATTGTGCACAAAATCTTTATACATTCAGTAGCAGGACTGATTTCTCATGATTGTGATTTCTCAGGATTTAACAAAAGCTCCCATTGCCTCAACATTTTCTTAAAAGAAGAGAAGTAGCCACCAAGTAAAGAAGTAGTGTGTATTGTGTCCAAACTTCTAGTTTCTTGTTTGTAGGAATGTGGAGTCTGTAAATCCTCCAGGAGATTCAGGGAGCTTAGTCCTCTAGACCAAAGGGAGACCCAGGACCGCTACCCATTTTTCAGGATGTTTTACTTTTGTCAAATCACACCTCTTCAGTCTCGGCATTCACCTGGTCCTAATGTAGGCTCAATTGAATCCATTGTATAAGCTAAAATGTGTTGTCCATTGAAATAAAGGTCTATGCATTGAATTTTCATAAAATGCTTTTTTAATATTTATAATGGTCATGGATAAACAAGGATAGCAAGTCCAGCACTATTGAATCCATTCAAGATACATAAAGACGCTATTTCGTAATTCCGTGGGCATTTTTGGTTTAAACATTTTGAAAATGTGGACATCTGTTCGTTTTTTCTCTGAAATGAGAATACTTCAGACGGAATATAATTTCGTACAGTACTCGGTAACATTCGTAAGCCTTGTTAGCATATTAATCACGTGGTCCATTTCTGAAACATTTGATGAGTCAAAAATGGTCCATTTCTGAAACATTTGATGACAGTCAAAAATTAAGCGCGATGTGCGAGCTTCCCGGCGGCTGTTTTCAGTATGGTAACTTCCTGAATTTGAGTTATTTTAGATAAGATCACACCTGTATCAGCAGTCAATAATCTGAGTTGTTAATTTCGCAGGTTATATTGGCTTTCACAGACCAAATGATACAACCTGTTCGTGTGTTAACGTACGTGTAGTGTACATTAGCAATGCACTGTTCCTTCTGTGCTGCATAATTATGACTACAAACAAGTTGGGTGTTACCATGGGAGGTCGCACGTTTCGAAAAACCAGTTTTCAGATACTCTCAGCTTACCGTATTGGGTAAAACATGTAGGGGCCTACATGTTAAAAGGTCACGAAGAAGGTGTCTTTTTACAGGGGCGTAGCTTTGGGGCCTGGGAGGCGGTCTCGATGTCCCCGGTACCAGTAGACTATCGACTGTGATAGCGAGGTAATAGCAGCGATGGCAAAATATCCACTAATGAGGTAAAACGGTACATCATAACTATCCGTGACATCTCTCACAACACCTAATGAAATAAACAACACAGCGTGAAACAAAACACCAAATGAAATCATCAACAAAACATATCCCGACGTATGTAAGAAGAACCGTGTACTCGGTGCTTTTTAAGTGTCTGAAAAAACACCCACAGGCGACTCTGGCGGGATTCGAACCTATGACTTCCGGCCTGCTTACTAGCGCAGACAACTCGAAAAAGCATACAGTGTATGCTTCATACATACGTCGATGTAATGAAATATATCGAAAACAATTTAAAAACCAGGACTTTCAAAATTGAAGACACAATAACCGGAACTTGCTTTTTTTCTTATAACGATCATTGTGTTCGTTAAAAAAAAGTACCGTATCCTTGTTTACTAGGGTGCAAAGAGATCGTTCTTGCAAGAGTTTTAACAAAACGTATGTCATTTTTGATTATAAAAAAGCGCAGTTTCTCACACTATTGGTGTTTTAAGATAACATAACATACCAGTTACATATGCTCCCAGTGTTGCACCAATTCCGGAGCAAAACAGAGAAACTCCAAACACAGCACTCAGGTACATAATACCAACGAGTTCCCGAATGATAACGGCAACGAGTGAGAAACATATGCCACAGCACACACCAATGGCTGTAGCTGACGCTATCTTGCCTCCCAAGGTCGTGTGTTGAGGCAGGAGCGCAGTAGCTAGAACACACACCAGGAGAGAGACGGTGAACATCCACAACGGCGTGATGTATTTGCGGGTCAGGAACCAGCTGTGGGTTAGTCTGCCCGCCAAACTGCCCACACCGACGCAGGACAGTAAGACAGAAGCTTGTATATCCGTCATACCGGACAACACAGCTTGGTTGACGAGGTGGACGGAGACACTGGAGTAGCCAGCCGTGTGAAACAAGCACACAATATAGACGACAAAAACCTTCGGCGGGTGAGTGCGAGCGAGGGAAGTCCAAAAACGCTTCCAGAGACGTTTGGACGATTTCGCGCACGAGTCGTTCTTATATAAAGTGTCTGTATTGCTCTTCAAGTCAATACTCTGAAGCACCTCATTTTCACTGAATTCTTCAGAGCTCCCAGTGTCATCACTTTTTTCTACGTCACGCCTAGCTGTACTCTCGCCCCCATTGAAGATGTTATATTTCTTACACACGTTACTTCCTACAACGGCATGGGATTTGTGCAGACGAGATTTAAATCTGGAAGCAGGCCGCACGAGGGCGCCCAACATAACGACATTTGATACGATGGCAGCTTCGATTATCAAACTTCCTCTCCAGCCATATGTACCAACGAGGAGTTGTACTAAGGGGGGGAAGACGAACACTCCAGCGCCGGGCCCAGCGTACGCCAGACCGTTTGCCACTGTATAATGTCGACTGTAGTATTTCCCGATGACTACAACGGTGGCTACATGAATGAGTGACCCGCCAAGACCTGGGGAAAACCATGGAAACAACAAGAACACATTAATTTTTCGGTGTTTATATGAAACAAATAGGCCTAAACGTCTTACAATGTGCGGTTACAATGTGCAGAAATCGGCACTTAGGCCTACAATCATAATTTTTTCAGCTTACAGAGTTGGCGAAGAACGTTTGCGCTAGCACAAGAAAAAATTCCTTGCGAAGAATATCGCTTGTGCTCTCTTCTCAATAACCTATTTTCGCTCAGCACAAATTTTGTGTACTCAGAAAATTTGTATGCTATTAAGAGCTGTATGAAATTTTCCTCTGTACACGATGGCAGAAGTAAGCGCGCTTGTTGTACCGTCAATAAAGTGTACGTGCATGGCTCACTTGACGCCCATATGCCCTATCATCAAGACTCTGGGCGCACTTTCACAGCTAGAGGGCTAAATGTGCACAGAGCGGTAATGAAGTTTAACCTTTACCTGCAACCAGACCAAGGCAGATGAATAGATGCAATACTGAGGACGCAAAGGTAGCGAAGCCTGTTCCGAAGAACATGAGCACGCCACCAAGCATGACGGCTCGACGGCACCCAATCCTCTTCACCACAACACTGCTAACCGGTCCTTGAATTGGAATTTTAAAAAAGTACCAAATTTTAACGGCAGTTTCCATAAATTTTCTTTTCATCTGCACATGTAAAAAATGTAAAATCACTCCAAATAGAGAAGAATGGTTTTGCAATAAATATGTATGGAAATAAATTTATGGTGGGTCCCATCATAGATTTAATTTTGTTAAAAATGTTGCGAAATACATATTTTCAGTGTATGTGTTTTCCATTCAGGAAGGAAATTATCCATGTTCCAATTAAACCCAATTAATTAAACCAAAGGTTAATGATTATACTATAGCCATCCTATAGACCATGTGACGTGTTTACGCTTTGCGTAACGTTTCGAGTACCACGGTGCTTTCCCGCCGGGCAAAAGTGTGTACATTTGTATGCAGAGTTTGTACATTTTGTATTTCTCCACATAACATCAATAATTCTTTTATTTTTCAGATGAATAAGATTTGAGATGTAGTGTTTGTGCCATATTAAAAATAAATCAAATTAAGAGATGTTCTGATCAGATTTTACGGTTTCCTGTCAAAGACCAGTGTACATTTTGTGCCCGCCGCAGTGTGACCTTTGGGGCTCTTTTGTAAACATGTGATGCCATTGGTATACATTGTCTGTAGGCTAGGCTGAAGGTCTAGTCATAAATTAATTGAAAACCTCATTGGTATATTCTGTGGGTTCATGTTGATTTATCAATCATTTTAAAGCTGTGGTTTAGGCAAATTCATTTGTCGCTATACCACTGGAGGATCAGGGTGAGGTATGTTACTCTCTTTTTACCACCATGCATGTAAGCTTGGGCGATAACACAATAATATCAAATATCGTGATACCTTTTTTTAATTCGATTACGATATTGAGAACATTTTCAAGTAATCGAGATATCGGAAAATCGCCATTAAATAAAAATATCGCGATTAAAAAAACGCCATTGTCAGAAATTCCATGGAAATGAAATTAGGACAGTCTTTTCAGCTTTCGGAATTAAGTGAGACTGAACAAAAGTGAACTACTTCAGAAGTACATACAAACTACGCAAAAGAATTTGTGATTTATTGTGATGCTTGTAGAAGGGTACATACCTGTGGTTATTGGCTCTAAAGCAATCATGCATGAATGAAAAATTAATCGCGATATTATCGAAAATCTCGATATAAGTTTGCCGATTATATCGTGGATGAAAAAAAAAAATCGATATTGCCCAAGCCTACATGCATGTACATGTACATACTTTTTGGTGTGTCCTATTTTTGTGAGTGCTCGCTTTTTTGCAATGTGCCTCCTAAATTTACCGTGTGTTTCTCCCCTTTGAGACCCCAGGTCCGCCCCCAATCTCTATATCCAGTCTGTAAAAAGACAGATGTTCAAAGTATTTAGGGCAGATATACACTTGATAGTCGTCGGTTAACATTCGACGAAAGTTGCTCCATATCCCACAAGGACCTCAAGACCACCTGAGGTCATGGGCTGGCGGAAATTTTAATACCCATGAGTTTGATAACAATCATTGTTTTCTTTGTGACAGGCAGATTTGCGATAAGTTATCAATTACTTGTCAAAAGATTTTCTCGAGTTTGCTTATTGGTAAAACGTGTAGCTTTGCATGGTGAGGAGGATAAGTAAGACTAATTGCGGTGAGACCATGTGAAATTCTCAATTGAGTAGTAATTAGTTCTGAAAAGAACTTGAGGTACAACTCGACGTTTCAATCAGTGTGCTCTGATCGTCCTCAGGAGAATGCCGGACTCTGGGAAATGCTGCTGCTTAAGTAGGCTGCTGGAGGATTACGCGCGGATGACAGGATGCTGGAGGATTAGTTCGTTGAGGCGTGCAGGCGGGAACTGATGAGACTAGGATCCTAGGAGTTGGGGGAAGGAGTGTGTGCTCACTGAACCGAATCAGTTGTTGACAAGCACGGGGGGAAGGAGGGTGGTTAGCTTAGGATATAGGAGATACCTCAGTCTGGGGTGGGTTGTGGACTTTAGATATAGAAGATCCTTCAGTCCGTAGTAGTGGTCGCCAAATATCGCTGATGTAGAAGCTGATGTCCTGTGGCACAGTGTCGTGTTTATCGTTCGCTTATTGTTAATAATTATATTGTACAGATTAATCTAATGGACGACAGATGTTTATTTTGACGTATACATTTTCGAGAGTTTTTACGCAACAGAGAAACTTTTGGTAACAACCTCACCTATAGGAGTTTCAATATAATTAAGCAGTTCTCATTGCACTTTCATGTGATGTTATGATTCTGTTTGATAAATCTTAATTATCAACTTACTAATTACAGAGAATGAAATCAGTTGAAATGGCAAGGAATTATTGTTCTAACTGCTAATATCACAATCTAATCATTCGAGGCAAGAGGTCTCTGATGCACGCGCCATTATTACGACGTGAATTGCCGACTTTATGTGTAAGTACCGGTAACACTTAAAGGGGCAGTATCGTCACGATCAACAGGGCATGGAATCGGAGTGCTAGTTTTAAAATAATACCCACATGATAAGGTCTTATTACCGTTGTTGCTGCATAAAAGAGCCAGTAATTTTCAGTCACTGTGTTCATCTTAATTAAACAAGGGCACCGAGTCCATACCCTGTTGAAAGTCTGCTCTGATCGTGACTATTACCGTCCCTTTAACTTTGTGGCACATGTCTCTGACTTTTGCAATTATGATCACTCACTGGAGCAACAAACTCGACTCACATTTGGCGCAAGTTGACTTTCGCAATTGCGAAATCGGCTGGATCTTTTGGAAAGGAAATGGTATGAATCAACATTTCCTTTACATTGACAAAGGAAATATGGAAATACATTCATTCAGATACCCTAGATCATTACCAAAATATAACGTGGGATTTTTCCCCCATAAAACCTAGGAGTAGGATGGAAAGATTTCAATCTGATTATTTTGATACCGTCATGACATTATTACAAACATTCAGAAACCCTACATTGGCGAACAAAAAGTATGCTTCATGAGAATACCAAACGTATACTAAAGTGTTTATGCATGTTCCTTGCGCACAGCCGATTTTCCCTTAGATTATTTAAAGAAATAGCCTGAATTGATTATTTTAATAAAATGTCAAACTTTCTTGGCTTAAAGGGGCAGTATCGCCAAGATCAGAGCGGACTTTCAACAGGGCATGAACACAGTGACTGAAAATTACTGGCTCATTTATGAGCCAGTAAAGGTATTTTATTACCTTATCATGTGGGGTATTATTTTCATCGCTGACTTAATCTAAAACTAGCACTCCGATCCCATGCCCTATTGACCGGGACGATATTGTCTGGATGATGGCTTCATACAAAAACAAATGGTCAAACTTCATTGTCTTATATACGCTCTGGAAGATATAAATCTTTTCTTGTAATAATAACAATCACGGTAGGTAAAACTTGTAGCTTTGCATGGTGAGGATGATAAGTAAGACTAATTGCGGTGACACCATGTGGAATCTCAATTGAGTAGTAATTAGTTCTGAAAAGAACTGGTGGTACAACTCGACGTTTCGATCAGTATGCTCTGATCGTCCTCAGGAGAATGCCGGACTCTGGAAAATGCTGCTGCTTAAGTAGACTGCTGGAGGATCATCCCATGAAGGAGGATTAGTTCGTTGAGGCGCGCAGGCGGGAAACTGTGGGACTAGGATCCTAGGGGTTGGGGGAGAGGAGTGTGTGCTCACTGAACTGAATCAGTTGTTGACAAGCACAGGGGGATTGAGGGTGGTTGACTTAGGATATAGGAGATCCCTCAGTCTGGGGTGGGTTATGGACTTTGGATATAGAAGATCCTTCAGTCTGTAGTAGTGGTCGCCAAATGGATGCTGGAGGATTAGTTCGTTGAGGCGCGCAGGCGGGAACTGTTGAGACTAGGATCCTAGGGGTTGGGGGAGAGGAGTGTGTGCTCACTGAACTGAATCAGTTGTTGACAAGCAGGCAGGCTATTAGTTCTTACCTGCAAAACTATCTATGCTGACACCTGCGCTTGCCACCCATCCAAGCTCGCCTGCCCCGTAGTAGTCGAATTCTCTCAAGAAGATCGGAAGAAACATGCCGAGTGTACCTAGAACACCGGTGTGCAGAAGTAGAGCCATGAACGAAGCGAAGACTACCACACGGCCCCAGCGTGTGGTCTTCCTTCTCGGGTCGTAACACGGCTTTCCGAGGGGGTAGCCTTTCTGACAGCTGCCGAGACCGTCGAATGTTGTAGTGGCATTTCCACTTGCATCAATCCCGGCCATGTCTTTACCTCAACCCCGAAGCAATTCTTGTGAATGCTCAATCCAGAAGCGATTCACCAAATGTCAGATATTATACGAATATCACTTATTGTACTCACTGGTGCCATAAAGAGTTTGTTTCATGCGTTAACCTCCACCCCAAAACAATCTTGTGAACGAGACGGTGTACGTGTACAGTGCGCCCAGGCTGATCAATTGTCGTGTCAGAGGTTACACAAACGTCACCAGTTCTCACTGGCGCCGTTAGGAGCTTTCCTCATGGTTTGAAACTCATGACTCGCAGCACAGTTAAAGAGAAGTGGTCAAGGTCATGTTTCGCTTTACAGATGCAACGTAATATGCTCGTCACGCATGGGACAGCTTCGGTTTAAAATGACCTTTTTGCGGGTGTACAAATATAAGTAATGATAACATGGATAAAATGAACTAGATTGTAGATAACCATGTGTAATATTATTATTGTACATATATAATGGTCTTGACAAGCTAATCTTGATGAGCTTTTTACACGACCGCTATTTAGGGGGCAAACATCTAGTCCAATTTTTGGGGCAACATTTTAAAGTACAGTGTACATGTTATCGAGTTCTTGCGGATACACCATGTAATGATCTCTATTTGGAAGAAGTGATGGCTCTGAGAAGAGTCGGTTGGTTTGTTCTCAACGTTTCGACTAGTCTGCTCTAGTCATCGTCATACAGTAGTGTACATGCATAGAGAGGTACATGTTAATTGTTATTGTAGAAGGTGTCGATGTCACCCAAGGGTTTCCCGATTGGGGCATATTGGTATCCTCATTGGGATAATAGGATTCCAATCGGGATAAAAGTATCTCTCAATCAGGAAAGTATAGTGCTGGTGAGCGATATAGTTCAGTCACTGCTGTGGATTACCTGTCATGACATCACATTCAGCAGGCACACCAAACGTAGCCTACAGCTGTAGTGTCCAACTGATCCACGTCAGCATTTCCTCGTCGTCTTCGATGTGCGCTCAAGAGGCTAAGCGTGGCTAGCCCTCTATGCTAGCTCTAAGGGTCGTAGGACGCCTACCGTGAGTAGCATATCATGCACGTCTGCCTTGAAGCTTGGTTGATGGGGTTGGCTTCGCCGAGAAATTTAAGTTTTTGACTCACATGCGCACCGATTCAGTCAAATGTGTCCAACATGCACCAGGGTCTGTAGTTATCCTGCTCAAATATTAGTTTTCTCAGCTGGGATGGGTTTGGATCCAGTTCATGGAGAAGTGTATCCTCATGAGGAGAAGGCTCCAATTGGGATACTACTACTAGTACTAGTACAGTTGACACTGACCCCACGTAACGTGAGTATACTGTGCGTCCCCGGTAGAGATTTGATTGAATTAGAAACATACACTTCTGAATCTAGAATTTTGTTTCATGGACCACGCACACAACACTGCGCTATACTATTGACTGTATCGCTATGGTCATCTGACCATTGATCTCTGGTCCTTGCTCTATGATCTAAATGTCCCAGGCTACTAATTGTGGTTGTTGTAACAATAAACATGTCGACCATTGTATTCTAATTCGGTTTATTATGATTATGCGCAGGCAACGTCAGGGGTGAAAACGATTGATCTCCGTGCAGTATTGATGGCTGATGCAGACCAGCTGGCTTTGCTCATCAAGCTCAATAATTTCGTCACAGCGTCTGTGACGTGACCGGCTGCCGTGGTTAATACTATTGTTTCTACATCGTATACAGCAACCGATGGAACGAAATGTCTCCACCAATCGGCTTATTAAAACCCTCCTACTATTGCTGCACTTTAGTGGGAAGTTGCTATAGAGGTCAAAACCAGTCAACTACCTGTTTTGTCTGTTGACCCAAATGTGCACACAGGGGCATGTTGACTGGTTTTTACTGTCATTTTGACCACGCTGAACAATACCAGAACAATGCTTTTACCAGTCAAAAACAGTCGACTCATTTTGACCTGTAAATGTTGCACTTACTACACATAAGGTTTGACAGTGTTGGATTTTTAAGTGCACTAAAAAAAAGTAAGTATATCAACATTTTGATTTTGACCCTTATAGTAGGATGGTTGGTGTCATTTAAATTATTTCATTGTGTTTATATAGGGTAAGTTGTCCAATATTATATGAAACCCATGCAACCACTGGTATGGTTCCCAGCGTTTTCATGCAATTAGCGTATAATAATTTTCTCTGCTTGAACCATAACTCTATGGCTTGAAGCGAAAGTAGGCATTGCAGGTATAAATACACTAGATTAGATTCCCTTTATGCCGTATAACGCGTCTATTGACTAAGCTTCGGTGCATTAGTAATAATTGGTATGAGTAAATACACTTTGGTTTAGTCATTAATTGCCTGTTATGCCGAGTCTATAACGACTAACCTTCGACGGGCACTATTTATTGCCGGCCACGGGCTGTTTTGTCATTCAACGGATACTGCGGATATTGGAGTTACAGACGGTTGCATCGATCCGTTTGTTGTTGTGATACCATTCATTCATTCATTCATTTATTGTCATTTCATTTCATTTACACGTGCACTTTTTTATAAATGATTTTCGGTTTGGAATTCATTTCGAAAAATTTGTTGTATGATCTTGTATAATCAATAATTTTGTTTACAATCAGTGGCGGATGAAGGTTGGATTACGGGGTCATGGTTCACTTATTTTAACCATAGAGGAGGTGTCCTTTATCTATGATTTAACTTACAGGGGGTACAACTGAATCAGATATATGCAAAAAGGCTTGAATGTATCCAATAAACTGCGGTTTTTCCCCGGCGATATACAGCCACATGCATACACACTTTGGCAGAAACTGTGATAGGTTTTTGTAGGCATATATCATGGGCGGATCCAGAACATTTTTTAGGGGGGCTGAGAATCAAAAACAATTATTTTTCAGTACTACAAAAATTACAATGAAATAATCAAAGGGAGAGAAAAACAAAGCACAGTGTGGGAATGGGAGTGCGTGCGTTGGCCCCTCCCCCACCCCCACCCCCCTCCCCCCTCTCTCTCTCTCTCTCTCTCTACAGCCCCCTTAGCCCCCCCCCCCCCTGGATCCGCCAATGTATATTTTAGGGTCCATTTGACAGCTATCTTCACCGTGTAAAAATGGTGTTTAGAAGTTAAACACACGCAAAATAAACGCGTTTTTAGGAATGCGTTTAAATGTTAAACGGCCATCCTCTGTACATGTGACAAAGCTAAACGTGCTTAATAGCTTTGTGACACCTACACTGTAACAGAATATTTTGATTCTCTTTTTCGGCCCACAAAGAATATGTCCAAACAAATATGGAAACATTAATTATTAAGCGTTTACAGAAATTGTGTAAATCAGTTTAACACACTTGTTATGTAAAATTGTAATACAGCAAATTGTTGGAAATAGAGTTGCCTGCAACTTGTTGTAAATTGACATGTTTTTTACAGTGTGTTCATATGGTTTTTAGCATTCAAACACACATCACAGAAAAACACAATCTAAACATGTTTTAGGCTAAACTTGTGAAAAAAAAGTGAGTACAAGCTAAGTGTTTAGAAATGTGTTTAAATTCTAAGCACCATTTTACAGTACACGTCTAAATTTGTACAATCTCTGCAAAATGGATAGCAGTGTAAAATACTTTCCATTTAGGCAATATTATGATGTTGTTATCCATTCATTGTGAATAAAAACAAAAGAGAAGCAAGTGGGTCAACTCCTGGACTAGCGGTCTCACCAGGATTTTCTTTCAGGGTGGGAGGATTTTAAATAATGTTATTTTGAGAAGTTTAAGGATGGGGGCCCTTAACATTGAGGGTGAGGGAAATTTTCAACCGATCCTTAGCTACATACTTGTTCCATTGACACTCACACATGACGGAAGGCTGTTTACTCACACAACCACTTCCGTTACCGAAAAACGACCCTCATATACTTTTTATGTTATGTCCATGCAGCACACACTTTGGAGCGATCGAAAACATTTATTTTTTTCAAATTAGCCAAAGTGCTACTAAATCATGGCAAATCATCTTTCAACAAGGTATTCAAGTCTTTACGCCCCATCGTCATAACATTCTCAGTTTCTCACTACAATGCCCCATCGTCATAACGCCCCTGGTGCGTTACGGCGATGAGGCTTAATGATGATGGGGCGTAATGGTGAGGGGCGTTGTGGCGATGGCCGTCGTGGCGATGGGGCGTAACGACTGGATGCCAAGGTATGGATACTATAGAAGACGTTTGTCAATGATTTTCAGTTCATAAAGAGTAGCTATGTTCAATAAGTTCTAAGAATTCTTGCCGATATATATTTCCACGTGTACACACAAAGAACATGTACATGTACACGCCCGGCCAGCTGTCCTGGTTATCAGACCGTGCAGTTTCACGTCTCTTACGGTGTGATAATCTTGGCTTAGCAAGTCCAAATGTTTTATGTCCATAACGCTTTTAAGTTTTATCTTAACATTATTTTGGGATAATCCTTGTCTTTATTCGATAATTCAGATTTCTGATAGTATCAAATCCTCCAATCGGCATGCATGATTAAGATGGAAATATACATCGGACTTGCTTTTTTTTGTTCTTTGGAATCGTGCCAACATTTTAAGTGATAGTATTTTTGCAAATGGGGGTAGTTTATTAATATTAAATTGTTACAAAATGGTTTTTGAAATGTGTTTTGTTTTGTTTTGTTTTGTTTTTTGCTGCACAGACAAAGTATATGAGATATGAGGGTCAGTTTTCAGTAACGGAAGTGGTCGTGTGAGTGAACAGCCTACTGTTACTGTTAAAATTGTTGGATCGATTGGATTTCTTCAGTGCTGTGTTTTAAATTACTTTTGTCTGCATAATGTTAGGGGTATGTACAATATATTTGCCCAATTTGGGCAGCCTCTCTTAGCCACCATATACTCTGCATATGGGAAATTTGGTCTGGTTCCAGTAACCGCACATACATGTACATAAGATTTATCGCAAATAGCGCTGAAGCAACTGTCACAAAGCATACGGTACTGGGATACAATAAATTGGGTCATGTGAATTGGCGCAGCGTCCGTCGTCAAGTGTGCGAAGACAATTCGTTCGCGCAGCACGCGGTAGCGCTGTTGCACCCACAGACATCCCATGATTCCTTGAGGCCGCTATTTGCGATAGGCCCTTAACCTTAGGGGCCGTTCACAATTGTCAACATTTTCACGAGCGTACAAACCGTACGCTGGGGGGGGGGGGTTAATGCCCGCCGTACGCTTTTTTTTTTTTTTAAATGTCGATATGTTTTCTCGCCCGTTAATGCCCGCATAACGCTTGTTTTTTTTTTTTAATGTCGATATGTTTTCTCGCCCGTTAATGCCCGCCTAACGCTTGTTTTTTTTTTTAAATGTCGATCTGTTTTCTCGCCCGTCACCACAGCCGACAGCCGCAACCGATGCCGAGCGAGCACTGGCCGAGCCGGTCGCGGCCCGGGGGCCGTCCCGCATCGCATCCCATGAACGTGTAATGTGTACAGCATGCGCGGCATTGTCCTACACACGTACATGAAAATGTACTGTATTTTACATGTACATGTATACATGTCGTTCGTATCCACTGCGTGTTTTTAACGGCCGGCCCCGTCCATGCACACACAATCAGACACACGTCCCACACGCACAAACAAGACTGCCTGGACAAGTTCATTTTATGTTAAGGGTAAATATTATCAAAATATTATAAATAAACTAATCGGTTTCAAACAGAACATTTGTAAATGTTTTTTTGCATTGTAAAAGGCTTCAGTAATGTAATAATTTAATACAAAATACAAATAAAACATTTTATATCTCTGTTTCCATTTTTAAAAGAGGGGATTACCGTTTAAAACGGTAATTACCTCTTTTAAAAATGCAGTGTTCCCAAACCGAGATTGCGCGCAAATAATTGCGCAATGTCCCTTCCGTTCCCTAGCTACCTGTACTGTAGCATACACACGCAATTGCAAAATGTCTATATATAGACTTGTGTGAAAAAAAATCAACATTTTTTTCGTACGCTTTTAGGGGGGGGGGGGGTCTTGAAAAAGTGTACTCTTTGTACGCTCGTGAAAATGTTGACAATTGTGAACGGCCCCTTATGTATCATGAAGTGATACAAACAAAATTACCAACTAAAAAATAATAATGGTCACCGCACAGATTTTGATTTGTGTGTCCCACGCGTTGTTATAGCACACTTATATCTATAATAAAATAGTATATTTATATAATGTAAATATAATCGTAAAAGAGCTTATTTATGCCTTAATTTGACACACAAAGTTCACGTGACTTTGGTCACGTGGAGTACAGTGCATTCAATCCAGGGGTCTAAACTTAATAAACTCTCAAAATATATAAAGTGTCTCTTTTTTCTCAATACTACAAAGCCTCAGCCATCGAAATACACATTCAAATGTGTTTCAGGTTGTCTTTGGTCTATGGATATACATTTGGTAATATTCCCCTCAGAAAATAAACCACCCCCAAAATAAATAAATGATAATTTCCAAAGTAATGCGGAAAAAATTCCGTCCGCTTGATAGCAACATAGGACCATTTTTAACGTGATTGTTTGTCCAAAATTATTTTTAAAAACGGGAATCAAATAATCTAGAGACATATACTATACCGTATTTCCACAATTCCTTCATTGAATAGCCCTACAGACTTTATTTTTTTCGGCAGAAACAAATTGGATACACACATGCATGATGAAGCTTTCGCTCGTCCCAACCGCCTTTATGCCGGTGGCCACGAGCGAATTGGGACGAGCACATTTTTCTGCCAGGGTCTAGTAGTGAGAACGAGGTAAACTCTGGATACAAGGTTGGAATAGACTTTCAACGGGCGCTACGTCCTTGATCCGGGGACTATCAGCGGAATAATAATTAATATTCAGAATGACGTCACTGCTCTGTTGAAGTCTGGTACCCAACTCACAGAATGTGGTAGCACTAATTTAGTCTGTAACTCTGCATACTTGGATTATTACAAAGGCCTTCTCGAATTTTCTGCACTCTCGGATCACAGCATCGTAAGTTAGTTCTCACAGAAATTGCAACAATTTGCCATATATTTTCTATTTTGGTTGTTTTTTATTAATGTAAATTGTTAAGAAAGTGTTCAAGATAAATCCAGTTTACTTGATAGGGCCTTTTAGTTACAATAAAAGGAGAAATCACAACATTTAGAAAGTCACACGGAAGTGTTCAGTGGCAGTGCACGTGACGTGCACGCTCACTTCATAGTTAAATGTTTTCTGGTGGGAAAGAATGTAGTATCCAACCGCCACTTTTTAAGGGTTTTGGGGTATTTTTGCAATTACTAACCAGTTAACAATGATTCTATTGATTTTTGGGAGTACAGAAAGCGAAAACCATCTTTAAAATCCATGTTTGTGATGGCTTTCCGACTTTATTTCCCTTCTAAAAAAATCCTCCCCTTCAGAAAATAGAAGGATCCTATTGTACATGTAGTTGCTACTGCACATGGCTCATTCTATAAATACAGGGGCCAATGGTGAATTCAAAATATGCACAAATTTTATTAAGTTTTTCTCTTTAATGTGACATACAGGGTCATTTTTTTCAGGTTGTGCTTTTTAAACATGTTGTGGGACATGTGGGACATTGGTTTTAAGTCGCACATTTTGAACCAATCCGATATTTTTTTTTTTATGGAGAAAAAAAATCCGTGTGTTTCTACTATTTTTTGTCAAAAAGCTGTGACATTAAAAGTGTTAACATTAAAAATATTTTTTCTGACTTTTCTTTGAAGAAAAACGTGTTATTTTTAGTTTATAATTATTGAGTACACCCAGGTTGTTAATACTGAGTGAGTTTTCAGCAGATAAACATCTCAGATTATTGAGGAGCAAATAAAAATGGCTGTCACAGCGTAACATTTCGTGTCCCCTTGTGTTACGTATGAAACCCAATTCCCTTTTCATGTATCAATTAACAAAATAAAACGATCACACACTCGTTCGGTAGTTCTTATACATTTGACCATCCACTACAAATAATACAGAAACTACACGTGGAATCTGAAATAGGCACGGTAAATCATGGGCTTCCAAAGTCTTGAAGTGGAATATTTCGTGAATTTAGTGTCCCTCTGAGTTGTTACGATGTGCAAAAAGACGTCGTAACAAATATTTAGGGCCAATGATTTTTTGTTTCAGAAAAGTGCAAATTCCGTTTCACTTTTTTTCAATACATAAAAGTGCATTTAAACATACACCCTGTATACAGACCGTACATAAAATTGTAAATGTTAAAGGATAATGCATTGTTTAATAATTAACTAGCAAAGGTTCACAGTTGTTTTATGCTAGAAATGTGTCTTATTGCCAGTTGTTTGCTGTGCTCTTGCGGGAAAAAGACATTAAAGATAAAAGTTTTTCAGTCAGGCATGCAGGAAAGTATAAAATGATATTCATTGCACTAAACTGACCTCTTTGAGTAAATTATAGTTGTCATAAGTGTGGGATTTTGTGGCAAAACTATTAAAAAAAAATTAAAAATAAGAGTACTGCAGAGATTGAGATTGACCCATTTATTCTCTTGATATTGTTTTTGTTGTTGATGAGAAGAAAATAATTCTAAGACGATAATGAAATAGTCGTTCGGCTGGAACGCAGGAAAATTGCCCAAAAAATATTGCTATTTTATCAACGGCCGATCTATTTACAGACGTAGTATTTAACTTCCTCAGTCATTAATTAATACTGCACCGCCACCACCACCACCACACACACAAGAAACATGCAACAACCGTATACGCCACGACGTCACACACACGTACTAGCCGAAGCGAAATTTATGTCCGCCATTTTTTTTCATGTTAACTAGTGTCAAAATAGTATAGTTTACGGTAGGTTTTTGGAGATGTATGTAAGTGAATAAGCACAACATACATTTCACTAGAGCCAAAGTTAGTATGGTTGATGATTGAACAGAAAAATAAACCTGCCGATGTTGCAAAAGACACCTGCGCGAGCGTAATTATATAGCACAAGACTGGCACCCTTCGCAAATTCATTCTTCCCGAGGACCATTACCGAATGGAACAGTCTACCACAAACGACCGTCTCACAAATCTCCAAAGTTGCATTCAAATTAAACGTCCTAGCAAAAAATTAGTATAACCACCCATTGCACCTCCTGTTAAACTTCCCAAGCGGAGGACTAAGGAGGATTACCAACCAAGTACCAAGTACCGTAAGTGATCATTTTCACCCGTGCGCTGACCATGCTGACCGAAAGCTACGGCATGCCTACATGTCGGGTCTATCTGTCACGCTCGCTAACGGTGATTCGTAACATGATTTGTTGCTCTAATCTTGCCAACGCGCATTTGTTATGTGGCTCATCTGTTGAATCTGGTTGAATTAATCATCAACAATTCGTTTTGGACCAATAAATTTTACAAAATTATGTTTTTTATCAATAAAATTGCAGAAGTTATTTCCTTCAGATTCAAATCCCGTTTTCCGTGTCGAGGAGCGAATTCCGTCCGTTTTCCGCGATCGCGGAAAATCATTGGCCCTAAATATTTCCCTGTATGTCAACGGCTACGTGAGCTGCTGCAATACTGTACCTGGTCATGGCCTTCATCTGCAAAGCAAAGTTAATGTCGGCATTTTTTCCATGAGGCTGCTGAAGCGAAGACAAATTTTCGTGTCTACCCATGTTACGAAGTTGTTGAAGTTACGAAGTGATCATCATTAACGAGCAAACCAAGGTAAGATCGGCCTTTTTATTCTACTGCTGTAGTCTAGTTACCAAACACACTAGCTCTTTTTCTGGACATCGCGTCTAATGACCAAAAAAGTTACAAAATCCTGTCTCTTAGGCTTGAAAAAGGTGTGAAATTGCAATATCACACGTGGTGAAGACGAGGGAGTGGATACAAATCGATTGATAGGAGAATTTTACCGTAACCAATCGATTTCGAAGTCACGACCGCAATAGAATTTCAGTATTATTTTTGGGCACTTGTGGAACGTACCATTTAAAACGGGTAACTGATCATTATGGTTTTCCTACGTTGGTTTTATTTTGGTCCTTTTGAGAGAATATTGGAATTATTTATTATACATTCATAAAGCAAACCCTAAAAAATATATGTATTTAAACTATCTGTAAATGTACACATTATTATTTTCTTCAAGTATCATTAAAAACATTTCATTTGACATTTCGGCGCCCCCTTCCCCTTCATTTTAATGGTCGAGTCAGTTTTCCCGCGCTGGCGAATATGGGGTCTAATAATAAAGTGGTAATTGATTATTTTATGTGGGGTGCGGGTAGGGTAGGTTGGGGGTGGGAATGGAAAAGGAAAATTCTTGTGCAATAGTCTTAAAATTTTCTGGCAGCTTTTATTTAAAAGCTGCCGCACGGCGAAGCTGCGCCCATTTTTTGTTTTTTAATGTGTGGGGATTCTTGAGGGACATGCATTCCAACAAAAACCCTTTAGTTTATGCAAGTCTTAAAATGTTATGGCAGCTTTTATTTAAAAACTGCCACACGGCGAAGCTACGCTCATTTTAAAAAAATTTTTTTTTTTTTTTTTTTTGGGGGGGGGTGGGGAATTCTTGAGGGACATGCATTCAACAAAAATCCTTTATTTTACACCCATTTTTTAAAAATAAACTTGTTGATACCTTGCATAAAGAGCCAATATTATTTTGTCTGAATAGAATAATTATGACAAAAAGGCCGATCTTACCTTGGTTTGCTCGTTAATGATGAATCACCTCGTAACATCAACAACTTCGTAACAAGGTATACACGAAAATTTGTCTTCACTTCAGCAGACTCATGGAAAAGTTGCCGACGTTAACTTTGCTTTGCAGATGAAGGCCATCACCAGGTACAGTATTGCAGCAGCTCACGTAGCCGTTGGCATACAGGGAAATATTTGTAACGTCTTTTTGCACATCGTAACAACTCAGAGGGACACTAAATTCCACTTCAAAAACTTTGAAAGCCCATGATTTACCGTGCCTACTTCAGATTCCACGTGTAGTGTCTGTATTATTTTGTAGTGGTTGGTCAAATGTATAAGAATTAGCAAATGAGTGTGTGATCGTTTTATTTTAAGTGATACATGAAAAGGGAATTGGGTTCATACATAACACAAGGGGACACGAAATGTTGCGCTGTGACAGCCGTTTTTATTTGCTCCTCAATAATAATCCGAGATGTTTATCTGCTGAAAACTCACTCAGTTTTAACAACCTGGGTGTACTCAATAATTATAAACTAAAAATAAAACGTTTTTCTTCAAAGAAAAGTCACAAAAATATTTTTAATGTTTAATGTCACAGTTTTTTGACAAAAAAATAGAAGAAACACAGCCACTTTTTTCTCCATAATAAAAAAAATATCAGATTGCTAACTGCATAAAGAGCCAATATTAATTATTTTGTCAGTCACTGTGTTCATCACACCAATTCCATGCCCAGTTGAAAGACTGCTCTGATCGTAACAATATTGTCCCTTTATGCAAAAAAGTACATATGTGTAGTGTTGTTTCACATTTGGGATTTTTGGTGTCCCTGTTACACATGGAACTGGCAGCACCAGATGTTGTGTGTGTGTGTAATACATGTACAAGTATGTAATGTATTTATGTTCTGAAGAAAGGTGTTTATGACTTTAGGCTTTAAACCACAGAAACCCACAAGTTTACTGTGTAATTTGGCCAGTCTGAGATTTTGGTGTCCCCTGTTACACGCAGAACACGTTTGTGCATAACAATATATTTAATACGTGTAATAATATCAACACTGAATAATTCTAATGTAAATTGGACATGTGTTGCACACGTACTTACTTGTAATGCCCTTTGAACATAAGAATCATGGTTCACCCTGCGAGCAGCGAATAGGTGATTCCGGAAGGCACTTTTTTTCCTTTTTTTAATTACTGAAAAACCTTTGGGCGAATTCTGCTGAAACTTCATGTAATCCTCAATGAGAACCTCTAGTTTCACATTCCATAGTAACCTTTAACATCGAGTTCAGTTCAGGTCACCCCCCACCGTGGGAAAGTTGGGCATCCAGCCAGAGCCCATTCACTTGTGTACAAATCTCAGCCCATTGACTTGTATACAAATCTCAGCCCAGTCAGTGTGTAAACAAACTAATCCTTTGATATTTCACCGCCTAGCCAGCCTGGCTGGCCTTATCAAGATAATTTATGAGTAATCCTACTGTAGAATGTGACCAGGGGACCTAGATTCATCTAATTACACAACCAACCAGTGTTTTATGCACAAATCTCAGCCCATTCACGTGTGCGCAAATCTAAGTACTCTGAGTATCGCTGCCAAGAAAGGTCAGCTATCTGACCTTCACAACCCTAGCTATCAATCATCTTACTGTAGGAGGGTCCAGGGGGCCTCCATTCATGAATTTAGACTGTTGGAAATCGGTTAGAAAAGGATTGCGTAGTGTATTAGATCGTTAGAAAACGGATCGCGCGGTGTATTCTGCACGTAATACAAAGTGCCTTACAGAGTCTCCCCTTATTCCGCTTGTGGTAGTTGTGGTAGTTGTGGTGTATTGTGGCTCACAACCCTAGCTATCAATCATCCTACTGGAGGGTCCAGGGGACCTCCATTCATGAATTTAGACTGTTGGAAATCGGTTAGAAAAGGATTGCGTAGTGTATTAGATTGTTAGAAAACGGATCGCGCGGTGTATTCTGCGCGTAATACAAAGTGCCTTCCGGAGTCTCCCCTTATTCCGCTTGTGGTAGTTGTGGTGTATTGCGGCTCGCAGGGTTAATACGTGTAATAATATCAACACTGAATAATTCTAATGTAAATTGGACATGTGTTGCACACGTACTTACTTGTAATGCCCTTTGAACATAAGAATCATGGTTCACCTCACTGTAATACCCTTGTGTATACTTTTGGTTTCACGTGTAACATGGACACCATGTACTTGGTGTCCATGTTACTCACGAAACCTTCCATTAAGGCACCAGCTATGATCGTTTTCTTGCTATTGATGACAAGTTTGACCTGTTGGATTGTTTAATTACCTTATTGTCACCTCATTGACTTAGCTAATTAAAATTTGATGTGCAGTTTTGATGAAAAAATATTTGTTTAATCAATTTCAATGAAGGAATTGCAATTTTACACCATTTTTGGTGAAAAACGTGCCTTAATTTCATTTGAAGAAACATAAAAGTTTGATTGAATGTTCTGTTAAAGTATATACCTATATGAAGCCTACTCAAAACTGCTAAGAAGTAAAAAGAAGTCTTCTGAAATTAAATGCTGGAGAGAATTTGGATTTGGTGTCCCTGTTACACGTGAAACTTTTCTATATCTGTTGTTAGTCCATGCCACTGTAAACCATTCAAACGAGCAATAATTATGAAATAATTATTAAAATTATCAAGGAGATATATAAGGCCTTACAAACATATGGAAAAAGTTCATGTCAAACAATTTTGAAATTCTGATACCAATGTCACACTTTGGACCCTTAATTTATAGAATGAGCCACATGTACAATGACCGTGTTGGTCACTAACGGGGAGTTGACAAAATCAGACTGACATGACTGAGGAAGTCATCGTAGGCCTATACCAAAAATGCCCGATTTTTCATGAAATAAATATCCTGGAATAATTTGAAGTATATGTCCATCATCATCCAGATGTTCTCCACCTTAATACTGGGTAGGTAAGATTACATTATTGGTTATATTGAATGAGAAAAAGCGGCGGTCAGATACAACATTCTACCCAACTGTATTGTTAGGCTGGCCATGGAGGAATGATAGTTTAAATGTAGTTTTCATACAAATCATAGTGAGTAACGTAACAGTGCATAAGACCTAGCCCTGATAGGACCCTATCCTATCTACAGTGCAAAGTACACTTCCGATAGGGTTCTGACCAAGAGTTCTTTACGTTCGTATACCTGTAATTTGTAAAGTTTGAACTGAATTTTCTCCTTTTTTTACCTGTCTTCGTTAGCTGAACTGAGGAAATGCAGGCACTGTAACTTCTTAACTGCCTCTTAGAGAAACGATTTTTGCTGAAAGATGTCTTAAAAAAAGAGGATTTCCCCGACATTTCTCAGAGCAACAGCCAATCTGTGTACAAACTTTTCATGCTGAATAATACGCATGAGCGATGACCTTGGGGTCAGAACATAGATTGCACGGCAGAACACGGCTCTTTAAATCGCCAGCACTATAACTAAAGTCCTGTCGCCCTTGCGCAATTGATGTTCTGCCACGCAATCGATGTTCTGACCCCAAGCAGCTAGGATGATCCTATCGTTATGTTTTTCTGTCCGCACGATGTAATCACGTATTTACACCTACTGTACCATCCGCTTTCACGGTCATCATGCAATTACTGGAGCGGAGCGGCAAACAGCGCCCCCAACTCAACCTTCAACCTTTTGCAATACAAACTTACGGCTGTTTCAGTTTTATTGAATATGTTCCATGGCAGAAATGCAGTCTCCAATTGATGAAATTAAGGGGGTTTAATAACCCCACATAAGGTCATACTAGCATTGGTGCTGCATAAATGAGCCAGTATTCAGTCACTGTTTCCATCTTAAACTTGGACACCAATTCCATGTCCTGTTGAAAGTGTACTCTGATTATGACAATATTGTCCCTTTAAGTATCAGAGGGATCCTAGAGGAAAGTTGGGAGTTGCTGGTCGGTCATAGCATTCAGGAGATGCATATCTTTCTCAAACACTACCAATCGTAACATAATGAAGTGGTATGCAAAATTCATTGCCAAAACAGTGCTGGTACTTCTGATGCATCAGACAGCTGTTTTATGTGTGAATATATTCCATGGCAGAAATGCTTTATTTTCAATAAAATTGTAAGCAAAATCGCTGATAATTTTACATGAAACTGCAAAGGACGAAATGTGAAATGAAAAATGATATAAATGCTTCCACCTTAATTTCATCAATTGAAGACCGGTTTAAAAAGGAGAAAATTCTTCATAATGTATTGCCACAGGCACCCTGTACTGCATGTGAATGAATATACGAAAATGCTAGCTAGATGCAAAAGCACATGTGCACAAACTTTTCTGATAGCTGCTTGTACGTCTGCCGTCGTGTCAGACACGCCAGCATAAACAAGAGTCTGGCGACCATTGTAAGATTATATATAAAAACCCTCCTAGGTATTCTGTCTAGGAACATTCCTGAACCCTAACCCCCTATAGGTATTCTGGCTAGGAACCTTCCTGAACCCTAACCCCCTATAGGTATTCTGGCTAGGAACCTTCCTGAATCCTCCAAAATCCTCCAAGGTGCACTTATCTTCAAAATGCACCATGCATTTTCGTATCTTTCATATTCGGCACTTGTGGCTTGTACTTATTGCCAGGTAGTAATTTTGCCCCATTTGAAGAGGTGACAGTACCAGTTTCCAACAGTGCTGAATTTTTCCGTAAAATGTGGCCCTTGGAGGATTTTAGAGGATATGGGGTGGTTTGGGTTAACGGGCAAAAACAGAAAGGGAAATGGTGGAAAACTGTATCATTTTATTCAGCATATTGATTGTAACAGTAGAAGAGAGGTTTCATCAATAGAACTCTGTAGTGTTTACGAAGGAAGAAGTTCATAGATCTAGGTTGGATTCTTCACAATCCCTAAAACAAATAAAGAATTATTTGTCTGTTTTGTTTTACTCCCCCACAAATCTCATCTCATCTCTTCTTCCAGCCAAAAACTCCTTGTACCTCTACCCATTCTTTTGTCCGGTTCCAGCAACAGTAGTTTTTGTACCATTTCTTTTGTGTTCATTTCACACTTGACTAACTTCTGCTCACTTTTGTGTTTATGTAGTAACCCTGCTACTATTGCTGCATTTTTAGTGGGAAGTTGCTATAGAGGTCAAAACCAGTCAACTGCCTGTTTTGACTGTTGACCCAAATGTGCACACACAGGCATTTTTGACTGGGTTGACTGTCATTGTGACCACCCTAAATAATACCAGACAATGCAGTTTTACCATTCAAAAACGGTAGACTCATTTTGCCCTATAAATGTAAGTAAGAATAATTGCGGTGACACCATGTGAAATTCTCAATTGAGTGGTAATTAGTTCTGAAAAGAACTGGAGGTACTCTTTACTATTTTACTAAATTGAGAATTTCACATGGTGTCACCGCAATTATTCTTACTTATCCTCCTTGACACGCAAAGCTACAAGTCTTACCTGTAAATGTACTTACTACACGTAAGGTTTAACAGTGTTCGACTTTTGAGTACACCAGATATACCTTGGCAAGTATATCAACATTTTGACTACCTTGTAGTAGTTAATGTATGGAGGGTTAATGTATGTTTGTATTCTGTCTCATTTTTGCCTTGGGGCAATTCCATGATAAAGTGGACATGACCTTCAAAAATTGAAATCTGAATTTAAAGGCAATCACTCATCTTATTTTGTTGTTTATACCTCAAAGTTTGTAGAACAAGCGAAAATTCTTCATTACTATTTGTATCTTTTGAGAAATGATCATTTGAAGTGGAATGATGTGCAGACTCGAATATTTTTCCAAAAAATGTGTTGATTTGGTATTTGTCCTCTTAGTTAACCCTAACTCCCTAGGCCCATTTGCTTAGACATAACCTGAATCCTCCAAAATCCTTCAATTGTACAGTGTTAAAATCTCATGACCTGAATCCTTCAAAATCCTCCAGCTTTTGGTACTTTGTGCCACTTGCCTGAATCCTCCAAAATCCTCCAGTGACAGGTTTAGGTAATGAAATTTTTGGGTATGGTGCTGGTGGAAGAAATTATTTTTACTGGATGTTTATGTTTTGGAGGCCACTCCCAACCACTAAATCTAACCCTTGACCCTTTAACCACTGTAAATATATGCATATGAAAACATACCAGTGTTTTCCTATATGTTTGTGTACAATACTTTATTACTGGAGGGACTGCCTATATGTGGTGTGTACAATACTTAGTTGCTGGGGGGACTGCCTATATGTGTTGTGTACAATACTCAGTTGCTGGGGGGACTGCCACTGCCATTAGAATACAGACTATGTACCACAGGTCTTTCTAATCTGGCCCAGAGCCAGGGACCTTCCTAATAAACAGTGTCCACTGACCCAAGATTGAACTTTGCAATGTAAAATAAACCTGTACATGTACATACATGTACGCACAATCATGTGTGCTACAGTAAACAAAGGACCAGTACCATTGATATGCACATTGTACATGGATCTTTGTGACCAGCATTGGAATACATAACACAGACTATGTATGCACAGGTGTTTCTAATCTGTCATCAGTACATGGCCTGGGCCAGGGACTGTCCCTGCATGGAGCAATGAAGTGTCCACTGATTTAAGCATGAACCTTGCAATACCTACATGTAAAATAAACTTGTACATGTATGTATTAAAATAAGCAATTATCTCAATCCTCCAGAATCCTTTTATGGAATGACCAGCATGTAACCTTAATTCTCCATTATCCACCAAGCAAATAATCACAACCGCCCTGAATCCTTCAAAATCCTTCACTGAGCTGCAAAGTTCACATAACCTCAATCCTCCATTTTCATCCAGTGTCAAAAATAGCCTGATAACCTCAATCCTCCAGAATCCACCAAGCAAATAATCACAACCGCCCTGAATCCTTCAAAATCCTTCACCGCTGCAAAGTCCACATAACCTCAATCCTTCAAAATCCTTCACTTTGGCAAAGAGGATTTGGGAGGATTTGGGATGGTTAGGGTTAATTGACAGGTGATAGCCCATTGAAATTTTGCTGTCCTAAATGCATATGGCACCAACACTTGTATTTAAAAAAAACTTTGTGCATATCTAGTCACGTAAAGTTTTCAGAAAGCAGGATATCAGACACTTGAGGGTAATGTAACGTGAGTAACCAAGAACATGATTTTATTTTATAGTTGAACTTTTCCTTTGATTCAAAATCTGACAACTGGAATTTTCTTCCTACTCATCTCTAATATGAAAACAGTTTAATAAATTATCTTTATACAAACACTTCAAGAATACGAGGGAATGAAAATGGTAACGTGAGTAACTATGTAACGTGAGTTTGATTCAGAATGCCCAGATTCCAAAACCTGGCTCATACATGGGGGGGGGGGGTGTTTGCCCTTCCTTTTGAGAAAGATGACTAGGGTCTAAAATGTAACTCCACTAACAAACATTTTGGTTAATTTATTGACATATCCTAGGTTAATAAACAGGCACCATGGCACTTCCAAGATGCTTTTTCGATATGTCTGCTGACGACAAGCAGCTCGGAAGGATCATTTTTGAGGTAAGCACATGTGTCGATCCAGACTGATATTATACAATACCATTCAATTGAAGAATGAATTGCACGACAGGCAACACAGACAATACAAGATTATTTGTATCTTGCATAAGGCAATTTTTTGTTAATAACTTGGATTACAGACCCGCTGCCCGAAAATCTCGGATTTTGGAAAACAATTTTTTTTAATAAAAATGATTGCAGTGCAGCTGCTCTATTTTGACTTTGTTGGCATGCAGGGCATATTAGTGTAGGGCTGAGCGTTTTCGGATATTTTTGGAACCGGATACCCGAAATTAGGAAACTTAGGATTCCTGGATACCCATTTTCATTTTTGTTGAAAACATGCCTCTGGTGGTGTACAAATACATGTACTGTAAATGGTAACAAATTGACTTTTATAATACAGAGGATACCATACTATCGATCTTTTCTTTATTGGAGTGTAATCTCCTGAATTTAAAGATAATTGTCTGTACTGCTCAAATGTTAATGTAAGTCCGAATTTTAAAAAGTCGTTCACGGGTAATTGGAACCGAAAAATGGAACTGGATGCCCGGCACAGCCCTATATTAGTGTACATGTATTGTATTTACCTCACCACACCATACCATTAACTTGCTTCCCGGCTCCCTTACCAGCAAAATTTCAGGCAGGCCAATGATTTTTCAGGATTTTTGTTACAAATCTCCCTTTGCCTCAAATTTTTCTTGAAAGACGAGAAGTAGCCAACGAGGAAAGAAGTAGCCTGTATTGTGTCCAAACCTCTAGTTTCTTGTTTGTGAGGATGTGAAGAGTCTGTAAATCATCCAAAAATTAAACATCCAGGAGGTTCAGGGAGCTGTGTCCTCTAGACCAAAGGGACACCCAGGCCTGTTGCCCATTTGTCAAATCACACCCCTATTCATACGGTAACAACAAAAAACCAGAAATCATTTGTGCCATGAGTCTCTGTATAGACTATGAACAAAATAAATGATATAGGAGAGCACTCATGGCGAGTTATATTTTGAGATCTTTGTCACACCAACCAGTAAAAACCAAAGCAGTGGGCTCGTTTTGAAGTGATTCATTTCAAATTTTGACCATTTTCAGCACTGTTTAGTATCTATATAGTACTTGATGTAAAAGTAGTTAATGTTTCGATGTCCAATGTTGTCTATGTACGTATGGACAAAAATGTGCGGATTGAGACAATAATATCGTATGTCAACAATATCATAATAATAATAATGTGGACTTATATGGCGCACGTATCCACCAAACTGGTGCTCAAGGCGCGTTACATTATTACCCCTGCTCATCAGGCTCATAAATCATTCCTGAAACGATCTCGGCTCCCTGGGGAGTATACAGCTCAATTGTTGCCCTTTCAGCGCATATGGGCTAATCAAACACAACAACCAACTCTGCCCTCACAGGTACCCATTTACCCCTGGGTGGAGAGAAGCAATTATGGTAAAGTGTCTTGCTCAAGGACCCACATTCTGACGACTCTGCCATCAGAACACAAATCCGATGCAATAAACCGCTCGACCATGACACTCATGGTCGACAACTATCAACAAATTAAAAATCCTCACCCATAACGTGTACCCCATATGTGGATCTGAAATTCCATTGCAGATTGTCTAAATTACATCACATTTTGCGATGTGATACAGGGGTAATCATTCACTGGGTGTTATAATATTTATTTTTTTCATTCCATCCACAGATCCGTGCGGATGTTGTTCCAAAAACAGCAGGTTGGTATCAATTTTATGAGTGGAAAACTTAGTCTTACTTATCCTCTTCACCATGCAAAGCTACAAGTTTTACCTAATTATTACTGGCTAATATTACCTTATCATGTGGGGTATTATTTTCAGTCACCAAGTTTATCTAAAACTAGCACTCCGATTCCATGCCTTGTTGACTAAATGATTGCAAATTAACCCCCCCCCTTTCATCAAAATTGTGAAATATTTAAACAAAATGATTATTAATGGTTTCATGTGGTGATATTAGTTTCATGTTGATTATCTCCTGAGGACGATCAGAGCGTACTGATCGAAACGTCGCGTTGTAGCCTCAAGTTCTTTTCAGAACTAATTACTACTCAATTGAGAATTTCACATGGTGTCACTGCAATTAGTCTTATCCTCTTCACCATGCAAAGCTACAAGTTTTACCTGTGTTGATTATGTGATATGGAAACTTTTGAAGAAATAGCAGTTCTAAATAATATTATATTTGTATGAAAACACAAACTGAACTTGCTCAGGTCATGATAGCATATTAGGGGAAGGGAGTTTCCTAACTGAACAACAGCCAACATCATTTCTGTTTGCGGTAACGCCATATATGTGTACCTCTACTGCTAAGTGAGGTACAGGTTCTGAAAAGAACCTTATCGTACAACTCGCTAAGTGAGATTATGGTTCAGGGGAGAACCAATATCAGGCAACTTGTTTTCTCTACTGTTGCTCAGTGAGAAATATGGTTCAGGGAGAACCATGGGGACTTCACGGGATCTTCTCTGTGTTAAGATGAGCGTACTCTAATCATCTAACGGCCAATATTTTTACATCAACCAGAAAACTTCCGTGCTCTGTGCACCAACGAGAAAGGCTTCGGATACAAGGGTTCATTCTTCCACCGTGTGATCCCTGGGTTTATGTGCCAGGCCGGTGACTTCACTAGAGGTGACGGCACTGGAGGAAAGAGCATCTACGGGGAGAAATTTGAAGATGAAAACTTCCAGCTGAAGCACACTGGACCTGGTAAGTGGGCAATGACAAAAAAAATCAAACATTTAAATTTGATAAAGATTAGACAATTAAATGCAAGGCACACCATTGGTTTTTGGTAACGTACCCCTATTTCATCCTTGTAGTTTCCACAAAAGATACAGCCAAAAAAAAGTCGCCGGGTTCTGGTCTCGGCGTGCGTCACCTCGGACCCCACGCATCAGCATTTTTTTTATTTTTTTGCTATGAAGCGATGTCCAATTGAAGCCATAATTGCTGGACGATTGGAATTCTGTCACGCTGTGTTTTTATGACCAGAAACCGGAGACTCCTTTTGGCCTAAAACTAACATGCGAGTGTTTCATAACAATTTGTGCTCATTTTATTTTTACGCTGTACAAGTTTTAGGACGCCAACTATAAGTTAAAGAATATAATTACCTCTTGACTCTGTGATGAAAGAAACCTTCAAAAGAAATATCTTGCAATACCATGTTCCAATTTTCCAGAAAGTAATCATTTGTGATTTGATAATAACTAATATTGTACCTTCCCCTGATTTTTTTTTTTTTTTTTTTTTTTTTTTTTTAATCCATGTGTAATCTAACGTTACACTGTAAATTTTCATTGAGAAACTCTACATATACACACTTAAAAATTTGCTGATACATCACGTGGTGTCATTAGGGCATAACAAATGAGTGAAATGCTTGTGAAAATGTTGGTGAACCTCACATTCAGTAATGGTAGGGGAACACCGGTAGTTTAAGGTTTTTTCCGAGCCATAATTTTTTTGTTTCTTTTTTAAATTTTTTAGGTGTTTGTGCGACAGCGTGAACATTGTTGAAATTGTTTGCATTTTTTCTTCTCCTTATCGATGAGATAACTTATAAAAAAAAAAAAAACATTGTTCCAAAGTTCACATGTAGTTATCAATAAAGTTATGACATATAGTTTCAGGTAAAGTTGTGACATCAAATTTTAATATTTCCAAAAATCATATCTCATGGAACCACAAAAGATATTTACACAATCTTTGCATCATCTTACAGATCTTGAATTATGTGACATTTTGTACACAGACATGACCCCAATCTGACCTCTCCTTCCGGTGGAAACCGGTGATAATTTGATTGAAATGGAAGTTCATGTGAACACTGTTTGTTCCAACAAACACTTGAGCTCCAGTTTGTGTGTGTGACCAGTTAAAGATTGTAGTGCCTGATTAAAATGTTAGAAATTTGGTGGTAAACGTTGTTCCTTGTGGTTTGTCTTCAATCCAGGAATTCTATCAATGGCCAATGCTGGACCGAACACCAATGGCTCACAGTTCTTTATTACAACTGCTCAGACGGGTCATTTGGACGGGAAACATGTCGTGTTCGGCTCAATCGTCGATGGGATGGACACCGTCAAGTTGGTAGAAGGCTATGGCTCCCAGAGCGGGAAGACCTCTGCAAAGATTCAAGTTAGTAACTGCGGCCAGTTGTAACTTCAACATGTACGGGAGAGTGCTTGATAGATGTTTTCATATGTGATTGTGATTAATATGTCTGGCCCATATTAGGCCAGACAAGTATAGCGATTGTTGCCCATGGCGACAGATCAATTCTAGTAGCGTAATGTGGTATTTCCTTTTGTACTGTAAATCCTCACTGTTCCTCTTGTGATTACACACAGAAAAAGTTAAAACCTTTGTTGAGACCCCCCCCCCAAAAAAAATAGGGATTTTCAGTTTTAAAAAAATAGGATAATGAGGCAGGTATATACAATACGCCAATGTTTTATTGTATTTTATTTCAAGAAAGTATTTCATAGGAAAGAACACTGCTGCCTGTTTAACCAGTGTGAGAATTAAAATGTCTCTATTTTGTTTAACATATTCCAAACGAAATTGTGAACCAGTTTAACTGTCACAGATTAATTTTATATATATATTTCTTTATGTTCCTGAAGAATGCATGCATAATTACTTCTGAAGAATAAGTTAATCTTGATTAAAAAAAAAAAAACTGTTAAATGCTCCACTCAATTAGTCGGTACATTTCAGAGACAATCACACTAATTTAATTCATAATTCTCACAATTGTCAATCTGGAATTATTTGTGGAGTTTCAATCTGCCTTTGGACTATAAATTAAGTCAAAATATAATTTGACTATGGTATGAATGTTTTGATTAATTTTTTTGTGAAGTTCCTTGTCAAACTTGGTGATAAATTCTTTCTTTTGATATTACATGTAGATGTCCAATAACTCAAATGAAATAAAAATCATGAAATTCATGTGAATGTGAGTAATCTGAATTGACTTCAGGTATTTTCTGTTATTACATTTATATAGAGTCATGCGCTTACATTGATTGAAGACACTGGATGCCATGTTACCACTCTCAAAGTTATTACATTTATTTTAATAATGCCCTAATTTTAATGAGATTGCCTGTGATCATGTTAAGATAGGTGTGATGAGTTGATCCCCCCGAACTGGATAAAGGGTCATGCGCTTACATTGATTGAAGCCACTGGATGTCATGTTACCACTCACAAAGTTATTACATTTAATTTAATGCCCTAATTTTAATATGAGATTGCCTGTGATCATGGTAAGATAGGTGTGATGAGCTGATTACCCCCCCCCCCAACTGGATAAAGGGTCATGCGCTTACATTGATTGAAGCCACTGGATGTCATGTTACCACTCTCATAGTTATTACATTTAATTTAATGCCCTAATTTTAATATGAGATTGCCTGTGATCATGGTAAGATAGGTGTGATGAGCTGATTCCCCCCCCTCAACTGGATAAAGGGTCATGCGCTTACATTGATTGAAGCCACGCTGATAAACCACACATTGCAATGCTACACAAGGAGAATCAATCTCCCCATGAAATTTGTGCATTCCTGCTGTTGTTTTTATGTATATGGAGTGGTAAAATGGTCTCACAATGGATTCACTAATTTATTAAGCCCCAATGGGCCAACCTAATGTGACTGGCTCTGGCAAAACCCTAAACTTGGAGTGCCATGGTCGAGCGGTTTAGTGCATCGGATTTGTGTTCTGATGGCCGAGTTGTCAGAATGTGGGTTCGAATCCCAACTGCGACCGGGGTAGTTGTGTCCTTGAACAAGACACCATAATTGCTTCTCTCCACCCAAAATGCGATGTACATTGTTGAAAAGCTGCTTCATAAACCCAAAGCTCCAGTGCTTCCATCTACACATTCCGATCAGGACCTCGCAAATGCTTTTTCAAACTTTTTTGTCACAAAAATTGAGAATATCCGTCGTTCTTTTCCCTCAGTACCTGCCATTCTATCACAAACACCATCACGCAAGGATCCACAATGTAGACTGTCCATGTTTGAGCCTACTAGTGTTACGGAGATCAAGAAACTCATGAAATCGCCATCAAAATCATGTGAACTTGATCCAGTGCCAACTTCGCTAATAAAACAAAATATTGATGTGTTTGCTAAGTATATCACAATTATTGTAAACAGATCTCTTTCTTCCGGTTGTTTCACTAATAGCCAGAAGGTTGCTCATGTTAAACCACTCCTAAAGAAACCCAATTTGGACAAGGAATTTTTCAAAAATTACCGACCAGTAGCGAATTTAAAGTACCTTGGAAAAACAATCGAGCGAGTTGTTTCATCACGGATCTCTGACCATGTTCGTGCCAATAACCTGTCGGACACATTTCAGTCAGCCTACAAACCATTTCATGGAACAGAAACTGCTCTTCTTCGCGTCAACAATGACATTTTATCTGCCATGGATGAGGGGAAAATCACTGCATTAGTTTTGTTAGACTTAAGCGCCGCTTTTGACACTGTCGATCATAAAATCCTTCTCTCCCGCCTTCAATATCATCTTGGAATACACGACACAGCCCTGGATTGGTGTAAGTCCTACCTTTTAAATAGGCCTCAGCATGTTTGTATTGGTAACGCTATCTCCGAGCCTGTTACTCTTGACTATTCTGTACCCCAAGGCACTTTGCTCGGCCCACAGTGGTTTACTGTTTATACCTTTCCAGTTCGTGATATCATTTTGAAGTATAATTTAAATTACCATGTTTACGCTGATGACACGCAGCTTTACATTACTTTTAAATCTTCTCAAGAACCTGCTGATTCCTGCATTAAAACACTGGAGAAATGTATTCAAGAGATTCGAAGTTGGATGAGACAAAACTTCCTGAAATTGAACGATGAAAAAACAGAATTTGTTCTATTTGGATCACGTCAGCAATTGTCTAAAGTTTCTCTTCCATTTATTACAATTGGTGACTCGCAGATAACCCCTCATTACATGCACGTAATTTGGGTGTTATATTTGACTCGACAATGACTTTAAAACCACATATCTCCAACATTGTTCGCATATCATCATTTCATATCAGAAATATAAGCCGAATTAGGAAATACTTGAATAAAAGTGCTGCTGAACAAATTATACATGCATTTGTCACATCACGGCTCGATAACGGGAATGCTCTCCTTTACGGTCTTCCGCAGAATCAAATATCTCGTCTTCAGCACATACAAAACACAGCAGCTCGTGTTGTGACTTTGTCCAGAAAGTCATGCCATATCACGCCAATCTTGAAAGAACTGCACTGGCTTCCTGTTTCACAGAGAATTGTTTTTAAACTTATGCTAATTGTTCACAAATCTTTTAATAACATTGCTCCAATTTATATTTCTGAACTACTTAAAGTCTACACTCCATCACGCAATTTGCGCTCCAGCAACATGTCACTCCTCAAGGAACCAACTTCAAAACGGAACTGGGGTGATAGGTCGTTTTCTGTCGCAGCTCCGAGACTCTGGAATCATCTTCCAACTATAAAACTCAAATCTTGTCATAGTATAACCAGATTCAAGTCGATGCTTAAAACTCATCTTATGTCACAACTCTTCAAAGATGATGTATATTTGTAATTGCATTGTAGGTACATGTATCTCGGTACATAATTTGTTTTCCCTATGCTATCATTGTATATTGTTTGTATTAATGTTTTTCTTTGTTTCCGCGCCTTGAGCGCCCAGCAGGGTGGATATGTGCGCGCTAAAAATCTTTATTATTATTATTATTATTATTATTATTATGTAATTTAGCCAATCTGCAATGGAATTTCAGATCCTAATCTGGGGTACACGTTATGGGTGAGGATATTTAATTTGTTGATAGTTGTCAACCATGAGTGTCAGGATGTGGGTCCTTGAGCAAGACACTTTACCACAATTACTTCTCTCCACCCAGGGGTAAATGGGTACCTATGAGGGCAGAGTTGGTTATTGTGTTTGATTAGCCCATATGCGCTGAAATGGCAGTAATTGCGCTGTATACTCCCAAGGGAGCTGAGATGGTTTCAGGAATGATTTATGAGCCTGATGAGCGGGGGTAATAATGTAATGCGCCTTGAGCACCAGTTCGGTGGATACGTGCGCCATATAAGTCTACATTATTATTATTATTATTGGACCCAATTTTCAAAAGTGAGGTTTTGGTATAGTATGATTCTCTAGATTTTCGTCTTTATTTGATACCAGATGTGTTGAAATCAGATGAAAAAAAATCTGATTTCTTACAAATCTGGTATCAAATGAAAGAGGAAAATCTGGAGAATCAAACTATACCAAAATTGGGTCCAAGTTTAGGTTTTGACAGCCCGTCACATATATTAATGAAGATTAGTGGAACTGTCCCATTATCGACAGTGGCTATTTTGTGATTACTAAATACTAATACCAAAAGTTAATAGACTTCTGATAATACCGAGAATACGGTTATTCTTACATGAGGTATCAAACATGTATCAAATGTACTGTTGCATTCCCCACTTTTGTGGGTCAACAAAATAAATCTGAGTTTATATAGAAATCTGGGGCCTAGGAATGAATAAAACATTAGCCTAGTTTAGCGTCTTAGCCAATGAGAAGCTTGCCTTCCGCGTCTAAGGTAGAAACGTGTGCAAAATCAGGGTATACAACAGGTCCTTGTTCCATATAAGGAAAGGTATTTGACAAAAGTAAAGTGAGTGACAACTCAGAAAGGAGGGCGTGTTCTAGGTGTAATGCTTACTGGGGTTGCTAAGCTATTGCATGACGGGAGCAGCGATTGCGCATGGGAGCACGGCACACGGACCAAGGCCTAGGACTGAGCGGGTCAGTCGCGGTTGTTTGGGAGTTATCAAAATAATACACAAACAGACAAGTTATATGCCGCCCTCTTGTGACGCTTACTATGTATAAGGCTACACAGTTCTGTAACGCATGCGATATGTTGTTTCTATATATACATGATTATTCAACTAAGACTAAGAGCTTGTTATGAAATGTGTCATTATTTATGGCCTCCTTTTATGAACCAGAACACATAACAACGGTGACTATTTTGGCCGTGCTACACCCACGAACCGTGTTCGGTGTGTAGGGTAGACTCCGAGGAAAACTTAAAACACGTATTTTTATATGCAGTTACATGTACACATGTACAAGTACAGTTCGCATGCTGTCGCTTGGCATCTCCTACACAGTCACATCAGATTACAACCGCACATATTCTTGTAGAAGAGTGTACAGTCTGGGCTGCAAATTTATGAATGAATGAGTCGTCACTGCTCTGCTCTGTTTGTTTACTACGAGTTCCTTGACCTAAAGCAGCATCAGTGAAGGGAGCTAAGTAAGAAACCTGGCTGGTGTGCGCGTGGTATGTTGGCTTCTTCTTGTGTGAGGGGCAATGTTCGATGGTACCGTGGATGACAGGGGCGATGGTCATTCTTGGGTGGTTCGGAACTGGTACTGATGGTCTGGGGATCGCGTGTGTCAGGGATATGGACGGCTGGGTCCACTGCTGACTTTTCTTTCAAAAGTTTTTGCATGTCTTTCATCCATGGTCACTGAAGTATCGTTTTAAATGATCATGATGTAAAACTTTGGATTTCCCTCTCTGTTTTAAACGGAGTACAAAAAGTAAATCGCTTAGTGTTCGTTCAATGATGCAAGGTCCTATCCATTTAACCATTTTTTCAGTTTTGGGGAAAGACCCGGCGTCTTGGTGCTGTCCATAAAATACACAAGATCACCAACTGCGTAGTTGTGATGTGAAATTCTTGTGTCGTGGTCTCTTTTCTGTCGTTGACTGGCTTGACCAAGGTGTTCACGAACTATATGATGGACCTTGGTCATCCTCTCTTTGAGTGCAATGACGTACTCACACTCATTTGGGGGATGGACTTCATCTTGGGGTGGGCCACCAAACATTAAGTCGATGGGCGCGTGAGTCTCACGACCAAGCATAAGCATATTCGGGGAGTAACCAGTCGTCTCGTGCTGGCAACTTCTATATGCTGATGTTAGAAGAGGGAGATGGATGTCCCAGTTTCTTTGGTTATCATCAACGTAAGCTGAAATCATGTTCACAAGGACTTGGTTAAATTTTTCAGCTTGGCCGTTGGCCGATGGATGATAGAGTGATGTTCGTGTTTTGTTTATCTCTAACAGCTTACAAACAGAACGGAACAAATTAGATTCATAGTTTCTGCCTTAGTCTGAGTGTAGATCAAGGGGGACACCAAATCTTGAGATAAATTCATAGACTATTTTGTGGGCAACTGTCTCTGCTGTGTGGTCAGGGATGGCATAGGCTTCCATCCATTTCGAGAACTGGTCACCAACGAGCAAGATGTATCGATTACCCTGCTCACTGATTGGTAAGGGGCCAAGGATATCGGTTACCAGTCTATCCATGGGTGCGCCAACTCTATAGTCTTGAAGGGGGCTCGTGGTGTTTTGTGGGGCCACTTCCAGGCACCACACTTGGCACATTTTCTTATCCAATTCCGGACTGATTCTTTCAGCCGGTACCAGTAGAATTTGCGTTTTGTCTTGTGAACATTTTTCTTTACACCGAGATGGTGGAGGTCACAGCATCATGCGTTGCTCGCAAGGTGGTGTCTTGCAGCTCATTTGGTGCCACAAGCTGCAAGTATGATTGAGTTTTGTCCGTAGTTACCCATCTCTTGTAGAGGACACCGTTTCGGACGATAAGTTGTTGCCATAACAACCACAGTTTCTAAGTTGCTGGACTTTGACTGGCGGCCGAGTTTCTTCCTGGCCGCTGGAAGGAGGCTAACCAACCCAGTATTACGCCAATATCTGGATCAGTTCTCTGCATTTTGGCGATTTCCTCAGAGGAGTAACCGTTCACCCAAGGCGTGTCTTGTTGCTGACCATGCATTTGAACCGGCATCGTCGTGCATAGAGATTACATGTACGTTGAACAAGTCGCTATCGTGGATTTTGGTCTTTGGAGTGAAGTGGGATAGTTCTGTAAGTTGCGGCCCGGTACTAAAACCGGCTAAGGCGCCCTTGTCGGGGGCGCAGGGCGTGTTACAGTTCATGTCACTTCTCTCTGGTTCATCCTGTGTGTCACCGTTAACATTGCTAGTTTCAGAGGAGTTTTCTACTGACTTTGACATCACATTTTTGTTGCAATATCCCTGGCGAGGCGTTGGACAATACGGCTTGTCCGGGAGTTTCTCCAGCTGTGTTTGCAAAACGGCCGACGGGAGTCGATATCCACATGTCATTGATAACTGTACTGCACGAGCGCCAAATACAGTTGCCGAGTTTGCAAATAACACCAAAGAGGAGTGTTACCACTGTTGCCATCAGTATGAGAACTGTCGCGAAGAGGATAGGCTGAACTTTTTCTAGTCCATCAGATGAAAGTTCAGGACCTGGGACGTAACAAGCCAAAACATCCTGGGAGTCTTCACTGCATGAAGATTTGACAATATCGGGAGTGTTCTGAGGGGATTCTACCTTGTCTGCAGAGGTAGCATGAATTCGTCTGGTCGACAGGGGGATTACGTCGTCGACTTTGTTGAAATCGGACCACAGTTCACTCTTAGTGACACACTTGTCACAACCACCACATGGTAGTTCAGTGAGGATGGTTCTACCGTCGTAGCACGGGCACTTGTGAGGATCACACGCCGCACCCTAGAGAGGGCATCTGCATTGCCATGTTTCTTTCCTGCACGGTGTTCAATCTTAAAGTCAAACTGGGCCATAATCTCTAGCTATCGAGCCATTTGATCAACTGGATCTTTGAATGTCATTATCCATCTCAAAGCACTGTGGTCTGTGCGAATCAGGAACTGCTTGCCACGCAAGTAGTGACTAAAATACTGTACAAACGTAACAATAGCGAGTAGTTCACGTCTCGTCGTACAGTATTGCCGTTGAGGTTTGGTCATCGACCGGCTAGCATACGCTATCGGTCGCTCTTCTTCTTTCTGTGTTCGTTTGCACCACTGAATATGTGACAGGGTGGCGCCGATACCGGTATCCGATGCATCAGTATCGATAATGAAAAGTCCGTCGTTATCGGGGTACGACATAAGTTCATCACCTGTCAATGCGGCTTTCAATGTTTCGAACGCGGTTTGACAGTCAGGGGTCCACTTAAATATCTGTCCGGCCTCTAACAGACGATTTAAGGGACTGGCTATATCGTCGAGAACTTCGCTATAAATCGACGATAGTAAGAACAGCGTACATCAGTGATATTCGGCCAGTCTTGAACTGCAGCAACCTTGCTGGGATCTGGTTTAACACCATCCTGGGTTATGGTGTGACCCAGAAAAAGAACTTCATCACGGAAGAGCTCACACTTGCTTGGTTTTAGTTTCAACCCAGCGTTTCCGAGCCGTTTCAAAACTTCTTCAAGACGCTGTATGTGTTCTTGAAATGTTGAGGATATGATGATGACGTCATCAAGATATGTCAGCAAGGTTTTCCACTGTAACCCTTTAAGCACAAGTTCCATGCAACGCTCGAACGTGCTCGGTGCGTTACAAAGTCCAAATGGCATAGTGATGTATTCGTATAGGCCACTACGGGTCACCGAACGCGGTTTTAGGACGGTCTTCCTCTTTCATCTTAATCTGCCAGTAGCCTGACTGCAGATCAAGGGTGCTGAAAATCTTGGCTCCACTGAGGCAATCTAGGCAGTCATCAGTCCGTGGTAACGGGTATGCGTCACGGCGCGTTACGTTATTTAACTTTCGGTAGTCGACACATGGGCGTGTCGTGCCATCTTTTTTCGCACAAAAACCATTGGTGAAGCCCAGGGGGATGTTGATTCTTGTATCACCCCTGCCTTCAGTTGGCTTTCCAGTATTTTCTCTTCCTCGCCCTGAAATGCTTTTAGGGGGCGTCTGGGCGGCTTACGTATGGGGCGAGTGTCACCAGTGTCAATAGCGTGCTCCACTATTGCTGTTCGGCCCAAGTCCTCAGCGGACTTGGAGAAAGTGTTCACATGCCTTGTCAAAAGTTCCGCCAATGATTTTTGTTGATGAGAGGAGAGATTTTTACAACTCCTCTCATAGAGTTTGTCGAGGTTCTCGGACCATTTTTCGGGGGCATCACGGGGGTTTGGGGTGTTGCGTGCGACTGAGGATGAAGGTTTGCACGCATGCACTCTGCATACGCGCATCGCTCGATAGAGATGATCTGTTTCGCGGTTCTCTTGTTCGTCTATGAGTTCAACTGCGTCAATCTCGTGCAGGTGTCCAATGACTGTACCTGCCCGGAGTTCAATGTTCTCTGGTGATGTGTTCATGATCCGGACAGGTATACCGATATCTTGCCGTCTGGGGTCAACTAGGGGTCTGCCGACCACGAGATTTTGATCAATGTTCTTATTTACTGCTGCTTCTACCACAGCAAAGTTCGAGCTGAGTTTATGAGTATCGGCTACGCCTTCTGCAATCCATTCACTGCAGGCTGGTACGGTGGTGTTTTCTTTCAATGAAATTGGCATTACACATGGAGGTGAACCCTTGACCGTCCACTGCACCCAAGTGCCAGCAATACATAAACAGCGCCGTGCCTCAAGTATGCAGTCAAAGAAATACAAAAAAGTCGTAGCCGAGGATTCCTTCATCCTTAATGGGGCAACAAACGCGTCCCACTGGAATTGTTGTTCGCCAATACTAATGTCCATGGTGGCAATACCATCGACTTCAATAAGTTCATTGTTCGCAGTTTCCAGTTTTACATGTTCATATGGGGACTTAAGTTGAGGGCGTTTTTCGGCGGGTATCATGCTGAAAAGCGCTGAGGAAATAATGGTCACTGCCGCCCCTGTGTCTACTAAAACTTTGGTATTCAAACCGTAAGTTTGCACTTGTAAAAATGCAGACATGCCTGAAAATGGCTGCCTGCCCATTCGGATAATGGCGTGTTCACACGAGGGTTGGACCGATGCCAGGCCGGACGGCACGGTCCCTTCTAGTTTTCTGCTTGTGGGGCTTGGGTAGCGGTCGGCTCTTTCTTCGCCGCATGTTGGGGGCACTGTTGGCAAAGTGGCCGAGTTCGCCACAGTTATAGCAGGTCACATTGGTCGCCTTTGACCGTGTACCATTCTTATTTTTGGAATCAGGGGCTTTGTTTCTGCCGGTTGAACGATTGTCTTTAATTAATCGAACTATTCCGGTTAGTCGGTGGTCGATATATTCTGTGAACTGAGACATTTGTTTTTGAGTAACATAGTCGGTCTCTGTTACTGGGGCTTTGGAGGATGGGGCTAGGTTTGCGGCTTGGACGGCATGGACACGGAGGGAATTTTTAGCCGGGTTTACGCTTTCCCGCAAACTTAGGAAATTTTCCACGGCCGTCCTCGCCTCCTCTAATGTCTTTGGGTTTGTCATTCCAATGGACACTATAGTTTGTTGGTCAGGGAGCCCCTTGAGAAAATGACGGAGGGCGATACTTTCTCGTGTGCCAGCATCTGCTGTGGGATACCTTCGCATCACTAGGCGGCGTATGTCTGCAACATACTCGGTCAGGCTGTCTTTGGGCAGAAATTTCTTGCTTTCGAGCATAGCAAGCCAAGTGTTCTGGGGGAGGCGTTCGGCAAACCGGCTTTCCAGAGCGGCGACTAGTTTGTCGAAGCCCTCAACGGTGGATGAATCAAGTTGTTGGAAGACAAATTCAGCAGCTTTCCCTTTGAGGCTGCTGACGAGGTGAAACTTATTTTCCCCTGCAGATCATCCGCAGACCTCTGCTAGGCTCATGAAGGGGCGGATGAATCCTTCCCATGCCATTATACCGTTGAATTCACCTTGCCTAGGCAAGGGAACATCAAACATTTTCTTGGATGTGGGCACGGGTGCTGGTGCCACTGGTTTGTCTAAAAGTTCATTCATGATGTTCTTGACTGGGGAACTTAAAAAATGGGGGTCTGGGTGTACGGGGAGTCATCGGTGAGCGCTGGTGATTTGTCGGATTGAGACGAGGGTGTCCCGGGCAGAGAGGGCGCACTCGACTTAGTCAGTGCTGCTGCCCTTTGCTCGGCCTCCACTGCACGTTTCTCTGCCAGCTTTAGCTCTTCTCTGAGGGTCTCCAGCTGGGTCTCGTCACTGCCTAGTGTCACAGACGCAAATGACGTTTCGAGGTCGCCGGCTTCTGCTGAGGCACTAAGCCTACGGGATTTACGAAACTTTTTAGGCATGTTTTTAGGCATGTTTTATGGTACACTATACTGGAAATGGAGACTGGAAGGTCATAGACTATTGTTCGTTGATACGCGCAGTGAAGGCGTTGGTGCTTATGCTAACAGACTGGCTAACATTGGCATTATAGTCGTGCCGGGGTTTAAATATAGCTATAAGTGTTCATAGAAGTTCTCATATCGATAGAGTGTTAAAGTTTGTATCCCACCGCCAGCCACCAGTGTTGAATTCCCCACTTGTGTGGGTCAACAAAATAATAGGGCGGACACAAACTTTGTTGTGACACTATCAGTTGGGGTTGGTTTATTATCTCTTCTGCATTCAATAACAATAAAATGCACTGATGACATATAAAGAGTGGTAGCGTAGTTCAATAATTAGACTTAATAGTTAGACATAATACGAGTTCCGAATGGTGTGTACGAGTAATACCAACTACAAAGGGATCGGATACAGCCAGGACCATTATTCGTTCATGCGGCTTGTCACTCGGTATACGGTACGGGCACTGCTACACCGAGAGACGGACGGCTGGTCAGTCTCGACGACGGGGACCACCGGGGCTTGGCTACACGGGGTGTCTGGACGGGGCCAGAGTGTGTATTTGACCGCATTAGTTAGGCGAACCACTGGTCATATCGAAGCACTGCACCACTGGTTCAACGAACAAGGCACAGCATTGTAATAGTTCGGTATATCGCACTGTCATTAATCGGATCGAGTCGCACAGATATCATTCGGAATCGCACTTCGACGAGATCAGGAAATCTCTGGGTTTGTATAGAAATCTGGGGCCTAGGAATGAATAAAACATTAGCCTAGTTTAGCGTCTTAGCCAATGAGAAGCTTGCCTTCCGCGTCTAAGGGTAGAAACGTGTGCAAAATCATGGTATACAACAGGTCCTTGTTCCATATAAGGAAAGGTATTTGACGAAAGTAAAGGGACGGCGTAGCGACCGGGGGGGTGTGGGGGGGTGTGGCACCCCCCCAATAATTTTTTCAGTCGGCATTTCGAGCTTCAGTCGGCAAATGAAGCACCAAATGTAGTAAAATTTCAGAATAAAATGCCATTCGGCAAACCGGCCCGTGGAGCTTTGTGTTCAGAATTAAGGATTTGCCGAACGGAAATAAGTCGGCTTCAATTCAAAGCACTGTAAAGATTTGCCGAGCCGTTTCTTATCAGTTGTTTTTATTTTGTAATACATCTCGTTTATTCGCGGAAACAGCTCCAATTTCCGTTTCGGATATAACCCCTGTATGGAATTGAGATTTTTTTGCGGGAAGGGACGGTAATTTTGCTTTGCAGTCTGCAGTTTCACTATATTTTTCCACGAGACCAGACGTCAATACAAAACAGTTTTTGGTTGTCGCAAGTTTTGAGTTACTATTGATCAAAGGATGAGCTCTAAAAAGAGGAAGAGAATAAAACTCCAATGCATGGAATGCAATGCCGTGTTTGACGACGATTACCGCAAGCGTCACGAGCAGGCATGTCACGATGGGAAGCGGGTAAGAATCCAGCATGAAGGCGCACCCGCAAATCCATTTGCCATCAAGAGAAGAGCACCAGAATCAGTTGCCACAGTGGACACTTCACAGCCCCAGACGCGCTCAGTTGTGGAAAATATAGGTAAATTGAATATTTATAATATTCTTTTGGAGAATACCGTGCGGGGTGGGGGGGATATCAAAGTCGGATTTTTGAATTTGTGTGACCAGCTTATCACTCAAAACGGATTCAAGTTTATTTGTATAAAGTATTTGTACTCTATTTTCTGTAGGTCAAATACTCTTTAAAACATTCCTTTTGCTAATTTAGTGTATTCTATCTTTCGCAGCGTGATCTCTCTTTTACAGTTTTGTGTTTTGTTTGTGTTTTTTTGTTTCAGATGAGGCAGCTGAACCAACAAGCGGCCATGAATCTGCTGAAGCTACATATTCATCTACATCAACGGCCGTCCATACTGAGGAAAACAATCCACGTAGAGACTTGGCAAGTGACACTACGATGCCTTCCCATCAGACAGGCAAAGAAGATGTTTGGCGCGAAGAGAGTATGCCTTCTAATTGTGTAAGTAAATCAGACACAGTTGAATGGACTGAATCCGTTGCAGTTCTGTCGCGGATTGTGCAACTGACGGATGACTGCAAACGACTCATGAATGACATGAAAACAGCTGAATTGCCTCACATAGAGTCCTGGATGACTGAGGCCAGAGAAACCATAGCAGAAGTGCAAGAAAAAAGTTCACTTTTCCTCGAAACCAGCGGTAAAGTGCTGCAGTCAATCAAGGCAGCTAAACTTCAAGTTCATGACTCAGAGGATAGTGCCAACGTTTCCGTCGAACATGATCCGGCATTGCGCGGTGATGTAACCGAGGATAATCAGAGAGAATATTTGATCCACCTTGGTCCCTGTCAACCAAAACTGCACAGTTTTCCAGTTAACCCCCACACGCCACAGGGCAAACAATGTCGTTTTTCAGCAAAGTGGTACAATGAATATCCTCATTTAGAGTATAGCGTGAAAGAGGATGCGGCATTTTGTTTCGTATGCTGTTTATTTACTGATGCTCTATCAAAAGAAAAGGCATAATCAGCGTGGGTGAAGACAGGTGTAAACAAATGGCATAAAATGAAAGGTGCCGGCAAAGACAAGCATGCTAAACTGGCTAAACACTTCACATCAGAAAGTCATAAAGCTTCCGTCTCCAGCTATTGCAGTTTTATCCAGAAGACAAGACACATCGACGTGCAGCTGGACAAAGCTAAGAGGATGGCGCAGCTCCAGGAGGCTGATGATCTTGCATACAATCGTGACGTTGCATCTATTTTGTTAGATGTTACTAAAACATTGGCTCGACAAGCACTCCCTTTCAGAGGGTCTGATGAAAAAGATGGCAACTTTTACCAGATAGTTCACCTTCTCAGCAGACATGTACCCATCCTCAAACGTTGGCTAAGTGACAAACGAATGAACTCGTATCATGTGACGTATTTGAGCCCACAGTCCCAGAATGAATTTATTTCATTACTGGAAACAGAAATACGCGAGAGAGTGGTTGGAGAGGTCCACGAAGCAGGACTTTTTTCTGTAATGGCAGATACAACACCAGATGAGTCACATACGGACAGGATATCGGTTGTTGTTAGGTATGTGAATGAGTCTGCTCAACCAGTCGAAAGACTTCTTGCATTGAAGAAATCTCTGGACAAAACTGGTAAAGGCCAAGCTAACGAAATTGTTACTACCATGGAAAAAGCAGGATTGGACACAGCTAAACTGTGTTTCCAGTCGTACGATTTTGCTGCCGCTATGTCCGGAAAGTTCAATGGTGCCCAGAAAATGTTATCTGACATTGTTGGCCGACAGATTCCGTACATACCATGCCAAGCCCACCGCTGCAATACCGTAGTTGAACACAGCTGTAATGCAAGCACATTGACTCGTGATATGTTTGACATCCTTCAGGAATTGTACGTCTTCTTCACTTCAAGCACAAAGCGATTCCAGCCACTGCAAGATGAGATAACCACAATCGAAAACTGTCTCATGCTCCGTAGTCTGTCAAAAACAAGATGGACGGCACGGGCGGAAAGCATCCAAGCAGTCTGGACGTCATTTGAGATCATTGTTGCTGTCAAGTCCCAAGGCAGACAAACAAACCCAAACCAAGGCACTCGGTCTGAACAAAAGAATGCTTAACTTGGACTTCATAGCTGGCGTGATGTTCATGAAGAACACTATGTACAAATCTAAGCATCTTGTGGAACATCTCCAGCGGGTTGACCTCAACATTCTTGATGCAGCTGACCTTGTTGAGGCAACACTGAGCATCTTTGATAAAATAAGATCAGATGACAAACTGATGGAAGACCAGATTGAGGCAGCCTGCAAGTTTGCCAAACAGCTCGGAGTGGACCCAGAGGGAGATTTTAACCGTCATCATCGTCGAAGAAAAGCACCAAGCCGACTTGATGAACATGCAGGTGTTCACCTCACTCTACAGCAATTCTATGGGCAACAGTTTAAGGAAGTGCTAGATGTCCACATCTCCAGAATGAGGGAACATTTAGTCCAGTTTCAAGATTCTGTTAAGCCCCTGTTCTCATGTCTCAAGCCCCCCTTCGATGCATCACAGGCGTCTGCAATTACCACTCTATTTCCTCCCACCGAAACCCCCGACCCTTCAGCCCTTGAGGCAGAGCTTCAGGTTCTGGCAGAACTGTGCCCTCAAGATATAACTGACTTCAGCAAGATTAGAGAGGTAAATGAAGCGAATAAAGATGCCCTGCCATTAGCAAATCGAGCCATTCGTCTTATGATTACCGCACCCGTAACAGTGGCGTCCAATGAGCGCACCTTCAGCAGACTCAAGTTTGTCAAGAATAGTTTGCGGACAACAATGACGGATTCTAGATTGGAGGGACTCATGCTATTAGCCTGCGAGAAAGACCTCACAGGTGAAATAGACATCCACAAAGTTGCCAAGAAATGGAGTTTACTGAAGAAACGACGGGTTATTACTCACTAAGTTCCACAATTGGTAAGTTTAATTCCTCATATTTTACATTAATATTATTATTTTAAGTGTGTTGTTATTAGGACCCCGCGCTGACCATGCATGTACCATGTCCTGAGGTTATTGGAAACAAGATAAAAAGTTGATAATGTGCGGTCAGTGAGCTATTAGTTAATAAAATTAAAACAGACTTTTTAATTTGAGCAAAGAAAATTTGACTGAACCGGGTCTTGAACCCGAGACCTCTGAATTACCGTACCAGCGCTCTACCACCTGAGCTATCCAGCCCTATGATGGCGTCCTCCCAAATAGTCAACTATCTTTGCTCGGGTTGGGGTGCCAGTCAGAAGCCATAACCCATTAACTGCTTTATAGCCCAACCCGAGCAAAGATAGTTGACTATTTGGGAGGACGCCATCATAGGGCTGGATAGCGCAGGTGGTAGAGCGCTGGTACGGTAATTCAGAGGTCTCGGGTTCAAGACCCGGTTCAGTCAAATTTTCTTTGCTCAAATTAAAAAGTCATTTATTTATTCCCAGTCAGTTTTCATTCTTTCTCTATTTCAAACAAAATCAAAACAGGTGTGTAATTTGTCTTTGTGGCGATTTTACTTTTATTCGGTAATGTCAGTCGGCAAAATGGCCTTCACACCCCCCCAAAGAAAATGCCTTCGCTACGCCGTTGGACTCTGAGCGACAACTTAGAAAGGAGGGCGTGTTCTAGGGACTTACTGAGGATGCTAAGCTATTGCATGAGGGGAGCAGCGATTGCGCATGGGAGCACGGCACACGGACCAAGGCCTAGGACTGAGCGGGTCAGTCACGGTGACTATTTGGCCGTGCTACACCCACGAACCGTGTTCGGTGTGTAGGGTATAGACTCCGAGGAAAGTAGGAGGAAAATAAATTAAGTCCAAAGGACGGCTCCAAGCCACGTGGCGGGAGGGTGTGGCACGCACGCAAGGCTCTCGCTGGTGTTGCATTATGCAAAAGTAGCGTCCTTGTATGGATTGCATATTCATAGCGGACAATCGAGGGTCCGGGGAAACAACCCTGGGACTTAGACTGCTTGAAATTGCATCGTAAGCAAAATATTGGAAGTGGAAGAAGTGAAATAGAGGGTGCAAATATTTATCAAAATCAAAGGGTAAGATTCGTAACAGTACTATTCTCAAAGGCGATCCCCTTTGCCAGCATCGCGAAGGTTTGAGCTTTCCGCGCCAGTTACATATACACACCCCCTCCAAAATCTAGTTTCATTCCTCCGTAAATCATCCACCCACCATACGTTAACAATAAAAGCCCTGTACTTTGCATCGGTTTACTTGACCTCTTTACACACACGACAGGTTGGAGAGCAGAGAATCCTCAATTTAGTCACTTCACCAGGACTTCTGAGGCTTTCTGCAGGTAGGTCTATCCTGTATTTTCCTTGAGAAAATATGTCAAGGTATGCCGTATGCCCTCCAACACAACCATTCTACAATAGTGAACTCATCATTTGAGCTTATAAGCTTTATTTGCAAGACAATTACTGGTGGGCTGGATGGAAGCTGTTTATTTGGATGTCCTAAACAGGAGAAAAGATGCTAACAGTGAAAATGTTGTCTGTTGTGGACTTATTATAATGTAACTTGGTACAATTCATGTTCAGTCATATGTCGTCATGATGACGTCATCTGTTATGAAAACGACTGATAGAGGGCGCTATAATGCACGTATATTATGCATATTTTAATTATTGGGATTTTCCGAAAAATAAAAAAGTGCAACCCAAAATGTTTTTCTCATTGATTGTATAAAGGAAAGAAAAACATTTCTTAATACCAGAGGCCCAGATCCAGGGTCCCCAGAGTACACAATTAACGGAATTAAATACATGGTGATCAAAAGGGGCTCTACCCCTCCCCTCCCCTCCAGGCCAGTGAGATATTATATCTTATACAATAGACACGTGAATGTTGACGTTTACGAAACGCCGTTTTGCAAAGACATAGTTCTTTAGGGCGGGGTGGAAACCAATTTGCCGAGTGACGTCAGCGGTGGTAAACAAAATTATCACCTCCGACGAGGTAATAACCCATAACTTTATTTAAACGCTGTACCCCTCCTCTTTTCAGTGGCACCCCTATTAATTATATTAAAACTGTTATCTCTGCATTCCCCATTGATTTGTTACATCCAAATGACTTCCACACATGCCCAGCTATTGTCTAGGATTATTTTCAACCCCCCAGATGCCACACAACAGCCGTGTAGTGTATCTCTCTCCTGTAAGTCCTTGGCAAACATAAACAGCCGTACAGTTTATCTCTACAGCATGCAGCAGAAACCCAGACATATTGTCTGGGGGGTGGGGTGGGGGGCCAGGCACAAGCTGAGCCAGGCACAAGCTGTCGGCAAGACATCAAAAAGCGAAGCCTGCTACTGAACAGATGGTTCCACTTATCAGAGGGTTAGATCTGGGTAGGTCTTTATGTGTACACAATGAATGGTTGATTTTGTGCACAGATATATGGCAGCTATACGGCAGCAGTTACTTTTCCCGCCCATCAAAACAAAGCTACACAGCTCTGGGAACTGACACCCCTTCTAAGATATGTGGAATGGTCCACTTTAGGATATCAAAGACGCCCAGGCATCTGTGGCTTTTTTTTTCTAGGAAAAACAATGTAATAAATAACTTCTGCCTGTAGCAAGAGGAGGTCGCACTCGTCGGGAGGTTAAATACCTTACCACATTTAGATTTTAAATAAAAATCGCTGGAGAATTTTTTGATGGGGTAGGCGTGAACAATTCCCCCCCCCCCCGAGAAATAAGAGGGTAGTAGGCATAAATTGACTGTAAATTGTAAATTAACATGGGGGACTGAAAACATTTGACATCTTGTTTCTGAGAGATTTAACCTCATAAATCTTGAATTTCATGTGGGAAAATCGTCAGCACTATATATAGTTGAATTGATTTATTTTGTTTCATGTTTCTTTTTATATTGTAACAAGCGGTTCTACAACCGGCGGTGGGGAACCGCCGGTATGACTCTGTACTTGCCTTAATTGGACATTTTGTTAAGTCCGGAAGTATAGCAACTATAAATAGACAGACTGTTCGCGCTGGCGGGGAAAACGCCTGGCAGTAAGTCAAGATGATTGTGGTTATTGAATTTTGTTGTCAAAAGAAAAGAGTTGTGTTGTTAGCTTTCGAGGCTAACGACTAGTCTGAGTGTTTTTGGACAAACGAAATCGTGAGTGAGCATTGAAATAAGTTGCTGTTGTTGAAGATAAATAAATCAGTGTTTCTAATTGTGAATAATTGAGTACGTTTGTTTTCTGTTGGCGTTTGGCTACGGAGCAAACAATGACCAAGTTTGGTGTATGCTACAAATGGTGGCAGCGGTGGGATTTATTTTGACTCAATTCAATTGAAACACTATTGAAAATTTTAAAATGCATAATTATAATATCTGTACATTCTGTGTAGAATTAGGCGTTTGCATTATTATTTGGGAGGTGTATCTCAAGTGTTTTTGTAACACTTATGCCAACAAAAGTCTCTGGTAATTTCTGGTCATAGGTGGGCTTCAAAATCGGTGCAGTGACGCGCTTTTTTCCTTTTTATTTTTGGTAATTTTTTTTTAAACAGCAGATTCACTGACAGGGACCGCAGTGGTATTAATCGGTGGATGATCACTCATCAAACTCTATTATCAAAGCAGAGAGGAAGAAACCAGCTAGATGAGGCAGTGCGAACCTATAAAGAAATGACAGACAGGATAGCTTCACAGGTGCTTCACACCATCAAAGCACGAGGATTGAAAACAATCTTGAAACCAACTTCCAACATCATTAGAAAATAATACAAGACTGCAAGAGAGAGAGAGAGAGCGAGAGAGAGGAAGAAACCAGGTAGGGGAGCCAGTGTGAATCTATAAGGGGAAGATCGACAGACAGGCTAGCTTCACAGATGAGGGTGGTACCTTCAGTGACAAAGAGAGACCTGCTCAGGTTGCTTGAGAGAGGAGGGCCTGTGATAAGCCACATGTCTAGAGGATCAAGAATGATGATTTAAATCGAACGAAGCCAATTAAAATATAACACATAACATCAGTTTCAATTATATAAACTTTCAAATATTGCACCCCAAAACACCACCAAAAGTGGTTAGAAGTTAGTTCAGATTGCAACAGAGAGTATCTAGACCATAACCCAAAGAGGGGGTTCCCGTCGACCTTATCCTTCTCTGAAACCCTGGAAACGCCCCCAGAAAGACATCAGAAAACTTAAAGATCCCATTGGTAATGTTAAAAAAAAATTCTGAAAGGTTTCTTTCTGAAAGATTCGTCTTCAGGTCAGGATACCCCCAAAGACTTGGTTATTCAAAATATGCGAAATGAAACAAAATGAAACAAAATAAAATATGAAACAAAATGCAGGGGATTATGGATAAACATGTCCACAGAAAAAAGGGGCATAAAGTGGCGCTTCCAGGGCCCTTAAGTGGGCCCTGAACTCCTATCCTTAATGGTTTTGCACAACATGCTTGCATTAAGTACTTCTTATAAAATCAGTCAAAATGTGACTTCAACACTTACAAGCACATAACACAAAATCTTAAATCTGCTCCTAATTGACATCCAAGAGAGGGGGCTCCGATCGACCCTGACCTTTCTCCGAACTCTGGCAATGCCCCCAGAGAAGGCATCAGGAAACTTAAAGAGCCCTGCCAATGTTTAGAGAAAAAAATAAAAAGTTCAATTTGAAAGAAGATTCATTTTCTGTGTTAAAACATGATCAAAATGTCTCCAAACGACACGTCAAAGTGCCCAAAGACTTGGGGCGTCAAAATATGCGAAAAAATATGGAACGCTTCATATCATCAACCACACCCCACCATTTTTTAAATACATCAACCTATGACGTCATCAACAACACAAAACCACAATATTTATATTTTCATAAAACTCATTTTTATCAAAATTCAACAACTGAGCCAGGAGCCCCATTTATATATACTACTTATTCTCTTGTTTAGGTGGATCAGGTTTGTGTAGTAAGTTTGCTATTGCCCCAGGGTTGCATCCCTCTCACACCCGAGCCGACATCTGGGGGAATTGGGTTTTCAGTCCCTACCTGATTTGTGGGTTACCCTTGAATAGTTGTCTGGGGTTTCCCTACCTCATCTACATAACAACTCGGAACATTTCTTCATCGTCTTCTCTTCAAAGGTTTCTTCAGGCTTCTGAGCTACAGCGCTTATGGTACTGGCACTTTGGAGGAATTCTTGGTTTCAAGAAAATCTAAAAGGAAAACCTATAATAATAATAATAATAATAATAATAATGTGTGGATTTATATAGCGCACGTATCCACCAACTAAGTGGTGCTCAAGGCGCATTATATTATTATCCCAGCTCATGAGGCTCATAAGGCTCATAAGGCTCATAAATCATTCCTGAAACCATCTCAGCTCCCTGGGGAGTATACAACTCAATTGCTGCCATTTCTAGCGCGTATGTAGAGCAAACCAACTCTGCCTTCACAGGTACCCATTTAACCCCTGGGTGGAGAGAAGCAATTATGATTAAGTGTCTTGCTCAAGGACACAAGTGTCACGGCCGTGATTCGAACCCACATTATGTTGCTAACACCAGAACTTGAATCCGGTAAGCTAGACCGCTCGGCCACGACACCCCACTATAGGAAGGATCTCATTAATATTGATGATCCTCGTGAGGTAAAATCACTTGCTATCAAAACTGGTAATCATCAATATTAACCCTCCTACTACTACAAGGGTCAAAATCGGTCAAAATGTTGATACACTTGCCAAGGTATATCTAGTGCACTGTCAAACCTTATGTGTAGTAAGTACATAAGCCTTATCGCTAATAATAGCAACTGCAAGGAATTGTGGGATGTCTGTGGGTGCAACAGCACCACTGCGTGCCGCGCGGACAAACAAAATATTATTGACGTCACAAAAGCTGCGCCAAACAGATGCCCCTTTTTGTATCCCTGTATGCTTTGCGGCAGTTGCTTCAGTGCTATTACTAAAGTATTAGCGATAAGGCTTATTTACAGGTCAAAATGAGTCGACCATTTTTGACTGGTAAAAGCATTGTCTTGTATTCTTGAGAGTGGTCAAAATGACAGTAAAAACCCGTCAAAAATGCCCCCGTGTGCACATTTGGGTCACCTCTATAGCTACTTCCCACTAAAGTGCAGCCATAGTAGGAGGGTTAATCAAATCAGTAAGATTTGAAGCATTTAACTATTATTATTGTCTTCTTTATAGATAGCTCGCATTTGTAATTTGTCACTTATTGTAAGACAATCATTCTTTTTAGTCTAAAATGTAAAGCGCTATTGGGCATATTTGGAAATAGCGCTATATAAGTAATTAAATATTATATATTATTATTATGAAGTACATGTACAGTAGGAGTAAGGTTTGCAGTAACACGAACAATCTCTAAACAGATGTAATAAGCAGTGCTGTAGGTCTCGAGACCTGGTCTCGGTCTCGAGACCTTTTTTGCCGGTCTTGGTCTCGGTCTCGGTCTCGCCCTATAAAAGTCTCGGTCTCGGAAGGCTTGGTCTCGATCTCAAAATGCATGGTCTCAGTCTTGGTCTCGGTCTCGGATGCCTTGGTCTCGGTCTCGGTCTTGGTCTCGGTCTTGGTCTCGGACCAGCTGGTCTTGACTACAACACTGGTAATAAGTGTTGCTTCTGACAGGAACTGGTGGTGAGATAACTTGACATTTCGATCAGTTTACTCTGATCATCTTTCAGGAGAAACGGTTGATTCTGAGAAGAACCGGTGGTAAGATAACTTGACGTTTGGATCAAAGCACTCTAATCATCTTCAGGAGAAAGTTTTTTTTTCCTGAAAGATGATCAGAGTATAGGCTACTGATCAAAACGTCGAGTGATCTCACCACTGGTCCTTCTCTTAGAGATTGTTACTTGGCCTGCTACCACACACCTTACTCCAACTATTAATGAATGATGAGATGGCTTCAAATCCAACTCCTACTGGCTTAATCCCTAAAGAGACCTCTCTTGCCTTCATTACCAAAATGATATATAAAATAATACAAAATATTGTTGTAGGCCAAAAAATAGTATCGGCATGCGTTGCCTCAGACCTGCACATCTGCATTTTTAGATTTATTTTTTTTGGCAATGAAATGATGTCTAGTTGCAGCAAACTTTTAAAAGACTTTTTCACATAGGGGTATAAACATTTACCCGATTTGTAAGGCCAACCTATTTTGAAGCCGGCCTATGACCAGAAACAGGTGCCTTTTTTTTGGCCTTAATTGTGTCCTACTTTCTGGTTCATGTTTTTATTTCTTGTTTTTTGATGAGGATGAAAGCGTTCTTCTAGTCTTTTCCACCAGAGAACACTTCAGTTGATAATCTGAAACAGAGTTGAAACAAAATAATAAGGAAATACAATATGAAAAACAAAACAATTAAGGTGAAAGCTATTTGCTCTGCTAAGTTTTGAATTTAAAAAGGGGTTCCAAATTTTTCACATTGTCTCCAAGTTTCTGCACACCATTTTGGGACCTTTAACACAGGCATAAATCCCGGGGGGATAGAGGGGATATATATAACCCCACTTTTTGGCCCAGGGGATGGTCCATAGGATCACCCCCCCCCCCCAGAATTTGTCATGCGGTAAAAAAAAATAATAGTTTAATAAGTGAATAATTTGTGCAAAATAGGGGGAAATTTGGTATGTTTGTCTGTTTATCTGTTTGTTTCTTTGTTCTGTTTGGGTGTCATCTTTATGTTAGGCTTTGGTTTTCTGATTGTTTGTGCACCAGTGGCGTGACAATATAAAAGGCAAAAACCAGTTTAAATATTGTTTCAAAAGAAACAAAATCTTTAGATTTGTTTTATAGGAAAATGCCTAGAAAATATTTGTGACCCGCTTCATCGAAATGAGAAATGTCCCCAAATTTCACATTTTGAGATATGGATATCAACTTAAAGAGAATTTAATGGGCTTTCTGATGATACCAAACATTCATTTTTGGCTCATTTCATTCCTGTGTTACTGTTAGGATGTCCATTACACAGAAACATGTGTTGGGGACATTCCTCATTTTGATGGAGCAGGTCACATTTGTTTAATTATGTCAAATAATAAATTTTATCAAAAAATATTGTTGAATTATATTAAAAACATAATAAATATATACCTGCAATGGGTAGTATTAAAAATGTTGATGGCCTAGTCCCGGCCTCCCTATTAAAGCACACACTTGTTAGAAACCATGTATCAGACTCCCCCCCCCCCCCAAAAAAAAATTAAAATTACAAAATTGGCTACAACCACCTTATTTATTATATAGGTCTGTCCAAGACTTTTGAATATTGAAGTCGCCTGTTTCCACGGCAATAAATCAGTATTAGGTCTAGGAATACAAAAAATGCTCGAAAAACCTGGGGACAAGGTGAAGGTTTTTCCTTTTCATTTAAACATAGTTTCAGCATTGTTTGTATTAGCATGTGTACATTGTGCCTTAGGATACATTTTACAGAAATATTTATAAATTGGATGTATATTATGTTGGATTTAACCAACTACTAACAATGAACAGCGCCCTCAAGTTGTTCCCCGTAGTAAACAAAAGGGCTTGAATACTGTATTTTAATTCCGGAAAAGGAAGGCATAATGAACGCTCTGGGAAGCTTGTCAATTATGCTGGATGAAAGATATAAACTGAAAGAGCAAAAACGATCATTTATTGCTGGCAAAAATATACAGAGGTAGCTGGGTCATGTCATGGAGGTAATTCTACCTCCATGGTCATGTATACAGCTGCACAATGTATTTGGAACGTTACCTCTAATTCTTTTCTCAACCCTCCAGGAAATCGTTACAGTAACTCGATGCAAATCTCACGAGAAAAAAGGCCAGCCCTTGTTCGTCCACAAAAACCAATCTGCCAAGCTCCAAAATACAGGAACAAACTACCAACAAACACTGCAAAATATACTAAAGCAAAGGAAATCTGAATTTCAAATTCATGTCAAAGTTTTGTTCAACAGTAGTAACTGATCTTAACAACAAGACATTACCGCAAGTACGTTATTGACGCCTTCTTGACTGAGTTGTAAAACTTAATCCTATCTATGATAATAAACATCATATCAATTCAATAGGCCTAGGACGCAACAGACTTAAACCGCGTTGTGTAAACACCAGTGTCTATACTATAGGCTGCGCCATAATCAGTACCTAAACACACTGAGTTTATACAAAATAATGATCTTTGGGCTGACGTAAATTCTTCAGAAACCCCTGAAAATACAGGGGGAAACGTATGAAGACGGCCCACCCCAAAAGCATAGTCCAGCCCGGTGCGGGTGGTGGAGCCATGGTTATTGGTTAATAAACATCTGTTAAGTCACTTGAAACATTATACCCAGTACGTACAGGACCGAACAGGGGCGCGTTTTCGCAACCCAACAAGAAACATGTTTGGGCTTCGGTCATTGGTTAAGCGTTTTTGCGAGTTCGGTTGTGCTGCGATGCCGTAATTGTTCTGACCAAACGTGAACCGAAGTTTGTGATCGTTACGCTTGGTTTCAAGATGGCGGATTGTAAAAAGTAACAAGTTTTGTTAATTATTTGTTAAAACATGATGAAATTATTGTTCATATACCAGTTCATCTTTCAAGTTTATAACTAGTTAAGTTCTATTTTGCAAAAATTTGAATTACACCGTATATTGACGAAACGTTGACGGTTGAACACGTCGCAAACTGAAAACAATTTTCTGGTTACGTTCGCGTTTTCGCGTAGCTACGCCGTCTTGTTTCTGGTCAAGAATATGACGTCAGAAACAAATATCTGGTTAGGGTCGCGAAAACGCGCCCCAGGTTCCATCTATCTGGCTCACAAGTTCAAAATGCGAGATAATACAATAGGTTGTCTGTGTGCAAAAACGAAACATTAATTAAGTGCCATATTTAGCAAATTTGGAACGCTCTGAATAAGTGGTTTCATCCACATTATTTTAGGCAGATTCAACGGAGTTTAAAAGTAAGTAATTTAAAGTCTTTATTTTGATAATTATTTGATGAGTGATCGAACAACCTTTGCATGGTTTTTGATGCATGCATGTGGACTGACTGTGCAGGTCTTATTATTACTATTTCCAAGGAAAATGTTCACACCAACATAAATAAATGACCCCTTTTTTATTTGATCCATCATCCCCCCAGTAATACATTTTTGGAAGGAACTCTCCTCGGTATAAGACGTTCTATTAGTATTACGTTTTTAAAATATTAAAGGCTACCACTGTTTTAAATGTAAACAAAAAACAATGTAATTCGATTGTTTCAAACACTAACCTAACCAGTGTTCTAGCCAGGATGAAATTATAGCGTAGGGGCATTTGTACAACACGAATCTGCGAGCGCGTAGCGCGAAGCCACAACGACGTGGGGTCCGGGGCCCGCTTAAGGGCCCTGGGAAAAATTTAGTTTGTAGATGCTCTTTGGTGCAATCTGAGGCTATTTTATTGCATAATAAAATTTGTCACACAAAACCATATTTCTTTAGACATAAAAATATTTCTTGCTTTTCAATTGGTAGGTTTTAACACGTTTACATGTGCACATGTAATTCTGTCACATTTTTCTCAACTAATATCAAACCCATTTTTAAATATAAAATGGAGTAGGGCCTACAGGACTCATGTTATTATTGTTTTAATTATTGTTTTATTCACTTTACATTGGATTATTTTTAGTAATTGTAGCTTTAAACGTGTGAGTAAAGTTAATCGTTTTTAGCAATAATTCAAAGCCAGATAATGATAAAAAAAAATCCATACAATACATTACAATGTATGCCTTGACTTATGCCTACTTTAAATTAAACTTGATAAAACTATAAATAAAATGGTTCTTACCAACGAAACCCTGCTGTGCAAGCTTCACCCAGGTAAATAGTTTCATAAAGTATTTTATTGGACAGCAGGTAAGAGCTCTATATTCCAAGTCCACAGTTATTGTGTAAATTTAAAAAAAAGCTCAGCGAAGTTTTAAAAAAAAACGTAGGCCAGCTGTAAAGACGCCTTAGAATTATCCTGGCTCCAGTCTGTTCAAAGTATTTTAAAAGAAAAAGAAACAAGACAACCGGCAACCAAAAAGACACAATTTCTGGGTCACAAGTTCACATCAAAGAACTGTCTGCCGACTGTGGAATGTTGAATGTATCAATTTGGGATTAGAGCCAAGACAAGAGTTGGGACTATTATTCACTTGACAATGAATGACAGGTTGTGGTTTTACACTCCCAGACCAGGTGACATTAACCTCTGGGACCTGGTTCTTGGCTGGTTTCCAAGCTATATGACTATACATGTATGAAACAACATCCCAGGATACAGGATACCAGTATACATTCTCCCAAGGCTAAGTAGCTCCAGTGATCCGACTGTCCAGAAATGCGTCTTTTAATCAGTTGTTTCAAAGCCTAAAATTTAAAACAATAAATCTAGACCTACTTAAAAATTATGACTGGTTGGAGCAGAATGGTGACATCTATTTATTCGACTGAGAGCAAACTATTGGTTATTTTTTTACCTCGGAAAAGCTTCAGAAATCTTTGACATGTTTTGTTTTGTGGAATTAAATTCTGTGGATTAATAGTAATACCTGTGGCGGAGAATCTCAGCTCAGAAATAATGCTTTCGGCATTAAATAAATAGCGGTCGGGTATGTAAATTAAGAAGAAAAACATTTTTAGAATGTGTTTACCGTTACTTCTGATTTAAAAGTAAATGGAGGCCTGTTTGCAGGGTGCAATACGCCCACCTACTGAACATATCATGGGGACCGGGAATAGCCGATCAAATCTTGCATTTCCGATTTTCGTTTTTTTAATTGTTCTCATCAATAACATCTTCTTAATTTATTTCTTCTGAATTTACAAAACAAAAATATATCAGCTTGGTGACAAAGTGGTGGCAGGGAAATGATACTGGAATGAGATTTACAAATGTTTTGATGCCGTGAAGACAAAACTTTACATAGGTCGAACTTCTGCTGGCGGCCGGCGGACATCAGCCGGCGGCCGGCGGACATCAGATGTTCAACAACTACTGTTTGCCGGTGGTTGTTGTTTTTGTTGTTGTTTTTTAACTTTCACTCAAAACAAATTTCCGACAGTAGGTTTTGTTTCAGAAATAATTATTTGAGAAAACATGTTATAGCATGATCATTCATAGTAACTCACGACAGACACTTTTTATAGACTTCACTTTTGCGGTGTTTGTCCCGACTCTGACTAGCACGTGGGTACCCCGCTCATCTAGTTTTTGCCTAAGCAGTGTGGTAGCGGAACCAGAATCAATGTGTTTAACCATGGAGGAAGGTTTTCCTTCCTCCATGGTTTAACGTTGAATGCCATAAATATATCGCGGCAGGCTGCATAGTTGCAAATGCGGCGCGTCAAACACATTCTCTTGAAAAGAAACAAAGTTGCCGGCCAATTAAAATGTATCAATAAAGCTTCCTACAAGATGAAATAAATCCCTCAGTGGCAACAAATTATTGATGTTCACAATTAGTTCTCGAACTGAACAAGGGAAATTTTGGGGTGGTTTTTTTTTCACCAAGGAATAAATTATAGCGTATCAATAGCGTATCTGCGTATCGGCCGATTTATAGCGTATCGGCATTTTTTATAGCGTATCGGCCCGATACGCTATTGTATGCACTGAACACAGGGCCGGATCTACCATATGGGCACTTTGGGCACGTGCCCAGGGGCCCCTGGGCATCAGGGGGCCCTCCATGGTGGTCGAAAAAAAAAACTTGAAAAAAATAATTTTCCAAACATTTTTTTTCCAAAAATGTTTTTTCCCAAAAATGTTTTTATCTAATTTATTTTATTTATCTAATAGATAAAAAAAAGTTATCTAATCCGATTCCTTCAACCCCCCCCCCCCGAAATAAATTAGTCAAAATGAGTGTTTTATTGTTGGTGAGAATGCTGCTGGAAAGTGCTGATTGTGTGTTAAACCAGTAACAATGGGCTAGATTGGCTGTTTGATGTTCAAGGACCTTGAACATCAAACAGCCAATCTGAGCCAATCTAGCGCAAGGTGGGTGGGCCGTGTGACGTCAGGTGGAGAGGCAGGTGGTTCTGTAGGTCAGGTGTTATCACTAGTGAACGCGCTAAAATCAAAGCAGGAAGCAGGATAAAATGGACACCAGTAAACATTGACAATCACCAAATTGTGAATATTTAGAGGAAAATGAAGAAAAAAAACTCAAAATTTTGCGCACGGCCGCTTCGCGGCCGCACGCGAACGACCCGTACCCGTGGGGGGGGCCCTTGGAGTTTCAGGTGCCCAGGGGCCCTCAGAGGTGTTAATCCTGCCCTGACTGAACCTAACATTGCCCAGGAAGTTTGTAGGCCTACACGGTGATGTTCAGGGAAGGTCATTGAAATCAGAAATGTTGAATATTTCCCCAACCTTTGACCACAAATGTACGCCACTCAAGTCCGTCCCCATGGTGTCCAATTTAGCCAAAACATTCTGGTCCTTGCTCTACTAATATGATCAAACTATTCCCCTATCCAAAATTTAATTATAATTATGCCCCTTCTGTATATGTTAACATGCCATGATCTTGTGATGGAGAGTACAGGTCCTACTTCCTGAACCACAATCTCAAGAGTATGTTGCACTTGCAGCAAATAGAACATAAATCATTATATATGTCCAGCTACCAAGATGAAGTCAACCAGACCGCGCCATGTATGTTGAGCCAGTGATCAACAACTCCATGCCCCCGTACGTCAATGCCTGGAGCTAGCCCCCTGGCTTTAGAATCATTAAAATAAGTTCTATTTTTTAAACTTCTTAGAAAGATGTAAAGATTGGTACTAAAAACGCTGAACATGGTTCGAAGTTATTAGAATATGGCCTGCCTACCTGTTGTCGATTGCCGTTCTTGACCGCGATTCAAAGAATATTGACGAAGGACTGACTTGGGGAGGTCCAAATCTGGTACTGAATGGGGTCAGCGGCCAAACCCCTTGCAGCGTTTGCAGACATTAAAAAATGCTTTAAAATTAAATATTTCTGTCAAAACAATCACGAGAAGTATGTTTTTACAATATGTCCCAAAATTAATTAAGGTGGGTTAATTCTGCTATGAATTCATTTACGCACTTACGCTTCTGACTCTTATTTACGGTGAAATATCTCATTTCAAAGGTTTTATTTTTCCTTTCTATAACTAGGAAATTATCCATGTTCCAGTGAAAAACAAAAATGCCAGGAAATTGCTGGTAAAACAGCAGAACTTCACAATAGAATTTGTAATTAAAAAATAAGAAAATTGTCGTGTATTAATGTGAAACTTACCATGCAGAGGCGTCAAGTTGATATTGGTTTCAATCTTCCATAAAACAATTTTGTAGGAGGTGCTTTCACTTTTAAGAAAAGTTAAATTAGAGTATTATTAGAATCGGTGGCGTATAGCCATGGATTTTCAGATTGTGGTAAATTTATCGACACAACACTCAAATGAACTGACAAATTATTTCAATCGTTAGCAAAATTCCCGACGTTCAGAAGTTCAGAAGTTTGTGAATTTACCGACAGACACTATTTTGCCACTGAACAAGTGGGGCCGGCCGTCCCTACCCCCTCCCCTTCCCTCTGAATCAGGACTCAACCAACCTGTCAAGATTACGACTGCTCCTGGGGTATTGTAGCGGAACCTACCTCGCCCAAGTTCACCTCTGCAGGGACTGAGCTCAACGGGAGCCAAGCCGACATGGCCTGCCACATTTGACCAATGTACCGAGATAGTCCAACAGGGCGTTGTGTGCAGTATATCTGAAGAAGCAGAAGCAGAGACATAATTATGTGGGATTGTATTTCGATCGGCGGCAAACACGATGTGAATGTTTGAGTCGACCGGGGCCGTAGCGTAGTGAAGGCATAATCTTTGGAGGGGGTCTGGAAGCCAATTTGCCGACTGGCAAATTTAATTTTAGAGGGAGTGGGGAGTAGGCGTAAAAATACTCCCCCGTAAAAATAGCTAAATGAAGGGTTGGGGAAGGCGTAACAAATCCCTCCAGGGGCACAAAAACTACAGACATACTTCGATTCAATGGCTTGATTTTGTGGTTTATTTGCCGACTCAGTGAGGCTCGGTTTTGCCGTCATTACAGTGAAATTTGCACTGGTCAGCGGCGTAGCCACGGGGAGGGGGAGCCTGGGGGGACACGTGCCCCCCACAAATTTCCAGGTCCCCCAGGTCCCCCACGAAAAATCCCGATAGTGCCCTAAAAACAGAAAAGAAAAAGAAAAGGGAAAACCCCATACCCCCTGCCCCCCCCCACACTGAAAAGTGGGAGGGGCACCAATTCACCCTTGTGCCCCCCCCCCCCCCCACTGAAAAAGTCCTGGCTACGCCGCTAACATTGGTACTTGTACGATGGAGGGTTTCGAAGTGGATTACAAATCAACAATAATGTGATTTTCATGCTGGTGGTGGCTACCTAGTTTGATCGGCAGCGCCTCACCATGTACCATGAGTCCGTTTAAAAAATCTGCAAAATTTTAGCTCAACAAATCCTGGACAGTTTCAAAACACTGTATCTCAAAATGTATGCACAAACAACCCACATGTTGCTTGTATGGTCATGAGTAAACGCGACGCACTATTATATGCTATCCAAAAAAGGGAGAAATATTTTGAAAAGTCAATTTTGTCAATAAGGTTTCTGGTCTACCCGCGCGTCGCCTCAGACCCGCGCGTCGGCATTAATTATTATTATTTTTTGCCATGAAACGATGTCAAATTGCAGCCAAAATTGGAATTCTGCCGTGCTGTGTTTTAAACGACTTTTTCCACATAAGGCCACGATTGCCCGATTTGTGTGGCTTCTCTTAGCCACCATACTTTGTGTATGGGAAATTTAGTCTTGTTCTAATAACCGCGTATACATGTACATGTATCACGTATTTCACTGGTTGGCAAAAAAGAAAATTACCAAAAAAAACGCATCACTGCACCAGTATTGAAGCCTACCTATGAAAAGAAACCAGAGACTTTTTGGTCGAGGCCAAATGGAACTTTGCAGCAAACTGCTACTGCGGTTTTTTGTTTTTTTGGCGGATTTTTGGGCAGATATAGCGCCCTCTCCCGATCATTAAGTGGAAGGAATTTGTAACCTGTGACGTCACGTCTGGGGTCCATGCCATTCCCATTATGCCAGGGCAGGCCGACCAGTACAGATCAGGCGAGATTTTATGCAGCTCTTTCTTTTGAGTCTTGTCATCGATCGAGGTCGTCAGGTTGTGTGGTTGAAACAAGGCTGCGAATTTGCCGATAGTTTTACACAATTGCTTTAATTTTCAGAAGATTTGCGTCCACTATGGCAAAACAGAGGTGCTTTTTCGACATGACCGCTGACGGCAAACCAGTCGGAAGGATTGTTTTTGAGGTATTTAACGAGCATTTTATTTTAACATTTTTTTGAACAGTTCAAAATGGCATGACTCGGATCAATAGTGGCAGTTATTTCCGGTCCTACTAAAAACTGACAACTGACGACAACTGACGACAACACGTTCTAAATGCACTGAAAACTCAAAAATAAAGTTTTAAATATGTTTATAAGAGACAGTGGCAGACATAAAGAGTTTCAGTTTTTGAAAATGTGGTTTTAATTAGCAATAAAAAAATATTTTCTTCGCTGCAGTAACGTGTTACTGTTAGTATTGGCCGCCATCTTGCTTTCGCAACGCAAAAGGACTGTACCATTATGTCAAAGGGTGAAAAAAATTGTCGGCCCATGCCAGGCAGGAGGGGAAGTCTTTTGTTGTATTTTTATGGAGTGTAAATTGTAAAACAATAACAATGAATAGCAATATAATTACAATCATGTATAATTATATTTACAGATGTAGAAAACATAAATTTTTGTGAAGTATTATAGGTCTGGTATTGTCACTGCCAGGAAAAAATTTTAAGTTTATTTAGGCTATATTTATTTATTTAGGTCAAAAACATCACAAGAACAACCATGACTTTTAATTTCGTTCAAACTTTATTCGCAGATTAGTAAACATTCACAAGAATAATACAAACAAGCAGAATAAAGATTAAAAAGTACAACCATTTTCACTATATTTTGGATTTATTGAATTTATTTAAACCAGTCGGCCTAAACATAGTTAAAACTTACAAGGTCAATATAATACACTTTATATTAATATTTTACAAAATAAACTACCAGACACAATATATAGGCCTATATATAGGGACAGAAATGAAAAATTTCAAACTGCTTTCCTCAGTCTCTGTTTGATGTTTTTCAAACAGATAGACATTTCTAAGTCATTTGACATTTGAATGAAAACAATCGGTCAAGGGGTTCCAGAGTTATGGTCCAGTAAGTTCGGACAATATTCATTGTGTCCGTTCCATTTTCTCAATTGTATTTATGGTAAAACATTAAGACAAAATGCATGGTTTATACCTCATAAAGAAAGTAAACAAAGCAGTAAACAAATTGTTTTGAGCATAACTTTGCATAGGAGGTTTATTACTTTCCAATTTTTTCAGGGTTGGTGTAAATGATACATAAGTATTCAACGGCAGAGTTTGATAACTAATCGACGCTAATTATTTTTAATTACGTTGCCATGGAAACAAAGAATAATCAATAATGTGTAAATGCCCTTTAACCATGAAATATGAATAATTAAGATCAAACAAACTAATACATCTATTATTACTACACATCTAAAAGTACATTTAAAAACCTCATCTTCAAAATTTGATCAAGTTAATTAATTATTAAAGGTTTAATTTGTTTACCTAATATCGGCAACTCTCTTGTTAAGTAAACAAAGCAGTAAACAAATTGAAACATCCGTAACTTTGCATTCCAATACAGTGCTTACTTGATTTTTTCAGTTACTGAAGTGATATTACAGCAAAACATAAACACACATAACAATTGATTAACGATAATTAAAGTAAATTATGTTGCCATGGAAACAAAGATAACAATCAATAATGTGTAAATACCCTTTAATCATAAATTATGATTAATTCTGATCAAACAAACTAATAAATCTATTACTGCACATCTTAAAGTACAACATTTAAAAAACTCATCTTAAAAATTTGATCAAGTTAATTAATTATTAATGTTTTAATTTGTTTACCTAATACCGGCAACTCACTTGTTACGTAAACAAGGCAGTAAACAAATTGAAATGTCCGTAACTTTGCACTCCAATACAATGAAGACTTAATTTTTTTCAGTGATTGTTATGTTACAAAAGCAACACATGTACATATACTAACAGAGAAAACTATGCAAGGGATGTTAATTAATAAAACAACCAAAGTACAGAATAAATAAAACTTAAAAATGGCAGCTTCACTAGGAAAATCCGTCACAGGCTTGTCCATTAGTTGTGCCAACCAAAGAATGACATCTGCCCATGTGATGCTCAGAATTGTCTTGTTTATTGAGTTGGTACAACTGGTTGATGTGCTTGTTAAGCAGAGTCGATGGCTTCTCATTCAGCTCTTCCCCTCTTCTTAGAACGTTTAAGTCTTCCTCACTTAGAAGCGGAGATGGACCAGGATATTCCTCCACATCACCAGCCAGAAGAAGATTCAGCTGCAGATAGGGGATGAACGAATGCTCATTGGGCTCAAACTCATTTCCACTCATGTCTAGTGCACATGGATGACGGACAAAATGAACTGCCATCATTCCGATAAACAGGAGGCAAATCATCACACCGACTAATGGTCCTGACACATCACTCTGCCACTTGATGACTTGGATGGAGGCATTGTGAAAAGACCTACTCTCAGCCGCCATACGTCAACTGAAACAGGCATTCTGAATATGAAAGAAAAAAACAAAAGGCAAAATATTAATAAATAGTCGAGTTGGCACTGTTTCCTTTGATATTTGAAAATACCACAATAAAAGTTTCATCATAATGCACACCATCAAAATTGAGCTTATAATCAAGTCAACCTTTTAGTTAAAAAAAAATTACACAATTTGAAAATGGCATAATAATTTAAACTAAACAAATTAAAGCTTGATGAAGGAGAAAAAAAGCTAACCAAAACAAAAAAAGGCAGCTGCCGGATGAATAAATTTCAAACCGTACTTGCCTTTGATTTAAAAAAAAATAAAAAAATAAAAAAATTGAAAAAAAAACATTTGAAAAAAAAATAAAATAAAAATAAATAATAAAATAAATATGATAAATATCAATAAATATTGTCCATCCCCCTATGAATGATACTTAGAAATTGCTGAAATATTTAAAAAAGAACAAGATTGTCCCCTTCTATTTCATTTAGAAACGTTTTAAAGCCCAACGAAAAGTCCGATAAAATTGTTGCACACACAGGCGTGCGCGTAAAGCCTACCGGGCTTCACACAGCTTCGACGGCAGTGAGTTACACGGACCGTTTCGCTACGTTCGGACCGCTCGTGGGCGAATGCGCTCGTAAGCACAACTAAAAGGACAAGTTTGATGGACAGTTTGAACCTTAAAATCAAATTTCACCCTTATTTTTACTTAGGTCATGTATAAACATTTAAATTTCAAGAAACAAATACTCACCGAATTGTAGATTCAACGAAAACAGAGAAAATTTTGCGATTTTGATCGGAACTTTCGTCGATGGTGAGCTTGGCTTTTCTGCTTCACATGGAACACGTGGGCATGCACTTTTACCCACAATCCTTTGCGGTACAAGGCTTTTTCGCGAGCGCGGAAAATGGTTGAGCTGAACCAAATTTTGTGCAGTGTTTCGTGACATGCGCAAAGGGATGCGCAGTTGTCCGTTTCGGTCCCTACTATATAGGGTTTTCAGGTGAAAAATTTTTCCTAAACCAATATGCTCAATATTTATATCAAATTAAAGGTCTTGATGAAAGAAATACAATGGTTTTTAAATCAAGAAAATCGGACGAGTAGTTTTTGAGGAATCCTGTTTTATTTAATCAAATATACAGCATTCGATGAAGCACGACTGTCCATACACTGTGTACATCCCTAATGACACCAAAACCGTTGAATCAGCCTACACACACCGTGATACACACGCACAGCGTTCGTGCTCGTTTCCCTCATAAGAGCTTTTGAAAGGGTGTAAAAAAAACACTCCGCTCAAAACTAAACAAAATTACGACTCAAAACTTTCACATATGATAGAAAAGAGGTGTAAAATTCATTCAGACACCGCTCTTACCTTTCAACTTGAAAATTTCACCTCGAAAAAACGGTGTTTACTTTTGATCTCCGTAACTTCGCTTGTAGAGTAGTTATGGAGATCGAGCAAGCATGGGTATGTAAAGGAGCCCTTTGACTCAGTAGGGAAACCCGTTTTCATGTCAATCACAATGTACTCGGGCGAGGAGACAGCTCCGAAGTGGATGCCCTCAGCAGAGCGTGGCAAATTTTACATGCCGAATGCGCCCGATCTCGGAACACTTCGCGAAAGGCTGGGCGGGACGAGAGTGGTTCATTCATAAAAACCTAGGCTTTCACACGTACTTCCGATTGCTATTTTATGTACGTTGTTGGATAGCTGAAACTATAAGCTTTCCAATGAGCTATTACATGTAAGATTTTGACAGGTAAAAGTAGTAAAATATTTTGTTTTAAAATTTTGATGTTTTTTGTTGCGGGCGATGCGCTGTACGTGTAGCGGGCTTCGGTCAAGCATGTACAAACTGAAAACCCTAATATATACTACAAACATTATAAAATTATAACCATTGTACATGAAAATAAATTTTGTGCGCCGGCGGGACACGGACACAGCCTGCGTTATGTCACCCGCTTTGTAGTCTGGTTTACTTTCACCCTTTCACATAATGGTACAGTCCTCTACGTTGCACAAGCAAGATGGTGGCCAATACTACTGCAGCGAAGAAAATCATTTTTTGTTGCTAATCAAAACCACATTTTCAAAAACTGAAACCCTGTATGTATGCCACTTTCCCTTATAAACATATTTTTAACTATTTTTGAGTTTTCAGTGTATTTAGAACGTGTTGTGAGTTGTCGTCAGTTGTCGGTTTTTAGTAGGACCCGTTATTTCCTCTTGTTTCATGTCAAGGTTAGGCTCAATGTAGCTGTGACCGATCTTACCTTACATTATCATGTTGAGCTACGAGCAGTTGTACATAATAATATTTCAGGAATTTTAATTTTAAGTACAATAACTATTGATGAACGTCATGATTGGGAGGGTTTAAACTAGTCCGAATTAGGCTTGGGCGATGACACGATAATATCGAATATCACGTTTTGTTTTTTTTATTCGATTATGATATCGAGAACTTTTCGAATTATCGAGATATCGGCAAATCGCGATGAAAAAATATATCGCGATGAAAAAATATATATAGCGAAGAAAAAAATATACCACGATTAAAAAAATCCTCGATTGGCAGTCTTAGGAGGTCTTCAGCTTTCGGAAGTGAGAAACAAAATTGAACTACTTCTGTGTTAAGCCGACTGTCATATCACAAAGGAGCCGCCTAACGAGCGTTGTTTAAAATCCACCGCCACTTAAAGAAATATATTCAGACGGATTAAGCGTTGGGATTGAATGGGGTATTTGCACAACGAAAAAATTCCCTAGTAGTACTGTACCACGGATGGTCACGGTGCGGTGCAAAACTAGCGCGGTGCTGATTGGTTGGCTCGGCTCGGCTCCTGAGCTCGTGACGTCACAGAAACTGCACATGCAAACTCGCATGCATGCACGCACGCACGGTGATTTACGGTGACGCGGAAGTCACCATGGTCAAAACGAACACAGACAGAAGCGCAAACACCTATGCACACCACGCACACCACGCACGCACGCACGCACGGACGTGTGCATCAAAATCCCCCACATCCAGCTCATGACAATTCCATGCATAATCACATGGCGCACTCAATCCATCCATCCATCCCATACATAAAATACATGTTGTCAATGATTATTTAATACATCCTGAACACATTTGGACAGTGGCACAGTTTCATACTAAAATGGTAACAAAAATGTAACTTGCGAAACTCACAATGGAAAGAATGTCGTATCCGGCCGCCACTCTTTAAGGGCTTTTTTGGATTATTTTTGCAACCACTAACCAGTTAAAAAATCATTCTATCGATTTTTGGTGGTAAAGAAAGCGAAAACTATCTTTAAAATCCACTTTTATGATGGTTTTTGGACTTTATTTCCCTTCTAAAAAAATCCTCCCCTTCAGAAAATAGGATCCTATTATAGTTGCCACTACGCATGTACAATGACTGTGTTGGTCACTAATTGTGGAGTTTACAAGATCAGACTGACATGACTGAGGAAGTCATCATATACCAAAAAAGCCTGATTTTTCATGAAATAAATATCCTGGAATAATTTGAAGTATATGTCCATCATCATCCATATGTTCTCCACTTTACCAGGTAGGTAAGATTACATTATTGGTTATAATGAAAAATAGTGGCGGCCAGATACGACATTCTACCCCTCACAATATCAACAACGAAAGTTGTTGATCCTCAGTTTGAAATGAAAGAAATTCCAGAAAAAATAGAAGAAAATGCCCAAATCGTAAGATTTTGGTACCATTAGAAAGATCGTCACGAGCTCTATCGAAGTAAAGACGCAGCAAGTGACTTGTGGGAAGTATATGCGCATGCGCGGCCATTTCATTCATGAAATTTGCCATATATAGCGAGTATCCGTGACGTCATATAATGAGGTGGCTGTGTAGCCCTCGCGCGGCCGCTCCGTGCCATTTCATGTAGGCCATTTTTCGCTGTGATTTGATCCAACAATATGTAGAGAATGTTAACGTCTCACTGTCTATCCATGGTGGTCTGTGACTCTGGCTGGCGCACCACGTGCGACGACATTATATCATGCATATATAAATATATGCAGAATATGAGCGTTATCTTAAAAATCAACAACAAAATAACATTTGCAGTAAGTGCAGGTGCTCTGTGCTCGCATTAGTCATGAAATAAATCAAAGCATGGATCGGCAGCGGCTCAAAGTTGTGGGATTAGGACACTCTTCTATTATACCATAATGGGACTCTTGTCTAGTGACAAAACACATACACTACTCTTGATAAACCAAGTGACGTTTATTTTAAAATAGTATGAGTATAATCCAAACTCGGTCACATTTTCCGACATGCAAATGACGTGTCACAATCACATGGTTTTATTATCCTAGGTGCTATGCAGGAATTAACCTAGTCACGTGTTTGTACTATGACATAGTCATGTGGAACGCGAGTCACGTGAACTCGGGCTGATGATTTGATTGGGACGCACGACGCAGTAATCGTCCCACATAATTATTACGTAAACCAGGGCTTGCGCTAACTGTTTTTTCCTGACTAGACCACCGGGCTAGTCAGATGTATTTTTGACTAGCCCTAGCCCGACCATTTACACCACATGGGAAACTGACAGGGTAAAGGGAACGATTTCATTCAAAACTGCGATGCAAAAACTGAATTTGCATAGCAAAATAATTTTTTTGTATAGCAATCTGTGAATTTTGTATAGCAAATTTAAAAATGCTTAAAATTACAGTATGCAGTGTGCATAGGTAAAGGTGTTGTTTCTTTAAGGCGAATACTGTCGTTTGGTTCATAATATGAATGTCCAAATTTTACCAGAAATAATAATTTTTAGTGTCCGGAAATTGAGCCACAGGTGGTTAAAAAAAAATCACGTGTAACCGTTATTTCGCCAAATTGCAATCATTCATGAAAGTTAGTCCTCCGTCCATTTTCTTGTTTTGTTTACATTATTATCGATCGCTAAAACACTCCCCCCAGAGGCAATATCACGAAAACAAATTACCGACTGCGACATGTTCGGGTGCTTTTCAAAGTGAATTTCGCCGAGTTCTAACGTTACTTTGTGGTATGATCAAGCTTGATTTTGATTATTAAAATTCGTCAGGAAAATGAGTGGTTGAAAACGCAATCATATTGTGTGCCGAAATGATTCTAAATCTCACCACTACATATATAAATGAATGCTCATTTTGTTAATTTTCAAAACTTTTATTATAAAACGAAGTTACGGTAACGTTTCTAGAGTTTGTTGAATACGGCCGTAGTGATCGTATGAAAGCGCACATGTCAACTGCACTGAACACGGTATTATTGTGTATAGGGGGTGGCTCAATTGCTCAATGTTCCAACCCCCAAACTCAGGAGAAGAAAAAATAAACACGTGCGAAGCTATAAAAAAAACTGGGCGGTTGTTGCGTGTTTTCCATTTCGGGAATTTCGCTCGTAGTTAATTCATCAGCAGAAAAATAATGCATGCACATAGAATTTTAGGCATTGCGGAAAAAAACCTTTACGAATTGCTGAAAAATAAAGTTGTGTTTACTGTTGCATCAACACCGTCGCGTCGGCGTGAATTAAGTCATCGTTGAACACGGGTACATACGTCGCATGGACGTACCCCGGCGTGGTCTGGACACACGGAAACAAACCCAGTCGGGACGGATAGCTCGATATTTTTGGTCGGAAATATACATGTAAACGTTATTTCGGGAAAGGTTTCTGAATATGATTTCAAAAATGTTTATAAATCTGTCGAAATTTGTATCGCAAAATCTGCGATGCATTGTTTGAAATTCCATCGCAGATAGCCCAAATTACATCGCATTTTGCGATGCGATACAGGGGAAATCGTTCACTGTTTAATTTAGAAAGATGAGTCATCTGATTCGTCCACGTCGGAGTTATATCTGTGTTTCTCCTCCCTCTGATTCATCGATTCGGTACGTCATGCATGGTGCGGTTCCCGGACACCGAAACACGCAATCACGTAAAGAGCGTCGGGTACCATTGATTCAGTGATCGTGGAGCTAGCTGCTGTGTGTGTGCATGTCGTATGTGTACTGTAACGTCGTTTGTATGCCCATTCATACACACTCGTCCCGCGCGCTCTCGACATGCTCGATGTTGTAGGTCATTAACGTCAAACCAAAACATGAGTCAGTAATGAGAACTGACAAAATTAACGACAATTAACACTTCAACGTTCAAGTTTATTTTTGTTTTATTCACATATTAAAAATCAAATATCACATAACAGCTAGAAAATTACAAAGGTAAGTTGTTAATTTTTGACTAGCCCGGCCGGGCTACCCAGAAGCAAGTTTGACTAGCCCGCGGCACTCTTGACTAGTGTTTGTACGCCGGGCTAGTGTCTAAATCGAGCCCTGTAAACGAATTTGCCAATGGCCATGGTGCACTCGTGAACGGCGCGATTCCACATGTCTCTCCGGTAAGCACTGGCAATTTATTGTGACGTGTGTTTATGGGTACATTCCAGTTATTATCGGCTCTAAAGCACTCATGCGTGAAAAAAAATAATCGCGATATTATCGAAAATCGCGATATATGTTTGACGATGGATGAAAAATGGATGTGATCGGGTTTGATCGTGGATGAAAAATATCGATATCGCCAAAGCCTAGTCCGAATGCTTCTTCTGTTGACAGTCTCCTATTTTTAGAATAATTACGTAATTTGTCGCTGTGAGCGTCAGAACATGTCCTACCCCACACGCTAAATAACATGTTAAGCAAATTCTCTATGATTTCTCCCTTTCAGAAAATCCCTCCGTTTAACTTTGCATACAATTATCTTCAATTATTGGCCATTACAAAAACAATTTTTATCGGGTACTTTTTTGCTCGCCATATGTCAGCATCTTTGACATGTTTTCGTACACACCTTCAGCAACAACGCCATTTTTAAATCGGTTGGGAGTTCTCACGAGTGACATCATAATACATGCATTTATGCAGTGACATTTACATTGAATATGCAGTAAGCCTTATCAGAATTGTGCGCGCAATGAATTATGGGAGTTGGGTTTTCAAAAAAAGTTGTAAACAAACGCATATGTTTGTGCACAAAGTCAATGGAGGAGAAAGGTGGTCGGTCAGAAAATTTGTTTTTTACGTATTATAGCAAAATTATGGAAAATTTTTTAAAAGAATTAGTTAAATTACATATAGAACATTTGTATAATTAAGAAAAGACTAATTTTTTAGTCCCAGAAACCACTCAAACGGACGATTTCTCAGCTGATTTCTGGAGTGACAGTTATATTCTAATTTGCTCGTCGCACTGTACTTTTACTCGATCACTACTAACGGTCGAGAAGCTCTTCAGTTCGGTTTTCAAAACATTTTCTTTTAGAAATATTGCAAACTAGCACTTTGTTTGATTTTAATTATTTTTTTAATGGTTTTTGTTTTTTGGGTGGCAGCAATTTTGTATTTATTTATTTGTTTATTTAATTTTTTTTAAATTTTAATTTTACGCTCGACTGACACCCCAAATTTATAATCATCATTATTGTGCATTTGACCACGGTTTGACCATAATGTTTAATTTGTTTTTTAAATACGATGAAATTATCAGCAATTTACCCCCTTTTCTTTTTAAAAGAAAAAAAAAAATGCTTAAAAGACTAAAATATGATAAGTAAGACTAATTGCGGTGACACCATGTGGAATCTCAATTGAGTAGTAATTAGTTCTGAAAAGAACTGGGGGTACAACTCGACGTTTCGATCAGTATGCTCTGATCGTCCTCAGGAGAATGCCGGACTCTGGAAAATGCTGCTGCTTAAGTAGGCTGCTGGAGGATCATCCCATGAATGGATGCTGGAGGATTAGTTCGTTGAGGCGCGCAGGCGGGAAACTGAGACTATGAGACTAGGATCCTAGGGGTTGGGGGAGAGGAGTGTGTGCTCACTGAACTGAATCAGTTGTTAACAAGCACAGGGGAAGGAGGGTGGTTGACTTAGGATATAGGGGATCCCTCAGTCTGGGGTGGGTTATGGACTTTGGATATAGAAGATCCTTCAGTCTGTAGTATAGGTCGCCAAATGTCGCTGATGAAGAAACCGATGTCCTGTGGCACAGTGTCGTGTTTGACGATCTCGATGGCCTCTCTGATGCGTCTGGGGTGCCATGCGTCGATGGGTGTGATGAGTTGGGCTGCCTGCCAGTCGATTTGGTGGTCCTTGATGTGCGAGTGCTTGACGATGGCGGACTTCTCAAAATCTCCTCTGCGGCCGTGTGCTCGGTGTTCCTTCAATCTGATGGGGAGGTTGCGTTTTGTTTCGCCGATGTACACCTTACCGCACTCACAGGGGATCCGGTGAACTCCCGCTCTGTTGTTTGGGTCTGGTTTGTCCTTGTGGGTATGTAGAAGTCCTTGGAGTTTGCTGGGGGCTGAGTGGAACACATCGATGCCTGCTTGTCGGAGGATGCGTTGTAGTTTGTGAGACGTCGAACCTAGATAGGGGAGACAAGCAGAGAGGGTTAGATCACTTACCTTGCTTTTGGAGTTTGGAACTGGCTTCGCTGTGCTGATCTTGTTGTGATTGTAACCGTTGCGTTTGAGGGTAGTTCGGATGTGCTGTAGTTCCTTGGGAAGGCTGTCCTTGTCACAAATGTTGTAGGCGTGTTGTACGAGCGTACGGTTGACCGATGACTTGATGCTTGGATGATGGAAGGAGCGCTGGTTCAGGTACCGATCTGTGTGCGTGGGCTTTCTGTAGACGTTGTGGTGTAGGGAGCCGTCTGGGTTTCTGGAAATGCCAACATCAAGGAACGCGATCTTGTCATCTTCTTCCGTTTCCATGGTGAACTTGATGCTCGGGTGTTGCTGGTTTAGATGTTGTAGAAAATCCTGGAGTGTGTCTCTGCCGTGTGGCCAAACCACAAAGGTGTCATCCACGTATCGGAGCCACAGCTTGGGTTGGAGGTCGGCGGTGTTGAGGGAAGAGTTTTCAAACTCTTCCATGAAAATATCAGCAAGGACCGGGGATAAAGGAGATCCCATGGAGGTCCCAGCTGTCTGCTCGTAGAACTTGCCCTGAAACTGAAAAGACTCCGAGTCAGAAGGTCGTGGGGATACATCCAATTTTAAAGTGACGCTATCACAGAGAGACATCTACGAAACCATGTCAAAGACGCTGGCATTTGGCAGCAAAAAAGTACCCGATAAAAATTTTTTTTGAAAATAAGTGAATAGTTATAGTAATGGCCAATAATTGAAGATGATTATATGTAAAGTTGAAAGCGGAGGGATTTTCTGGAAGGGAGAATTTGCTCAACATGTTATTTAGCGTGTGGTGTAGGAGCCATGTTCTGACACTCAGTGACAAATTACATAATTATTCTAAAAATAGGAGATTGTGAAAGGAAGAAGCATTCAGACTAGTTTTAACCCTCCTACAATCAGTGCAATTTTTTTAAACAGGCCACTCTAAGCTATTAGCTCTTGACAGTGGCCTCCTATGTTAACCCTTCTGTGCACTGTCACACCACTGAGATTTACGTTGCACCTAGCAGTGAAGGACTTTTTTTTTCAAGCAAAATGCTGTCTGCAACATACAACAAGGGGATCTTGTTGCATTGAGCAGGGTAATGCTGAAGACACAACACAGACTATTTACTATATACATGTACAAACACTGTCCAGTGCTGAATGCAACAATATACAACAGATTGAGTCATCAGTACTGGCTGCTGAATGCAACAACGTCCATTTATTAAATGAATAGGAAAGGATTTTGTGCACCGGCAGGACTGGCACATGGCCCCGAGTATATATCGTGCATCATGCTACTCACTTGAAAAAATGGTAGTCCTTTTACGTTGCGCAATAAACATGTCGGCCAATAGTCGGAATGCCTCTTCTGTTCACAGTCTCCTATGTTTAGAATAATGATGTAATTGTCACTGTGAATGTCAGAGCATGTCTCCTACCCCACACGCTAAATATGTTGAGTAAATTCTCGAACTATGATTTCTCCCTTCCAGAAAATCCCTCCGCTTTTAGCTTTACATACAAATCATCTTTAGTTATTGGCCATTATTGTAACTGTTCACTTACTTTCAAAATATATTTTTAATGGGTACTTTATGCTTTCCAATTGTCGGCATTTTCAACATGTTTTCGTACACACCTTCAGCGACGATGCCATTTTCAAATCAGTTGCCGATTTCTCATGAGTGACATAATACATGCATTTATGCAATGAATATACGATTCACATGTATGATTATAAAATGTGCGCAAGTGCCGACATTACATAAATGCATGCATTATGATGTCACTCGTGAGAACTCATGAAAACTTGTGAGAACTCGGCAACCAATTTCAAAATGTCAAAGTTGCTGACATTTGGATAAACATATTTTTGAGCCATGATCTGACTTTCACAGCAACAATTACGTAATTATTCTAAAAATAGGAGACTGAACGGAAGTGGCATTCTGACTAGGTTGCCAATACTATTGCATCGGAGAATTTTTTATTTTTTATTTTTTTTTCAAAACAAATTAAATCATTTTCATATGCCCCTGCAACATATGAACATAATTCCCTCAGAATTTCCTCTCAAAGTATCTATTTTTATTCCATCCACAGCTCCGCGGTGATGTTGTTCCAAAAACAGCAGGTTAGTAGCCATCACTCAACACTCACTTCACTCAACACTCCGAAAATGTCGGAAAAACGTTTAGCAAATCTAGTGCTGTGCACCCACGGGGTTTTGGTTTTGGAACCGGATACTTGGCCGTCGTAATGGTCTGGTTCCTGGGTACCCGTAAACAAATACAGACAGTGGCATTCAGTTTCCATTTGTTCATTACCATTATTTTCAAAGGAAAATAATGACATAAAAAATAACTAGTACCTGAAACCTTATTATAAACATGGAAGTGTTTATCAAAGACTGGCATTCGGTTTCTGAAATGTTACATCCGATTTTTAAAAGTGGGTTTTAGGTAAGCAAACCGGTAAAAAGAGACCATTGAAGAATTTGCTACCCATTTTGTTCTAGACTTTATTTTTTGCCGCATAGGTTATTAAAGGGGGACTGACATGGATTTAAATCAAACAGTTAAATATGTGATCGTTTTATTCTTTTATATCAGTAAAAGATCAATACAATTTTTGTTTTGTGTTTTAATTTTTTTTGAGAGTGTTATTTTCCATTGTAAAAATGCCCCCACTTTACGCCCTGCACGGAGGAGCTGTTCGTGACGTCATGTCGGGAAGAGAAATTCGGCTCAAAACTCGGCTCAAAATGATCGCTGCACAAAACTATGTGAGCCGATGGACCTGACCACTTTACTCTTGTCAGTCGAACTTTGCTCGTCCAAATACGGCGATTTTTGGGTCACTTGGGAACAGATGAAGGCTAACACCGTCTTTGGTGGTGTTGCTGCATCCTGCAGAAACACATCTTCCCGGCATTTTATTAGTTCCGGAAACAAAAATCACGGAAGAAATGAAATCGACGCTACGGATCTTCCCGACCTGACGTCACATATCTTATGCAAATGAAGCTTCCACCAAACACTTCAAACATTGTTTTAAAATACTTGTACTCATAAATAAAATGATTAAATAGACACAGGTGGGTCTCAAAAACAATATTTTATTACAAAACGCCTTAAGTACACACACAATAAAGGATGTCAGTCCCCCTTTAAACAATCGTTGCAGGAAGTTTATTGATGCTTTTTGATTGAAAATGTATTCACATTTACTATCTCTAGTTAACCGGTTAAACCATCGTGAAAGTGAAAGGTTTGGTTAAACAGTAAGCTAACTATACCGGTAACTCCTAGAACCTAGGCCCAAAAAAGCTTCTGGTCTCTGTGTGGGAGACCAGAAACCGTAGCCTCAGAACCGTGCATTGGCATATTTAGTTTACTCCTGTTTTTGTTTTTTTTGGTTTTTTTGGCTATGAAACGATGTCCAATTGCAGCCAAAATTGCTGGATCGATTGAAATTCTGCCACGCTGTATTTTAAACATCTTTTTCACATGGCCTCTCTCAGCCACCATACTTTGTATATGGGAAATTTGGTCTGGTTCCAATAACCGCGTATACATGTATCACGTATTTCACTGGATGGCAAAAAAAACGGATAACCCCCGCCCCCCCCGCCCCTTCCCCTCCCAAAAAAGTCACCGCCATAGTATTAGCCAGCAATACCTTTGGGTGTCTTTTGGACGCCCTGTTTGCTAAATGGACACCCTGTTTTATTTGCAATAAACATGCAAAAGAATTGTAAGTGAAATATTTGGACAACCCGTTTTTCGAAGAATAACAAATTTGGACGTCCTATTTTCACATCCTGGCTTGTACCCTGGTCACCCACCGCAATAATTTTGAAGCTGACCTATGACCAGAAACCAGAGACTTTTTGGTCTAAATGATGAAGCCACAAATTAATGACTGGGATAAGATTCTGAATGAGCTTTATTGTCGGGTAAAAATGGGCTGATTTTTCTCCGAATTCACCGCATAGGAAAATGTTCCGGAAGCCATTTATGTTACGAATTTTGGAAAAGAGATATTTCTCATTGCCAGGAAGAATAAATGCTGTTATTTTTTAATCCAAACCTCAACCAGAAAACTTCCGTGTTCTGTGCACTGGTGAGAAAGGCTTCGGATACAAGGGCTCAAAGTTCCACCGTGTGATCCCCGATTTCATGTGCCAGGCCGGTGACTTCACTAGAGGTGACGGCACCGGAGGAAAGAGCATCTACGGGGAGAAATTTGCAGATGAAAACTTCCAGCTGAAGCACAGTGGATCTGGTAAGGTTTGCGTTTGAAGTGGCAATTATTGCTAATAGATTATAGATAAACAGATATAAAGGTTCATCCATTGGAATGAATATAAGGATGTGCATTTTTGTTATTTCGGGAACTAGATAACCGAAATTGGAAATCTTCGGATACATGGGTACCCATAAACAATTTGATAAAAAACATAAATACTCCCGAATGTATAAAATAATCAGTATGAACACAAGTTTCTCTTGTTTTATTAGTCATAATAAATGTGGACTTGTAATAATTTCCAATCTTTATATTAAAAATGACTTGTAGCATCCCCACTCCCTACACAAAAAATGGTAACAAAATAATCGGAGACTTCCATTTGTGTGGCTTAAATGTTCAGTCAAAATTTTCCAAAGTCGTTTATGGGTAATTAGAACCGAAAAATGGAACCAGGTAATGACAGCTTTGGTCAGGTATCTGGATCTTAAATGCTGAAAGCAACCAATGTTAAAATCTGTCAGATCTTCTTGGAGGGGAGCTAAAAACTTGCTGATGGATCTTGTTGTACTATGCAGACTTCACTTTTGACAACTTATAGGAGTGCCATGGTCGAGCGGCATCGGATTTGTGTTCTGATGGCTGAGTCGTTACAATGTGGGTTCGAATCCTGACTGACCGTGGTGCTTGTGTCCTTGAGCAAGACACTTTACCATAATTGCTTCTATCCACCCAGGGGTAAATGGGTACCTGTGAGCGCAGAGTTGGTTGTTGTGTTTGATTAGCCCTATATGCACTGTAATGGCAGCAATTGAGCTGTATACACCCCAGGGAGCTGAGATGGTTTCAGGAATGATTTATGCGCTTGATGAGCAGGGGTAATAATGTACAGCACTGTGATACCTCCTGTAAGAGCACTTTAAAAATGCATCCATTATTATTATTACTTATAGATGATATTATGCATGATAAACAAGTCATCAACATAATTATAAATTGTAAGTGTCCAGTTTTGCTAACATGTTAATGCCGTTAACCCTCCTATGACTGCAAGAGTCAAAATCAGTCAATGTTGATATATATGCCAAGGTATATGTAGTGCACTTCAAAAGGCGAACACTGTTGAACCTTTGGTGTAGTAAGTACATTTACATGTCAAAATGAGTTGACCATTTTTGAAAAGTATTATTTTGTGCCGAGTAAGGTCTGGGTATAATGTGGAAAAACTGATGAGTGAAATATACACTGCTCAAAATAAAATAGGACTGAAAAGTATTTCTTGGTCCATTTTGTCCATGTGAGGACACAAAAGCAGTTTTTGGTGGAAGTAAAGTACTAAAGGTTACTCTGCAACATTATAAACACTTTTCACGTGTTGTGCATGTCTAATGACGGTTTAAACTGGCAGATCATGTGATAAGGCATGAAAATGCAGATAACAGGTTGATGTACAGTACTCAATATCAAACTTGGCTAATCAGCTTTGTTTCTTCATGGGTGACTCCACAATTGACTTCAGTAGGATGTTGCAGCACCCCGGACTCGCACACATTCTGCACAACGCATCCTCATGAATTAACAGTACGGTGTTCCGGATCACAGCTTGGTCGAGGTTGTTCCACTCATCCTGTAGAGCTGCTGTCAGATTGGCAACGTTCCTTACAGGAGGGTTGTGACTTCTGACTCTAACTGAGAATTGCCCAAATGTTCTCAATAGGGTTAAGGTCTGGTGAAATCGCAGGCCATTCCAGACGCTGAATATGGTTACCTGTAAGGAACGCTGTTATGATTCTTGCTCTATGAGGACGGGCGTTGTCATCCATTAGAATGAAAACATCTCCCATCAACCTGTTATCTGCATTTTCATGCCTTATCACATGATCTGCCAGTTTAAACCGTCATTAGACATGCACAACACGTGAAAAGTGTTTATAATGTTGCAGAGAAACCTTTAGTACTTTACTTCCACCAAAAACTGCTTTTTTGTTCTCACATGGACAAAATGGACCAAGAATTACTTTTGAGTCCTATTTTATTTTGAGCAGTATATATTACAGCATTAAGAGTGAGCCCAAAACCTCAAAAATGTAACGCGAGTAACCATGCAATTGCCCATAAGACCACAGTGGAAAGTTTGATCGGGGTGAATTACTGATAGCAACCGTTGTCAGGTAAAGTGTAACCATCAATCTGTGCGGTTTTTATAGACAAGCTGGATTAGTGTATTGTCGATTTTTGAGAAAAAGTTATATCATGTTTTTTTTCCCCCTAGGCATTCTGTCCATGGCTAATTCTGGAGTGAACACCAACGGCTCTCAGTTCTTCATCACAACTACGACTACGGACTGGCTAGATGGGAAACACGTCGTGTTCGGTACTATCGCTGATGGGATGGATGTCGTCAAGAAAATTGAAGGCTATGGCTCCCAAGGTGGCCAAACCACAGCAGAGATAATTGTCACTGATTGTGGCCAGTTGTAGATTTGATCATGGTCGAGACCAAATGAGTTTAATATCTTCTCCTTTTTTTTGGTGTGATTCGATCTCTGTATTTTATATATTCTCATAATTAGTTTTCAGTGGTCCATATTGGACCAGGTAATTGTAGAGATTTTGCCCCCATATCAACCAAGTAGCATTTTGATGTTTTTAGTAGACAATCTGTCCCTGTGAATTAAGTATTTTACAATTTTTTTGTTGTGGGTTTTCTGAGCACGTGCAACGTAACAAAGATTTGATTGCAGCAATAACAAATTCAGTGGCTATAAAATGCCCTGCACGTTTGGTCGTGTCATTAATGCCTACAATGAAAGCATTCATTCCTTATCCCTCACCATGCTGAAAGCAACCAATGTTAAAATCTGTCAGATCTTGTTGGAAGGGAGCTAAGAACTAAACAAAATCTATTCTTGCTGATGGATCTTGTTGCACTTTTCACACTTCACTTTTAGATGATATTATGCATGATATTTTGTATCAAATAGATACATGTTGTTGTGTCTTATTTGTAACATTAATGAATGAATTTACGCCAATGAAGAGTCATATATGGCATGAAATACCTTATTATAGATAGACTACATGCAGCTTGCCTACCCATTTTCTCAATAAACTGATCCAGTCTGCCAATCAAACAGCATGCATTAAACATGGTCACTCCTATCCATAAAGTTTGTTCCAATGTCGGTCATGCCCTTTGCTTTTTATACAGGTGTGAGACCAAGTTGTGAGCATTGAATCAGGGTGGATGGGGACTTTGGCCAAAACTGGATTGGTGCATAATCCCATTCGGTGATATAAATTGGTTGCAATTGTCAAAAAGTGTCGAATAGAGCGTTCTGAAACAGGGTTTCGTTTAGGATTTGGAAACTGCCTGTCCAAATTGAACTAGCTGGTGAAAAAGTTTGAGCGTGAAAGACCAATTCTGAGAGTGCAAGCCATTTCATTGTGGCGATTTGGATTTCATTGATGAGACCCTGTTCTGAAACGGACATAAACACATGAATTTTACAGTTATTGGTATTCAGAGCATCCCTGGTTCACTTTGAGTTCCACTGTTAAAAAAAAAAAAAACGTAAGGTAATCTAAGATTCGTTCAAAGGAAAGATACACATTCAAAGGAAATGCATACTTTCTTTGAATCCATGGAATGAAAGATGAAAGCACAGAACAGTTTCTCAGGGTGATCAATACTTATACCACCTTGACACCAAGCTGGTTTGAATGTGAAACTGATCATTTATGTTTTTGATCCACTATCTTTATGAATGTGGTATTGTTTTGTTTCAGAATACGTGTTACCAGATACTGTTACCTCGACCAAAGTGATTTGCTTTTTATAGTCTAAATTGCAATACCTAAGGAACAATTTGTATCTACACTGTAGTTTGCTTTTCTGCGCATTAAAGATTTGTCAAATTGAACTGTGAAAATTAAATTTGACTAATTGTTTACTAACTCGATCTCTAAAACTTACAAAGCTTATATTTTGGGTATGTGATGCCCGTAAGATGTTAATGGATCAAAGCAGTATTCTAAAGCATTGTGTGTGGATAACATAGTGAAAAACATTACACTGGGTTTATGATGTAACTTATGTCACACTGTGATGTCTGTAGAAGTCAATAAAAAAAAACATTGCAGTGTCAATCTGTTGGTTTTGGTGTGATTTATTTGTTTATTAGTAAAGCCATTTATCACTGTTGATAATGTTCAGGCCTGTAATTTCTCATGATTTTTTCACAAATCTCCCTTGGCCTCAAAATTTTCTTGAAAGAGAAGTAGCCACCAAGGAAAGAAAGAGGTAGCCTGTATTGTGTCCAAACCTGTAGTTTCATGTTTGTGGTGATGTGTAAATCCTCTGAAATTAAACATCCATTCTTAAAGGGACGATACCGTCATGATCTGAGTAGACTTTCAACAGGGCATGGAATTGGTGTTCTAGTTTAAGATGAACACAGTGACTGGCTCATCTATGCAGCAGCAACGGTAATATATAACCTTATGTGGGATATTATGATCAACCACTAAGTTAATCTAAATAGCACTTTGATTCCATGCCCTGTTGATCGTGATATTGTCCCTCTATAAAGTATTCCAACTTTGTTAATATAATGCGCCTTGAGCACCACTCGGTTGGTGGATACGTGCGCTGTATAAGTCCACACGTTATTATTATTAAGATGCACATAATATTTATCACGAATCTTTGAAATAATCAGTTTATTACGCTGTATCAAGAAATTGATAAAAAACATTAAGATTTGTCATTTTCATTGCAATGTCTAAGGACCTGTAGAAACTGCCTGAAGTGACCCCTTAAAGGTCCTATGAATTAGGAAAAAAAATTCCATTGTAAACTATAAAATGTGCACACATTAACCTATAAATGCAATTTAAAAAAAATGTGTTGGAGATTTACATCGCAAAAAAATAAAAATTTGGGATGAACCCGCGCCCCTAAAAGGGGACAAATTTGTGACGTAGACCTAGGAACATGCTGTTTGTTGGCGCGCATCGATCGATACATATGAATGAAACAACGTGCAAACTTATGTAACTGTTTTTGTTATGCCGCCAAGGTGTATTGTTGCTGATTACAGCAACACTTCTAAAGAATGGTGTCAGTCTGCACAGATTCCCATCAGATCCAAAATATCAACGAATTTGTTTGGACGGCTGCAGTGAAGCTTACCAGAGCATAATGGTCAGGAATGTGCATTGTCAATGTCCTTTGTCATTCGGTGCCTAGGTCTACGTCACGAAATGTGATATCAAAAGGGACAACACAAATTTTGGGGACAAATTAAATTGTTATAACTCATGACAAACTTATAAAAAAAGTATTATGTTTTATTAATACAAAACCATATATTAAGCCCCAAAAATGTAGCGTGAAAAATTACTATTTCATAGGACCTTTAAAGTCATTGTGACCCCGACCCCCACCTGAAGTCTTCCCTTATTGAACCAACCCTAGTTGCGCTGAATGGTTGTCACTGGGAATGGAACCAACCCCGCCCTGCTCAACCTTCCCTTGACAACAAATTAACGCCACTGTCTTCAAGATGCGTTGAAAAAGAAAAAGAAAAAGAAACGGGAATACAATTGTCTCAAGATACTAAAAAAATGTTTGCCTGACTCCCAAGTACATAATAATTATTTTTTAGATATTTCAAACACTGGTAGGCACGCAGTCTCTCTACGATTAAACAGGGCTATATAAACGAATCAAGAGAAAATATTATTGAAACATGCTGCACTCTAGTTGGTTTTCTATTTTGTTGCATTTATCCCTGTCATTTATATTCAGAGTGTCGTGGCCGAGCGGTCTAGCTTACCGGACTCAAGTTCTAGTGTTAGCAGCAGAATGTGGGTTCGAAACCCGGCCGTGACACTTGTGTCCTTGAGCAAGACACTTAACCATAATTGCTTCTCTCCACCCAGGGGTTAAATGGGTACCTGTGAGGGCAGAGTTGGTTGATTAGCCCTATATGAGGTGTCGTGGCCGAGCGGTCTAGCTTACCGGATTCAAGTTCTGGTGTTAGCAACATAATGTGGGTTCGAATCACGGCCGTGACACTTGTGTCCTTGAGCAAGACACTTAATCATAATTGTTTCTCTCCACCCAGGGGTTAAATGGGTACCTGTGAAGGCAGAGTTGGTTTGCTCTATATGCGCTAGAAATGGCAGCAATTGAGCTGTATACTCCCCAGGGAGCTGAGATGGTTTCAGGAACGATTTATGAGCCTTATGAGCCTTATGAGCAGGGATAATAATATAATGCGCCTTGAGCACCACTTAGTTGGTGGATACGTGCGCTATATAAATCCACACATTATTATTATTATTATTATGCGCTGTAATGGCAGCAATTGAGCTGTACTCCCCAGGGAGCTGAGATGGTTTCGGAAATGATTTATGAGCAGGGGTAATAATATAATGCGCCTTGAGCACCACTCAGTTGGTGGATACGTGCGCTATATAAGTCCACACATTATTATTATTATTATTAGAGTTTAGCTGTTTATTTAGGGTAGCACAATTTTGAATATCAATATTGTATAAACCAACCAGAGAAAAATTATAAATCATTTCACAGTTTCTCTTGAATATAAATCCACGGTGGCGCACCCTAGGGGGGAGGGGGGCTCGAGTCCCCCCCCCAAGGGCCCGCTGATGTTTTATTTTTTTTTTAAAGAAGGAGCCAGGAAAGAGAGCAAAATCTGAGCCCAAGTCTTGTCTACAGAGGAGTTCGGCAAGGAGTATAGGGCAGTGGTACAAGGGATGGGGACTCAGGAGACTCAAGCTCCCCTCCAAAAGTTTTCCATTTATTCCACTCACTATTATATTTTACGGCGTTGCGTATGCATGTGCATGTAAGCTTGAAGGGCCACCAGTATATATAACAAGCATTTTTACACATTCTCCCCCCCCCCCTGCCATGGTGCACCCTGATCAGGGAGCAGCTTTACTTAATTTTATTTTCATTTTCTGTTGTCCGTTTCTCTTGTTGAGGTCGTTGACTGTCGTTGAGGTTACTCGTAAAATTTAAACACGCCCGCATTATAATCAACTCCTTTCCAGTTTGTACACAATGGCCCAGGATTGGGTTTTAATTTACAAAGATTATGTGACACTCTTTTAGCAAACACCGATTGGATAATATTGGGATTTGGTTTTGCCGCCAAATTCGTGTTTGAAAAATTTAGCTCCGCCCGGAATGATCACAAACTTTACGTCCACGCAATGAAAGTATTTAACTATAGAAATCTTGCAGACGAAACAAGCTCAAGTTCTTTACATCAAGAGGAGGAAATTATATGGAAGGTAAAACCCTACGAGTCCGAATCATGCCATAATGTCTTCTTTTTATGACTAGAAACCACCAGGAAACATTTAACATGTGCCGTAGGTTCACTGACGAGCACGACTAGGGACATGGCTGCAGCCGCGCCAGCGGTTATGGTTTGGGTCAGCCATGTCTCTCCCCCATATTGGATTTCAAATAAAAATATTTTGATCCCCCCCCCCCCTCCCTTCCCCCAATCAAATCCTGGGTGCGCCACTGTATAAATCGTCTTTGTGTTATCATTGGAACATTGATAATTTCCTTTTGTAGGAAAACAAATACTTTGAAATGAGATATTTCATTATAGAGATATAGGCCTGAATGAGATATTTCAAAATAGTGTCAGAAGCTTGGTTTTACAGTAAATGACGGGACCCACCGTAAGACCAAAATAGACTCTGGTCACTGGTCATAGTTCGGCTTAAAAATCTGTGCGGTGACGCTTTTTTTTTCCCCTATTAAACTGTATAACCATACTTCTTACGTTTATTCTCAGAAATGTGTCATCTTAAAGCATTAAGATGTTTTCCTTTAATTAAAATATCCATCTTCCCATGAGAAAGAACATTTTACTCTGAAATTGCCGTTAAAATAGCAAAAAACACGAACGATACCTCTTGAAACATAATATCGTCCGTGTTTTACAGGCAAATTCCCTTTTTTCAGTGGCTTAATATTTTACTAAACTAAAACAAGTAGGAAGAGACTACATTTCACAAATTAATCATAAGAAACATGCTTTTATTTCGAAATTAATATTCAGATGATGGGTCCCGTTATCAATTGTTTTTGTTGATGTGCACAATTACTGTTAAGCTATTTTCTGAAATATCTCGAAGTGTTTTTTTTTTTTTTCATTTCAAAATGGAATGTAATGTTACGATCATAGGCGTGGGGGGAGGGGGGGGGGGGCCCAGAGGGTAGCACCAAGGTAGAACTAAATAACGCGAACCCTGGTATTATAATGTACCGACAGTATTGTCTCGATCAACAGGGCATGGAATCGATGCGCTAGTTTTAGATTAACTCATTAACGGAAAATAATTTCCCACATGATGAGGTCATATTACCGTTGCTGCTGCATAAATGAACCAGTAATTTGCAGTCACTGTGTTCATCACTAGGACATCAATTCCATACCCCGCAATGAAAGTCAGCTCTGATCGTGACCATACTACCCCCTTCAATATCTCGGCACTTCTACTTCTAGCTACGCCTGTGGTTCCGATTAAAAGAAACATTTCTTGAAATTGCTGGTGAAATAGCAAGACAAAAAACAGGTGATACATCTTTAAACCATTTCTTTGTTCATTCCAGCCAATTGTTAAACTATTTAATTAAATTGTTATTGTTTTTACTATAATAATGAAGCTCTGCACTTGCTGCTCTGTGCACATAATTATAGTAGTGCGCCCTCTGCCTTGAAAACTTTTGGTGCAAGTTTGGTGACCGGGTGCACTTGTTGAACGTTGGTTTGTTTGTAAAACGAAATGGTACGGCCGGCTATTCATATCATCAAGGGACCTCTTGCAGAGAGATGGTTTGTAAGCTTAAAGCTTGATCTCAAATGTCACCTTAATAGCGTATCCTAACGCTGTGGAGTTTATCGCCGATTACTTACTGGATTTGAAGAACCCCTCGACAAGCAAGAAAGATAACAAGGAGATTGGAAATCAATCCTCGATCGATCATTTTGAGTTCCGTGGAAGACTTGTGTTTTACCGTGAATTTACCTTATCACCGGGCGGGACGACCGTAGCGAATTCAGGTGACTCGGCGCTCTAGATCTGGTGAGTTGATATTATCAATGGACGGGACCCTCATAAAAGACAACCCTAATGCGCTTGTTTTGTATATGATTAATGATATTTTAATTTAATACAAATTTCGCTAAAAATTCGGTCTAGGAATTTTAGGAAAGAATGTCGAACCCAACCCCCACCCCCACTTGTGCACAATATAGATTCTAATTTAAAGCTTGTGTTTTTAGCAGACGACAAAATGGCCAACATCTCACTGGACGTGCATACATGTAAATTCATTGCTCAAAATTTCTCAAAATATCGTTTCCAATCCTCACTTGACTACACTTCCCTGTCCTTAAGTGTGCCCTCTATCATCTTTTTATAGGATAAAGAAGTGGCAGTTGTATTATACATGTACATGTATTCTATCCAATTAATGAAAAATAGTGGCGGCCAGATACGACATTCTACCCAAGCATTTTTGTACTTGGTTGTCATCAGATGGCAAGTTTCAAAGCATAGATTTAAGCTTAATATTCTGTTGTGTTGTCAACAAAAAATTGTTTAATAAATGCATTCAGATTTTATTTTATGTATCTGATGTGGAAATGTATCTAGGCTCATGATTCATTTCATATTTGATATTTGTATAAACAAATGTTCTCAAAAAAGACAACACATGTCAGATAATTTCTCAGTATTTTGGTAAAATTACCATCTGATGACAACCAAGTACAAAAATGCTTGGGTAGAATGTCGTATCTGGCCGCCACTATTTTTCATTAAATATAACCAATAATGTAATCTTACCTACCTGGTAAGGTGGAGAACATATGGATGATGATGGACATATACTTCAAATTATTCCAGGATATTTATTTCATGAAAAATCGGGCATTTTTAGTATATGATGACTTCCTCAGTCATGTCAGTCTGATCTTGTAAACTCCACAATTAGTGACCAACACAGTCATTGTACATGCGTAGTGGCAACTATAATAGGATCCTTCTATTTTCTGAAGGGGAGGATTTTTTAGAAGGGAAATCAAGTCCGAAAACCGTCATAAAAGTGGATTTTAAAGATAGTTTTCGCTTTCTGTACCACCAAAAATCGATAGAATGATTTTTTAACTGGTTAGTGGTTGCAAAAAAAATCCAAAAAAGCCCTTAAAAAGTGGCGGCCGGATACGACATTCTTTCCAAATGCTTTTAGCCCTATTCTAGTGCCAATACACTGGACTCCCTCCGTATCCTTGGCCCTCACCCCACGTACATGTACAAAAAAGGGGTGATTTTTTCAACTTCCAGATCTGCTAATTATTACAATCTAATTTTTTATTTATTGTTTTTTATTTATTTATTTTTGGCATGAAGTTCGCTATTGTGTGATCGGTAATTTTGGTGAAATTTTTATTTATTTATTTATTTATTTTCAAATAATATGTTTTGAAAATTTCATGAAAGTGAGTGTTTGAAAACCATGCTGGCCAATCAGAAGACTGCACATACAGCCGAGAATTAAAACAGTGGCCTAGCATTTTATTTATAATTGAGTTTTTATTTCACTGCCAGTACTAATCCTTGACGGATTTTGTCATTCAATATCTCAAATGAAAGCCCTGAAAAACCCCAGAAAGTTAGTTGGACTGATTGGTTGTTTTTAACATGAGGTGTTGTTTATTCTCTGTACAGCAATCACCACTGTTTGTCTTCTATTGTTTGTTTTTGTACATGTAACAAAAGATACAACAAACTGATTGTTTGGCCTTGTGGAGTCAGTCCATCTGAGTATACAATGGCTGGCCACATGCCTGGGTGACTGATTAGGCAACAATCTACCTACTGAAACATGAATATCTGTTATCAGTGGACACTGCATTGAACACTTTCATGCTATTTTCTTCCCCATCATTGGATCATCATGTTGACTGCTGTAGACAAAACATTACAGTAGGCATTAGGCATTTTGTGCAAAATTGTTGTAGGGTTGATAAAAATCATTAAAAAAACCAAAAACAATTTTTTAAAAATTGCTTGTTGTTTTAATTATTTGTTTGAGACATTTGACTGTAATAAAAATAAATTAAATTGATTGCCATGATGGATAAGGCATAAACCCTAACCCCATTGATACTCATCGCTGCCAACAGCCTCAATCCTTCAAAATCAACCAATATGAGTTTTATGGAGGATCCCTGCTACATGTACCTCAATCCTTCAAAATCAACCGATATGAGTTTATGGAGGATCCCTGCTACCTCAATCCTTCAAAATCAACCGATATGAGTTTATGGAGGATCCCTGCTACCTCAATCCTTCAAAATAAACCAATATGAGTTTTATGGAGGATCCCTGCTACCTCAATCCTGCAAAATCAACCGATATTAGTTTATGGACGATCCCTGCTACATGTACCTCAATCCTTCAAAATCAACCAATATGATTTTATGCAGGATCCGTACTATTTTCAATCCTTTAAAATCAACCGATATATACATCATTAATTTATGGTAGGCTATATAGTCAATAGAATTTCAAATCCTACCTCAATCCTACAAAATCATTCAAATCCTCCAGTTGATTTTGAAGAATTTAGGATGGTTAGGGTTAAGAAAATGGTTACTGAAAGATCCATACATATATGTACAGTGTGTGTAATTTGTAATAAACATTTTTTTCCTTGTGCACTCCGTATTACAGAAAGAAACTATCTTGATGCCCTTAGTTTTTTTTCCCATGTGCACTCCGTAGAAACTATCTTGATGTCCTTAGTTTTTCCCCCACCCACAGAGACTGCCTGAATTATAAAATATAGCCCTAGCTGGGCCCGCCAGGGGGCCCCTGATGTTCCTATAGTATGGTACATTTGGCTTCTCATATCTACATGGATCCAGTTTCTATTGGGTTCCAGACCCAAGCCTCTACCTGCTGAGGGGTTGTGTTAATTAAAACGTCAGTGAAGTCGACACAGTGAGACCAACACTTGCGTGTCTTCAAACTATTTTACTCAGGCTGTCAAATTACTCTCTTTCCATTTTATTCTGATACAAATTGTACATAAACCAGTCTCAGGTTCAGCTTGCATGCACTCCAACTCAATTAATTGGCAGATTCAATTATGGTGGTGGTGGTGGTGGGGGGTGGGATGGTGGGGGGTGGGGGTGGGGGAGTGCCCCTTTTTCTCACCTGATTTTGTTTCACAGGAAACGATTTCATTCAAAAGTTTATGTCTGGCAACATTATTTGCCTGAAATCTTTTGGTGTGACCCCATGTAATGCTAATTTTGAATGTTGCCAATCGTAGATGCTGTGATTGAATTTTGCTGTGCTGTAATGAACTTAGAAATATATTGCCTAAAACAGCAGCGTGGAGATCTTTTCAGCATTTAACATCAGTGTTTCTCCTTGGTTTGCGATTTGTATCTCTTTCAATACGGCAATAAAAAAGTGATTTAACCTTGCCAAGAAAACACAGAGTTTCTTTTCCTCTTTCAATACCTCCTTTGAGGCACAGTTATGCAGTTGGAAATCCATGACCTCAAGACACTGGGAGAAAAGTCTAGCCTGGCCTGGCCCTGGCCAGACACCATCACTTTCCCACTCAGCACAATCAACCATTGTTGGGGTGTTTTAGTCAGACAATGAGGTGGTCTGACTTGTCCTGAGGGATTATAACAATTGTTACACCAGGTTTGAGGTGCTAATGATGAAAATATTGTGTTGACATGTATACAATTGCAATGTACAATGTACATGTACACATATTTTGTTCACTGTCTAGTTTCTACTGTGCAAATTGTTATTGGCCTTACGTTTTGAACCTACATGTAGCAGGTTCTTGAGAAAGAACCAACAACATTTATTATAGGCCAACAACATTTTTTTTGCATACTACAGGTCCTTTAGGTTAGTAAGCAGTTTGCAATAATTCTCCATTAGTTTCTACAATCAGTGCAATTTTTGAAACAACCCATTCAGGCCACTCCAAGCCATTAGCTGTTGCCAGTGGCCTCCTGTGGTTACCCTTCTGTGCACTGTCACACCACTGAGATTGCAGGGTAAAGTGGTCTCCCATTGATACATTGTAGGCCATACTAATATGTTCAAACATTTACAGTGGCCTTGGGTGGCACACAGTTGATTTTGTAAGATCACTTGGAAAGGACAGCAGGCTTGTATGTATGTATTGAAGGTTGCTCAATAACAGAATTTTGTGGATCGGAGTGGCCTCCATGTGTAGGAGGGTTAATGTATACATACATACATAATACATTCTGTATTTAGAGATCGTTTCTTTTTTATATGATACTAACATGTGTGTCTCTCAGACTAGATTCCCACAAGTCTGCAGTTCTGAAGAATCTGTTGGACTTTTGTGTAACTGGTATGCGAGCTATACGATTTTGAGAGATAATCCCCTCTAAGTGCCCCTAACAATGTGTGGTTGGGGCTGGGACACTTCACTGGTACTTGTACATCACCAGTCCATGGCCAGATATGATCTAATCCGATGTGCAAATAAAGTCATACATACATGAACACAAAAAATATCAAACAAAACTTTATTGCCATGATGTCAGTGGGGTGATATTCATTTACATGTATATTGTTCTACTTATGTGTACATGTGTGTACAGGTACATGTACGGTACAATAGGTACATGTATGTCAGCCTGTTTATTTTAAAGGTACAACATTGGTACACACTGTAACTACTGTACAAGATTATGTTAAATAAACAAATTATCTAAAAACTGACTCAGTGGTGTAAAGTTTGTACTGTGCAATCATCCTGAGAAGTTATTTTGTCTGAAGTGATTTTTTTTTCAGAAAACATCTATTTTTGACAAAAAAATATAAAAAATTGCTTTTCGGTTTATAGCATATTCACTTAACCCTCCTATGCACGGAGGCCACTCCCAAGTCCCAACCACTAAATTCTGTTCTTTAGCAACCTCTGTCCTTTCCAAGTAATCTTACAAAATCAACTGTGTGCCACCCAAGGCCACTGTAAATGTTTGAACATATTAGTATGGCCTGCAATGTATCAATGGGAGACCACCTTACCCTGCAATCTCAGTGGTGTGACAGTGCACAGAAGGGTAACCATGGGAGGCCACTGGCAACAGCTAATGGCTTGGAGTGGCCTGAATGGGTTGTTTCAAAAATTGCACTGACTGTAGGAGGGAGACCCAATGTGCTAAACAAAAATTCCCCCAGGTCACTGGGCCAATATCATTCCTGTAAGCTTTCTCGGCTCCTTGGAGAGTATACAGCCATTTACATGTGTATATCAAACACAATTGACCACCACTACCCTCACAGGTACCCATTTTTATTCTCCTGGGTGAAGAGAAAAAAATTACAATAAAGTGTCTTGCTCATGGACACTTGAGCACCACAGAGGCCACGAGGATTACGACTTAGCTATCAGAACACAAGTCCAGTGCAATAAACTACTCGGACCCTATTCGCTTGTGGATGTTTTTCTTCATGTACTGTACACATGCACATACATCATGTGTACAGTGTACATGTAGTATAGACTATAGCTTTCTTAGCCCTCCTAGTTCTGGTGCCTTTTTCAGACAAGTTGATGCACCATTTGAAACCATTCGCTTTTGTGGTTTTGAATGGTGAAATAACTGTGTACAGTATTGATTTCCTCAAATGCTTTTGAATGGTAGGTCAGCTAATACAAAACCTTGTTTGGATACTTCTAAGTGGTGAATCAATGGACCCTCTATGCATTTGAATGGATTTGAATGGTATAGTAAAGCTTGCTACCAACACTGTTCAAATGGTATCACCATGTGTGTACAAAACCAATGGGCATTTTGGTAAGTGGAAATTTTGAATGGTTTCAAATGGTCAAACACTAGGAGGGCTAGGAAAAATGTCTGCCACCAATAATCTTGGGTCTTTTCTTAATCAGCAGCTATTGTCATCTCTTTGTCTGCTTGTGATTGTCAATTTCTTCCCCGCAGGATTCTAATTTGAGATGCAGTATGGTGGAATCTTGATACCTTTATTAAACTCACTGCTTCTCTTCTTTTTCTTAACAACCAAAGGGTATGTAAGACTTGTAGCTTTGCATTGTGAGGAGGATAAGTAAGACTAATTGCGGTGACACCATGTGAAATTCTCAATTGAGTAGTAATTAGTTCTGAAAAGAACTGGAGGTACAACTCGACATTTCGATCAGTGTGCTCTGATCGTCCTCAGGAGAATGCCGGACTCTGGGAAATGCTGCTGCTTAAGTAAGGCTGCTGGAGGATATAAATGCAATGACAGGACGCTGGAGGATTAGTTTGTTGAGGCGTGCAGGCGGGAACTGTTGAGACTAGGATCCTAGGAGTTGGGGGAAGGAGTGTGTGCTCACTGAACCAAATCAGTTGTTGACAAGCGGGGGGGGTTAACTTAGGATATAGGAGATCCCTCAGTCTGGGGTGGGTTGTGGACTATGGATATAGAAGATAGTTCTATCTATCCGGCATTCTCCTGAGAACGATCAAAGCACACTGATCGAAACGTCGAGTTGTACCCCCAGTTCTTTTCAGAACTAATTACTACTCAATTGAGATTCCACATGGTGTCACCGCAATTAGTCTTACTTAATTACTACTCAATTGAGAATTTCACATGGTGTCACCGCAATTAGTCTTACTTAACCAAAGGGTATGCTGACCCATTAGTACACAGACTCTGTTAGTTTGTGGTCAGAGATTGTCTGAGACTCCACAAGGTGTGAACTACTGAGAGATTGTTAAACTGTGTGGACTTAATTTGAGTTCATGTTTGAATGATGTCAAAGAAAAACTGTTTATGTACTGCAAGCTAAGTTACCTGATCATGATGGGGTTTTGGATAGCACGTAGACATAGGAAGTATGGTAATATGATTAGGTTAAACAAAATATGTAGGATTGATATGAGGTTTGTAGGAATGATGTGAGCATTTTTGGGTAAACTATGTTTCGGAAGGTGGCATTCTCTGTGTAGAAACATTTATAGGGAATTTGGGATCCGACTCTTGAACACGCAATATAAAAGTCGGGTTTGAAAAGATGCTACTTCAAGGGTAACAGTCGGTCATTGCTGGGCCTTGCTGATGGACATTGCGAAGAATTAGAGACTGTGTATGTAATTAATTAATGTGAAGCTGATGATAGTAAGGCTTGTAGCTTTGCATGGTGAAATGGATCGTCCTCAGGAGACGATCAGAGCATACTGATTGAGAACGTTGAGTTGTACCCATCCGATTCTTTTCAAAATTATTTACCACTGAAAAGAGATTTTCTATCACCGCAAACAGTCTTGACTTAAATTGTTTGTTCTCTGGGAACAAATGTTAAAAGTTAGAATGAACAATCATTAATAATAGTGTATAAAGGCAAGGTAATACATTGGTAATGAATAAACAATTATTATTTACAGTGTATAAATTTACATGGTTTAACCAGTTCGCTTCGGAGGTCGTGTATACACGCAATTTTTTTTTGGACAGCGGATCGGAGAGCGTCTAAACACGCATTCCGATTTTTGTGTGTGTCACCGGGAGACTTGTCAACACGCCACACGTGGCGTGCCGTCGTGGCGGCTGACTTGTACACGCAATCGTTTCTCGGAGTCCATGGGGTCACGGTTCGGTGGCCCCGGACAAAATGCACTGCAAATACTGAACGAGTTCACTCTTTTCGTTGATTTTTGCCTAATCCCTTTATCCAAGACCTGTTCCTTTGACATACCAGCCAGGGATTTGTAAAGAGAGATTTATATCCATTGTTTACGAGGCGTTTGATCTCTCTCCAGGTATGCCGTCTTTTCGACCGGGCGCTGGTCGCTAATAGGCCGTTGCATCGGGGCTTGCCAACGGTCTAATTGTGCTGAACAAACACAACCGTAATTAAAAAACTAGCCATTTAATTCTCAAAATGTCAATGAGTAAGGTGTTTATTTGGGTGTCCGAACTTAGTTTCATTGACAAAAAAAGTTATTAATGGCTAGAAATTTTTTCAGATTTTTCACTGAAAATAAACCCGCACGGGGGACCGGAAAAAATAAATATTCCCGACGTCAACTGGTTAAAGTTGGTACACAAAATAATCATTCTGAAAAATTCTTTCATCTTAATTTCTTTTATCTTAGAGAAGTGTTTTCATCTTAGAATTGTCGATTTTACCAAACTTTGTTTGTAAAATATAAAAATCTTTAAAAAAAAACACCAAATTTTTTGTAATTTTCTCTAAAACGTCAGCACCTAGTGTGATGAAACTTTCACACATGTTAGTTTTATGATATATTTTCTTGAAAACTAGAGGGTTGAAATACCAAAGCTGTCCCTTCTCTAATTTTCCGCCAGTTTGTTACCTTTTATTAGTGTTCAAGACACAAGGAAGACTTTTACAAGGCAAGACCAACAATAAAGCCTTTGGTTCAATGTATGATTCAAAGAGAATAAGCAGACTCATACTCATAGAAGCAGTTTTGCCAACATTACCAATGTCGTACCTTCCCTTCAATGTATCTTGATTCAAAGAGAGTAAGCATAGTCATAGAAGCAGTTTTGCCAATATTACCAATGTTGTACCTTTGGTTCAATCTTGATTCAAAGAGCTTAAGCATACTCATAGAAGTAGTTTTGCCAACATTATCAATGTTGTACCTTCCCTTCAATGTATATCTTGATTCAAAGAGAGTAAGCATACTCATAGAAGCAGTTTTGCCAACATTACCAATGTTGTACCTTTGGTTCAATGTATATTCTTGATTCAAAGAGAGTAAGCAGACTCATAGAAGCAGTTTTGCCAACATTACCAATATCGTACCTTCCCTTCAATGTATATCTTGATTCAAAGAGAGTAAGCATACTCATAGAAGCAGTTTGGCCAACATTACCAATGTTGTACCTTTTCTTCAATGTAGTGTATATCTTGATTCAAAGAGAGTAAGCATACTCATAGAAGCAGTTTTGCCAACATTACCAATGTTGTACCTTCCCTGTTTTGATTCAAAGAGAGTTACAAGCATTCTCATAGAAGCAGTTTTGCCAACATTACCAATGTTGTACACTGTACCTTCCCTCAAATGTACGCATACTCATAGAAGCAGTTTTGCCATGACCAATGCTGTACCTTTCCTTTAACCCTCTTACTTCTGGTATCTTTTTCATACAAGTTGATCCACCATTTGAAACCATTCGTTTTTGTGGTTTTGAATGGTGAAATAACTGTGTACAGTATTGATTTCCCCAAATGGTTTTGAATGGTACATGTAGGTCAGCTAATACAAAACCTTGTTTGGATCTTTCCAAATGGTAGTACAATACAAAACCTTGTTTGGATACTTCTAAGTACTTCTTGCTACCTACACAGTTCAAATGGTATCACCATGTGTGCACAAAACCAATGGGCAATTTGGTACAGTGTAAGTGGAAATTTTGAACGGTTTCAAATGGTCAAACAGTAGGAGGGTTAAAGCATTAAACCATGCCCAGCCAGGCATAATAAATCATTGTCCTAGAGGACGATCAGAGCATACTGATCGAAAGTCGAGTTGTACCCCAGTTCTTTTCAGAACTAATTACTACTCAATTGAGATTCCACATGGTGTCACCGCAATTATTCTTACTTATCATCCTCACCATGCAAAGCTACAAGTTTTACCTGTCCTAGAGTTATTGAAGATGTTCTTTCACTGCAAGATTGCCATCAACAATGAAAACCCAAGGACAATGGACTATTTAGGAGTGTCACAATCTAAAATGGGAAGGGGAAAAAAAGAATAGAGCCCATTGACCAGATTGAATACTAAATAAGATTAGTCTGTCCACAGTTTACCTTAGTAAAGAGTTTGTTGTTGTGGAACACTGGGTGGGCGATTCTCACATCTTGCTGATGTCTTTAAGATGTGGGACCTGGTGGATAGGGCTAATCAACTCTTAAGGGGGTTAGTCTTCAGAGAGTCTGTGATGTGATGGTGTGAATAGCCCAATGGATTGACACCAGCACTTTGCATGTGAGTGCAGTAGTCAACTATTATATGAAAAAAGAAAACAACAGTACGGTAATGGAGGTGCAACTGGGTTACCCTACACCCAATTGTGGATCAGGAGGGGGTGGGGGGGGGGGCCAAATTGTGCCCCTCAATCTGTTTTCATCATGTACAACATCACTACACGAGATACATGTACAGTAGGTATAAAAACATAAATGAAAACCATAAATTATGATAACAGTTTTTACGTTAAACTTACTTGGTGTAAAGTTAATGATGATATGAAATAACCCCCATAAATCTGTTTCAGGTGCTTTCGTTTTATTAAAATTGTGGAAAAACTAATAAAATGTCCACATTTGAATGAATACAAACAGTCTTTTAAGTGCATTTTCAATGTCCATTGTACATGTACACATTGTACGTACGTGACAGGCTTAAAATCCAAACCAACTGCCAAAATATTTCATATCAATTCAGATAAGGTTTTCAACGAAAAACCTTTCAGAAAAAATATTTACAAAACATCGTAGCGGAGTCTCTATAGATCAGAAATAATAATAATATTTGGTTGCCTGGGGCAACAAAACTCTTTGTTGTCATTTTTTGTAGAAATTTATTTTCTTTTGTAGAGAGAAAAAATATGGAGAATGTACTGATCTGGTAAACATCTGAATGCGGATCAATAAAAACTTTGTGTTTGCATAATTGAAAGCTTTGACCCGAATACAATTATCATTTAAAAAAAAATGGGGGAGAATGATAGACATGATTTCTATGGCAGTACTTGGTTGAGGCATGCCTATTTTTTCACAAGTGGGTCATTCAGTTTCCATTGTAGTTTTGTCAAGCAACCGGATATTATATGTCTGTTATGCATGTATTTTCCGATAATTTTTTTGTTGTTGTCAAGAAATATCTTCAAGAATGCTTTAAAGTGTTATAAACATGAACTTGTATACATGTACAAACACAGAAGCATGTTTTCTCAATTTGATAATTTTACTTGCTTGTCTTTGGTTTACAAAAAAGTATCCATTCAAGCCTGTGATTTCTCAAGATTTTTCCTGATTTTAGGATTTTGCCTCAAAAATTTCTTGAGAGAAGAGAAGTAGCCACCAAGGAAAGAAAGAAGGAGCCTGTATTGTGTCCAAACCTCTAGTTTCTTGTTTGTGGGGATGTGGAAAGTCTGTAAATCTTCCAACATTAAACATTCAGGAGGTTCAGGGGGGATTTGTCTTCTAGACTAAAGGCCCCCTACCCATTTTCCGGATTTTTTACTTTTGTTAAATCACATGTACTGAACCCCATTAAAACCCTAACCACCCCAAATCCTCCAAAATCCTCCAGGGGGTACATTTTTGGGAAAAAATCAGCACTGTTGCTTTCACCTCTTCAAATGAGGCAAAATTACTACCTGGCACGAAGTACTGGCCATAAGTGCTATGAAAGATTAACGAAAATGCATGGTGCATTTTGAAGATAAGGGCATGTTTCCAAAAGTCCACTGGAGGATTTTGGAGGATTCAGGAAGGTTCTTAGCCAGAGTGCCTAGGGGGTTAGGATTTTAATGTTTTGCTAAAATAGAATCTTCAAAAATAACGTTTCATATCTTTACAATTGTGGGTAGACCTGTCAGTATTACCAAAAAAAAAAAAAAAAACATCTTCAGTGTTTTTTAATGTTTCAGGTGTATGGATAAATGAAGAGGAGCTGGTTCCAACAGTCTCTGGAAAAACCCCAGAAGCAAGGACTCTTCATGTATGCGCGTACAAATTAACTTTTTGCACACATAATGTCCTTAAGAATCACATGCCTTTTCCCCCATGCTGTGCATGGCACTCATTTGCTCAAGGTTTTAGTCCTTAGTCAAGTCAGCATCAGGATTTTTCGAGTGGTGGGGCCAAAACAATTTTGCGGTAAATTTACCAACAGGAAACACAAATGAACCAACAAATTATGTCAATCAGAAATATTAACTATGTGAATTTACCGACGGACACTCTTTTGCCAACAAGTGGGGGTGGGGGGTGGTCTCCCTACTGCCCCCCCCCCCATCACAGTTTCCTGATGGCATTTTGAATAGCTGATGTCCCTGTTTATGAAGTTACGGTATTAACACCTGTGGTTGGAACATTAACACCTGTGGTTGGAACGTGCATGTATTAGTGGGTGGTAAGATGTCAGCCACTTACTTAAAATTCCACTTTGAAAAAACAGTTTGTATTAAACCAAGGACAAAAAATAAAAACAGTCTTTGTATCTCTAGTGGTATGTCATCCCACATGATTAAATCATGGTAGGTTGCCCTTCCTACCATGGTTAGAATAACACATTTTGACATTCTACATACATATTAAATTAGAATTTGAAGCTTTGCATGGTGGAAAAACATTAAGAGGAAGTACTTTACACAAAAAAATGTATGTACATGTACAATGTACATGTATGTGGTAGCGCCATGGGAGTTGTACACACTGCCGTTCTTCTCAGAACGGACACTGACACTAGAGATATGGTGTTGCCGCAACTTGCCGCCAATGTTGTACCCGTATCTTCCATTTAAAGTTTGATTGAATTAACAAGACTGTGCCTTTACAATGCACACCATATCGAATTAGTAAATTGTCTCGGGGAAACAAGAGAGCATTTCTCAGCCAAGATGCAGTTTGGCCAACATTACCAATGCTGTACCTTCCCTTAAAATTAGTTTTAATTAACAAAATTGTGCGTGTACACACCGTACCATATTAATTAATTTTCTTCCCTTTACTTTTTATGTATTTAATACATTTTTATAACATTGTGTGTTTACAATGCACACACTATTAATTAACTGTCTTGGGAAAACAAGAGAACATTTCTCAGCCTGTAGACATTGCTTTTTAATTAAACATTTTTGTTCTGGCCAAAAAATGCATTCCTGGAAAAGACATTAAATTTTGTTGAATACAATTTTGTTGAATACAATGTTTTTCAATACAATTTTAAACAAAATCAAATTTCAAGAAGTTGCCATCTCGGAATGTTCTGAAAAATATAAAGACACAAAAATAATTGTTTTCCCTCAAAAGCGTGAGCACTTATTGTGATGAAGCTTTTAAAGGCCAGTTTTGTGATATACGTTATTTCTTGAAACAAGAAAGTTTAAGTGAACTGATATATTATACATATTATACATGTACATATTTCCAAAAAACACCTTTCCTCTTACATTATATGGTGTGAATAAACATCATCTTTACCAAAAATGACAGGGAAAGTTTTGGTTCAAAAATTAAGCTTTCCCAAGGCTGAATTATTTGCGTGTTTGTTCAATAGCAAATGTTGAATTTGGACTTTTTTGTAAGCCAAATTGTTCACCTGTAATGTTATTAAAACCCTCCTACTGAACTTTTGTGGATACAATAGCACTTGGTCAAAATCAGTCAACTGACTGTTTTTGACTGTTGAACCAACTGTGCACACAGGGGCATTTTTGACTGGTTTTGACTGTCATTTTGACCACTCAACAAGACAAGATAATGTTTTTACCAGTCGACTCATGTTGACTTGTAAATGTACTTACAACACGCAAGGTTCGACAGTGCTCAACTTTTAAGTGCATAAACCTCAGCAAGTACATGTACATGTGTGTATATATAAACATTTTGACTGATTTTGACCCTTGCAGTCATAGAAGTGTTAACTTAATATTTATTTATTAACCTTTGTCACAGTGCTGATGCCTGTAGTATTTCACAGGTCATGTGTCAAAGGAACTGTTACATGTACATGTAGTTGTTGCGGTTTTTCCACCTTGCCTTTGTGTGTGTACAAGGCATGTTAAAGTGTTCAATCACTCAATCAATCAATCCAGGGAGATGACCCTGAAATGCAGTGACCATGATGGTCAAGGTTTCCTCTCCACCGGAGACTTAAAAAAAAGAGTTCCCAGAAAGTTGACATAACTCGGTGATGAGTTTACCACTAGCCTTTGATGTGTGTCTCCTGTGTATTGGTCATTGATGAGTCGGGCCACATGGGCGGAGGATATAATATGGAAAAAGGATTGGATGTGATCAAGTGGATTTTAGTGTTGGCTGTCAGCACATTACAATGCTGTACTTCGTTTGTATTGGACATCTGCACCAGTGATTATAAGTTTTTTGACATGCAGTCAAGACCATTTGATTTGAACTTGATGGTTATACATGTTATGTAAGTACAATGAACTCGACTGTATAATAAATACACGCTGTATACTTGTTCCACATGTACTGTACAAATATACCGAAAATTTGTATGTATATAAAATAATTTGGATTCTTTGGTTAAAAAGGGGGCATTGTCATCATAGAAACAGTACACATATTAGCACATTATATACAAACTCATATTGCATATGTTTTTCTATACAAGTATCTCTGTGGTACATATATTTGTGTACTGTGATACATTGTAGTATAAACTTGTACAGTGTGCCTCTTGTCCAATTAATGTTTACACACTTGTACTCATCATGTGTATACACAGAGATAAGATTTATTTGTTTAAATCAAATATTACTAGCCCTTCCCACTCGTTAATGACTGATGTTATTAACTACATGGCTCCGAATACCTGTGGAATATCCCTCGAAACATGTTGAAATACATGTAGAACACGTTTATGTGTTGTACTGAACTTCCGTGGAGTTGTCTCAAGTTGGGCCATTTGCAATTGGGCAATAATTGGAACCTGGGTTGTACTGTAAATATACAGTAACTCACTGGAAAGATCTGGTACAACGTACCAGATCTATGTTACATAGCCTGGACCCATGTTACATAGCCTGGACCCAACTTCATAGAGCTGCTAAGCAGAGAATTTTGCTAAGCATTATAAAACAGACTACCAGCCAAAAAACACACAGTTTGTACGAACGTTTGGCTGGTAACCAACACAAATCTGCTTAGTAGCAACCTTTTCTGCTGAGCAGCTAGAGCTTCATGTATGAAATTGGCCCCTGGGCCCAACTTGATGACATTGCCCAATATGAAACTGCTTAGCTTACACTACAGTCACCATTCCATGCTTACAGTTTTCAAGCCAGCTTGTGGAGTGTCGTGGCCGAGCGGTCTAGCTTACCGGACTCAAGTTTTGGTGTTAGCAGCAGAATGTGGGTTCGAAACCCGGCCATGTGTCCTTGAGCAAGACACTTAACCATAATTGCTTCTCTCCACCCAGGGGTTAAATGGGTACCTGTGATGGCAGAGTTGGTTGATTAGCCCTATATGCGCTGTAATGGCAGCAATTGAGCTGTATACTCCCCAGGGAGCTGAGATGGTTTCAGGAATGATTTATGAGCCTTATGAGCCTTATGTGCAGGGGTAATGATATAATGCGCCTTGAGTACCACTTAGTTGGTGGATACGTGCGCTATATAAGTCCACACATTATTATTATTATTATTATTATGAAACTGCTTGGCTTACAGTCACCATTCCATGCTTACAGTTTTCAAGCCAGCTATCAGTTAAAAAGGGAGAATACCATCACGATCAATAGGGCATGGAATCAGAGTGCTAGTTTTAGATAAACCCAATGACTGAAATTAATACTCCAAATGATAAGGTCATATTACAGTTGCTACTGCATTTAAATGAGCCAGTATTTTTCAGTCACTGTGTTCATCTTGAACTAATAATAATAATAATACAGAAGATTTATAATGCGCACATATCCACCAAGAAGTGCTCAAGGCGCTTTACAGTAAACAAGATAATCATACAATAGCATAACAATACAATAGCAAATGCAATATAATACTAGGACACTGATTCCATGCCCTGTTGAAAGTCTGTTCTGATTATGACTATATTTTGTCCCTTGTAAAACAGGGTGTCCAAATGTTTAACATTACATGTGCATGTGTAGTAAGAGTAGACACCCACAGATATGGGTAATATATGCTGCTCGCAAATCTATTATCCTAACATTTAAAATAAATAAATTTATTCAAATGAAAAAGTGCCAGGTTTTGACATCGGGGCCCAATTTCATGGCACTGCTTACTGCGGAATTCTGCGCTTACGGTGCATAGAATCACATGCTTTTTATGGCGCCGTAAGCATAGAATTCTGTGGTAAGCAGCGCCATGAAATTGGGCCCTGATGTACGTCAAAATGAGTGTACCATCTAGACACAGCTGTCAATCTTGAATTGTTCACACCGAACGATTATTGGTGACATAATTCATCTAGCACTGCGCAGGGAGTCTTAGCCTAGCCTTTATCAAACAGTTGTCAACATGTGTGAAAGTCACACATCTCTCCCCATCCCTCCCCCAGTGCTATTGTCCAGTTATGGATGATCGTGCTAAAAACTCGCAACCAATCAGAATGGCCAAGTATGGTACATGTTAACAAGATTTCGTTCCTTTTACAAATCTGTCTCCGTATTATACCATTCAAGTTTATTTATCCTTTTGGGATTAAGCAATATATTCGTGGCTGAATGAACAGGCACAAGTACAATATGTACTTCTGGGGTTATTTTTTCTGTCTCCTTTGATTTGACTAAACCGAAAAGTGCACAAGAGTTCATGTTTATTACAACAGGCCTCAACTTTTTGGCACTCATGATTTCCAGCACTTAAAGATATATCGCCCGTTTTTTTATGGCAATGTCAAGAAATTATCTTTTTCATCGATAGAGTATTGATATTTCACTTGAGGAAGGGGAAAATGACACATTTCTCAAAATACACAATTGTGAGATGCATGGGTTTACAGTAAATATGTACTGAAATGCATTGATGGTGAGTCCCATCATAAAGTCATTTTGGTACTTTTTTTTTACTGTTAAACTGTCCAGAAATTGCCAGTGAAATATGGGTGATACACCTTTGTGTCTCCTACTCTAAGTCCATTTTGCCAGCGGGTCAACAGCCGTGCCAATATTTCACAGGTCAGTTTGATTTTTGTTCCGTATGCACATCTTAGGAACACAGCAGAATATTACCAGTACAATGTATTCCCTTTAAAATCAAAGTGAACAAATTGCTAGAAATCCTTTGTATTCACACAAATGTAATTCCTGTGGTAATCTCTTCATTCCTCAGGGGGGATTTCTAGTCTCCAGAGTTGGCAGAGTTCTTTTTCACTAATCGTCCGTCCCCCCCCCCCCCCAACCTTGCTGCATGGTTGATTATGATACATGTAGATGTGGTTTTCTTGGTATCTACACGCCAACCAGTGCCTCTAACCAGCATTTCTGCCCAGTGTCCTTGCTTGACCTTTTCCTTGGAATCCCTGCTCAGTACTTTGTGTTTTTTTTTCTTTCTCAGTGTTATAGGAAAACCAGATACGACATTTTTGACATTCCTGGCTTTTGTCACCACCTGCTAAAGTAAACTGATATTCTAGTGAATAAACATATTGGAGAGTGTTTTTGTGTGTTGATTCTGTGGAGATTATTCGAGTGTCGTAATAATGGGCATTGTGTCGGTAACTCAGGCAAACACAAAGTGCGGATGGTCTTTGAACTGTTCTTTTATGAACTTGAACTGCATACTAGTAGGAGATCATAAAAAAGTCGTTTGTTCCACTCGGTTGCGTAGGCAGTATTAAAGCTGAGAGTCATTACGTTTGGTTGGAAAAAAATAACAACAGCTACAGCGCATCAACTGGATGTGTACTCTTGAGGAACATAAACATCTGTGATGTAGACCATGGTGCATTTAATAATTGTTGCCTGGCGTGATGGGGTCCATGGCGTTTTGTACACCCGAGGGGGCTGATGGCACCCGAGGCGAAGCCGAGGGTGCCATCAGCCCCCGAGGGTGCCATCAGCCCCCGAGGGTGTACAAAACCCATGGACCCCCATCACGCCAGGCAACAATTATTTTGTTATACCATGGTATTAGATTACGTTACCGAAGAAATCTTCCAGTAAACTGTCTAAGTCTGTAACTAGGAAGTGTCTGGAAGTTGCTGTCATCTCGTCCCGTTCGCTTGCAGTATTCACGAACTATTCGTACTGCATGGTCGGTTTAACAAATTCACACACAGCAGACAAGTTGTTTAGCTGGTCCCTACAGTGCATCAAATTGAAATATAGCGTGTTCTGCGGAGTACCAGCAATATAACAATCTCGGTCGCTGTTTTCACTTCTTGCAATCAAAAGTAGCACTTGTGAAAGATATATGGGGATGATACTCCCGGGGACGATCAGGGTGATGTACCACTTTTGAGAGGTTAACATCACTTTTTGAGTGACGTCACGAGGGTAACATCACTTTTTGAGTGACGTCACGAGGGTAACATGAAGATTTGTGATTTGTCATGTGACAGGCTTTCGACCAATGAAATTACACAATCTAAGACCATGATATAACAAACGTGTATGGTGCCTGTGATTACATGTACTCAGTAACACAATATGCTTCAGTGATTAAACAACTATTTCTAAGGCCAAAAAAAGTCTCCGATTTCTGGTCATCGGTCGGGTCGGCTACAAAATCGGTGCTGATCTTCTTTTTTTTTAAATTAAAAATTAAAAAATAATTTTTTTTTATATATATTTTTATATGTGATACAGGTATACATGTACACAGTGATCAAATTGCCCATATATAAAGTATGGTAAGAGAGGCCTCACAAATTGGGCAAACATTCATACCCCTGTGTAAAAAAATTGTTTAAAACACAGCACGGCAGAATTCCAATCGATCCAGCAATTTTGGCTGCAATTGGACATCATTTCACAGCAAAGAAAAAAAAAATGCCGACTCGCGGGTCTGAGACGACGCAAGCGGAGACCAGAAACCGGAGACTTTTTTTTTTGACCTAAAGGGACAATATCATCACGATCACAGCAGAGTTTAAACAGGGCATGGAATCGGTGTCCTAGTTTTAGATGAAAATTGTGACAGTGACTGAAAATTAATGGCTCATTTATGTACATGTAGCACTCAAAAAAACACTCAAAAACTATTAAGAATTTCTGGCGACTTTGTCTTGGTTTTGTGAGAACAGGTCTCATACATACACGTGCATATTACCATTGCTGCTGCATAAATGAACCAGTAATTTTCACAGGGAGTTTTTTCACAGACACTCGGAAAGCACTGAGCATACAGTGCTATACACACGTCGGTAGGGCAAAATTAAATCAATTGTTTATCTCCCGACGCAAGAATTTCACCAATCTATATATATCGCGGAACCCGCTGCTATATAGGATTCTAGCTGGCCAATCGTCATCGGGCAAGCTCGATGGTCGAGAGGTTAAGACGTCTGCACTAGTAAGCAGGAGGTCGTGGGTTCGAATCCCGCCCGAGTCGCCTGTGTAGTTTTTTCACAGACACTCGGAAAGCACTGATGAGCATACAGTGCTATACACACGTCGGTGTAGGGCAAAATTAAATCAATTGTTTATCTCCCGACGCAAGAATTTCACCAATCTATACAGTAATTTTCAGTCACTTTGTTCATCTTGAACTAGGATGCCGATTCCATGCCCTGTTGAAAGTCTGCTCTGATCGTGATGATACTGTCCCTTTAAAAGGTGCATGTTCTATGTGTATTGACATTTCATCAGCAATTTTGTTTTTAATCGTTTTTTAATCGTTAACTATTGTTAAAATGATTTTTTTATCACACGATTTTGTTGACTGACGCATTGTTAAACCCTTCATACATGTACACACACATCCATGTACAGGAACATTGAAGGTGCCACTCTTTGGCCAGCAATAAATTTATCATGCTGTGTTAAATATTAATTAATTTTGTGAAATAATTTTATTTAAATTTAATTTACTTTTATTCTAGTTTGGAAAAGATCGAAGTATAGATTAAAAATAAATAAATAAATAAAAAATAGAATATGCATCTTTACAAAGGAAATGAATACTTTGAGGTTGCTTGGACAGTAAACAGAACATTATTTTTTAGTGGCCATATTCTTTTGTTTTCTGTTCACAGTTGGATCATTCCTATTGGCATTTGACACTCATCTTCAATAACAAACAACATACCATGTCGTTGGTTACAGGCTGGAATATCATACACTTACATGAAGCTGTCCTGTACAGTTGTCTATGGTAAGTTCTTTCTCTGGCTAATTTAAACCCTAACCACCCCAAACCATTCAAACTCCAACAGCTGGGTTTGTTGGATTTTGATGGACCCTGTCCTGTATAGCCCTGACAGGGATACTTTACATGGGGCTGGGTGTCAAAAATCCAACAGTTGGGTGGTAGTGTTTGTGCATGGTGTTGGAATCTGGCAGATTCAGGAAGGTTCTTAGCCAAAATAACTAGGGGGTTAGGGTTGAAGCCAGTAAGAACGTATACATGGAAAGTGCAAAATTGGTATTTGGTAATGTACAGTGGTGTACGTTTATTTCATCTTAGAAGAAATATCACAAAACTACTCTGTGAAGAGATTTCCGGATCGGAAGTGGAGATTTATGCTTTGTCCAATTGTAAAGAATGAGTGGGCTAAAATTAATAATAGTGAGCCCACATTGTTTTTATTGGATAGCAGTAACAGCATTTACACTGGGGTCAGAGGTATGGAGTTAAATAGTCCATTAACATTTTCTCGAAATGATAATTGTAACTTTTTCCAAAATTAAATCAGAATTTTTCAACAGAACATCCAATAGAAATACATTTTTTCACCATTAGGAAGCTGCAAATTCTTATGATAACTGAAATAAAAAAATAAATGAATAAATAAAAATCACACCTTTTCAACAGAATATCCAACAGAAATAATTGTTTTCACCAAAATACAATGTAGGAAGCTGCAAATGTTTACTTTCATTTTTATAAATACAAAAACCTGGCAAAATATTTTTAAAGGAAGTTTTGCCGTGTTTACTCAAAATATTGTCTGCCGTTGATAATTGCACAGCTTTTTCCTGCGACAGTTTGACATTGGGGGCTCTTTTGTAAACAACTTATGTATATCTTTACCAACCATTTTTGAAACAAAATTCCCTTACTGATACACATGTGCATGTACACGTCAGTATGTGCAGTCAGAAGTCATTGTACTCCACTCACAAAAAGGGATCGTGCATCACAAAGGTCCGGGGTGTTTTTTTTACCCCCTCTCCAAACAATCCCACCGTTCCAAAGGTTTCTTTTCAGTTTACAGCAATTACCTTGCTTAATTTCTGCGGGCATTTGTATTTTTCTAAGTGTTTGTCAAGTGGTTGCATATTTCTAGGAGGTGTTATGGCCTGTTGCTATTTACTTCTGCCATAAATGACCTATACAATTCTTATCAGAGCAACTGTAAGGGGGATATAATTGAGTTCTTTCGGGTACACCATGTAATGATCTCTTCTTGGAAGAAGTGATGGCTCTGAGAAGAGCCGGTTGGTTTGTTCTCAATGTTTCAACTGCTAGATGGCTAGAGTAGATGAGTCGAAACGTTGAGAACAAACCAACCGGCTCTTCTCAGAGCCATCACTTCTTCCAAGAAGAGATCATTACATGGTGTACCCGAAAGAACTCAATTATATCTATCTCCACCATGCAGAGCCTCAAATCCTACAACTATACGGGGAGTTTAAACTATAGGCAAACTGTAGAACTACGAGTATGTTTACTTTCTTTGAATCGTGACATTAAAATAAATAAATAACAACATTAAAATTGTGAAAGTTTTAGCTTAAAACATTTGTTTTTGTGTCGTTAATCCTTCTGTGACTACAAGGGTCAAAACCAGTCAAAATGTGGATATACTTGCCAAGGCATATCTAGTGCACACTTAAAAAGTTGAACACTGTCAAACCTTACTTGTAGTATGTATGTACATTTACAGGTCAAAATGAGTCGACCATTTTTGACCGGTAAAAGTATTGTTCAGGGTGATCAAAATGACAGTAAATACCAGTCAAAAATGCCCCTACATGTACACGTATACATGTGCACATTTGGGTCAACAGTCAAAACAGGCAGTTGACTGATTTTGACCTTTATCAGTTTTCACTGAAGTGCAGATATAGTAGGAGGGTTAATGAGAAGAAAATAGTAAATATGCATGAATTCTTTTTGTTTCCAAGCCTTTATAGTTTTGGTAAAATATCTGTACAATTGTACCTCAAAAACACCCCACCCCCACATCTGCCAATGTATACAGGTGCGACTGTATCAATCTCTAAATAGGATATTGAGTGTTATTAAATGTAAATGGCACCAGGAAAGTGTTAGATCTGGGATTTACAATGACACTCATTACCCAAGGCTTATCCACCAGTGGGCCATTCATTCTATTAGTATTAGGAATACATGTAGCTAACAACACACTGCTTGTATCAAACTCCAAGCCACAACATCCCCCACAGTAATGAATACACAGTATAAATGGATATATAGGTTTGCCTCCCCCCCCCTCTCAGTCATTTCTCCTTTTGTGAGCTCATTCAACCAATCCAGTAAAGAGGGGGTAATTTGGGCCCATTGAGGTCCCCCTTTATGTGCCAAAATGCACTCTTTTTTATTGCTTCCTTATTGAAAATCAGAACTGTTATTTAGCCCTTGCATAGTTTTGATCCCTCAAAACCCTTTCCCTCAAAACCCTTTGAAAGGTTTTGAAAGTTAAAAAGTGTGGTACTTGCCATTGGTTTCATACAGGAATGCATCTACACTGTACAATGGTAATATGTTCTACACATTTATGCCACCTTTCAAAACTTACAGACGAAGGGTTTTGGTGGGTCTGTCAGCTCACTGGCAAAATGCACTGAGAGCAGGAGGGTTAGTGTGCACTGAAATTCAGTGACAATGTTTGGATGTGGATCCCTGTGTTAAAGGTGTACTGTGTAGGGGAGGGGCACCCAGTGTGGTTTTAAGGGGGCGGGCCCCCAGTGTGGTTTTAAGGGGCAGGCCCCAGTGTGGTTTTAAGGGGCGGGGCAGGCACATGGAATAATGGGTAGAGGGGTCCATAGTAATATGAACATATTGTCACTTCAATGGAACAAGGTCTTAACTTGCCAGAGATGTGATTTGTCCTGTTTTTTCCCCGAATTTTCAGATTTTTACAAATCGCAGTGTTGTGATCCTCCGGATTTTAAAGTTTTAAGCAATAAAGGAAAGCAAAGCAAATGCTCAGAACTATAGATTTCACTCCAGCGCTGTTCACAACAGCAGCCCCAATACCCCTAGCAAAATGTACGTGGATTTTTCAAAACTGCCCAATCACACACCCTATTTTCAGGGTTTCGAGTTACATGTATAGCCATTTTAAGTTAAACAAATTATACAAATTTCTGAGCTATTTTTAAAAGATTTTACTCGTAAATACGGTAGTAATGATTGTCACCAATGGACCTACCTTGTACGTGTATGTAGTAGTTCTTATGGGTATGTAAATATTTAAATGTTATCATTGTTAAATTAAAACAAATTATGAAAAGACTTCATTCTTCAGTGGCCTAATGTTTCAAAGCCTTTGTGAAATGCCCTGCTAGGGTAAGGTCAAAATGTACATGTGTAAGGCCACTAACTTCAACTTTTGAATTTATAACATTAATTAAGGCAAACAAAAATCTTTGGTTTCTTGTCACTGCGCACGTTGCCTCAGACCCGTGCCTCGCATTTTTAATTTTCTTTTCTTTTTGCTATGAAACGATGTCCAATTGCAACCAAAATTGCTGGATTGATTGGAATTCTGCTGTGAGTGTTTTAGACGACTTTTTCGGCCGTGACACTTGTGTCCTTGAGCAAAACACTTAACCATAATTGCTTATAGGGGCAGAGGCAGTTTAACAACTGCCTTGTTCTGGACTAGTTACCCCTCCCAGTCCTATTCGCACCGTGAAGAGGCTGGTTATTAACTTGTCTTGTTTCGGTGCGAGGGGCTGGTTTCTTCAGTGTGGAGTCGTTGTAACAACTCAATGACTTAGTAGCCCCCACCTTGGAGTGGTCATTGGCCTTGTGTGGGGCGATTTGCATTAAAAAAATATAAAACAAACACAGATTTGCATTAAAAAAACCCCCACAATATTGAAACTTACATACTTTGTATGTTTTCCATTCGAAGGTATACTATCGTCACGATCAGCAGGGCATGGAATCAGAGTGCTAGGGGTACATGTATGAACATTTGCCCGATGATTACCAAAAAAAAGAGAAAAAAAAGTGCATCACCGCACTGATTTTGAAGCCGACCGATGACCACAAACCGAGACTTTTTTTGGCCTAATACTAACTCCTTTTGGTTGGTACCATGTACAGTATGACTTTTTGAAATTCTTTGTGGATTTAAAAACAAATAACCCATGAAAGGTGCAGTTTCTGGGGATCAGACTTGTAACTTTGGTGTCAGATAGCAGACAAAAGACAAATATGCAGGCTGGGGTCAAAGATCATGAGGTAATCACTTGTTGCATATTGAGACATCCTGATTTCTGGGTATTTTGTTTCCTCTACGGCACCTGTTAAAAAGAAATGCCAGATGATGTGATGAAATCACAGAGCTTTCAAAAAACATTTTTTTTAAGTTTTTGTGAAACATGATCTTTCCTCTGTTCATTGTTAAATGTAATCAGATCTTCAATCTGTCTTCCTGTCCAAATGTGTTTTGTTACGTATGTATTTCACTGGCAATTTGGTTTTTAATCGGCAAACTTCTTGTTTCCTTGTAAGAGAAGTTAATGTAAATGATCAGGGACTAATTTCATTGAGCTGGTAAGCAGAGAATTTTGCTAAGCAATATATATACGACATACGTACTACCAGCGAAAATGCATACATTTGCATGAAAGTTTGGCTGGTAACCAAAGAAATACGCTAAGCAAATTTTTCTGGTAAGCAATTTTATCTGCTAAGCAGCTCGATGAAATTGGCCTCTAGATACACCATTGGTAACATGTCCAAAAACTAAGAGATATACAGAAACCAACCTGTGATAGTATTACTTATTGTCATTAACAAGACAAGAGAACAAAAAATACATTTCCCGTTCATTGGATTTTATACTCTTAACTTGGTTCTCATTATATTAAACAATCGAGATTCCCTAATTACTGTTATATGTACATGAACATGTAATTGAGTTATTTCGGGTACACCATGTAATGATCTTTTCTTGGAAGAAGTGATGGCTCTGAGAAGAGCCGGTTGCTTTGTTCTCAACGTTTCGACTAGTCTGCTCTAGCCGTCATCAGGAAGAACTCAATTATATCTATCTCCACCATGCAAAGCCTCAAATTCTACATCATAATTACTGTTACAACTTCAGGACTGGTATTTTCAGTTGCCCTGGTCTTGGCCTTGGTGCCCCTTACAAATGTTCCCATAGACATTCTGATATTCTAATGGAAGTGCCCTTTACTCAGGAACAGTGGCCTTGTCCCTACAAAAATGAAATTCCAGGCCTGCAAATAATCCCAAAAAGTTGAAAACCAATGAAAACAGTGACCATGTTAAAAATGCCGCTCCATACGTCCCTAACAAAGTTCTCCCATTCCCCTGCAATCTCCTTCGCCATCCCAGCGGTTGCCAAATCAAGTTGTCTGCCCTCCCCTCTGATCTCCAACCCCTTTTGGGCCTCGGAGTCACGCTCTCACCATGGGGAGAGAGTGTAATGTGAACCGGTGACAAAATACCCTGCATTCCATCGTGTTCCCACACCAGTGTGTATGCTCTATCCCTTGAGTTGACTTTTTACTTGTCCTCCCAACCACAGAAAGGTAATCTGCAGTATAAGTCATAGGGGTTCAAAAACACTTCACAGTTGATGGAGCAATTGGGTTACTGAGCAGTACAAACCAACGTATGTGCTGCGTAAACTGCTTCGGATGACTCCAGGCAGCTCTCTGTTTTTTTGGTGTAATTATCATGGATCGCTGGGGCTTGCTCCGCACCACTTAAACTCAAGATCCAGATACTTTGTGTGTGCACTCTTCTCTGTGGAAGGACTCGTGGGAGGTACGGATCACCCAGGGGTTGGACTGCAATCTCTCTGGTTGGATTGTTGGAATATGTTTTACATCTGCCGATGATGTTTCTGTGCCTTAGAAAGGTAATGCATGTTTTCTCTTTGGGATTTTTAAAGTTGAAATTGTCGGTTTTTCTACCTCCGTTCCAATGGAAAAGTTAGGAATCTTACAAGTACATGGAAGAACAATGTTCCTGTGTTCAGATATTGGTTTTGCCGAAGAAGGGTCATACCAAAAACGAAATAAAATTGGACACTGAAACCAGGACTATAATTTTGTAATGAAGATTTCATGGTCAAGAGGACATGATAGCAATTCAATACTGCAGTCAAATTCAGATGAAGAATGATTGAAATAAACGATTTTTCACAAACACTGCACCTACATGTACATGTACATGTACGCTACATGTATGTAGAAAAGAATTGTCAGTTACCGTAACATTAGTTACTAAAACATGTACAATGTATACACACTCTATATATACACTTTTAACTTGTGAATTATTTGAATGTTTTTATAACTAATGTTCTCTTACATGTAAAGTGTACATATGTATGTGGTCTACCACCATGGTTTCTTGTTGGCGTACAACTCATGCACCCTAGTCATTTACTGTTCAAAATATTTTTTAGTGTTTCTTCACGGAGAAGCATCGGAGCCACTATGAAAAAAATACTACCCTAATTATTTTATTCATAAATGGTTTATTCAATAAAAACAAAACTTCCGTAGCGACCAAAGGTCGAATTGCGGAGGAATTTACAATGTTTAAAAATTTAAACTTAAATAAAGGAGTAAAATGCCTTAACAAAGTTAAAGACATGAGCTAAGTTAAAACAGATGAAGTGGGCGAATCATTACAACAATTCACAAAACGAAAAAATACAATAGTGGAGGAAAATTATTTATAATGTAGACTAAGAAATACAATTGGGAAACTAATTCTATAATGACCGATAAAACTCTTTAAGACATTAAAGACAAAAATACACTTGGGATAAACTCATTAGAATGGACAAATAAAATCAGTTTGAGTTATTTAACAAACAAGTCAGATGAGGTAGTGGGATTTTTCTGAAGCAATCAGTTCTACAGTGAAATTCACGTAGTAGTCCAGATTTCCTGAGTTGGTACCCACTTTCAACCTTTATCGACTAAGACTAATAACTATCAGAAAAAGACATTCTGAATTTGTTTTAGTTAAATATAGACATAAAGAATTAAAGTATTCAAAAAGCCTAAATTGTAACATTGGTTACCGTGGAATTGGCCACAACATACACGTGCATAACAATAACATAGGGATTGTTCATGCTTGACGAAAAGTTATGTAAACATAACTTACCGGCAGAAACTTATTGCCAGGTGAATTGGCAATGAAGAAAATCCGCTGTGCTTATGACGCAGTTTCGGAGGGAATACATGTAAGTCAATTTCAACTCTTTGGATAGGAATAGAGAATCGAGGTACTATGCATAAAGCTGTAACAGGCATGTGTATAACATAGCATTCCTTAAGGATTGTTCAAGTGTGGCGAAAAGTTATGTAAACATAACTTATTTCCAGATGAATTGGCTAAGATGCAAATCCGCTGTGTTCAGGCATGCAGTTTCGTCAATTTCAATTCTTTGGATAGAAATAGAGAATCAAAGTACGCAAAACGCCTAAACATGTTACATTAGTAACCGTGGAATTGGCCAAAGCAGGCACGAATATAATGTGCATGTAGCATTCCTTCGGGGATTGTTCAAGTTTTGTGGAAAAGTTATATAAACATAACTTACTGGCAGGCATTTATTTCTAGATGAATTGGCAACCAAGGAAATCCACTGTGCTTGTGACACAATTTCGGTGGGATTAGCGATACAGGTCAAATTTCAAATCTTCAGATTATCCTTTATGTACACATTGCATCGGCCCATGTTTTACTGGAAATTTCCAGATTTTATTTTTCAATGGAACATTGATACCGTAATTTCCTTTTTGAAATGAAAATACTGCAAACTTTGAAATGGGATATTTCACAAAACATTTTCGGTATACATCAGAAGCTTTGTTCATCAGTGCCAATATCAATCTATGACCATTAATATTGGTACATTATTTACTATAAAACCATGTATTCTTGAGTACTTTGACCTTAGTTGGTACATGTACATGTAGCTGTGATCCTCAAAGCATGACATCATATCTTGGGAACAACATATCCAATGAAATCCCTTGAATGGTACAGCTGGAGCCTGTCTCTCTCCTTGATAGGGTAAAGAAAGGTGACTAGTTTAGATTAAAACCCTAACCACCCCATATCCTGCAAAATACTCCAAGGGGCACTTTTACGGGAAAAATTCAGCACTGTTGGAAACTGGTACTTTCACGTCTTCAAATGGGACAAAATTACTACCTGGCAATAAGTGCTGAATATGAAAGATCAGCGAAAATGCATGGTGCATTTTGAAGATAAGGGCATGTTTCCAAAAGTGCACTGATGGATTTTGGAGGATTCAGGATGGTTCCTAGCCAGAATACCTATAGGGGGTTAGGGTTCAGGAAGGTTCCTAGCCAGAATACATATAGGGGGTTAGGGTTCAGGAAGGTTCCTAGCCAGAATACCTATAGGGGATTAGGGTTAATACCACCATCACTAAGTAAGTTACACATACACATTTGATAATTTAATTTTTTTTGCATTACCAATTGTATACCTTACCTTTAATTCTCAATCCAGAGATTGGCATCTTGGCATACCCTCTTGGCAGGTCATAAAGTTTGTAGTTTTCTATGATAGGTCCAGTACATTGTCACTTTAGTGGGACAGGGTTGTAATTCAGAAACACCAAAAGGTCAAACACTTTGAAAATCTTTTTGGTTTTTTTGCATACTGCAGGGTGTAGATTAGAGTTCATGTTTGTTTGCGGCTTTTACAATGTGTACAAGACCTGGGGGAGGTCATTGACCCCTGAATTTATTTTGGCATTGTATGTAAAAAGTAAAGTTGTCCCCCTTCTCCCCCATTTTTTTGTTGCCATGCCATGTCAAAAATGTACAGTAGCTAGGCCCCACTTGCAAAATGTTTGATTTTCAAAGGAATTTATTTACATAGCCTATCCCCCTCCCGTTTTCTGTTGGTGGACAATTAAATTCTCAAGAAAGAAGTAGCCTTTATTGTGTCCAACGCGCTAGATTCTATTGATTCACTTTTTGCCCTACACCGACGTGTGTCTAGCACTGTATACTAGGGCTGTGCCGGATATCTGGGTATCCGGATACCCGACCGAAACGGTCATTACCCGGTTACATTTTTCGGTTCCAATTACCCGTAAACGACTTTTTAAAATTCGGACTTAACATTTTAGCAGTGCGAACAGAAATCTGTGACTCTTGAACAATGTAATGTTTACACTTTTACAGACAATTGTCTTTAAATTCAAGAGATTGCACTCCAATAAAGAAAAGATCGATTTAAGTATGGTATCCTCTGTATTATAAAAGTCAATTTGTTTCCATTTATGTATTTGTACACCACCGGAGGCACGTTTTCAACAAAAATGAAAAAGGGTACATGTATCTGGGTATCCGAAGCTTTCTGATTTTGGGTATCCGGTTCCAAAAATATCCGAAAACGCACACCCCTACTGTATACTTGGTGCTTTCCGAGTGTCTGTGGGAAAATATTCACAGGTGACTCGGGCAGTATTCGAACCCACGACCTCCTGCCTACTAGTGCAGACGTCTTAACCTCTCGACCACCGAGATTGCCCGATGTCGATTGGCTGGCTAGATATAGCAGCGGGTGCCGCGATATTTATAGGTTGGTGAAGTTAGTTTCTTGTTTGTGGGGATGTGGAGAGTCTGTAAATCCTCCAAAATTAAACATCCGTGACGCTCATTCCATATTCACCAAATTTCCGGCATATTGTGGAAACTTAGAATACATGTATTTGTGTATAAATACACATGTACAGTATGTATGTGTTCTTGTTAAGAGACAGGCTGTGATTTCTCAGGATTGTTCCTGATATCAGGATTTTTTACAAATCTCCCTTTGCCTCAAAATTTTCTTGAAAGAAGAGAAGTAGCCACCAATATATGAAATACGTGTAAGTAGCCTGTATTGTGTCTAAACCTCTAGTTTCTTGTTTGTGGGGATGTGGAAAGTCTGTAAATCCTCCAAAATTAAACATCCAGGAGGTTCAGGGGGGCTTTGTCCTCTAGACCAAAGGGAGACCCGGACCCATTTTAACATTTGTCAAATCACACTGTCTGATCTTTCAAGATTAGGAATACGTACATGTACAGGTAATGTACTCTGCATGAGTCCCAAATGAACATGAATGTGTACTTTTACAGAACATAACAGGAGATTGGTCATAATTTGATGGAGGTTGGTCTTCCTTCATAAAGATGGTGTTTGGATGAGCTGTGCAAACACTCCTGTGTCATACAGTGGGAACTGGAGGGAAATTATCAGAAAAATAGAATCAAGTTGTCAAATTTGCGAATCATGGTTTTAGGCCAAAAACATTTCTCCAGTTTCTGGTCATACATGTACATGTAGGTCGGCTTCAAAATTGGTGTGATAATGCACTTTTTTGGGATTTTTTTATTTCTAAAAATGGTACATGTTAATATATGTACATGTACAATGTACATGTACATGGTTATTGGAACCACACCAAATTTCCCATACACAAAGTGTGGTGGCTAAGAGAGGCAAAAAAGTCCACAGTTTCTGGTCACAGTTCAAAGACCAGCAACCAGAGACTAATTTATTTGTCTTAAAGCCAGCATATACTTTTTGGTAAAATGCATTGTCACGATCAGCAGGACATGGAATCGAAATGCCAGTTTTAGATTAAACTCAGTGACTGAAAATTATACCTTGCATGATAACGTCATAATTATTACCATTGCTGCTGCATAAATGAGCCAGTAATTTTCAGTCACTGTGTTCATCTTAAACTAGGACACCGATTCCATGCCCTGTTGAAAGTCTGCTCTGATTGTGATGATATTGCCCTATACATGTACATGTGTTCACAGAAAGTGTTCTTTCTAATATTGAAACTCTGTGGGAGAAAACCGCATTATTTCCTACCGATCTAACCCCAGGGGTGACCCGGGCCAGCCCTGGGTAGGTATACCCCCCTGATTTGTTTGTTGACTATACCTACTCACTACCTTGTACAATTATTATATACATGTAGGTTGCCCCCACAGTGATCCCCATCATCAGGACAATTTGTGTTGAGGGGCCACACGACCCCTGTTCATGTCTTTCAGTAACATTTTCCATGTCGGTTTCTTTTTCTTGATTCTCTCAAAGCATGGATTTTTCTTTATTTGAAAATAAAGTACACGTAAACTGCTTAATGTTGTGAGCACAAGCATTAAGTACAATACATGCTATGTGAGACTGAGTACATGTTGATGTGAGACCCTGCCCCGACCCCCCCTGCCCCGACCCCCCTGCCCCGACCCCCTGCCCCGACCCCCCTGCCCCGACCCCCCTGCCCCGACCCCCCTGCCCCGACCCCCTGCCCCGACCAATCAATAGACTTCACACGCCTTTGTGCAAGCTGAGGATTAAAACATTGGGCCAGCATTTTATTAATTTGAGTTTTTATTTTACTGGTACTAATCCTTGATGAATTTATTTTGTACAATGTATTCAAATGAAAGTTTACATGTACATGTATACATGTACATGTAACTTCCTTAACACTAACCTTCCCAAATCCTCCCAAATCCTCTTTGCTAAAGTGAAGGATTTTGGAGGATTGAGGTTACATGCTACATGTACATGCTCTTTGCTAAAGTGAAGGATTTTGGAGGATTGAGGTTATTATTAGGCATACTTGCCTTTCCATGGTACATGTACATGTACATCCATGTTTGTTGTCATGATTGCAAGGTCAGTGCTTGGGTCAGTGGACACTGTTTATTGTTCCATGCATGCAGGGAGGGTCCCTGGCCATGTATGTACAGGTGTACATGTATGTATCACAGATTAGAAACACATGTGTGCATGCATGTCATGTGCTTGCTTTACTACTGAAGGATTTTGGAGGATTCAGGTTATGTGTAAGCAAATGGGCCTAGGGAGTTAGGGTTAAACCCCAGAAAAATAGCAATTCAACATTTTTTACCGTCAAATCAGCCCAAACACGGGATATCTTTAAGTAACTAAACTCTCACCAGCAGGAATTCACAAAGTGACACAACCAGTGGTCATGTTCAATAATTAACAAGCAGGAAATTAAACATTAAACAGCCAATGACACACGCTGATAATGATGTCATCAAAAGTTATCAGCTGCTAGGACTTATCTCATTTTTAAGCAGTTCGCTTCGGAGGCCGTGTATACACGCAATTTTTTTTTGTACAGCGGATCGGAGAGCGTCTAAACACGCATTCCGATTTTTGTGTGTGTCACCGGGAGACTTGTCAACACGCCACACGTGGCGTGCCGTCGTGGCGGCTGACTTGTATACACGCAATCGTTTCTCGGAGTCCATGGGGTCACGGTTCGGTGGCCCCGGACAAAATGCACTGCAAACACTGAACGAGTTCACTCTTTTTGTTGATTTTTGCGTAATCCCTTTATCCAAGACCTGTTCCTTTGACGTACATGTACCAGCCAAGAATTTGTAAAGACGGATTTATATCCATTGTTTACGAGGCCTTCGATCTCTCTCCGGGTATGCCGTCTTTTCGACCGGGCGCTGGTCGCTAATACTAGGCCGTTGCATCGGAGCTTGCCAACGGTCTAATTGTGCTGAACAAACACAACCGTAATTAAAAAACTAGCCATTTAATTCTCGAAATGTCAGTGAGTAAAGGTGTTTATTTGGGTGTCCGAACTTAGTTTCATTGACAAAAAAAATTATTAATGGCTAGAAATTTTTTCAGATTTTTCACTGAAAATAAACCCGCATGGGGGACCGGAAAAAAATAAATATTCCCGACGTCAACTGGTTAAGTAAGGTACATGTACTGTTAATCTTTTGATGTTAAATGTATGTTGAGATTCAATGTACATGTGAAATCTGCACATTTAAACATGCACACTGCTGTCTGCCAGTGGAGTGTCGTGGCCGAGCGGTCTAGCTTACCGGACTCAAGTTCTGGTGTTAGCAGCAGAATGTGGGTTCGAATCCCGGCCGTGACACTTGTGTCCTTGAGCAAGACACTTAACCATAATTGCTTCTCTCCACCCAGGGGTTAAATGGGTACCTGTGAGGGCAGAGTTGGTTGATTAGCCCTATGCGCTGTAATGGCAGCAATTGAGCTGTATACTCCCCAGGGAGCTGAGATGGTTTCAGGAATGATTTATGAGCCTTATGAGCAGGGGTAATAATATAATGCGCCTTGAGCACCACTCAGTTGGTGGATACGTGCGCTATTTAAGTCCACACATTATTATTATTATTATTGCCATTAAAACTCTCTGATACACTAAATGACACTTCAGTGTACATTACGTGTTTCTCCACATACTACATGTACATGTACATTATAAATATGCACACTGCTACCTGCCATGAAATCTCTCTGGTACTCAAGGACACTACCAAGTGTAAACATGTGACCTGGTGCTACTGTTGGTGTACCTGTATTCTTGAACCACAATTTGCCAAACAAGAGATACCCATTGTTCACATGTTATCCACTGACATGTCATCCATACTGACCTCATGCTAAGGTCACATATTTCCAAGTGATTAGGACCACTCCTTATATTTCCTCGCAAAAGACTTTCAGTTCTCTGTAAAGTCATGTTTCTCTGTTCAACTGAAATCCATACATTAAGTAACTGCAGTAGTGTCAGTTACAACAGACATGCCACATTAATCATAGTAAGCATTTCCTTTAACCAGTTCACGTCGGAGGCCGTGTGTACACGCAAATTTTTTTTGCACCACGGATCGGAGAGCGTCTAAACACGCCAGAGGAAACTCCGGAATATTTGTATGCATGCCCGGTTGAGCCACGCGTGTACGGTGACATGCTCGGAAGACGTGGCCACGCGCTGTGGAAGCTTCCATTAATATAAGGTGTGTGTGGGAAAAAGAAAATTGCACAGGGGCCCAGAATTTTTTTTTTATTCCCGACGCGAACTGGTTAAAGGGAAGGAACATTAAAATTTGGTAGTGTACCTTCATTTCAATTCAAGTTTTCAAGAAATATCGTAAAACTAACCTGTGAATGCTTGATCACCATAGGAGTTCATGTTTTTGTATGTTTACAAAAGGTTATCAGCCGGAAACTTTTCCTGTGCCTGGTCTTCCTACTACTACTACTACAGCTGAACTTTTGTGGCAAGTACATGTAGCTATAGTGGTAAAAACCAGTCAACTGCCTGTTTTGACTGTTGACCCAAATATGCACACAGGAGCATTTTTGGCAGGTTTTTACTGTCATTTTGACCACCCTGAATAATACCAGACAATGCTTTTACCAGTCAAAAACGGTCGACTCATTTTGACCTGTAAATGTACATTGTTCATGTACATGTACATGTACTTACATGTACTACACGTAAAGTTTTAAAGTGTTTGACTTTTAAGTGCACTAGATACTTGCCTTGGCAAAGTATATCAACATTTTGACTGATTTTGACCCTTGCAGTCATACAAGGGTTCTCAAGAGAAGTCACAACATTGGTAGTAACCAGATTATCAAATTGACAAAGTTTTATCTGAAACTTACAAGGTGTAAAGTCAGTACACTATCAATTTATCCTAAGAAATTATTTCATCTTAAATGCTTAACCAGTTCGCACCGGGAATAAAAAAGTTTTTCCGAACCCCGTGGCGGGATTATTTTTACCGCACAAACACGACCAATGGTGCTCACCAGAGCGTGACCGGGGAGACCGCGTCTTCCACCGTATGCTTATGGCTCATTGCCACGTCGACCGGGAATCTATACAAATATTCCCGAGAATCCTGTGGCGTGTTTAGACGCTCTCCGATCCGCTGTCCAAAAAAAAATTGCGTGTATACACGGCCTCCGACGCGAACTGGTTAATAGAAAACTGCAAATGTCATGTAAAATTTAAGATGGCAAAACATAAAAACAGAAACAAGTCTTGCAAGATCAATTTGTTTGTCATTTTCTTAAAAGTGTGAGCACTTATTGTGTTGAAATTTTCACAGGTTAGTTTCATGACATATTTCTTAAAAAATAGAGGGTTGAAATGAACGTACATGTACGTTTCCATTTTCCAAATACCTAGGGTTGGGATGTTTACACGTATACACAAAATTAAATTTTCAAATTCAAGAAACGTGTAAACGAATCCTACATTTAAAAAATGGAACCTTCCATTTCCATGATATTTATATAAGACATAAAACACAATAAAGGGGGCCACTTTCCTACCGTCACGTTAGCAGTTTTTCCATTGGTTGTTATTTATTTTTAAGTACCTGAACCGACCAAAAAGTGTTTCAGCATGTGAATGGACATGCAGGCTTAATACTAGAACTAATTTGAGTTGATTTATTTTATTTTTATATTTTTTTATTTATTTTTTTACCCTCAAACTTCCATAAAAATTGGACGGAAAAAGTTACCTCACTTTTCCGTCCATTTGTTGATGGAAATTTTAGGGTAATTAAAAAAATTATAGTAATAATCAACTCAAATTATCTTTAGGATAAGCATGCATGTCTATTCAAATGTTGAAATTCTTTTTGGGTGGTTTCAGATATAAAAAAAAAAATTACAACCATAAGAAAAACTGCTAACATGATGGTAGGAAAGTGGCCCCTTTATTGTGTTTTATGTCATAAGTGGGACCAGTGGGCCCGCTATAATTATATCACGATTTCCAGGAAATTCAACTGATAATTTGTTTTTAATTTACAACCAGAAATGTTTACCCTTTCAGTCATCTAGGGTTAAATCCTGTATAGCCTAGGACTATACACTACACGTATTGGTATTCTTGGAAAACATAAATGATCACATGAAAATTACTTCCTGAAAAGTGCAAAAATGGTTAAACCTTAAGGGAAGAAGTTTATTTGGAAACATATCATTTGTTTGAAAATTACTTCCTGAAAAGTTCAGCAGCAAATTTTGACAAGTGCAAAAATGGTTAAACCTTAAGGGAAGAAGTTTATTTGGAAACATACCATTAATTTGTTTAAATCCCTCAAGCTTTCTGCACGTATACATCTGGCTGCCCACATCCTTACAACCACGCATCCATCAAAATCCACCTCCTGATTTTGCCTGATTTGGGTTGATTTAGTACTTCACGGTATATCCCAGCAGAGTATAAACCAGGATTTGAAAACAGGGCGTCCAAATTTACTGTTCTTTGAAAAACAGGGTGTCCAAATGTTTAACTTCCAATACAATTTGCATGTGTTTTACAAACAAAACAGGGTGTTTTTCCAAAAAACAACATGTGAGACCCTGAATGGGTTGAAACTTTCTAAAAGTCACCCAGTTGTTGGACTTTGATGGAATTGGTACAGTAGCCAATGCACAGCATCCATGGCTTGGTCATACACAGTCCTGAATCCAACAAAAGCAGCCAGTGGAGTTTGATGGATTTGGTACACATGGCTACATGCTCTATTCGCTGGGCTATACTGTGGAGTACAGAATCCAACAAAAGCAGCCGGTGGAGTTTGATGGATTTGGTACACATGGCTACATGCTCTATTCGCTGGGCTATACTGTGGAGTACTGAATCCAACAAAAGCAGCCGGTGGAGTTTGATGGATTTGGTACACATGGCTACATGCTCTATTCGCTGGGCTATATAGTATTAGCCAGCAATACCTTTTGGTGTCTTTTGCACGAAAAATGTGGGTCGCGCTAGCATTTCAAATTGACGCATGCGTAGTGGTTTCCCCCCGTTTTCGGGGGGAGATTCTACGAAATTCACTGTGTTTGATAGCGGTTTGTGTGTGGTAGCGGTTCGTGATTGCAGCGTTCGTGCTTAGCGCCGTCGGATCGTGTATCAAAACATACAAACATAGTTTTGAACCAAGACTAGGATTTATATTGAAAAAAAAACCATGTTGGTTGCACTGTAAAAATGGTCAAATGTGAAAACTTCACAAACACATTAAGGTTCACATTTCATTTAAGGAATGTTGTTAGTCTACTGAAAACAAATTTGGACAAAATATCTGACATCCTTGGAAAGGTCGTTGTGACATTTGGTGAGGTCATTGTGGGTTCTCTGTCATAGTCATGCTCAGGCCATGCCAGTAGGAAGGAAGTGCTTACGGGTCAAGGAAACGGGCAGTGCATCATCTGCATGTATGTTAAAAATAGGAAATCTCTGACAGATTTTGTGATGATTTGAATGAGTTCTGACGACCAACTTTTTGATGGACTGAAGTTTTGGAAATCATTTGTGTATTGGCTGCCGACAGGTATGGAATTTACTTTTTAGTTAATGATGTATATGTTTAAATACATACATGTACTTACTTTCCCCATGTTTGGATACACTTAGGCCAAACAAACTAAATGTTGTGTTTCCGGTAACACGTCCATAAAAATGATGGATAGGTAGAGAATTTTTTTTTTTTAAATATAAATTTGATGCATGCACATGTACTTTCATATGTATAGTACATGTGTATGTGTATGTATGTGCAATGTTTGAAAAAACATTTTAAACATATTTAATCATAAAATAAATTGCTTTGTTTTCTTAATTCTTTTGTACCGTGTTTAAAAAATACTCACCTAGAAAAAAAAAATTTAATTAAAAATCCGGGAAAAAAAAAATTATTGGGTCGGTGTTTTTTTTTAATTTAATTTTTTTCTTAGAAACAAGTTTCTGTTTCGCTGGTGAGAAACTTGGATTACCGGGGTAGAGAGCAAACAATTAGCCCTTAGGTAGATGATGGATGTGTACACAGGCACGCAACAAAACCATCAAGTCTGGTTTCGAATGAAAGTTGACTTGGTGAGAGTTTCTACAGCCTCAGGCTTGCTGTGGTTTTTGGTTTTGTTTTTGTCGGTTAGAATGTTTGTCAAAATGTCCAGTTGTTGCTGTATTGTATTGTTGTCCAATCCTTTTATAATGAAAGCCCAGTATAAAGATTCAAATTCAGTGCGGAAATCTAATTGAAATTAACTCCAAATGTAGAAAATATGCAGAAAAATGTTGCTTTCACTGGATTACACACGTGTAAGTAGGATTTATTAACATTCTAAAATCAGTGCAATTTTTGAAACAACCCATTCAGGCCACTCCAAGCTGTTGCAGTTGTTGCCAGTGGCCTCCTATGGTTACCCTTCTGTGCACTGTCACACCACTGAGATTGCATGGTCAAGTGGTCTCCCATTGATACATTGCAGGCCATACTAATATGTTCAAACAACCAGCTACAACCAGCTGTAAACCTGACCATGTATTTTGACTGTAAACACACCTATACAAAACCACTGCAGACTGTGGTTTGTAATGGCCTTCAGTGTGTGTTGAGTATGTAATCAGTTTCCAACAGTGCTGAATTTTCCCCAAAAAGTTCCCCTTTTGCAGGATTTTGCAGGATATGGGGTATTTACATGAAGGGTTAAAAACCCTATACATGTACTTCCAATCGGGATTGCGATCCAACATTTGGCGGAAATATTGATAACAAACTGTATAAAGAGTGCAACACACTCAGATTAAAAAGTACATTGTACATATGTCATACATGTGTCATTGAATACATGTCTCATTCTATCATGGATGTTAAGCCCTGATATATAAGGCCAAGTAAAAAAAAATACCAGTTGATCGTCCTGGTTTTTTCAAAAAGAGGAGGATGAGGACCTTTTTATTTATTTTTTTTAAATTTTTTTCCAAGATGGCCGCCAAGCATTTAAATTCAAAATGGCCACCAATTTTTCAGTTTGAAATCACCGCCAACTTTTTTTTTATAGCTATCGAACAAGTACATGTAGTTGAGTAAAAATATTCATGTTAAACAATGTTTGATGTATTTTGTTAAACCCAAGTAAAAATACATGAAAAATTTACTCTTTTTGTGGACAAGTATAAAAAATAAAAAATAATTTAAAAAAAGGATGCGTCCTCAAAAAAGGATGCGAGCTGGGACGATCAACTGGTATTTTTTTTTACTTGGCCTAAAGTACAAGTATTTGTTATTCTTAGAATGCAGGGTTCAATGAACTTGTAGTAGGCATTTCTTGTCATTTACATGTACATTACGTATGTTTATAGTTATAGAACAATTTGTCACTGTTGTATTCATTGCCATCCAATCCACAGTTTTTTTTGTCACCATACCACAGGCAATTTATACATTGTTATTTTTTGTTAAAGATGTTTATTTCATGTGAATTCTAACACTAGCACTAACAAGCCTACCCATATTGTGTAAAGATAACATTGGACAAATCTGAAATTTTTCGATCTAGAATGAATATAAATTTAATCTAAATGCATTTTTCACTGTTTGTTTGCAACACAATGAGATAAGCTGAAACTTTCACAGGTTGATTTTTCAACATGTTTGTCTTGATTTTTATAAAGTACATGTATGGGCATAAATTTACACATGTGTACTGGCTTTAAACCAGCATGTACATGTAAGTACATGTACATGTAATTATAGCAGGAAAAAAGTGGCAAAATTTGACATGAAAACAATTCTACAGACATTTCACCAAAAGTGTATATATCGGCTTTAAAGAAAAACATTCATAAATGCCCAAGGCAGTTTAGTTAGCTTAGACAGTTTAGGCAGTTTAGGCAGTTTAGTTAGCTTAGACAGTTTAGGCAGTTTAGGCAGTTTAGGCAGTTTAGTTAGCTTAGACAGTTTAGGCAGTTTAGGCAGTTAAGGCAGTTAAGGCAATCTGATTGGACAAAATGCAATCACATTCATAAATGCCCAAGACAGTTTAGGCAGTTTAGGCAGTTTAGGCAGTTTTGGCAGTTTAGGCAGTTTAGACAGTTTAGGCAGTTTAGACAGTTTAGACAGTTTAGACAGTTTAGACAATCTGATTGGCCAAAATGCAATCACATGGGGGTGTATTAATGGATGGCTTATCAAAATCAGAACAGCGCGTATGCACCAGCTGTTCACCAGCTGTTTTGTGCGACACACAACACGGATTTCATCCAATCAGAGTGAGAAAGATTGGCATCACGTGCCTGACTCATGTACTTTGGAAGTGTTTTCATGTGTCCCCAAAACTTGAATTTGCCCATTTCTATTTGGCTTTATTCAACAAATGTTACAATTTTTGTACCTTTTGAAAACGAAATCAATACGGGCATTTAATCGGAATTGGGATAACAGTTTGACGCTTGGTCTGTACCGCAACAAACTGTTATTCTCTTAGTGTTGTCACGATCAGAGCAAACTTTCAACATGGAATCGGCATCCTAGTTTAAGACAGGACACAGTGACTGAAAATTACTGGCTCATTTATGCAGCAGCAATTGTACATGTACTGTAATATGACCTTATCGTGTGGGGTATTATTTTCAGTTACTGAGTTAAAAATCTAAAACTAGCACTCCGATTCCATTCCCCTGTTGATCGTGACGATATTGTTCCTTGTCTTGAAATAAAATACTAAAATTCAGTGCAGGGTTACAACCTGTAATTATAACAGCCATAAAAGTAGCCAAGTTTGGCAATAAAAACAATTCTATGAAATAGAATCTTACATGTAGGGTGTAAATGGTGTTACCCAGTAGTCATATGTCAAAAGGTCTTATAAATCCATATTTTACCAATAGTTCTAATTGGTAATTGGACCCTCAGCAAGCTGGTTTTTGTTTATGTGTTTCAGGTGAAAGGGCACAAGCTTTTTTTTCTTGAGTGTTTTGTTCACCTATCATTTGTGTCTGCTAAGGATACCCGACTGAAAATTCCATTACCCGGTTCTATTTTTCGGTTCCAAATACCCATAAATGACTTTTGAAAATTACGACTGACCATTTTAAGCCACACATGAAAGTCTTTGAAATTTTTTTATTTTTTATTTTTTTAAATATAATTTGCCATCAAAATAGCATAAAAAACACAGGCGATACATCTGTTTATTTATGAAAGGATTCACATAACGGGAAATTTTGCCAACATTACCATTGTTAATTGAGTAGTAATTAGTTCTGAAAAGAACTGGAGGTTACAACTTCAGTTCTTTTCAGAACCAATTACTACTCAATTGAGAATTTCACATGGTGTCACCGCAATTAGTCTTACTTATCCTCTTCACCATGCAAAGCTACAAGTTTTACCTATTACCATTGTTATTGTACCTTTTCTTAAAAAATAGCTAGTATATTTTAAAATACAACTAGTATATTTTCAGGTTCTGCTATTTCAAGTTCATACTATAACTGTATAAAATACGATCCCTTACAGGATTAAGGATTAGAAGATGTAACCTATCATGTATGAAGGAAGGTGTGGTGTCTTTCCGTTAAGAGGATCACCAGACTTAAGTACATGCCCCCCCCTACCTCCTCCCTCAAAGAAATTTAAAAACTGATAACTAGTTCGGACAGCCAGACACTAAACAACAAGTCCCCTAGTCTATATTTAGCCAAAGTGATTATCCAGAAATCAACCCAGGGTTCTGGTGCTGATTTCCTAGTGTAGAATCCCTCAGGTCCTGTCCCAGTTGACACCTCGAGGGGACAAGCTAAAGGGGACAGGTGGGGCTTCCCTAAAGAGGTGGTCCTGTTGAGAGGGACCAGTGATTTTAAAGGGGCTCGCCAGTCAACATTGGGCATGTGTCCATCAAATTCAGCACTATTGGAAACTGGTACTTTCACCTCTTCACTAAGTGCTGAATATGAAAGATCAACAAAAATGCATGGTGCATTTTGAAGATAAGGGCATGTTTCCAAAGGTGCATTGATGGATTTTGGAGGATTCAGGAAGGTTCCTAGCCAGAATGCCTTGGGGTGTAGGATTAAACATATATGATAAACTATATTAAGAATCATTTGATATACATGTGTTATGTATTTTGAAGTTGCCAATTGTCTTGACTGCCCCTTTAAAAAAACTTTCTGATTAAATTTTTTTTTTTTAAATGACGAGTCTACAATAACTTGACTGTCAAAACTGGGTTATGACTTTTGTTTAAATATTTTTAAATTGAATTTGATATGAATCAAAGTGGATATAAAATTAAGGATTTTTTGGGGTCATATTTTTTGGCCATTTTACAGAAAGTTGTCATCTTCATCAGATCACTGCTATTTTATTTGAAAAGAAAAAACAAAACAAACAAATACGTTAAAAAAACATGTTTCTCAAAATAATCATGATCAGTATGGTTTTACAGTAATAAATGTATGTCCCTAAATGAATTTTAATTGTGGAGTCCAATCATAAATTCATCTAGGCACTTAATTACGGTTAAACTGAGCTTTTCAATTCAGGAAATATCTCACTTTTAGGAAATATTTCTTTTCCTTCCTAAAAGGTTACATTAAGTATTGTTCCAATGAAAAAAAAAATTGCTAGGAATTTGCTGGGAAAATAACAGGTGATACAACCTCAAGTCAAGTACATGTACAGCGACAGAGATTATAACAGTGAATAATTTCACAAGTATCCCATAGAAAAATGCAATATAAAAATTCACAATTTAGTACAAAAATAGTATCACATATCATATTATCTATGATTTTGGTGTCAAACGTTTGAGATACATGTAGATATTGTTCAGTAGGCAAAACAAATATTTGAAAAATGAGATAGTGGTCTTAAGAAAATTACAGAACTCTTCGCTGTACAGACCTGGCTCAAGCAATTGACCACAATACTTCAAGAACTTCACAAGAGGTTTCTATACATATCTCTTGATTCTTACAAAGTACAATGTATGGATCGTTTATACATTTCACCCAAAGTGGCTATTGGCTTTAACTCAAGAAGGCCCCATAAATAGGTGCTTAACCAGTTCGCACCGGGAATGAAAAAGTTTTTCCGAACCCCGTGGCGGGTTTATTTTTACCGCACAAACACGACCAATGGTGCTCACCAGAGCGTGACCGGGGAGACCGCGTCTTCCACCGTATGCTTATGGCTCGTTGCCACGTCGACCGGGAATCTATACAAATATTCCCGAGAATCCTGTGGCGTGTTTAGATGCTCTCCGATCCGCTGTCCAAAATAAAATTGCGTGTATACACGGCCTCCGACGCGAACTGGTTAACCCTCCTACAATAGCTGCACTTTAGTGGCAAGTAGCTATCGAGGTCAAAACCAGTCAACTGCCTGTTTTGACTGTTGACCCAAATGTGCACACGGGGGCATTTTTTACTGGTTTTTACTGTCATTTTGACCACCCTCAACAATACAAGACAATGCTATTTTTACCAGTTAAAATGGTCGACTCATTTTGACCTGTAAATAATAATAATATAATAATAATAATAAAGATTTGTAGCGCGCACATATCCACCCTGCTGGGCACTCAAGGCGCGGAAAAAAAGATAAAACCTGAATACAAACAATATACAATGATAGCATAGGGAAAAATTATGTACTGAGATACATGTACCTACAATGCAATTACAAATATACATCATCTTTGAAGAGTTGTGACATAAGATGAGTTTTAAGCATTGACTTAAATCTAGTTATACTATGACAAGATTTGAGTTCAGTTGGAAGATGATTCCAGAGTCTCGAAGCCGCGACAGAAAAAGACCTATCACCCCAGTTCCGTTTTGAAGTTGGTTCCTTAATGCTAGGTTCCCACTGTCGTGCGATCCGTTACGAACGCCACGATTGGCAATTAGTAGCTGATCGTGGAATTTTTGTTTCCTTTTCTGATATTTCACGATTTGGATGCAAGTTGATGCGAGTCGATACGTTCTGGTACGATTTGGTGCGCTTGGATGCGATATAGGCACGATTGGTCAATTTCAGATGACACGATCTGTCACGATCTGGTCTCCCGTTCAGATACGATCAGATACGTTCGGATAGGATTGTCCCGATTGAGTCCACGATTGTGTCCCGATCTGACACGATCATCATGATCGGGGTCCCCGATTTTGGACGATCTGATACGTGCAGATACGTTCGGATACGTTCCGATACGATCATCACGAACCGATGCGCTCTTTTGCGATCGGATACGATTGTGGTGGCGATGTCTTTCACGATCGGGATGGAGAGTGATCACGATTTGAGCCACGATTGAACCCCGACGGGTACATATACAGCCCGACTGACCATGGACTTCATTGTTTCTTGAACTTCTACAGAGTGAAGACTACAACCCACAATCATTGACCAAACAAATGTGCTCTCTTCAAGTGTAGATTGATGAATGAAGCTCAATCAATCTTGTCCGGTATATATATGGTCGCGAGAACTCGTAACAGATCGTGGCGCCCGTGAACAAGCGTTACTAATCGTATCTACCGCATCTACCGCATCTACTCGCATCTACCGTATCAACTCGTATCAAATCGTGAGTCAATCATGTCCGGTCGTGAGCGATGGTACCCGACAGAGCGTAACAGATCGTGACAGATCGTGGGAGATCGCAGCGCATCTCAACAGAGCGTGGTGTTTGTCTTGTCCAAGGTTGATCCCGATCACCACGATTTCGAAGCACTATAGATGCGATCTGTCGCGCTTTGTTACAATCCAATACGATCTCATGCGATGATCACGATTAAAAATTAATCGTGTTGATCGTAATAATAATAATAATAATGTGTGGATTTATATAGCGCACGTATCCACCAACTAAGTGGTGCTCAAGGCGCATTATATTATTATCCCTGCTCATAAGGCTCATAAGGCTCATAAATAATTCCTGAAACCATCTCAGCTCCCTGGGGAGTATACAACTCAATTGCTGCCATTTCTAGCGCATATAGAGCAAACCAACTCTGCCTTCACAGGTACCCATTTAACCCCTGGGTGGAGAGAAGCAATTATGATTAAGTGTCTTGCTCAAGGACACAAGTGTCACGGCCGTGATTCGAACCCACATTATGTTGCTAACACCAGAACTTGAATCCGGTAAGCTAGACCGCTCGGCCAAACATGTTCTACGATCAACACGATTGCCACGACTGACCTCAAGATCTGATAAGATCTGATAGGATCACCACGATTACTCCACGATTAAGACCACGATTTCAATCGTGGCGCGAATCGTGATAGTGGAAACGGGGCATTAGGAGTGACATGTTGCTGGAGTGCAAATTGCGTGATGGAGTGTAGACTTTAAGCAGTTCAGAAATAAATTGGAGCAATGTTATTAAAAGATTTATGAACAATTAGCATTTATAAGTTTAAAAACAATTCTCTGTGAAACAGGAAGCCAGTGCAGTTCTTTCAAGATTGGCGTGATATGGCATGACTTTCTGGACAAAGTCACAACACGAGCTGTGTTTTGTATGTGCTGAAGACGCGATATTTGATTCTGCGGGAGACCGTAGAGGAGAGCATTCCCGTTATCGATCCGTGATGTGACAAACGCATGTATAATTTGTTCAGCAGCACTTTTATTCAAGTATTTCCTTATTCGGCTAATATTTCTGATATGAAATGATGATATGCGAACAATGTTGGAGATATGAGGTTTTACAGTCATTGTCAAGTCAAATATAACGCCCAAATTACGTGCTTGTGATGAGGGGGTTATTTGCAATGTACTTACTACATGTACACGTGAGGTTTGACAGTGTTCGACTTTTAAGTGCACTAGATGTAAGACTAATTGCGGTGACACCATGTGAAATTCTCAATTGAGTAGTAATTAGTTCTGAAAAGAACTGGAGGTACAACTCGACGTTTCGATCAGTGTGCTCTGATCATCCTCAGGTAGATATACCTTGACATGTATATCATTTTGACTGATTTTGACCCTTGCAGTCACAGGAGGGTTAATGTGTACAAGTGCATGTCAGGACTGTTTCACCATAGACTAGTGTAGCTTGTGTACATGTACATGTACATACATGTACATGTACATACATGTACATGTACATGTGCATGTACATGTGCATGTTGTGTGCATGTGTAGGGCCCAGTTGTGTTACAAGGACAGCCCTGCCAACCCTAATTTGCCTGTTTGTGGTTTTGATGGACATATCCCACCCATTTAAGGGAAGGTACATGTACAACATTGGTAATAATTACCTGTTGACAAAATTACCAATTTGTTACCTGAAAGTTGACTTGATGTGAAGTTGGTAATCATTAAAGGGGACAGGTGGGGCTTCCCTAAAGAGATGGCCCTCATGCTGTGCTGTCATCACAGTGATTGAGAGGGACCAGTGATTTTAAAGGGGCTCACCAGTCAACATTGGGCATGTGTCTTCACGGACGTTGAGTGACGTTTGCTTGTTACATATATAGGGGCAAAACTTTCTACATACAAAATGTACAGTTCAATACACATATGAGAAACTGTATTAAGAATCATATGACATTATGTCATTATGTCTTTTGAAGTTGCCAATTGTCTTGACTGCCCCTTTAAAAATCTTTTTTGATTTAAAAAAAAAAAAAAAAAAAAAAAATTACGAGTCTGCAAAAACTTGACTGTCAAAACTGGGTTATAACTTTCTGTCTGTAATTGTAAAGTGTTCTCATTTCGGAGAAAATGCAAACAATTCAAATTTAAAAAAAAAGAAGAAAATTGCCGCTTGGCTTACGTCTGACAATTTTTATCTGACACTTTTATGGTTAGACTCCTATTGAGCTGAACTTAAACAGTTTTATTGTAGTATAATGTCTACACATTGATTCAGAGAAAGAAAGCACACTCATAGAATCAGTTTTGCCGAAATTAGTCACTGTGTTCATTTAAAACTAGGACACCGATTCCATGCCCCGTCGAAGGTCTGCTCTGATCGTGACAGTACTGTCCCTTTAAAGCCAGTATTGCAAGATAAGGAGCATTTGATATCATTCATGCTGTCACACCAGAAATCCTGGGTTATGTTGTATTTTCAAGGTCTCTCTTTTTATAATACCCACTCTGCCCTTCTGGTGGGTCCTTGCTCTATGGTCTGTCTGTGGTTTCTGTCTTAGACTTTTAGAGGGTCAGTGATGTAAGGTAAGTGAGTTTTTTTTTAGAGGATTGGGGTTAGGTTTGATGCAGTGAATCCAAGAAAGTCATGGCAAGGGGGTGGCTGACCCCTTTTTGTGTGTTGACAAGCTAAGTAGTGTTCATTGTCTTGTTTGTTCCTTCCTCCATCATGTGTTCAGGGAGTCTGAACAAAGATGGCCGCATACATGTACCTGAAGGTGTATACATGTAGATAGAAAACAGTTCAATCTATGGCCTATGTCAGGCTATAAAAACTATAAAAACCTATATTTCAAAATGGGAACCTTTATTTCTCCAAAAAACCTATAAAAACCAATATTTTTAATCTCCTGCAACACATTTTCAACTTCCTCATAAAATCCTCATGGCTTTGAAGAAAAATTACTTCCTAAGTACATGTAGGCCTATAAAGAGGTGAAGCCAAAACAGTAGCCAAACTGTAACATGTGTACTGCTCTTAGATTTTCTGCCTGACAGGGTATGGGTAATGTACTTTGTTGCAAAAAGTACTCAGAAGGCAGGCAATTTACCCAAAAACTTGTTACTTAATCACGAGAAATAACCTATAAAAGTCTATATTTTGGCATTTGGTAAACCTACAATAACCTATATATTTTGCTTAAAAAACCTGTTTAAAAACCTGTATTTGGTAGATTAGGCACTGGAAGGCCTGCTATGTTAAATACAGAGTTCAAAATTCCCAATAGACCAAGAATGCAAAGACATGTAGGGTAAGTTGCAGTAATGAACAATGGTGTGAGGAGATTTAATACAAGGGAGCAACTACATGTATATTAGGGTTTGATTAAGGGAATAATAGTTTGTTGGACGGTCTTTACCGCAGGTTAATGACCGGTTTTGGGCGTGGTCACGGACGATAAGAACCAAGCTGAAGGCGAGGTCCTTATCGCCTGTGAGCATGCACAAAAGACCAAGCGTCAAACTGTTATTCCGATTCGTAAATGCCCGTATCGATTTCGTTTTCAAAATGTACATTTGAATAAATGCATAAAGCCAAATAGAAATGGGCAAATTTATGTTTTGGGGAAACAGGAAATGCTTCCAAAGTACACGAGTCAGACGCATGATCCCAATCTTCGTCGCGCTGATTGGTTCAAATCTGCGTCGTGCGTCCCACAAAACAGCCGGCGAACAGCTGGCACATTACACGCTGCTCTGAATTTGATAAACCATGTCTTTACCATCTGTTAATCCACCCCCACGTGATTACATTTTGTCCAATCAGATTATCTAAACTGTCTCGGGCATTTGTGAATGATGTTTTAAGTTGCAATGATCAAGGAGGACATCTTGGCTCCAATATTTACCTGGATTCTGTTCAATTCTGTTTGGAAAATCAAACAAGCTGGTGGTACAGGGAACATCTTCCCTATGAATCTTCGATCACTGCCCCACCAAAGTGATCAATATGTGCTGGTACAAAGACCAGATTTTAAAAAGGAATTTTAAAAAGCCAGAGTGTCATTTTTGTAAATTTATTTTTTTGACACATGTTTTTAATTTCCATTTTCGCAAAGATGACATGGGAAATCATTAATCAGGTCATGGCCTTCTCTAGGATCAGGTCAATGAAACTGACTATTTGCAGGGATCCATTTTGTCAAAATACATAAAATCAAACGAAACGAAACAAAGTGTGTTATGACAGTAAACAGCTTTGTGAGAAGGTGTGGCTTAATCCCGGTTTTTAAAAACCTGAATCCAATTAAGGATTTCTTGCTCAAAATCATCGGTGATCTTACTACAATTTTATATTTTAGCTGCCCATGTATGCTTGCTGTTACCAAATGGTCTTCTACAAATTATGTCTTCTCCATAACAACATGGGTCCGATATGTAATTATAGACCAAAATTGCAAGAAAAGTATTCCCCGCGGGGAGGTGGGGGGGGAATCATGTAAGTTATTTCACCAGCCCTTAGCTTCATGTCATATTTTCTTCTTCTTCTTAGTCCATCAAATGCATTTTTGGAATTCCTTTATCCTGGTGGCTGGTCGAATACATCTCTACTACATGTACTTGAAATCACACCTTTTCTCTTTTTGGTCAAAGGTAGTATACACCTGCTCTTCCCATCTTGTCACTTTTGTTGCTTTTTCCCCTGATGGGTTATGTCAAGCTCTCCCTGGGACAGTCTGTCAGTTTCTCTGCTCAATAAATTAACTGTTTCCTCCATATTTACACTGAGGATCATATCCGAAGCCACATACATGTAGTGTACGTTCAAGTACATGTAAGAAGTACAATGTAGTAAGGTTTGTGGTAGTACAATGTACCATGTAAACAATCTCTTAACAGTGTATACGTTCCTTTTTTTTCACTAAAGAATGATACCTGAACTCGTGTATTTTCACAATATTTTTTTGTTAACGACACAATGTAATAAGCTGAAATTTTCACAGGTCAATCATTTCATGTATCTTGATTCAATGAGTAAGCATACTCATAGAAGCAGTTTAGCCAACATGACCAATGTTGTACCTTCCCTTCAATGTATATCTTGATTCAATGAGTAAGCATACTCATAGAAGCAGTTTAGCCAACATGACCAATGTTGTACCTTCCCTTCAATGTATATCTTGATTCAATGAGTAAGCATACTCATAGAAGCAGTTATGCCAACATTACCAATGCTGTACCTTCCCTTCAATGTATATCTTGATTCAATGAGTAAGCATACTCATAGAAGCAGTTATGCCAACATGACCAATGCTGTACCTTCCCTTCAATGTATATCTTGATTCAAAGAGAGTAAGCATACTCATAGAAGCAATTATGCCAACATTACCAATGTTGTACCTTCCCTTCAATGTATATCTTGATTCAATGAGTAAGCATACTCATAGAAGCAGTTATGCCAACATGACCAATGCTGTACCTTCCCTTCAATGTATATCTTGATTCAAAGAGAGTAAGCATACTCATAGAAGCAGTTATGCCAACATGACCAATGCTGTACCTTCCCTTCAATGTATATCTTGATTCAAAGAGAGTAAGCATACTCACAGAAGCAGTTATGCCAACATGACCAATGCTGTACCTTCCCTTCAATGTATATCTTGATTCAAAGAGAGTAAGCATACTCATAGAAGCAGTTATGCCAACATGACCAATGCTGTACCTTCCCTTCAATGTATATCTTGATTCAATGAGTAAGCATACTCATAGAAGCAGTTTTGCCAACATTACCAATGTTGTACCTTCCCTTCAATGTATATCTTGATTCAAAGAGAGTAAGCACACTCTAAGCAGTTTGGCCAACATTACCAATGTTGTACCCTTACCTTCAAATGTGTATATTGATTCAAAGAGAGTAAGCATACTCATAGAAGCAGTTTTGCCAACATTACCAATGCTGTACCTTCCCTTCAATGTATACCTTGATTCAATGAGTAAGCATACTCATAGAAGCAGTTTTGCCAACATTACCAATGTTGTACCTTCCCTTCAATGTATATCTTGATTCAATGAGTAAGCATACTCATAGAAGCAGTTTTGCCAACATTACCAATGTTGTATCTTTAGCCCTTTTCACACGACAAATGCAAACTAGGGTCCTTGGTCTCGGGCGCCAGTTGTATTGACCACGGACGTTGGTCAAACTCGGATACGACCTTTCACATGGCGAAGAAACCAACGTCCCGTGTCACATAGCCTTCATCTTTTGGGGTGTCAAAGGTCAACATTGTTTATAGTGCAGTTAACTGGTATCCGCACAGCTAGCGTGGAATCGCTATTGCATGTATTGATTACCATTCATTTTCCTGCACTATTGTATTGTATGTTTATTGTTAGCGTCTGTCCTCACTCTCTCGACCACATGGCGAAAAACGATATAGAATCGGTAATTTTTGAGCAAATGTCCAAAACATCATCGAAGAAAAAACCCCAAAAGCGGAGCACATGGACGTACGACGAGACCATCCAGCTGATTACGGTGGTAGGCTCCACTGAAGTCCAAAAAAAGCTGGATGGTGTCATCCACAACCACAAAGTGTGGAAAGACGTGGCGGGGGAAATGGGAATGACACACTCGGCTGAAAAGTGCTACGACAAGTGGAATTACTTAAAAAGGAAATACCGAGAGGTGAAGAAAAAGAATGACAAAAGTGGACGGGGCAGGAAGTCGTTCATATTTAGCAACAAAAGCATCATCATTAACTGTTCGGGCGTCGCCATCTTGATTTAAAGGCATCCTGGGAAATTTTCTTCTTGTGCGCATGCGTGGTAGCTGTCGCGAAACAATGGTCCTTGGTCTCTGTGCGGTTTGTTCATTCAAACGGCCTATCATGGTGAACTTTCACAACGGTGTGTTTTTTTGTTGCTGGTCTCGACCGTGGTCAGGAAAAGACTATGGACCTGTGTTTGTGCAGAGCAGAGGTACATTTCACACGAAGTGTATTTGACAACGTTGTGTTCTTCGGACCATGGACCCCCTGCTTATTTCCCTCGTGTGAAAAGGGCTTTTGGTTCAATGTATATCTTGATTCAAAGAGAGTAAGCACACTCATAGAAGCAGTTTTGCCAACATTACCAATGTTGTACATGTACCTTCCCTTCAATGTACATGTATATCTTGATTCAAAGAGAGTAAGCATACTCACAGAAGCAGTTTTGCCAACATTACTAATGTTGTACCTTCCCTTCAATGTATATCTTGATTCAAAGAGAGTAAGCACACTCATAGAAGCAGTTTTGCCAACATTACCAATGTTGTACCTTTGGTTCAATGTATACTATCTTGATTCAAAGAGAGTAAGCATACACATAGAAGCAGTTTTGCCAACATTGCCAATGTTGTACCTTCCCTTCAATGTATATCTTGATTCAAAGAGAGTAAGCATACACATAGAAGCAGTTTTGCCAACATTGCCAATGTTGTACCTTCCCTTCAATGTATATCTTGATTCAAAGAGAGTAAGCATACACATAGAAGCAGTTTTGCCAACATTGCCAATGCTGTACCTTCCCTTCAATGTATATCTTGATTCAAAGAGAGTAAGCATACTCATAGAAGCAGTTTTGCCAACATTACCAATGTTGTACCTTTGGTTCAATGTATACTATCTTGATTCAAAGAGAGTAAGCATACTCATAGAAGCAGTTGTACCAACATTACCAATGTTGTACCTTCCCTTCAATGTATATCTTGATTCAAAGAGAGTAGGCCCTAAGCATTACTCATTGAAGCAGTTTTGCCAACATTACCAAAGTTGGCAAAACTGCTTCAATGAGTAATGCTTAGGGCCCACTGAGTATACAGTGCTATACACATGTCGGTGTAGGGCAAAATTAAATCAATTGTTTATCTCCCGACGCAAGAATTTCACCAACCTATATATATCACGGAACCCGCTGCTATATGGGATTCTAGCCGGCCAATTGTCATCGGGCAAGCTCGGTGGTCGAGAGGTTAAGACGTCTGCACTAGTAAGCAGGAATTCGTGGGTTCGAATCCCGCCCGAGTCGCCTGTGTAGCTTTTTCACAGACACTTGGAAAGCACTGAGTATACAGTGCTATACACACGTCGGTGTAGGGCAAAATTAAATCAATTGTTTATCTCCTGATGCAAGAATTTCACCAACCTATATTACCAATGTTGTTCCTTTGGTTTAATGTATATCGTGATTCAAAGAGAGTAAGCGTACTCATAGAAGCAGTTTTTACAGAAGTCATACATGTACATGTCCATGTATCTTCTGTATAATTGTGTTTGCTTATCAGTGGATAAACTGAACAGGACTTTCCTCAGACGGATCAACAGTTTGTGTGTAAAGCGGCCCTTAGGATGTTTGCAGATACTGCAGAGTCAAGAGTGTGATTAAGCTGTGGACTTGTTAAGCCAACGTAAAACATGTCTGTCAACTCTGGTCAAAAGAAACCCACAAGACAATATTGGTAATCTTCCATAACAGGTATGTTTGGTGTGAAGTCAATGATGGTATCATACCAGGTGCATAGACAGGGAGATGGTCAACCCATCCTTGGGCTGTTTGAATAATTGTGAATGGTATGGAGATATTGTGTTAAGAATTCTCGCCTATGTACAAAAATTACAACAACAGTCTCTCAAATGTCTTAAATTGTCCCAAATGTTTCCCAAAATGTCAATTGTATAACACATTATATGTAATTTTAATTATATTATGAAAACTCATATCTTCTGAACTAAAGTAGGTACAACTGTACTAACGTTATTTTTCATGATCATGAGGAAGTATTATTGTTTCGGATGACTTTCACATGACCTGATGTGACCTTTACAAACAGGAACTTCAATTTCAACACATTCTAACACAATGTAGGTATTTTGAAGATGATACTGATATTGTCATGATAAAAGACGTCAGACATTTTCAAAAAATATTTTGATGATGTCATCTTTTCGTTGAACTGGAAGTTCACTCGAACGCCTAATGTTTGTTAAAACCAAACACTTCAGCTCGAGTTATTTTAATTTTTTTAAAAACATATTTGAAAAAAAAGTGGCAAATAAAAAAATGCGTCACAATGAAATTTGACCCTATTGTACCCTTAAAGGGGCGGGGCATTTTTTTAAATTATTTCTTCAATTAAAATATTTTCCAGGGAAATTTTTGGAGGGCTACATTTACAAAAAATCCACAGCCCCTCCCATGACAAATTTATGGCTACGCCCCTGCATTAAACCTCCCTTAAAATGTCTCTGTCTCAGGCAAGGTCATTTTAGTTACAAATGATTTTACAAATGAGTATGGTGACTAATAACTTGTTAATTAATACAAAATATTTTTCATCTCAGTCACATTGTTCATTATATGCATGAAAGATTTGTGCGCACTGAGCTGTTTCCCAGGGTCGGCAATCCCATGTGTAGGATGTTTTTGAATTATGAGTCAGAATCACTCAAGGGTGCTTTTTTGACCTTAAATGCCCCAGGGGGAGGAGAACAGAAGTGGTTTTTATAAAGTAATTAGAGTCATCTGGCTTGTTTGTGTTCAAGTCGCTCAAAAGGTGGACAATTATTATTTTTATGGATATATGCCTTGTAGGCTAGCTGTTGGCTGTTTGTATACTCCCTGCCTGGAGAAGAAGGGGTCTGTGTGGATTAATGAATCTTTGACAAGTGCACACCTGTGCACCCTCGGAATTACGCCAGTCACCCTGCTGGGTATCACCTGGGTCTTGTGACAGTTCCAGAGCGTTGAATCGGCTGTGTGGGCTTCAGGTGTGGTATCTATGACATGTTGTAAATTTTGAGGACTCCGATTACCCTCTTTGTGGAGTAGGAGTGTGAGTAAATATTTGAAAAGGACAGGGAATGGTGCCAATCTAAATTCTCTGGATTAGTTGAAGATTAGGTATAGAATTCGAAATTCAGAAATTCACCACATTTGTTGAGTTTAAAGTGCACCACTAACAGCCAACCTGACTAAAACCCACTCCACATGTTGACCTGGGTGCGATTTGAACCCAGATCACAAAAGTTGTAGACAAAGAAAGTACATTTACCTCAACACCAACCTGTCAATAACCTAATCCACATGTTGATCTGGGTGGGATTTGAGCCCAGATACCAGAAGTGGAAAACGAGTAAAGTACAAAGTACATGTATGCAAACCCTGACAACAACTCAGTCCACTTGTCGCCTTTGGTGGAATTCGAACCCAGATCACAGCAGTGTAAGACAAGGAAATTACTGCTACATGTGTATGTTAGCCCGACAATAACCCAATCCATTAGTCAACCTGGGTGGGATTCGAACCCAGATCACAGAAGTGGAAGTACCACTATTTGTGTAAGTTAGCCCAACAATAACCCAATCCACTAGTCAACCTGGGTGGTATTCGAACCCAGCTTACAGAAGTGGAAGACAAGGTACATGTAAGTACCACTATTTGTGTATATGTACATGTATGTTAACCCGACAATAACCCAATCCATTGGTCAATCTGGGTGGGATTCGAACTGTGATCTGGTCACAGAAGTGGAAGACAAGGTAAGTACCACTATTTGTGTATGTTAGCCCAACCATAACCCAATCCACTAGTCGACCTGGGTGGGATGTAAACCCAGATCACAGAAGTGAAAGACACGGTAAGTACCACTATACGTGTATGTTAGCCCGACAATAACCTAATCCATTGGTCAACCTGGGTGGGATTCGAACCCAGATCACAGAAGTGGAAGACAAGGTAAGTATCACTACATGTTGACCTGGGTGGGATTCAAACCCAGGCCACTGTTGTTGAAAGCAAGGAATACATACGGGTCATTCCACCAGGTTGGGACAAAACCACTTTTACAGGGGTGTCTCTTTTTACAGCATTTTTTTCCACTTAAGACTTTAAAATCAATTTTATTTAAATACATGATGTTTTAGTCAATTGTTAAGCATTATTGTTAGGAGGAAAAAATAAATACAAAATAATTCCTGTATGTGAGATTTATTTCAGTTTCTTGTGGTGTACCCCCTTTTTAAAGACTTGTTTGTGTTACAACAAAACACAAACAAAAATACTGCCGGTTTTCTTTTAGTGAAGAAAAATAACAATTAAGAAAATGCATGTATTAATTTTAAAGACATTCTCAACCTTCCAGAAAATAGTAATTTGCATTCAAACACTGCTCCATTTTTTTTTCACAGCACAATAAAATCACACTTACCTACGTGATGCGTGGTGTCCCCTTAAAAAAATCTGTAAAACGTTGGTATTATGATGTTGATCATCTATAACATTAATTAAATAATAAATCAGAGTGTCCCACAATTGTAATTAGTGATTCTAGTTTACACAGAAAACATTATATAAAACAAACTCTACTTAGTTTTCCGTGCACGAATCTTAAAAACAGCAGACCCATTCATGGTGTCCCTACACATATTAATCACGTAGGTATACTTTCCGACAGCTATAAAACAAACAATCCCAACATTGAGAACGCGCCTGTCATGACAGGGCACTATGCCTTGCAGCTTCATGTGGGTACAAAGGTCAATGTAATTTTCCATTCGTACTGCTAGCTAGAGACATCTGTTTGTGTGGTGTCCCCATCATCACGTAGGTACCATTCTCTGATAGATTATTTCTACATTGAACAGTTGAGGATAATAAAATGTAGAATATTGGATAGTAATTATATTGCATAATGGCCTGCATCTTAACTAGGTTTAAGTTTGTGAATATTTGTATTTTAAATTTTTTAAACTATCTGCCAACGTAGGAGTGTCACATGGATACGGTGTCCCTGCAACGTACATGCATAGGTACCATTCTGTGATAGATTATTTCTACATTAAACAGTTTGGAATTGTGAAATGTACACTCCTTGATGACAGTCTTACATGTACTTGATGATTAACTTCATCGGACATAAAAAGACCTATGACAAGGCGCTGTTTTTTTCTTTCTTTTTTCTTACATACTGATTGCACTGAATGGCACATAGACATGGTGTCCATGAAAACGTAGGTACTAAATTTCATCATGCCAATGAAGCAGAAAAAATTGTGAACAAGTCTGTATTGTTTAATAATACTTCATAACATTATGTTGTGATGAATTTCACATAAACATAAGCTCTGCCAACTTATCTACTCTGTCAGAAGTCAAGAAAACACAACTTGAACAAAACATGCATTGAAACAAACATGAAAGGGACTGAATGCATCCATAAGATGGTAGACTTTTCGTCACCCAGGTTTTTTTGTGAACAAGTTCTCTGCCATTTTTTTTAATGATGTGCAAAGACATATTCTGTGGACTGTTATTAAATGTTGTATGGCTCAGGTTTATATAGTGTGTCAAAGAAAAGTGATGTTATTAAATATGGTGTCCACTGAAACGTAGGTATTTTGAAATGAGTACTAGTGTATTTCGTGCCTAATACTATCTTTGTCAATGATGCTGTACAAAAAATATAATCAAATTATAAAAATACAACATATACATGTAGGGCCACTATAAAATACATTTTCTTAGGTAGCAGTCATATTTAAATTTTTCCTATTCGTGTAACACTTTTTGCCCCAACCTGGTGGAATGACCCATACACACAACCAACAAACCAGACCATGTATACTGAAGTCATCATATCCGCTTGCAGCTGATAGCTTTCAAGGTGATCATAATGGCAACAGTCAGGTTTTTGTCTTCACAATTAGGAAATTTACCGAAATGACGTATTTAACAGCCGGTTTTTCTCTCCACAATAAGGTATTTACCGAAATGACGCACTTCCAAGAATGCATTTGGGCCGCCTTCATAGCAAATGCAATAAAATACCCTGGCATTCTAAAAATATCCGCCTTTAGTCAGAGCTGGTGGAGTTGTCTCGCCTGGCATACTATATTCTTTATGGTTCTCGGATGGATATAGCTATCGGGAGGAAGTGAACTAGCGATATTTGGGAGATGTTTTTTTCCCCCCTAGAATGCAGACGTCCAAACTGCTGATTGTTTTCTGATGTGGTTTTGCTGATGAGAGACTGGCACCAAACATTGGCTTGAGAATAACATCTTATTATTTTGGAGTACATGCAAGTTCACTATGAATCATGTGCAACATGAGGGGAAGTATCATCATGATCAGCATGGAATCGGAGTGCTAGATTTAGGCTAACCCAGTGACAGAAAAAAATACCCCACATGATAAGGCCACATCACCGTTACTGCTGCATAAATGAGACAGTAATTTTCAGTCGCTGTGTTCATCTTAAACTAGGACGCTGATTCCATGCCCTGTTGAAAGTCTACTCTGATCGTGATGATATTGTCCCTTTAATGGCAGAAGTGGATATGAGTCAGGTACATGTACGTATTAGCGGTTGGTGAAATTTCTAAAAATTGAACTGCCACTTTTCTGCGGTTTTGCAAATTTATGGGATTTGTGGGCAGAAATTAAAAATAACCTTCTTAACAGTAAATTCAATAAGTGCTTGTCACAAAATACACCAATGACAATGATGTAATGTTGGGGAAAGTGTTCAAGTAATGTACTTACATGTAGTACCCTCCCAAAATCACTGGGTAAACATTTGCACTTTATGCAGGAAAGTATACAAGTAATTTGTACCTGTCCAAACAGTGGTTCACTGTTCCTGAATTTTATAGTAACGGGAATGAGCACAGTTGATGCACAATGTTAAAATGATTAAAAGTGAAAAACAGGAAGGAATTTATGAGTGAAATGTCTTGTACTAGTTGACATAAACCGGTGAAAAGAAAAATAAAAAACACAAATTTTTTATGGGTTTTTATAGTCAATTCATGGACCTTGGCCATTGTTCGGTGATTAAATCTATATTCATTCTTTCGGTTTCCATTTTGTTTTTTGGACCATTACATGTTTACACAAAGCCGGCAAAACGATGCGTGACGCTCTTTCCATATTCACCAAATTTCCGGCATATTGTGGAAACTTAGAATACATGTATTTGCCTGGGTCCATGTGTAGAAATACATGTATGTGTTCTTGCTAAGAAACGGTCCAGTGATTTCTCAGGATTTTTCCTGATATCAGGATTTTTTTTACAAATCTTCCTTTGCCTCAAAATGTTCTTGAAATAAGAGAAGTAGCCACCAAGTAAAGAAAGAAGTAGCCTGTATTGTGTCCAAACCTCTAGTTTCTTGTTTGTGGGGATGTGGAAAGTCTGTAAATCCTCCAAAATTAAACATCCAGGAGGTTCAGGGGGCTTTGTCCTCTAGAGCCAGGAGACCCAGTCCCGCTACCCATTTTTCAGGATTTTGGATTTTTGTCAAATCATTTTGGTTGTCTTACATGTAGGGGGTGTGGCCAAGTCTCCAACGGTGATTGGTCAATACACCAATCCAGTTATGGCCATAGTCTCCGCCCACCCTTAGCAACGCTGAAAATTATGTCACGTCCCTACCATAAAAGCAAAGCGCTTGACTGACATAGTAGCTGTTGTCATGGAAAGGTTTAACCCCTTTAGTTCATGCATGGCATTTGATTGATAGACTGGATCATTGTATTGATATGAATGTCTTGCTTTGATAAGGTTGAGGAATTACACCAAAAAAAGTCTTAATAATGAAGAATTAACTCATGATTAACTAATTCAGTAAGAAATGGAACTTTTGAAAGTTATGGTCTAGACAGAGTTTGCCAGAAGACCAGATTGTTTTTGTATTGTCACCTAAAGCTTGGGGGAAACAAGATAACAATGTCTGGTCTGTGACGTTATTGATGGGAGACCAATTCTAGACAGATCTCAGAATAAATGTCACATGAGTAAAAATCACCAGAAGAAGTTATTTTCATTGTCTAAACTTAGTACATCCCTATTAAAGCGTAATTCAAAGCCTGCATCACAGTTAAACTATAGTTGAAATAGTGTGAAAATTACAAAATTCAAAAGAAAATGAACTTTTGAAAAACTTGTTGGGCCATTTCTACTTACAAGTAGGCCTACATGTACATGATGTAATCATGGAAATGCTCAAATGGTGATATGAAGACACATTTTAAAGGGAAGGTACAGTGCAAACCTAATTATAAAATTAACAAATTATTACCTAAAAGCTAACTAAAAAACATTAAACATTAAAGGGAAAGTATCGTCATGATCAGAGCAGACTTTCAACATGGAATCAGAGTGCTAGTTTTAGATTAACTCAGTGACTGAAAATAATATCCCACATTTCTGCTGCATAAATAAGCCAGTAATTTTCAGTCACTGTGTTCGTCTTAAACTAGGACACTGATTCCATGCCCTGTTCAAAGTCTGCTCTGATCATGACGATACTGTCCATTTAATGTTTTTGTTCTTTATGCACACTTTTTTTCATGACTTTGACTCAGCATGACTTTGTTGAATACAAATATCTTGGTTCAAAGAGAGTTTTGCCAACATTACCAATGTTGTACCTTTGATTCAATGTACACCTTGATTCAAAGAGAGTAAGCATACCCATAGAAGCAGTTTTGCCAACATTACCAATGCTGTACCTTCCCTTCAATGTATATATCTTGATTCAAAGAGAGTAAGCATACTCATAGAAGCAGTTTTGCCAACATTACCAATGTTGTACCTTCCCTTCAATGTACATGTATGTACATATATGTACATACAAAGAGAGTAAGCATACTCATAGAAGCAGTTTTGCCAACATTACCAATGTTGTACCTTCCCTTCAATGTACATGTATGTACATATATGTACATACAAAGAGAGTAAGCATACTCATAGAAGCAGTTTTGTCAACATTACCAATGTTGTACTTTTGATTCAATGTATACCTTGATTCAAAAAGAGTAAGCATACTCATAGAAGCAGTTTTGCCAACATTACCAATGTTGTACCTTCCCTTCAATGTATATCTTGATTCAAAGAGAGTAAGCATACTCATAGAAGCAGTTTTGTCAACATTACCAATGTTGTACCTATGATTCAAATAGAGTAAGCATACCCATAGAAGCAGTTTGGCCAACATAGAATGCTGAACCTTCCCTTTAAAGTTAGAGTCATCTTCTTTAGCATCATTTACATTCTTTCTACATGTACATGTACATGTACATGTATGTATACAACAGTGTTTCTCTTAATCTACTCCATCTTAAACTGGCAGTGACAAAGTAGGCGCCAGCACTGTAGGTTGTAATTACCCTACAATTTATGACGCCCTGTTTGTTTTACAGTGGCGGTCCCAGAGCACGTTTTGTCATATTTCACGTCCCGACAGTTCGTGAGTGGTGCATCATGCACACGCGAGACGCAGATCTATATTAAATAGAATCTAGGGAAGTCTTGTGATTGTCGTAAAACTTGTGATGTGATGCGGAATGTTGTTTGGTATACAGCATCACAATTCAAACAAAGACCTACATGTACAATGATATTTGTTTCTGACAGTGGGAGGTAGTTCTTTGTCATGGTAGAGAAAAACTCATGTAGTATTATGTAGGATTTGACGCTTTGCATGGTGGAGATAGATATTGTTAGTTGTTTTGGGGTACACCATGTAGTAATCTCTTCTTCCAGGAAGACTTTACTACATGTACATGTACATGTACATGGTGTACCCAAAAGAATTTAACAATATCATAGTATAAACTCGTTACAGTAAGTTTGTAAATTGTGCAACTAACAATGTACATGTAATTTCAAAGCTCTGTTTTGAGACATTAACCCTAACCCCCAAGGTATTCTGGCTAGGAACCTTTCTGAACCCTAACCCCCTATAGGTATTCTAGCTACATGTAGGAACCTTCCTGAACCCTAACCCCCAAGGTATTCTGGCTAGGAACCTTTCTGAATCCTCCAAAATCCATCAGTGCACTTTTGGAAACATGCCCTTATCTTCAAAATGCACCATGCAGTGTTGTCGATCTTTTATATTCAGCACTTATGGCCTGTACTTCTTGCCAGGTAGTAATTTTGCCCCATTTGAAGAGGTGAAAGTACCACTTTCCAATGGTGCTGAATTTTGCCCAAAAAGTGCCCCTTGGAGGATTTTGCAGGATATGGGGTGGTTAGGGTTAAACTACACATGTTTTGATTTATTTTCACTATTATGGCCATTCAATGACTTGCCAAAGGACTAGTACAATTGAGTTCTTACTGGTTCTGCTGGCCACCATAAAATTCAAGTTAATTTCAACCACTGGATATTAGAGATGCCTGTTTCGTGTGATTCCTTATTTTGTCCTAGTATTAAGAAGTATAATGTAGAAAGTTGAGAAATGAATTCCGACCCAAAATGAATGGAAAACAAGGCCTGCGATTTCTCAGGATTTTTCCTGATTTCAGGATTTTTTTACAAATCCCCTTTGCCTCAAAATTTCTTGAAAGAAGAGAAGTAGCCACCATGGAATGAAAGAAAGTAGCCTGTATTATGTCCAAACCTCTAGTTTCTTGTTGTGTGGATGTGGAGAGTCTGTAAATTCTCCAAAATTAGACATCCAGGAGGTTCAGGGAACTTTGTCCTCTAGACCAAAGGGAGACCCAGGCCCACTACCCATTTTTCAGGATTTTTTACTTTTGTCAAATCACACCCTTGATACATGTACATGTACATGTAAAAAGAAAGATAATGTTTCAATTTCGTATACGTGTTGAGAGATGGTGATGATCCTGAAAAATGATTCTGTCTGGATGTTTTAGTAGCTCACGTTATTTATTGGGGAAAAAAAATGTAATTTTAAAAATATATGTCTTGGCTTCATGTAGAATGTTTGGATGCTAATGACACCCCAATGTCATGTACACACGGTGCACATACACTGACTGTTAGTGTGGGGTGCATACACTGACCCAATACCATTCCTCATTTTATCCTTTGAGCATTTTGTCTTTCATTTTTTAAGGGTGTGTGTCATCATACATGTATAAGGACTATACTGCCCTCTATTAATAACCATGCAATTTGTTGTCAGTATATAAACAACTTTTCACAATTTTTTCCCAGAAATATATGAACCATTTAAGCACAGATTATTTTCCTGTTCCTCATTTAGTCGGAATTCACATGTCCATAATTAAATTGTAATTTTCTCAAATGTCACTTTTGTTATCATCTTATGCAGATCCAGTGGATATAAAGTCACCATACACAAACCAATTTTGGAAGAGGAACCCCCCATGCGTAAGAAATTATCGGACAGCTGGAAAAGGTCAAAGGTCACCAAGCGTTTGACGTCAGTGCTTTCCGCATAACTCAAAACCCAGGAGATGGTTCATGGAAGAGCTAGGCATCATCCTGTTAGAATATTATTCAATAACATCGAAAATAGCTTACCGGTGTAGTGCTTGTAAATAAAACCAAAACAAAATGCACCGCATATAAAGTGAGAATTTGTCATCGCAGACTTTGTGGCACCCGAACCGAAAACTCCTGGCCGATATCACAGAGAGTGTGACATTTTGCCTGCAGGGCTCGGAGCTACGGGTGCTAATTTGACAATGATACGCAGTGTAGGATTCACCTTGGGTGACATAGGGGAAGAAAGTTCACCATGATACAACTGCCGGGACTCGTCACTCCTGGTTTTGTCAGTGCGGAAGAAGCATAGATGATTGAGGGAACTCATAGAGATCTGGATCAAGAAAAGTGTTTATATTACATCTTCTGGGAATCAGACCGAGAAGCCCCAGAATTTTATCCCTCTTGTTTCTTCGCCTGACCTCGTTATCTCCCGAGAGAGGAAAGGTGAATTGGTCAGAATCTAGTCATAATGTGTGGCTCTCCTCCGGGAATGGATCCCTTGTGGATATCGTCATAAGATATGCTGGCACATGACGCAGTGTAGTTCCCCGTGGAATCGTGTGATGTGAAACTTTTAAATAGATTTTTGTTGTTGAGGTGACAGTCCAGAGAGTGTTTCCTCAGTCAGAGGAGTAAAGCTCACAGACGATGGCAGACAGAGTCGGTTATGCCGGTGATGATGTTGCCACGGAGATGGAGGAGTTGACCAGCCCGAGAATGGGGGACGGGTCGCTCCTTCGCTCAAAGGATGAGTGGGGATCGATAATCGACATCCTGAAAAATATTGAGAACACGACACATCCAGGCAAGCCCCCGACTATGCAGCCTGTGGTAAGTCCGGTCTCGCCACGCCTGGCTCCTTTGTCGGAAAACATTCAGTCTAGTGGAATTATGTCGCCGACTGAGGTCAAGCAGGGTCAAGGATTACAGCAGTTGGACCATCTCGTACGCATGATGGAACAAATGTGTCATTTGCAGAAACAGAACTCGCGTCTACGCGAACAGGCCGAGTACCTTGTGGCGATCAAGGACTTACAGGAGCTACGGAACGAGAGTCTCATGCAAAATTGCAACTGCGAGGCCCAGCGGCGCTCGTCCGATATCAGCCGGGTTCCTGATGAAACTTTTTCAGAGCCGGAGAGCACCGTCGGCGACGAGATGGAACCGAGGCGGGAACAGTCGCCGCCGCGGGAGAAAAGGACGGGTCGATCCATCAAGCGTGAACCAAAAACCAAGAGTATGAAGAAAAGAAGTAGGTCGTTGGACCCGTACAGGAAAGTTGAGCCGCAAGAGAAAGAAGGGGACAGGGAGCGGGAACGTGGACGCCCGGGGATATTTTCTAAATTTGAGCGGATGAAGGAAAAATTAACGACGAGGCGTGGCAGTGTGAAAAAACACACTGTGAATAAAAGGAATGAAGATAAGCAAGATGATGATCTCAGAACAAATGCCGACCGGCCGGAGATGTTATCCAATGACCATTTCAACTTGCAGATGGACGGTACGGAGACCAAGTCCGAGGACAGTGGTATCTTCCATGTCGGTCTGGACGACATTGTAAACTTGCCACGCCTGCCGGCGGAAATTTTACCAAAGCTGCAGGATGAGCTATCGGACAACGAGGACGTCTTCACAGCACTCCAACCGTCGTGGAACCGAACGAACGATTTTAGCATGGAGACCCGCAAAGGTAGTGACTTTTCGACGGAAAGCTCAAGCGAGGACTACTTGGAGGTGAAACCCAAAAGGACTAGTGCTCCACAAAGGGAGGAGCCCGTCACATTGCGGAGGAGTCCCGAACTCCAAAGGCGGCGGGTGGAATCGGAGGAGAGAGCCGTCAAAAGCTGTGACGAAAACGAGGAAAGCGTTCACTGCAAAATGCGGGTTCGACGCTCCGCCAGCCTGCAGGACAATGCCTCGTTGAACAGCGACGATGACGATGAGTTTGAAAAGGCTGCCAAAGCCTCATGGGAGGTCAAAGAAGCGCCCGCCATCTTGCAGAGAGGTCACTCTGACAAGAGCAAACTCGAGAGTAGTCCGTCGAACGACTTTGACTTCTCTGACGTCAGTCTGGACATGCAGACTGGCCATGACTCGGCCAGCACCTCCAGTCTCGAGTCCAAGGCGGCACAGAAGAGGAAATACTTCAGGAAGAGCCAACGTATAGAAGAGCCGACATCGCCGACCGTAGCGTCTGAGGTGAAATCGCCAAAATCTTCCCCACCAGAAAAGAAACGACATAAAGGTAAGAAACTATTACATGTATGGTCAAACCCTCCTACTGCTTAGAACTTTTGTACAATTTGCAATAGTGGTAAACACTGACTGACTGTTTTTGACTGTTGAACCAGCCGTGCACACAGGGGCATGTTTGACTGATTTTACTGTCATTTTGACCACCCTCAACAATACAAGGCAATGCTTTTACCAGTCAAAAACGGTTGACTCATTTTGACCTGTAAATGTACTTACTACACATTAGGTTTGACAGTGTTTGACTTTTAAGTGCACTAGATATTGGCAAGTATGTATAGAAATTTTGACGGATTTTGACCCTTGCAGTAATAGAAGGGTTTTAAACAACCAACTTGTTGTTACTGAAAGTTGCACAGAAACTGAAAGTGTGAAAAACGTTTACAATTTTTATTTACATTGTAAATCAACCAAGAGCAAAATGTTGCGTTCAGTAATTGTACAGGATGTCTATTGGTACACGTACCTTTACCAATTAATAACATCAAGTGAGGTTTTTAAATACAAATTCAGTATTTTTGTTATTAGGTAATTCAAATGTTGTTCCTTCCCTTAAAGATGTATCACTCGTGTTATTGGCTATTTTAAAAATAATTTCAGTCATAGGAACATTGCTTTTTTACTCAAGGAAAGGATAACATCTGCTTTAAAGGGGCAGTATTGTCACGATCAGAGCAGACTTTCAACAGGGCATGGAATCGGTGTCCTAGTTTAAGATGAACACAGTGACTGAGAATTACTGGCTCATTTATGCAGCAGCATTTGGTTATATGACAAAACACAATAAAGGGGGCCACTTTGATTCCGTCACGTTAGCAGTTTTTCCAATGGTTGTTATTTATTTTTAAGTACCCGAAACCGACCAAAAAGTGTTTCAACATGTGAATGGACATGCAGGCTTATACTAGAACTAATTTGAGTTGATTTATTTTATTTTATTTTTTTTAAATTTATTTTTTTACCCTCAAATTTCAATAAAAATTGGACGGAAAAAGTTACCTCACTTTTCCTTCCATTTGTTGATGGAAATTTTAGGGTAATTAAAAAAATAATAGTACATGTAATAATCAACTCAAATTATCTTTAGGATAAGCATGCATGTCTATTCAAATGTTGAAATTCTTTTTTGGTGGTTTCAGATATTAAAAAAAAAATTACAACCATTAGAAAAACTGCTAACGTGACGGTAGGAAAGTGGCCACCTTTATTGTGTTTTATGTCATATGGTATTATTTTCAGTCACCGAGTTCATCGAAAACTAGCACTCCGATTCCATGCCCCGTTGATCGTGATGATATTGTCCCTAAATTATCATGCGAAGCATGGTTTTACAGTAAAATGAATTTATGGTGGGTGCTGTCATGAATTCATTTAAGTACTTTACATTAGGCACTTCAGCGGTGCTACCACTTCCGTTGACAAAATCTTATTTCGTAAACATTCCTACGTGTACACACACAGTGCTGCACAAAAACCTACGGCCACACACAACTTCCGGCAGGGTCATGCTGTTGGCACGCAGATATCACGCACTGAAGACCCTCGATTTTGGGACGCCCCCATTCATCTAAATATAGCTGGATTTTGATTGGCTGAACAACAACGACAACGTCATCATCGGAAAAACGAATGTCTTCGGTACATTTCGGTTATTGCCGCTTCAGAATTGACCGAAAACTTCTACGAGAGATCGTCGAGAACGTTTTTCAAACCTTAAAAAATCCCACTTCGAAAAGGAAAATCGAAAAGCGGCAACGTATGTGTAAACAAGTATACATCATTTAATTATTATGTATGATTAAAATAAGAATCCATAGTTTGGTTTTTACGCTAAACGCTGTGTTTTGGGGTAGTCTTTTTACGGCGAAAGTCCAATGAACAACCACACACACTGTCGTTTCCTCGCCGTACCGGAGCTCCGTGCAGCGGTATGTGTGTGTGTGGTGATCACCGGCCAGATATACACGACCGCGTGGCGGTACACACGATAACCCGTGCATGTGAAGCTGCCACTCGTACATTCTTACGACCAAAAGTGATCAAAACCCTCTTTAAATAACATCAGAATGGAGTTATAAAACATAACAGAAAACAGTATTAAGTTTTAGTGTCATATTTATTACTGTCATCACCTTATTTAAAATACCGCTGTGATTTTCTAAATTTTCTGCATCGTGAGTTTAAAAGCTTCGTGTCTTAAGAATGGATCATACCATTATTTAAAGGGGTGTTCTTTAAGAATTGCCTATTTAAACGTCCTATTTTGAAAAGGTTTTCGTCGCTTTTAAATTTTTGTGGTTCATATTTTTCGAAAATGTTTTGCACGTTTTATAGATGTAATATTTTCTTGAAAAATTTTGATTTTTCCTTTTTTTTCAAATGAAAATAAATATTGGTTTTCGTTCAGACCCCAAAAAATATAATGAAACGTTCTGTTGCATCAGACTGTCTCGATCTACCCTGCCTGTTCATAAAAAAAATTAAATACTTGCAAATTTATTTCACCTTGATTCTGTGTTTGCAAGTATAAGAAAGATTATGAATGTCACAATAATAAAGACATTTAGGCCTACTTGTATTATTTATAATTATATGATATGTACATGAATTTCAAAATATCTGAGTAGACAAATCCATGGGCATCAGGGGAAAAAATAATAAAGTGAGTGCGGCAATTTTCTTTTGAAAGCTGGCTCAAAATAAACTCACACAGTTATGTTAAAAATATTTAATGATACAATTACTTGATAAATCTTGCACTTTTTTGGGGGTATAGTCGGTAGCATCTCTGTTTTCGTAATAAGCTAATCAGTTATGCAAATTTGCTGAATGAATTATAATACTTTTCAGTAGTAATCACCAATGAGCAAAAATTTTTTACAGCAAATTTGACATCAATTCCCATCGAAATTTGATGTTTTTTGGCACCATCACAATTTTGAATCTCCCTTTTTGTGATTTAGCTTGACACTTGCATGATAAACTAATTAATTATGCGAATCTTCTCAATTAATGCAAATAATCTGCAATTGTAATCTTGCAATCAGCAATTTATAACATCAAATTTGTGATATTTCGCGTCAAAATTCATTAGTTTTCCCCATATTTGTCTATTTAGTTATTCAGTTTCATAATTAGCTAATTAATTATGCAAATTTGATAATTAACATAATCAATTTTTGGTTCAGTTTGAAGATGTATCACATGGTGTTGAGTAAAACCATATATGCTACAAACATATTTCAATAGCCAAGGTTATACAATGTACACCCAACAACTCTACCCACACTGTTAACTTTGGTACAAAGAACAATATAAAGAAAAACATAAGATGACCTTTGACCTTTTGTCTAATTTTTTCCCTGACTTTGACAAATAAAATTGGTTGTAACTTTTGAACGCAATGTCCGATTTAAAAAATTTAAAAAGATTTATGCTAATTAATAAATAAGGTTTCAGAAAACATCAATTGTGTAGTCCTTAACCTCTTATTTAAAATGTATCTGAAGTGCCTATTTACATGTATTTACTGTAAAACATACCGTAGTTTCGGACTGTTATTTTTTGAAATATCTCATTTCAAAATAATTGGTTTTCCTTTCTATAAAGGGAATTATAAATGTTTCGTTGAAACCAATGCTGGTGAAATACCAGGAAAACATGGGCGGTATAGTTTTAATGACCAAAAATATTTATAGGGTCACTAGCAATACAGTGTAATGTTCTGTCATCACAAATGAAATATCAATGATGGGTTGTTGTGATCGGTATGGAGTCCTGACCAAAACATTCCAGTGCACATCAGGTGGTGCATGCCAATCTGGTGACTAGTGCGGAATGTAAATAGATGGTTCTCCTTTTCCTGGTAATGTGTTAGCAATAGCATTGGACACAATAGAGGTGCGAGAATAGATCAGAAACAGACAGAGAGATGAACAAAAACGGACAGAGAGATTACAAAAAGACAGATACATTCATGTACATGCACAAAAATGAAGAGTGGGCAATTCCATGGTTACTAATGTTACATGAATGAGGTTTCTGGCCCACTCTTAACACCGTCATTTCCTTTTCACTCATCAGTTTTTTCACAGTAGTTACATTATACCCAGACCTTACTCAGTACAAACAAATTATTTTAAAAAGTTGTTATATTTACGCTACATAAGAAAAAAAAATTCCGAAAAATTCAACGTGAATAATACAGTTTTTCTCTTATATAGCATTCATATATGTACATGTGTACATAAAACATTTCTGAAATTATTTTATTTGGTATCAAATGAAAGAGTAAAAACATTTCCAAAAATGTATACTTTTATTGGATTATTTTACAAAATAAAAGAAAGGTTTGCAGAGCTGAAGAAAAAACATATAATGGAAAAAAAAAATGCAGCCCCCCAAAAAAAACAGGTGTTTAAAGGGGGCTAAGACCATAGTAATTACCCATTCTTCAGAATGTACAGTAAGACAATCTTCAGAATGACAGATGTTCTTTTGTCCCAAATGCCATTTGTACATGTACATGTACAGTCCCTCCCCCCTCCCCTGTTAAACAAATTAGATATGACAACTTGCGTGCATGTTGCGATGACTTATGTTGAATAATATCCTTCACATTACGAGGGGCCAATGTACAGTAACAATGTTCCAGAACCGAAAAGTCAAACATTTTGCTTAAGGAAATGCGCTGAAAACTAGCCAAACAAATATAATGCGCCCACAAATAACATGCAAGGTGTGAAATTATGGCTGGTTAGTAAAGCCTTGCAATGGGTATAGTTGGTAATGCCCACTGCCAGCGAGGTTCCTCTGATCTCGGTTTTGATTGCCCTAGGCCCATGGAAGGGCAAGTCCTGCAAACTGTTAGCGAGGGGCCGGCTCTTCCTTAAAGGGACATTATCGTCACGATCAGAGCAGACTTTCAACAGGGCATGGAATCGGTGTCCTAGTTTAAGGCACAAAAAAAAAGGTGTCCGGTTGCTGGTATTAGGTCGGCTTCAAAATCGTTGTGGTGACAGTGTCACACTTTTTGGGGGAGGGGTAATCTTTTTTTTTGCCAACCAGTGAAATCCGCGGTTATTGGAACCAGACCAAATTTCTCATACACAAAGTATGGTGCCTAAGAGAGGCCGCACAAATCGGGCAAACGTTCATACACCTACATGTATGTGAAAAAGTCGTTTAAAACACAGCTCAGCAGAATTCCAATCGATCCAGCAATTTTGGCTGCAATCGGACATCGTTTCATAGAAAAAAAGCAAGCAAACTAAAACTGTGCTCAGAGAGCAGAAACTGGAGACTTTTTTTTGCCTAAGAAGAACACAGTGACTGAAAATTACTTGCTCATTTATGCAGCATCAACGGTAATATGACCTTATCATGTGGGTATTATTTTCAATCATTGGGTTAATCTATAACTAGCACTCTGATTCCATGCCCTGTTGAACGTGATGATATTGTACCTTTAACAGGCCCTGGTACTTACCCCATTCTCAAGGAATGGTATTAAACTGAACTACCACCCAAGGGATGAGTAAGGCTGAGTCGGCTCCACTGGGATTCAAACTGTGGTCTTGTGATTACGAGTCTACCGGCTGTGCTACAGTGTACATGTACATGTATGTATTCCCAATGTCTGGATAGGACTGGTAACAGGGGCCTATCCAGGGTCTTAAAAAAGGGAAGAACACGGCAAATAAGGGGGCAGCACATGGCAAATAAGGGGAAGCACATGGCAAATAAGGGGAAGCACACGTCAAAGAAGGGTCAGCACACAGCAAAGAAGGGGGCAGCACACGGCAAGGAAGGGGGCAGCACACGGCAAAGAAGGGGAAGCACACGGCAAAGAAGGGGCAGCACACGTCAAAGAAGGGGCAGCACACGGCAAAGAAGGGGAAGCACACGGCAAAGAAGGGGAAGCACACGGCAAAGAAGGGGAAGCACACGGCAAAGAAGGGGGCAGCACACGGCAAAGAAGGGGAAGCACATGGTAAAGAAGGGGCAGCACATGTCAAAGAAGGGGGCAGCACACGGCAAAGAAGGGGCAGCACACGTCAAAGAAGGGGCAGCACACGTCAAAGAAGGGGCAGCACATGTCAAAGAAGGGGCAGCACACGTCAAAGAAGGGGCAGCACACGGCAAAGAAGGGGCAGCACACGTCAAAGAAGGGGCAGCACACGGCAAAGAAGGGGGCAGCACACGGCAAAGTAGGGGCAGCACACGGCAAAGAAGGGGCAGCACACGGCAAAGAAGGGGGCGCACACGGCAAAGAAGGGGGCAGCACACGGCAAAGAAGGGGGCAGCACACGGCAAAGAAGGGGGCAGCACACGGCAAAGAAGGGGGCTGCACACGGCAAAGAAGAGGCAGCACACGGCAAAGAAGGGGGCAGCACACGGCAAAGAAGGGGGCAGCACACGGCAAAGAAGGGGGCAGCACACGGCAAAGAAGGGGGCAGCACACGGCAAAGAAGGGGGCAGCGCACGGCAAAGTAGGGGCAGCACACGGCAAAGAAGGGGACACACAAACTTATGGTACATTTACATGCACAGTGAAGGGGGCAGCACACGGCAAAGAAGGGGGCAGCACACGGCAAAGAAGGGGCAGCACACGGCAAAGAAGGGGGCAGCACACGGCAAAGAAGGGGGCAGCACACGGCAAAGAAGGGGGCAGCACACGGCAAAGAAGGGGGCAGCACACGGCAAAGTAGGGGCAGCACACGGCAAAGAAGGGGACACACAAACTTATGGTACATTTACATGCACAGTGATAATGAAGGAGCTCTAGGCAAAACCCCCTCCCCATTTGAAGTCTCCCTCCCCATTTGAAGTCTTTGAAGCCCCTCCCCATTTGAAGTCTTCCTCCCCATTTGAAGTCTCCCTCCCCATTTGAAGTCTCCCTCCCCATTTGAAGTCTCCCTCCCCATTTGAAGTCCCCCTCCCCATTTGAAGTCTTCCTCCCCATTTGAAGTCTCCCTCCCCATTTGAAGTCTCCCTCCCCATTTGAAGTCTTCCTCCCCATTTGAAGTCTCCCTCCCCATTTGAAGTCTCCCTCCCCATTTGAAGTCTCCCTCCCCATTTGAAGTCTCCTCCCATTTGAAGTCTCCCTCCCCATTTGAAGTCCCCCTCCCCATTTGAAGTCCCCCTCCCCATTTGAAGTCCCCCTCCCCATTTGAAGTCTACCTCCCCATTTGAAGTCTCCCTCCCCATTTGAAGTCCCCCTCCCCATTTGAATCCCCCTCCCCATTTGAATCCCCCTCCCCATTTGAATCCCCCTCCCCATTTGAATCCCCCTCCCCATTTGAATCCCCCTCCCCATTTGAAACCCCCAATGGCTGATTACAAATGCTAGGGAAACAACATTGGCCAAAATTTGGCCCATTTTCAGTAATTGTTGGCAAAACAAATCTACACATCGCTCATTTCTGTCAGATATTGTGAGACGAAAAGTGAACGATTTGAAAGCAAAACTTACATCAACTATTGTACCTACATGTATGGAGAGTTGAATAATGTATTCGGTTTTATTATTATTTTTGATTTTAATTGTGATTTATTTCCTTTAACAAGAGGGAAATAGAAGAGTACTGATTGAAAATAGAATTACGAGTGAAATACATGTAGCGCAACACCTGGAACACGCATTTAGAAGTCACCAAGGCTAATTACTAAATAACCTCAAACATGACTTGCACAATGTAACTTCCAAGTAGCAGGAATCGACATCAAATTGGTTTCACTTCGGTAATAACCATCTAAAATTATCAGGATGTATCTTGTAGCATATTAAAGATGGACTTGGTTTTGGTGTAGTGCTTTGGTTTGAATCTCGGCTATCAGGAAGTGAGATTGTGCCCTCTGATAAGAACTGTATTGTAGGTCATCTCTACATTTCAACGAGCATGCTCTTGTCATGTTCTGGAGAAAAATACACATACTGATTCAAAGAACTAGGGTGCAATGAATGCTTTTATATTCCATCAGGTGGATAAATCCTAACTTGCCAATGTGTAAAATTATAAGGAAATTTACACGTACAACAATTTATTTTTTGAAAAGCTTACTTTGTGTAAAAATTTCACTCATTCTTGGAAATGGCTCTGTCTTACATGTAAGTGCTTTCATCTTAGAGAAAAATGGAGATGTTATATCAAATTTGTCATATTTGCCATCCAGGTTTAGTCATCGGTTTTGTGAAAGACCACAATGTAATACATGTAGGTTAAAACTTTCACAGGTTGGTTATTTAATGAACATTTACACATACATGGATATCTTGATCGAAAGAGAGTAAATCAACTCGTAGTTCAGCAATTTTGCCAATTTTATCAATGATGCATCATTGATAAAATTGATAAAATTTTCAATGACGCACCTTCCCTACATGTATAAAGAAAGCAAATAGTCTAAATATGTTTCATCGATTACTGAGGAATTGCCCTGTACATAAATCCTCATCTAAACAGATGATCTAAACATCTCATAGCTGAGGTTAACCCACCTAATCAAAAACAACAGTCCAGCATTGCCAATTTGGCCGTCTACATTACGCGGCCCATTAGGCACAAATTTGCAGGCCCCGAAATAGTCCGGTATGTATTGATTTCACGGTTGGGTCCACGGCAGCGCTTACCCCATTCTCAACTCCTGACATTTCACTCCAGCCGGTGGAGGGGGGAGGGAGCCGTGCCGAACGCAAGTGTGATCCCGGCTCACCGAGGTAGATGACGGCGTGGTGTCTTTTGCACTGGGATGGATGGTGCGGGGACATTGACGGAAACTCACGCTTGCAAAGGTTGAAGAAGAGAGGGGAATCAAAAAAGGGGGCGATGATAAGAAAGAAGCAATCGGAGTCACGCACGGGGAGATTAATGTTTGGATGCAGGGAATTTGAGCTTAATCAAATGGCATTTGTGAGATGCATTCCAGCCGATTATGCCAACCAACTGCGATGTGTGATAAAAGAGTTCGTTAAAGAGTTCAGTAAATTGCTTGTACTGGAATTGGAAATTATCAGGTCTGTGATTTTACAAGATTTTGTTTTACTGATTGTTTAAAAATCTTCCTTTGCCTCAAAATATTATTGAAAGAAGGCACCAAGGAAAGAAAGAAATAGCCACCAAGGAAAGAAAGAAATAGCCACCAAAGAAAGAAAGAAATAGCCACCAAGGAAAGAAAGAAATAGCCACCAAGGAAAGAAAGAAATATCCACCAAGGAAAGAAAGAAATAGCCACCAAGGAAAGAAAGAAATATCCACCAAGGAAAGGAAGAAATAGCCACCAAAGAAAGAAAGAAATATCCACCAAAGAAAGAAAGAAATAGCCACCAAAGAAAGAAAGAAATATCCACCAAAGAAAGAAAGAAATATCCACCAAGGATAGAAAGAAATAGCCACCAAGGAAAGAAAGAAATAGCCACCAAGGAAAGAAAGAAATATCCACCAAAGAAAGAAAGAAAGAAATAGCCACCAAGGATAGAAAGAAATAGCCACCAAGGAAAGAAAGAAATAGCCACCAAGGAAAGAAAGAAATATCCACCAAGGAAAGAAAGAAATAGCCACCAAGGAAAGAAAGAAATATCCACCAAGGAAAGGAAGAAATAGCCACCAAAGAAAGAAAGAAATATCCACCAAAGAAAGAAAGAAATAGCCACCAAAGAAAGAAAGAAATATCCACCAAAGAAAGAAAGAAATATCCACCAAGGATAGAAAGAAATAGCCACCAAGGAAAGAAAGAAATAGCCACCAAGGAAAGAAAGAAATATCCACCAAAGAAAGAAAGAAATAGCCACCAAGGATAGAAAGAAATAGCCACCAAGGAAAGAAAGAAATAGCCACCAAGGAAAGAAAGAAATATCCACCAAAGAAAGAAAGAAATAGCCACCAAGGATAGAAAGAAATAGCCACCAAGGAAAGAAAGAAATAGCCACCAAGGAAAGAAAGAAATAGCCACCAAGGAAAGAAAGAAATAGCCACCAAGGAAAGAAAGAAATAGCCACCAAGGAAAGAAAGAAATAGCCACCAAGGAAAGAAAGAAGTAGCCTGTTGGACCATTACTTGTTTACACAAAGCCGGCACAACGATGCGTGACGCTCATTCCATATTCACCAAATTTCCGGCGTATTGTGGAAACTTAGTCCATGTGTAGAAATACATGTATGTGTTCTTACTAAGAGACGGGCCTGTGATTTCTCAGGAATTTTCCTGATTTCAGGATTTTTTTTACAAATCTCCCTTTGCTTCAAAATGTTCTTGAAAGAAAAGAAAGAAGTAGCCTGTATTGTGTCCAAACCTGTAGTTTCATGTTTTGTGGGGATGTGGAGAGTCTGTAAATCCTCCAAAATTAAACATCCAGGAGGTTCAGGGGGCTTTGTCCTCTAAACCAAAGGGAGACCCAGGCCCACTATCCATTTTACAGGATATTTGGTCAAATCACACCCTTGAATTATGCAATAACCTTATATGCAATAAATAAATAAATAAACAAATAAACCACCCAACAACCAACATTTAAGTGAGTTTTTAGGCACTTTGAAAGGTTCTAATTTGTTCTGAAAATCTATTTAAACAAAAATTTTCATTTTGTTAAATTTTATTCTTGGAAACTAGAGAGTTAAAATGAATATAGATTACCAAATATGTTGTACCTTCCTTCTTACACTTACACTTCTTACATCTCTTAAGAGATTGTTACATGGTGCTGCTCTAAACCTTACTCCTACTGTACTTCCACCATGCAAAGCTTCAAATTCTATGTATGATTGCATTCAAGAAATGATTTGATGAGCTTACTCTGGTCATCCTCACTCCAGTGAGTGAGACCTTAAGACCATGTCAGGCCTGTCTGCTTCATCATCATCATCATCATCATCATCATCATCATCATCATCATCATCATCTTCATCGTCATCATCATCATCATCATCGTCATCAATCTCCAGACTTTGAGAACTGAATGACATGGCTAATATTTCATTTCAGCCAAAATAAATTGGGAGAGGTCAGCCATGTCTCAGCAAGGAAATGTGTAAAAAAGCCCCTGGAGAATCCAGACAGTATGCAGTAGGCAAGGCCAAAATTATGACAATAATGACAAATTTTCAGCCCGATTAAAACTGATGGAAATAAATCTTAATCAGACAATTTGTTAGATGGAAAGATGATGAATGTAGACCATGTCCTTGAGGGTATGATTTCATGAGAGGCAACAGCTTGCATGGTCTATACATGTATGTGCAGTTATATTTGTTTCATTTTGTTATTACATTACGAGGAAATGAGAGAAGACAAAAATAAATTGTACACCATTGGTTAGGCCAAAACAAAATTGTGTTTCCAATAATATTATTGGTAAACCAATAATATTTGCGAAAGGTAGAGTCAAGTGTTTTTGTTTTTGTTTTGTTTATGTTTTGTTTTGATTTTTTCCCTAGGTGTGCTGTTTCTACAAAAGAATTAAAGAAAACCAACCAATTTCATGATTTGTTTAAAATTTATTTTTAAACATTGAATGTACATGTACATGTATGTACAGTACACATATGCACATATTGCATAACATGTATGAGTGCATGAGTCATATCCATACACAAATGTTTCAATTGATTTTTGTTATTTAGTTGTTTTGTTTTGCCTTAATTGTCTGTAATTGCATCGGTGCTTCATAATTATAAGATTCAAGAAAGATGTTTACACAGAATTGAACCTGTCTAAGTTTAATAACGAGAACATTTTCCGAGGTTTTGGCTTTCTTTGTGTGAGGAGTGGACATCACATTAGCATGATGTTTATCTGTAAACAAATAATAAAAAAAGAAAAAAAAGTACTCTTTCCTAAATTCCAGGGAAGAATGAGTACAAGAAATCAGATTGCACTTCCACTATTTTCACATGATTAATGACACAATGTAACTTAAGCTGAAACGTTCATAGGTTTTTAATGTATACATGTAGTATTTTAATGTACAGTACATAAATCTTGATTCAAAGACAGTAAACATACTTAAGCAGCTTGTCAACATTACATGTACCAATGTGGTACTGTCCCTCTGCCTAAGTTAAACATAAATTTGACACATACCTGTGTAAATGTGAGGTCTGATCAGGGTCAAGTAAAATATTCACATTTATATATTTTCTGGGTGAAATGGAGTATACCGTGGATACCCTTATGTCTGATACAGTGATATCTTCAAATACTGATGAAATATGAGATACCTGTATCAAATCATAACACTCTGTTAATGTGTGTCAGGCCATAGTGTACAATGGATGTACATGTATGATCGGCAGTACATGTACGTGACAAGAGAAAATAAATATAAAATGGCCTGCGTGGTCTTGATGAGGAATGCTAGAAATTTTTGTCATGTGGACATGTGCAGAGTACACTAAACCGTGATTGTTGAAATGTGGCATCCAAATTTTTCATTCTTTGAGAAACAGGGTGTCCAAAAGATTACTCCATGGTTTAACCCTCCTTCTACTACAAGGGTCAAAATCAGTCAAAATGTTGATATACTTGCCAAGGTATATCTAGTGCACGTAAAAGTCGAACACTGTCAAACCTTACGTGCAGTAAGTACATTTACAGGTCAAAATGAGTCGACTGTTTTTGACCGATAAAATCATTATCTGGTATTGTTCAGGGTGGTCAAAATGACAGTCAAAACCAGTCAAATATGCCCCTGTGTGCACATTTGGGTCAACAGTCAAAACAGGCAGTTGACTGGTTTTGACCTCTATAGCTACTTCCCACTAAAGTGCAGCTAGAGTAGGAACGTTAAAGCAAATATACACTTTTGGTAAGATGTCTGTAAAAGCATTTATATTTTATAAGAATCAAGGTGTGTAAAAACCAACCTGTGAAAGTATTAGCTTAAATTTCATTGTGTTGTTAACGAAAATATAGTGAAAAAATATTTTCAGGTTGTCCGTATTCACTCCGATGTGGAGTTGACATCTCGGCAGGACAAACATGAATTTGCAAAATAATTTGAAAATTTCTGTAAATTCATCTTTACTTTCTAAGAATCAAGATGTATCAAAACCAACCTGTGAAAGTTCCAGCTTATTTCATTGTGTTGTTAACCAGTTCGCGTCGGGAATAAAAAAGCTTTTCTGGGCCCCTGTGGCGGGTTTCTTTTTCACACACACACGTTAATGGAAGCTTCCACAGCGGGTGGCCACGTCTTCTGAGCATGTCACCGTACACATGTGGCTCAACCGAGCATGCATACAAATATTCCGGAGTTTCCTATGGGGTGTTTAGACGCTCCGATCCGCGGTGCAAAAAAAAATTGCGTGTATACACGGCCTCCGACATGAACTGGTTAACAAGAAAATAATGAAAATGTGTTCAGTCTATTTGCATTCAATCAAATGTGCAATTTCTGTCTTCATGAAGATGGAAATTAACTAATTTTAATAAAACAGTAGCACCTATAACAGTAGCACCTATAACAGTAGCACCTACATGTATAAGGCAGAAATATTTCAAGGGATGTTTGATACCATCATCAACATTACACCAATTAAGTGTTATGTAAAACTGTAATCTACAAAAGGTTTTTTTTCTTGAGATTAACAATATTGTATGGTAACTTTAACCCCTAACCCCCTAGGTATTCTGGTTAGGAACCTTCCTGAATCCTCCAAAATCCATCTGTGCACTTTTGGAAACATGCCCTTCAAAATGCACTGCATTTTCGTTGATCTTTCATATTCAGCACTTATGGCCTGTACTTATTGCCAGGTAGTAATTTTGCCCCATTTGAAGACGTGAAGGTACCAGTTTCCAAAAGTGCTGAATTTTTTTTCCAAACAAGTGCCCCTTGGAGGATTTTGCAGGATATGAGGTGGTTAGAGTTAAAGGAAAGGAATATGTACAATATTCTGGATGCATACAGGCGTCCAAAAGACACCCAAAGGTATTGCTGGCTATGAACACTATGGGTCTGTTTGTTTCGCACATATCCGGATCTCGATCATCAGACAGTCCGTACAGTTTAGACACTTTACTGATACGGATCCTGTATTTGCTGATCCTGTTCGCGCAGTGGATACGTGCTAAATCCAAGATGGCGCAAACGAAAATAACAAGACGAAAATTATTACAGAATTCATTAAATCATCATGAATAATCTTTAAAATGTTTTGAAACAATTTATTTGAAGGCCAAATTAAATTAGCATTGCTATCAAATGATATCTAAAACAGTTTGCCAAAACAAAAATCTAAATTTAGTGTATGGATTCTGCCACAGGTACAGTTCAGCCGTAGTCTGGTACTCAGCCAGCCGTATACAACAGGCATTATCTAGTGGCTGAGCTACGTCATGGATGTAATCCCAAAAGGTTTCTGTTTGTTTGTGCACTGCGCGATATCACACGATCCTGATCCGCGATCAGGAGTGACATAAACACACACTATGTGTATACGGTAATTCATATACAAGTATAGTGTACACAACAAGAAGCCCATAGATTGATGAAATTCTTGCGTTGGGTGATATACAATTGATTTGATTTTGCCCATACAAGAAGCCTGTTGCTTTACTATGTGATTCAGACAAGCTTAGAGAAGTTCAAACTATACACAGTTTACACTAAATGATATCTTCTTCCTTTCCCCCACCCCAATTTCTCAGAAAAAAATTATTGAGCTGTAACTTAATCTCAGAATCAGTTTATTGAACTCTATTCTCAAACTTCATTTTTGCAAAAGGTTTTATGTACACTAAATGATATCCTGAATGATATTCCTTTCCCCCACCCCAATGGTTGACCTGAAATTTAATCTCAGAATCAATTTATTTCTCTATTCTCAAACTTCATTTTTGCAAAAAATTACACTAAATGATAGTTCCTTCCCCCACCCAACCCAATTTCCCAGATCAAATTATGGAGCTTAAATTAATCTCATAATCACTTTATTTTCAAACTTCATTTTTGCCAAATTTTTCAGAATTTTAGTTGTACTTATGTATTTTTCTCCCTGCAGTCGGATGGGAAAAAGTCAAGCATGTCGTCACCAGGAAACACATCGGCGACATCAACAAATCCAAGGCCACCACTTCCATGGACGAGAGCATCCTCCGAAGCTCTGAGGAGCCGAGCTCACCGACTGACAGCTCCCCGCCCGAGGACTCGGACGGAAAGGTCAAGCGGTCAGAGGTCAAAAAAGTTGAACAGAAACGAGAAAAAGGTCAGTGAATGTTATTTTTGCTTGATCTATTATACGCACATGATTTTATTTTCTCAGAAGGAGGGGGGGGGGGGATGGCCATCTTGGGAGGATAATTTGTGAGCTTCTGTTTTGCAACCCTTAATTTATGAGATTTTTATACATAACATACTGTACAAAAACTATTTATGACAGTAACTTATTTCAAAAATACCTCCTTTTCTTTGAAACTACATGTACATGTAACTGTCACAGTAAGACAATTTTGAACAGCCATTTGGAGTGGGTGTAATGACGGAGCAGTGTGGATGGATAAAAATGAACACCGCGTCAAACATTTGTTGAGAAAGTACATACACATCTTCATGTACTTATAGAATGCTGTTGTGATAAATAATTTGCCCTTTTCAAAAACCTTGGAGAAAATCATTGCTAGTGATTTCAAAGATGCGGTTCTTACAAAAGTCTGTCATCACTTACTGTCATCAAGAGATCCACAAAAGCGTGACATTTTGGGGTTAATTGACAGCAAAATCCTTGGTGAAATCATTGCTTGCGATTTAATTATGTGGTTTTTCAAACCTTGTCATCTGGCCAGCACAGGAAATGAACCTTCAAAAACACAATGTTTTTTGGGTTAATTGGTAATAGTAAAAACCTTGGATAAATCATTGCTTGTGATTTAATGATGTGGTTTTTCCAACGTTGTCATCTGCCCAACACAGGAAATGCATCTACAAAAGCGTGACGTTTGTGGTTAATTTATAGCAACAGTTTCACTGACATTTCTGTCAACTGGTTCAATTTTTTTTATGAGTTGTTACGTAAATGCTGTTTTGACACACATTTTCCATGACGTTTTTGGTTAATAATATAAAAAACCTTCGAGGAATCATTTGCTAGTGATTTATTGATGTGGTTTTTCAAACGTTTTTATCTCACCAGGACAGGAAATGCATCTACAAAAGCATGACGTTTGTAGGTTATAATTAACCATTTCACTGACATTTCTGTCAACTGGTTCGATTTTTTTATGAGTTGTTATGTAGATGCTGTTTTGACATGCATTTGCCAAAAGACTTATTGGGAGTGGACACCATTGATAAAATGTCTATAAATATCCATCCTTATTTTTTATTTTTTTTTAGAATCCACTGAACATGTTCAAAAGCATGTTGACTAAATTTTATGAAATAAATTTTCATTTTAATGAAAAATTTTTAAATTTCATAATTTTTATGAAAGAAATTATCATTTTATTCCAATTTTTCTAAATTCGACTTTATTTACCAAAATTGTTTTCATAAAAATTAGGAAAAATGGACTGATGATTAAGTCAACATACTTTTGAACATGTTCGGCAAAGAGATGAATCAATCTGTGAAATTTTCAGCTGTAATACTCATGCCTGGAATTTTTCCTGAGTAAAAGGCGTTTCCATTAGAATATCAGAATGTCTATGGGAACATTTTTAAGGGGCACCAAGGCCAAGACTAGGGCAATGGCGGCCATGGTGGCCTCCATGAAATTTCGGACCTGAATACATTTCACAGTCTCTAAAAAAATGCAAAATAATTGTTACAGCCAAAATGCTTCCGAAACAAATGAAGTCAAACTTGACTAATTATGGGTCACTGAGAATGGAAATGATGCTTAAAATTGTTGATTGCCCTAGTTTTCAAGATATGTACACCATATACAATGTAAAAACTTACATATCTTGGAAACAGTAGCCAATCAGCAATTTTAATTGTCATATTTGAATTCAGCACATCAAAATCCATAATAAATAGCACATTTTATCTCCGAAGCAGACAACTTTTAAAGAGGCACTCTAAGGTTAAATTCAGTTTTGTGATGCACTCATTTTCCAATAGATAGAGTCCTTATTAAAGTGTGAAAAAAATTACAAGTCTCTAACTTCACTTTAAAGTGGTGTAACATATCATTTTATTTGATACCCTTTCAGAGCGATATTTGAAACATGATGTCACTATTTTCTTACGGTAAATGAGTCTGTAACATTCCATACAGGAATTTTTTGTTTGTCAAAAAGTCAATTTCAATGCCGATTTGATCAAATATTGTGGAGATTCAGGAATGAACTGCAAATTCACCGTACAAAAATGTAGAGATCCATTTATTTGAAATGTGACGTCACTGTTGTCTTTGGATGTTAACAAATTTCACACAGGAAGGTTATCAAATAAAATGACATTTTACATCACTTTAACGTGAGGTTAGAGACTAATTTTTTCCCCAAATTTTTTCACACTTTAATAAGGACTCTAGTTATTGGAAAATCACAAAACTAAATTTGACCTTAGAGCCCCTCTTTAAAAAATTGTTGACCAGTGTTATTGGCCTTACATTTTAAACCTTTCCCTGTTAGGTTTGAGAAAGAGCTGCTAGGTTCAAAACGTAAGGCCGATAACCATTATTTTGCATTTATACTACATGTCCTTTAGGTTGGTAAGCAGTTTGCAACAGCTAATTCTGTATTTATTCTCGAAAAAATGACAGCTTGTCGGACGGAATCATTTCTCAGAATGTTTGGTACCATCACCAACTTAGCATCAAGTTTGTAGATTATAATTCAGTAATTTTTTGTTATCAGGTAATTACCAACGGTGTACACTCACTTTAAAACTTAAAATATTAGTGAAGATCTTATTTTTTTTTTACCCTCCTACTGTTTGACCATTTGAAACCATTCAAAATTTCCACTTACCAAAATGGCCACTTACCAAAATGGCCATTGGTTTTGTACACACATGGTGATACCATTTGAAAAGTGTTGGTAGCAAGCTTTACTACGATCCAAATCCATTCAAATGGTTTTTGAATGGTGGATACACTACACCTTGGTGTGTTTCACAAAACGAATGGTTTCAAATGGTGCTTCAACTTGTCTGAAAAAGGCACCAGAACTAGGAGAGTTAAATTAAAGAAGTGATTCAACTGTACAGAGTTGAGTCACCTTACAAGTGGGAAAAAACGCAGAAAGCTTGTTCTACTTAAATGTGACCTTGTGATCTTCTGACCATATGCTGCCACTTGTTCTTCAGATGTGAAGCATTTGTAGGTTGTCAGCTGCATATTTAACCCGCATTTGTCCAAAAAAGTATTTAATCATTTGACTTTCTTGACCAGTGAAGAAAGAAGACTTTTTCTAATTAATATGAGTCAGATCTTGTGATTCTGGAAAAAAAGAAAAAAAACTTGAGCAGATTTGTATTTCAGCCGCTGTTTTTACACACGCATTTGCCAAAAAATGAAGACATTTGCGGTTGTTTTCTGTGATTCATCCTTGCAGGTTTAAAAAAAGTCATGTTATCTATCAGCTCAGGAAGTTCATACCTGGAGACCTTGTGAGTTTTTAACACCAATGTGCTGTTGTCTCTGAGGGACCTTCACAAAATCCTTGGCTTAACCCTAACTCCCTAAGCATTGTTAGTGAACAATAAAAATCCTTCAAAATCCTCCAACTGTCTTTGTTGTCTAGGGAGTCAGGGTTAAGTCATTGCTACAATAATAATGCCCTTACAAGTGCAAATTACAATTCATCTTGTTAAATGCACGACTCCAGAGGTTGGTTTTTGAATACGGCAACCTTAAAGTTCTGATAATGTAATTGTCTTCCTTTATATAAGAATAAAATAATTTGTACTAAAACCCCTCTCCTAGCAGTCCGGTGGGCTAGTCAAAACCCCTCTCCTAGCAGTCCGGCTGGCTAGGCAAAACTCCTCTCCTAGCAGTCAGGCTGGCTAGTCAAAACCCCTCTCCTAGCAGTCCGACTGGCTAGTCAAAACCCCTCTCCTAGCAGTTAGGCTGGCTAGTCAAAACCCCTCTCCTAGCAGTCCGGCGGGCTAGTCAAAACCCCTCTCCTAGCAGTCCGGCTGGCTAGGCAAAACTCCTCTCCTAGCAGTCAGGCTGGCTAGTCAAAACCCCTCTCCTAGCAGTCCGGCTGGCTAGGCAAAACCCCTCTCCTAGCAGTTAGGCTGGCTAGTCAAAACCCCTCTCCTAGCAGTCCGGCTGGCTAGTCAAAACCCCTCACCTAGCAGTTAGGCTGGCTAGTCAAAACCCCTCTCCTAGCAGTCCGGCTGGCTAGTCAAAACCCCTCTCCTAGCAGTCCGGCGGGCTAGTTAAAACCCCTCTCCTAGCAGTCCGGCTGGCTAGTCAAACTCCTCTCCTACATGTAGCAGTCAGGCGGGCTAGTTAAAACCCCTCTCCTAGCAGTCCGACTGGCTAGTCAAACACCTCTCCTAGCAGTCCGGCTGGCTAGTCAAACCCCTCTCTTAGTAGTCCGGTGGGCTAGTCAAAACCCCTCTCCTAGATATGTACATGTAGTTCTTTTTATTTTATATTTACACATTTTATTCCACTGGGCACAATAAGTACTTACATGTAAAAAAAACATGTGGACCTGTGACAATGCTTGCGGAATAGCTAAAAGTCAAAATTACTGGTCCAGCCGGCTAGTAAAAAAAAGTTGAGGGCAACCCCAGTAACACTTTGAAACTACATTAACCCTCCATAAACCCTCCTGACATTCAATATCATTCAAATGTTCTTGAATGGTAAAGGTGCGTGTGTAATGCTTGCCAAATGGTACTGCGTGGTGAATGCATCTAAACTGTACATGGTACTGTTACATGTATCTATACAGCTAATCCATCGTTCACAAACAGATACATGTAGTTGTCAAATGGTACTGCGTGGTGAATGCATCTAAACTGTACATGGTACTGTAATCTACACAGCTAATTCCCAAACAGACAGCTGTCTAGTTTTGAATAATAAGTCAATTTCCCAGAGTGGGAGGTTTAATGAATGCCCAAGACAGCTAAGATCTGATTTGAGGAAATGCAATCACCTTAGTGACCTTAAACCACCTTGTTGATAGACAAGGGTGGACATGTATATGTAACATACTGCCAGTACGAACAGTTGTATAACAAGGGTCACCTGAGAAACTCTTACCACCTTGTCCCAATTTAACAAGCCTAGTCCCACCTCCTTTATCTTAACCACATCAAACAATTCTTGATTAACAAGGGTGAAAATGACACTGCCAGTGTGAACAGTTGCATTTATAACAAGCATCACCTGAGAAACTCTTACCACCTTGTCCCAATTCAACAAACCTAGTCCCACCTTGATCTAACTACATACTATACAGGTACACTGTATGTCATTTTGTTTTTGATTGGCAAGGGTGAACATGATACTGCCAGTGTGAACAGCATAACAAGGGTCATCTGAGAAACTCTTACCATGGACCACCTTAACAAGCCTTGTCCCACCTCCTTTATCTTAACCACATCAAACAATTCTTAATTGACAAGGGTGAACATTAACACTGCCAGTTCGAACAGTTGCATAACTTGGGTCACCTGAGAAACCCTCAAGTGTAGTCCAACCTCTTTAATGTACACAAAGCTACATCAAGTGTTTTGAATTATGAATTGTTGGAGCGAATCTTAAGAAACAATCAGTAATTTGATAGGAAGTTGTTTCCGTCTTGTACACATAAATTAATTCAACAAAGATTGTTCATTGATTAGTGAGGAATTTGAGATGATTGGATTAACTTGGATATCCGTTGCAAGATCAAGGTGACAAGTTCAGCGTCTTCCAAAGGGAATACACGTAATACCCTCCAGTCTAAAAAAGAAAGGTCTTTAAAAGGTTCCTTCCCTAACTGGACATTTGAAACAGTGATTCATGAATTCCCCTGACAGTTTAAGCCACTCTGATTGGAGGAGAGGTCATCAAGTGGGCATGTTTGAAAAGTTGATAGTGTGCAGGTACAGTTGTACATGTACATCACAAGCAGGCATGATATTCTTCCTACTTTTGTAGGAAATCCTACCTTTTGATTTTGAAAATCCTACCATGAAACCAGGTTCCGACTAACTTCAGACCATGGAAACTTTCCTTGTGTATCATTTTATTGTAAATACCAAGATAAAAAACAGTTTCCTTGCTATACATGGCTATAGAGGTAAACCGCTATAGGCTAGTATATGCCTAATGATAATGGCAAACATTTTTCCTACCTTTTCATTTTCTCACAATATCATCCCTGATCACTAGCCGAGCACATGACGTCACATGGTGACGTTCGTGATAGACACTTAAGACACCTGGTGTGGTCGGTTTCTGGCCACAATTTTTCAGCACGTTTTTGGCCAGTTTTGTGGCCAATCATTGGTCAAATTGATTGTTTATACTGTACTGTATGCAGAGAGGTATACAGTTTACTTTTGGTGAAGGGGGTCGTTGTCACCCAGGGTGCTGGAGCCAATGGCACCCAGGTTATTGTACCCAGGCAATCATAAAAGTACATGAATCTGCAAAGGATTGAGATTGCCTGGGTACCATTAGGTACCCCCTGGTGACAACAACCCATTCTTCTTTATAATGCTATTGTAATGCAATCATAAAAGTACATGAATCTGCCTGGGTACCATTAGGTACCCTTGGTGACAACAACCCTTTCTTCTTTATAATACTATTGTAATGCAATCATAAAAGTACATGAATCTGCATAGGATTGAGATGTACCCTAGGTGACAACAACCCCTTCTTATTTATAATACTATTGTAATACAATCATAAAAGTACATGAATCTGCCTGGGTACCATTACATGTAGGTACCCTTGGTGACAACAACCCATTCTTCTTTATAATACTATTGTAATGCAATCATAAAAGTACATGAATCTGCAAAGGATTGAGATGTACCCTACATGTAGGTGACAACAACCCCTTCTTATTTATAATACTATTGTAATACAATCATAAAAGTACATGAATCTGCCTGGGTACCATTAGGTACCCTTGGTGACAACAACCCATTCTTCTTTATAATACTATTGTAATGCAATCATAAAAGTACATGAATCTGCAAAGGATTGAGATTGCCTGGGTACCATTAGGTACCCTAGGTGACAACAACCCCTTCTTATTTATAATACTATTGTAATACAATCATAAAAGTACATGAATCTGCAAAGGATTGAGATTGCCTGGGTACCATTAGGTACCCTTGGTGACAACAACCCATTCTTCTTTATAATACTATTGTAATGCAATCATAAAAGTACATGAATCTGCATAGGATTGAGATGTACCCTAGGTGACAACAACCCCTTCTTATTTATAATACTATTGTAATACAATCATAAAAGTACATGTACATGAATCTGCAAAGGATTGAGATTGCCTGGGTACCATTAGGTACCCTTGGTGACAACAACCCCTTCTTATTTATAATACTATTGTAATACAATCATAAAAGTACATGAATCTGCAAAGGATTGAGATTGCCTGGGTACCATTTGGTATCCTAGGTGACAACAACCCCTTCTTATTTATAATACTATTGTAATACAATCATAAAAGTACATGTACATGAATCTGCAAAGGATTGAGATTGCCTGGGTACCATTAGGTACCCTTGGTGACAACAAGCTTCTTATTTATAATACTATTGTAATACAATCATAAAAGTACATGAATCTGCAAAGGATTGAGATTGCCTGGGTACCATTTGGTATCCTAGGTGACAACAACCCCTTCTTATTTATAATACTATTGTAATACAATCATAAAAGTACATGTACATGAATCTGCAAAGGATTGAGATTGCCTGGGTACCATTAGGTACCCTTGGTGACAACAACCCCTTCTTATTTATAATACTATTGTAATACAATCATAAAAGTACATGAATCTGCAAAGGATTGAGATTGCCTGGGTACCATTAGGTACCCTAGGTGACAACAACCTCTTCTTCTTTATAATACTATTGAGGTACATGCAGTAGCCTAAGCATACGCATACCAGCTATGCTGTAGCGATCACACCTTTACCAATTGAAATCCAACATGTGTAGTACCCGAAGACTGTACTTTTCAATTAAATAAAAAAGGATAGGTTTCTAGTCTAGTCAATCATCTGCCATCTACATGTACATGTATGACAAATTTGCCACTGACAGTTGCAGCACACATGGCAAACTTGGCATCTCTTGACATCAGGTGCTTGGTTGACGAATCAAGATAACACAACGTGTGATAGGTCTGTATGGGGCAGTGCATTTTTACGTAAAATGGAATCTTTTGACTAATCGATACTCAAATTATGCTGTGAGAAATATTCATTTTGGAGGTTTTATCCAATATGTGTATGCACGGCTAGCGGAACTCACTTGTCTAGCACCCTCTCCCCCCCCCCCCCTCCTGATCCACTTAAGCTAACAGGCCTTCGTGGAAAATTCATCTCAGTTGTTACATATTCATACATCTGCAAAAAGGTTATATCCTCTCCGATTATTTCCTGAAAAAATTAATCGCAGCAAAATCGATTTGCCGTGGATTTGCCGTGTTGTTATTTTGACTATTTTTGTGCTCATTCGGCCAACCACCAAATGTCAGGGTCTTAACTGCCATAATTTGTCAGTTCCTTTTGACTGGGGTTCTCCAGAGGAATAGGCCGTACCTCAACACTCTGCCATTTGTTAAAAACAAACTTGATTAGTCATTGACACCAACTACCCGTTATATTATCATCTAAGCTGTCAAGTTTGGCGGGGGGCCTGTCTTCTTCCCTTTTTTTTCCCATGTAGTTGTGACACAAAGAAGAAGAGATACTGTCTCCGGTTTCTGAGAGTTTGGGATATTCATGAGTTAAGTTTTGCTTGTTTGGGGCGGGGAAAAGATCCGTTTTCTGGTAAGAAAAGTTGGGATAACCTTCCTTCAGAATGCTGTGCCTGTTCTGCAGAGAAGATGCTGACATTTGGGGTAAATTTGTTTTAAAAGTTTCTTGTCAAACTTGTAGAGAATTTGCTCAGGGTTTCTCGTGGATAATTCTGGTCTTCATGTACATGTACATGTACATGCTCAGTACAGTTTGACATTGGTCTGTTTCTGCTACATGTACTCTTACACAGTAAGTGTATGTTTTGACAAGTTTTTGGTGAGTTTTTATGATTTGAAATTTTCATTGATAGCAAACTTTTTTGTCATGGAAAATAAATAATATATACATGTAAATATATAAATCAAAGCTTCAGACATAGGAAGTCACATCAAAGTAGTTAAGTTTTAGGATGCTAAACATTAAAGGGACAGTATTGTCACGATCAGAGTAGACTTTCAACAAGGCATGGAATCGGTGTCCTAGTTTAAAATGAACACTGATTGAAAATGACTGGCTCATTTATGCAGCAGCAACGGTAATATGACCTTATCATGTGGGGTATTATTTTCAGTCACTGAGTTAATCTAAATCTAGCACTCCTATTCCATGCCCTGTTGATCTTGAGGATACTGGAGTGGCCGAGCGGTCTAGCTTACCGGACTCAAGTTCTGGTGTTAGCAGCAGAATGTGGGTTTGAATCCCGGCCGTGACACTTGTGTCCTTGAGCAAGACACTTAACCATAATTGCTTCTCTCCACCCAGGGGTTAAATGGGTACCTGTGAGGGCAGAGTTGGTTGATTAGCCCTATATGCGCTGTAATGGCAGCAATTGAGCTGTAATTACTCCCCAGGGAGCTGAGATGGTTTCAGGAATGATTTATGAGCCTTATGAGCAGGGGTAATAATATAATGCGCCTTGAGCACCACTCAGTTGGTGGATACGTGCGCTATATAAGTCCACATTATTATTATTATTATTATTATTATTATTATTATTATTATTATTATTATTATTATTATTATTATTATTATTATTATTATTATTATTATTATTATTATTATTATTATTATTATTATTATTATTATTATTATTATTATTATTATTATTATTATTATTATTATTATTATTATTATTATTATTATTATTATTATTATTATTATTATTATTATTATTATTATTATTATTATTATTATTATTATTATTATTATTATTATTATTATTATTATTATTATTATTATTATTATTATTATTATTATTATTATTATTATTATTATTATTATTATTATTATTATTATTATTATTATTATTATTATTATTATTATTATTATTATTATTATTATTATTATTATTATTATTATTATTATTATTATTATTATTATTATGATTATTATGATTATTGTGATTATTGTGATTATTATTATTATTATTATTATTATTAGGTAAAACTTGTAGCTTTGCATGGTGAGGATGATAAGTAAGACTAATTGCGGTGACACCATGTGGAATCTCAATTGAGTAGTAATTAGTTCTGAAAAGAACTGGGGGTACAACAATTATTATTATTATTATTATTATTATTATTATTATTATTATTATTATTAAACCAACTGTGTAACCTGTTGATATGTTGACCAGTGTTGGGCAACATATCAACCGTGTTTGCCCAATACTTCTTACAGTGTGTTGCCCCCCCCCCCCCTTCCCCCACCCCGCTACATATAGGCCTACATCAACATTGTGCGCATTTTCTTTTCTTTTTTCCTAATGTTTTCACCTTATTTTCTATTTTCTTGTATTTTTCTTTTTTGGTGGGGTGTGGTTCAGGCCTCTGACTCCCTTATTTATATTCAGACAGACTTTTTTGAATTCAATCATAACGGCGTGACTTCATGTATGGTCCCATCTCAGAAACATTTTTTATAATATGTTTGATATGTTTTAGGAATAGCTTTGGAGAATAGTGCGTGATGTTGCTTTGATAATTTTACAACATTGCTGTTTTACAACGTTGCTGATAATTTTACATGTAATTTTCATTGGAAAAACAATTAAATTATGTGTGAAAAAACTAACTATTCAACAAAGCATTTTTGAAACATTTCAACATTTCTTATAAATCACGTCGACCTCAACATCTAAAACTAATGTTTTAAAAATTGTTTTGGAATTAATCAAGATGTCTTATTTACATCATGTTTTTTAATACTTTTACACATGATATTAACAAAAACGTTGTGTTTGCTGGGAGATTGGCCTTTTTTTTACCCCCGACAAATATTTATGCTGAAAGATTAAACCGGTATGTGTAATAAAACACTCACTAATCCTCCCCCTACCGGCAAAAACATTTACCGCCCCTGGTCAAATGGTTGGGACGAATACCTTATGTAGTATTAAAGGGCATAGCCTATGTTTTTGGGGGCAAGGATTGGGTTTTGATTTTCTACTGTGCCTCTGAATTCCTGTTGTCTTTTCCCAAAACAGTGCCCTCGTGTGTTACGTATAAGCATTTTCCCCCTAAAATTTGAACATTAAACTTAACATCTTCACTTTACGTCCAAAATAAGACTTTCCGTTTTCCGTTTTTGTTTAAGCTGTCCAGAAGCATGGATAAAATTATTTGCTAAAGAATGTGTATCTAGCCTACATAAAATTACATTTCTGGCCCTTTAAATGTACCCACAGTAGTGCCTATACGGTCTATAACAAGCTCGCCTGACTCAGTTCTCCGTTTCATCCAGAATCGATACCAACTTTAATCACTTCAACTTTTGCCACCTTTTAAAATGTAACACCTGGGTTTATAGATTTATTATTATTATTATTATTATTATTATTATTATTATTATTATTATTATTATTATTATTATTATTATTATTATTATTATTATTATTATTATTATTATTATTATTATTATTATTATTATTATTATTATTATTATTATTATTATTATTATTATTATTATTATTATTATTATTATTATTATTATTATTATTATTATTATTATTATTATTATTATTATTATTATTATTATTATTATTATTATTATTATTATTATTATTATTATTATTATTATTATTATTATTATTATTATTATTATTATTATTATTATTATTATTATTATTATTATTATTATTATTATTATTATTATTATTATTATTATTATTACTACTGTCCCTTCAGCTAATTGGACAAATTTACACAAAAAAGCCACAGGTTTCTAGTTTATGCCGGGGTTAGGTCATATCAAGACCCCTAGCTTTAACGTATTAATTTTTTTTTTACCAGAAAGAAATGCAGCTGTGATTCCCCAGGGTTTTGTTTTTAATCCAAGCTCAAAGATCACGGTCATTTGTATTGACTCACCACTCTTTTACATTTTTTGTTAAATGTTTGTATCACACAGTGACCATCTTGATTTTCTGATGCAGACGTCTTTAAAAATAGACCTGGTGCTTTTCAAAGTGTTTTTTTTTAACCCTCTTACTATATAGCTGGACTTGAGTGGCAAGTAGCTATAGAGGTCAAAACCAGTCAACTGCCTGTTTTGACTGTTGACCCAAATGGGTACACAGGGGCATTTTTGACAGGTTTTTACTGTCATTTTGACCACCCTCAACAATACCAGACAATGCTTTTAACAGTGTTCGACTTTTAAGTGCACTAGATATATACTGTACCTTGGCAAGTACACTGATTTTGACCCTTGTAGTAGTAGGAGGGTTAATGGTGATTTTTAATAGATTTGAATGAGGGACTTTTGAGATGCTGGGGCCAGCAGACGCTAGTGGCACCAGTTCTTTTTCCATTGTTTACATATATCTGAGCATGCACACGATATTGAAACAATGGAAAAGAACCAGTAAGTCTGTTTCCATCTCATGTCTCAAACGTCCCCCATTGCTCAAAGCTCATTCCTATTTGTTTGCATACTCGTACTCATACTCGTACATTTTTCTGTACTCGTACTCATGAAAAAATACTCAGCTACAACTAAAGAGTTGAATCACTCATTCTCATACTTGAACTTGTGCAATAACACAATAATATCAAATATCGCGATACCTTTTTTTATTTGATTACGATATCGAGAACCTTTTCAAGTTATCGAGATATCGGAAAATCGCGATTAAATAAAAATATCGCAATTAAAAAAACGCCATTGTCAGAAATTCCATGGAAATGAAATTAGGACAGTCTTTTCAGCTTTCGGAATTAAGTGAGACTGAACAAAAGTGAACTACTTCAGAAGTACATACAAGCTACGCCAAAGAATTTGTGATTTATTGTGATGCTTGTAGAAGGGTACATGTACATACCTGTGGTTATTGGCTCTAAAGCAATCATGCGGGAATGAAAAAATAATCGCGATATTATCGAAAATCGCAATATATGTTTGCCGATACACGTATATCGTGGATGAAAAAAAAATCGATATCGCCCAAGCCGAACTCGTACTTGAGCTCATACTTACTTGAGTACATTTTTTCTGTACTCTTACTCGTACTCATGAAAAAGAACTTGACTGCAACTAAAGAGATGGAATACTCATACCTTTACTCGTACTCAAGTACATTTTTCTGTACGCATATTCATACTGTACTCCGGAAAGAAAAACTTGACAAGTCATTTGCATTAACCCTAGGCCCATTTGCTTACACATAACCCGAATCCTCCAAAATCCTTCACTAGTAAAGCAAGCACATGACATGTATGCACACATGTGTTTCTCATCTGTGATACATGGCCAGAGACATTCCCTACATGCATGGAGCAATAAACAGTGTCCACTGACCCAAGCACTGACCTTGCAATCACTACAACAAACATGGATGTACCATGGAAAGGCAAGTATGCCTAATAACCTCAATCCTCCAAAATCCTTCACTTTAGCAAAGAGCATGTAGCATGTACCCGCAATCCTTCAAAATCCTTCACTTTAGCAAAGAGGATTTTGGAGGATTTGGGAAGGTTTGGGTTAATACAACTTCTACCACTGTATTGGTTTCACAAATACACAAGTTATGTTAACAACAGAAGGTAGCCGTTTTGTTCTAACCAAACATTTTTTTCCCTTTTTTTTCTCGTCCCCACAGTAGACCCAGGTCCGCCTCCTTCCAGTGAGACTCAACCGAGTCCCTTGGCGCTCTACGAGAGTCTCCAGGCCAACTTATCAGAAGATTTTGCCAAGAAGATGGAGAAGTGGGACAAGAAAAAACAGAAACATGGAAGTGGTACAGGTAATAATTCAATGCGATTCAATTAAATTTAACATTTATTTCCATATTGGACTTAAAGGGGCAGTATCGTCACGAGCAAAGCAGACTTTCAACAGGGCATGGAATTTGTGTCCTAGTTTAAGATGAACACAATTACTGAAAATTACTAATTTATGTAGCAACTAGCAGCAATGGTGATATGACCTTATCATGTGGGGTATTATTTTCAGTCACTGAGATAATCTAAAACTACCACTCCGATTCATTGCTCTGTTGATTGTGACAAAATTGTCCCTTTAAGTTTAACCCTAACCCCCTATAGGTATTCTGGCTAGGAACCCTCCTGAACCCTAACCCCCTATAGGTATTCTGGCTAGGAACCCTCCTGAACCCTAACCCCCTATAGGTATTCTGGCTAGGAACCCTCCTGAACCCTAACCCCCATAGGTATTCTGGCTAGGAACCCTCCTGAACCCTAATCCCCTATAGGTATTCTGGCTAGGAACCTTCCTGAACCCTAACCCCCTATAGCTATTCTGGCTAGGAACCTTCCTAAACCCTAACCCCCTATAGATATTCTGGCTAGGAACCTTCCTGAACCTTAACCCCCTAGGTATTCTGCTAGGAACCTTCCTGAATCTTCCAAAATCCATCAGTGCACTTTTGGAAACATGCCCTTATCTTCAAAATGCACCATGCATTTCCGTTGATCTTTCATATTCAGCACTTATGGCCTGTACTTCTTGCCAGGTAGTAATTTTGCCCCATTTGAAGAGGTGAAAGTACCAGTTTCCAACAGTGCTGAATTTTTCAAAAAAGTGCCCCTTGGAGGATTTTGCAGGATATGGGGTTGTTAGGGTTAATATCTGCACTGCGTAAGCGGCGCGCGTCCAATGTTAACAATCTTCAGTTTGTGAGAACATGCATAATGTGTAGACAAATTGAATGTATAATTGCACATTGTCAAAGGAGACTACAAAATTGTGCATGTCTGTCACAGACATGTCACGTACGGTATTTTAACATTCTGCGCATGTGGACAAAGTATTTTTATCATTATAAATACTACACCCATTCTCCTGAAGACGATCAGAGCATACCGATCAAATCGTCGAGTTGTAACCAACCGGTTCTTTTCAGAACTTACTACTCAAAAGAGAATTTCTGTATGGTGTCACCGCAAGCAGTCTTTACTAGTAATACACTCACTGGCCATAAGTATTGCAACATCCCCAAAGTTCAGTTTGGAGAACTGTGTTACAATAATTTATTTTATTTTATTTACACTACTTAAGACGTCTTGAAAGTGCCTGTGTTTTGAAGTCAATGTTCTTTTTTACTGTTCTTGCTCGGAAATTATGTAATACACGATCGATGAAATCGGATTAAATGATCATCTCACCTGTTACTTGTAAAGTGCTATTTTGAGCATGTTGCAATACTTTTGGCCAGTGAGTGTACATCCAAAGAGTACACATGAACATTTGTTTATGGTGTAAACCGAGGACCTTCTATTGTTCTCTTCTTTTGTTCCTTTTGTTGTTGGCTTATAACTTCTTTAGGCATCTCCCATTTGATTTGTACACGTTTTTCAACCGAGGACATTTGCCAACAATAACCGCCAACCAAGGACCCATTGTTCCATATTGTTATAAGTCCACGGTTTACACCATAAACAAACCCTGATAGGTGGGCGTGTGTATACTTAGAACTACCCTTCATCGCAGGCAGATTCACCACTCATCATTGCAGTCATGGCCAACTCCTCTGTGAATGTCACTGACCCCCCCCCCCCAAAAAATGGATTTACAAGTTCCTGTGTATTAAACACAAACGTGACTTAACGTGGATAACATCAAGTGGATATTAGCAGACATTTGTCCCTGAAAATAAAGTGTATTGCCAAGTTCAAGTGCAAATTCACAGAAAAGATGATGAATCCTTTTTAATAGCTATCACGTACATGTACTGTACGTTAGACATGTGTCATCCATATTTTAATAATTCAAGGATATCCTGAAATTAGCTGAAATGATCCTCACATGAATTGAAGTCAAGCACTTTGAAGCATGAAGTCAAGTTGTCATAGGATTCACTAAATTGATTAAATCAACAACAAAAAAACCCACAGTCTGACATAAACTTATAACTTGGTGTATTAAAGTTGAAAATGGCATCAAACATCCCTTGAAATCTTTCTGTACAAGATGCTATCGTTGGTTATTAGAATTGATTATCTAAAAAAAAACCATAATTAATCACAGTCTGACATAAGCTTATACATGTAACTTTCTGTCCGAGATGCTGTCGTTTTACTGAAATAGTTGCCCAACGGATACGCTAGAATGAATTTTTAAAAATTTTGCTGTCGTCAGATTAGCGAGATACTAAAATAAGTGTAAACAATCTCAGGTTGACTTTTATACATATCTCTTGGTTCTTAACCCTCCTATACATGGAGGCCACTCCGATCCACAAAATTCTGTTCTTTAGCAACCTTCAGAACATACATGTACAAGCCTGCTGTCCTTTTCAAGTAATCTCACAAAATCAACTGTAAATGTTTGAACATATTAGTATGGCCTGCAATATATCAATGGGAGACCACTTTACCCTGCAATCTCAGTGGTGTGACAGTGCACAGAAGGGTAACCATAGGAGGCCACTGGCAACAGCTAATGGCTTGGAGTGGCCTGAATGGGTTGTTTCAAAAATTGCACCGATTGTAGGAGGGTTAAAAAGGCATATGAACAAACACAAGAATGTTTGTAAGTTTATAATCTCTTCCATTATAATCTCTTCCTTTTTAGTGAAACAATACGTGACCCGCTCTACAAAAAAGGGTATTAATTAATTAAGTCGCAAAATTAAAAAAATGAGTTATAGACATAGTTGAATTGGTCACATTATAAGCTTTAATTTGGTATACATGTAGGTTTGACTCCTGTGGCATTTTGCATTTTGGAGATACATGTGTATTAATATTTGCATATATTCATATTTTACAATTTAACGAAAGTGCCTTCAGAGATACAGCCTTTTAAACATAGCAAGTGGAAAAAGAAATGAGCTAAAGATAAACTCTCTTGAATGCCCATAGCAACAGTTATGTTATTGATAGTGGAATGTTAAAACCATATCAATATGAAAGCATAACATTGGTGGTTTTTCTTCCCTAAAACGGACAAAGAGTAAAACAAAAGATCAAAACAGTGTACACAAAAAACGTTTGTTTTTTTCATCTTTATTCATCAATATCAAGATTTGTTCACCCTCTCCACAGCCCTTTATGTGTAATAGCATAGTGACTTACATGTACATGTAATACCCTTTTTCATAGAGCGGGTCACATATACAGTATGTCCCCCAAAAAATGTCACTAACTATTTCTGAAAATATACCAAAACCACGAAATAAATTTTGGAACTTTTTCAATTGCACAGATACTCCTAATCCTTGGCCTAAACACCTGTGATTACATAAAACTTTTTTGGGGACATACTGTATATATATGATGAAAACATAATGGTTGGGTGGTACATGTAGGCCACATGCAAGGGTAATTGTTTTTAGCCATACGTAAGACACCTTCAGCTACATGTAATATGTTTGTGAATGACCGGTTTATTGAATATGCTGGAATATGGATCTTTAAATAAATGTTTCTTTTGGCCTGGAATTTCATTCTTGTAGGGGCAAGGCCACTTTCCCTGAGTATAAAGGGCACTTCCATTAGAATATCACAAAGTCTATGGGAACAGTTTTAACCAGTTCGCGTCGGAGGCCGTGTATACACGCAATTTATTTTTGCACCACGGATCGGAGAGCATCTAAACACGCCATAGGAAACTCCGGAATATTTGTATGCATGCTCGGTTGAGCCACACGTGTACGGTGACATGCTCGGAAGTGCCGGCCACCCGCTGTGGAAGCTTCCATTAACGTGTGTGTGGGAAAAAGAAACCCGCCACAGGGGCCCAGAAAAACTTTGTTATTCCCGACGTGAACTGGTTAAGGGGCATCGAGGCCAAGACCAGGGCAACGGAGGCCATGGCCTCTGGTGGCTGCTGTGAAATACCAGGATTCTGTCTCTAAATATTCACTTATTCTAGATCTGTTTTACCAGGCATGATACCATTGGAGAGAGCGAAGCAATCTTCATTTGACAGCTGCTCCTCCGATGCGGGAACTCTCCCACCCAGCGATCTGGAGGCTGAACTCCAGAAAGGATTGACTGAAGACTTCTACAAGAAGCTGGCCGAGTGGGACAAACTGAAGCAACATAAGGGTGTGGTGATCGGTCCGACTAGCCCCAAGGGGGAACCGAAGAACAAACAGAAGGCAGCCAAGGAGGGAAAGAAGTCAGCCAAATCTACCAAGTAAGTGACATCTCCTCAGGAATGTTAAAAAAGTCTAGTTAATATGGTGTGGGTTATCACAGCTTGTCTGTCATAATTCATAACATCCTTCCCGTCAAATTGATTGTTCCTGAACAATGTTACAATTATTATTAAACCATCTCTTTCAGGAGTCAGTCCAAGGACAAGGACAGAGATAAGAACAAGGGCAAAGAATCTCCCCAGCAGAGGAGCAAATCGCCCGAAGCCACAGCGCCCCGGAAAATCTCCCCACCCCCTGAGGCCATCTATGCCACCGAAGGCATCACCGTCTTCGCCAAGCAAGGCGGGAAGCTCAAGCTTGAAGGTGCCTCCAAGGAGTTCTCCAAGAAGTACAAGGAGTGGGAGAAAAAGGAGAAAAAGAAGAAGAACTCTCCACCCCTCCGACCTGAGGACATCTCTTCTCCGGTGATGGAACAAGCCCAGCCTTTACCTAGCTATTACAGAGATGGCTCATCACTTACTTCTTCGAGTCCGACGGTGAATGAATCCGTGGAAACCACCGTGCCTGGCGATCTCTATGTCATAGCGCACGCAACACCTGTTATCGTCGAGCCGGATTACAACATCGGAGACGGTCGCCACCACCACGCCAGGGCTGGGGACCCCATTTTCAGAACTCAGTCTGCGCCACCGGCGACGTCGTCAGTTTCCGAGGCAGCGTCGCAAGGAGGCCGCGCCAACTCGAAGCGCACAGTCCTCACAGAGGAGGACATCTTCACCGAGGAGCCCGCGAGTCAGCCGATCCCCAAAGAGAGGGTGAACCGGCTGGAGCAGAGGAACTCGTTCCTGGCCGAGCAGCTCAAGCTTGATGACGTCAACCTCCAGGCAGTGCAGGATGAGATCGTGGACGTGGAGGAGCAACTCGCGGAGATCACTGGAGAGAAATCTGGTGGGTCTTTGATCAGTTAAGATTAGGATGTTATAAACTAGAATTGGAGTACTCGTACTCCAATTCATACTCTGTACTTTTCTGTACTTGTACGTGTACTTGTACTCATGAAAAACTATCACTTAAAAATACAAACACTGTGTGTTTTACTACTTAACCAGTGATTCACAGCAATTTTCTTTTTAATCTGAAAATTACCTTTTTCCTTAAAGAAAAGCCATTAAATACTTTAAGTACAAAATTAACTCCACAAATCACGTGATGCATGGTAATAAAGTTCCCCCGAGCCTGGTCATAAATTCATTCATTATATAAACCAAGGTCAAGAGCATTATCTCGGGGCTAAATTGCTCAGCTGTTCAGAATATATTTTTACTAGAAACCTTCCTCAACCTATCAAATCCCAACACCATGGTTGACTGTTGCTGGTTTACAGTACTCAACCCATCAAACTCCAACAGTCCACTTGCCATAACAGTACTCAACCCGTCAAACTCCAACAGGCCCTTAGCTGTTGGATTTTGATTGAGTGGGGACACATGGCCCAAAGTAAAGTTTGAACACTGGAGTCACACAGTACTCAACCCATCATAATCCAACAATTGTTTTCATGCTAAAAAAACTTAAATATACAAAAACTAAAACACCCTATGGAATAAATGGTAGGTTCTAATTGTATGATGTTAGACACAATGCCAAGCATACCTAAGTACAATATTTGCCTTTATCAGTTGTTTATTACAGCAGGTTGCATACACACACTCTCTCCACTCAAAGTCCAACAATGTTGCATGCTAGTAGAACCACCGTCCTCACTCAATCAAAATCCAACACTACTGCACACATACAGTACTCATCCAGCCATATTCCAACACTTTACACATGCCATATCAGAAGTACACAGTACTCAACCCATCAAACTCCAACAATCCCTGGTGTTGGAGTTTGGCTGGATGGGGATCGTTAGGGCTAAAGCAGTGATGGAGTCCCACGTCGATGCTGACGCATGGGTATCCAGCGACGTCCGTTTGTAGTCATAATTGTGACTGGCTCTGGCAAAACCCTAAACTTGGACCCAATTTTCAAAAATGATCTCCCAAATTTATCGTGAAAATCAACAATGTTCAAAATCTAGAGAAAATGCTCTATATGGTGACATGAAAACTGATCCCTCAAACTGGTCCCTGGGGTCAGTTTTTGACCTTTTCATGGCTGTTACGCATTATGGTAAATGCCGAGAACTTTCGGGTTTTGCCAGAGCGGGTCACAATTAGTGATGAGTCTTTTCATGGGAAAGAAGTCCAATACGGAACCCAGAAACTCTGCTGCAGGTGCCACAGGTAAAGCCAGGGCCATTGTAGGAACCTGTGCCAGCCTTCCTCTATGCACTCATCTCCTTCAGATGTCTTGTTCGATTGGCCTAAAGTGGTATAACCCAGACAACCATGCACGCAAAGTGTATTTCCATCATAGGAGGTCCAATCCACAGTGTGTGTCCCATCTATCATACCATTAACCCACCAATACATTCTACATTGTGCAAAAATCCATTAGATATCGACCCAAAGTGTGTAACATATGTAAAATATACTGCCAAAATAATTTAAAAAAAAGAAGAATTTTACTAGATTGGAAGCAGACACAACCTTGATAGACATGACAGCAAGGAAACCCTTATCATGGCTATGAGCATTCCTGATCCAACAAAACCTTCTAATAATGTTAAGTTTTTCTTGATTAACCCTAACTCCCTAGGCCCATTTGCTTACACATAACCTGAATCCTTCCTAACTCCCTAGGCCCATTTGCTTACACATAACCTGAATCCTTCCTAACTCCCTAGGCCCATTTGCTTACACATAACCTGAATCCTTCCTAACTCCCTAGGCCCATTTGCTTACACATAACCTGAATCCTTCCTAACTCCCTAGGCCCATTTGCTTACACATAACCTGAATCCTTCCTAACTCCCTAGGCCCATTTGCTTACACATAACCTGAATCCTTCCTAACTCCCTAGGCCCATTTGCTTACACATAACCTGAATCCTTCCTAACTCCCTAGGCCCATTTGCTTACTGTAACCTGAATCCTTCCTAACCCCTAGGCTCATTTGCTTACACATAACCTGAATCCTTCCTAACTCCCTAGGCCCATTTGCTTACACATAACCTGAATCCTTCCTAACTCCCTAGGCCCATTTGCTTACACATAACCTGAATCCTTCCTAACTCCCTAGGCCCATTTGCTTACACATACTGTAACCTGAATCCTTCCTAACTCCCTAGGCCCATTTGCTTACACATAACCTGAATCCTTCCTAACTCCCTAGGCCCATTTGCTTACACATAACCTGAATCCTTCCTAACTCCCTAGGCCCATTTGCTTACACATAACCTGAATCCTTCCTAACTCCCTAGGCCCATTTGCTTACACATAACCTGAATCCTTCCTAACTCCCTAGGCCCATTTGCTTACACATAACCTGAATCCTTCCTAACTCCCTAGGCCCATTTGCTTACACATAACCTGAATCCTTCCTAACTCCCTAGGCCCATTTGCTTACACATAACCTGAATCCTTCCTAACTCCCTAGGCCCATTTGCTTACACATAACCTGAATCCTTCCCTAACTCCCTAGGCCCATTTGCTCACACATAACCTGAATCCTTCCTAACTCCCTAGGCCCATTTGCTTACACATAACCTGAATCCTTCCTAACTCCCTAGGCCCATTTGCTTACACATAACCTGAATCCTTCCTAACTCCCTTGGCCCAGTTGCTTACACATAACCTGAATCCTTCCTAACTCCCTAGGCCCATTTGCTTATACACATAACCTGAATCCTTCCTAACTCCCTAGGCCCATTTGCTTACACATAACCTGAATCCTTCCTAACTCCCTAGGCCCATTTGCTTACACACAACCTGAATCCTTCCTAACTCTAGGCCCATTTGCTGACACATAACCTGAATCCTTCCTAACTCCCTAGGCCCATTTGCTTACACATAACCTGAATCCTCCAAAATCCTTCAGTTGTAAAGCAAGCACATGACATGTATGCACACATGTGTTTCTAATCTGTGATACATGTACATGGCCAGGGACCCTCCCAGCATGCATGGAGCAATAAACTGCGTCCACTGACCCAAGCACTGACCTTGCAATCATTACAACAAACATGGGTGTACATGTACCATGTTAAGGAAAGTATGCCTCAATCCTCCAAAATCCTTCACTTTAGCAAAGAGCATGTACCATGTACATGTACATGTATGTAACCTCAATCCTTCAAAATCCTTCACTTTAGCAAAGAGGATTTTGGAGGATTTGAGAAGGTTAGGGTTAATTGATAAATTATTGCATCGAGGACAATGATTAATTAATTTTAATTTGCTTAGCAGCTCTGTGAAGTTTGTGGAAAGATCTACAAGGACATGGGAATTTCAGTATACTTAAAAAAAAAAATAATATTAACATTATAAATGAGTTGTACATGTATATGTGTTGGACTGAAAGGTAGTAATATCCTGTGATTCATCATTGAAGGCCCAACCCCTTCCCCACTTTCCCATTATCTCTGTTAACTTCTGCCCTGTTTTTACCTCTTGTATCAGAATCTTGCAACAGGTGAAGAGTATCACTGCAAAGTTTGAGAGTTTACCTTTGGGAAAAAAAGAATATATTAAAATATGATAGTTTTAGCATATTATTAGAATATTATCATTTTACTCACCTAATCTGTGCTCACCAAAAGATTCTGCCTGGTAATTGCGCTAACAACTAGAGTTTATGGTAGTCTTATATTTGCTTAGCACCAAACAGCCACTTAAGTCTCATGTGCAGAAATGCTAAGTCTCATTTCAATAACGAAATCGCCTCGCTTAGCACTAAGCCCGCACTAACATTGGACGGATTGCTTTTGTTCAGAGGATCGCATGGAGCGTCGCGTGAGCACCTGCTCATCAATCGGCGAGTCCACCCTGGAGGCGGAACTGTCAGACATTAAAACCCAGATCGCCCAGCTGGAAGAGCACCTCTTGAGGCGGCGACCCCACCACAAGAGTCATCGTGGGGTCAAAGGGCAGGATGAGGTCGAGAGGTCACCAGAGAGCATTGATAAGAAAGTTGATGAGAATACTTCAGGTTGGTGTGATGACTGACGATAGCTTGGTGTCCTTTTCAACGATTCTTATTTCAGTTTTCTCTCAGCTCTCCTTGATTATTTTGTTTGTTCTACTAACAATCTTAACGTTTGCATTTTTCTGGGTGTCAATAACTTTCTTCTTCTGTGATTATCTTCTGGGATTTATGAGTTCCTCTCTAACTCTGCTGCTTGGTTTTGTTTTTATATCAGCATTTCTTTGATTTTTTTAAATTTCTTTGATTTCTTTGATTTCTTTGATTTCCTGGCCTGCCTGGGATTGGCTTCCATGTTTGAATTTAATTTGGTTCTTTCCTCTTTTTGTTTTTGCTTGTAATCTCGGTCAGATTATGTTCAGCTTGGGGTTAGTGAAATAGAAAATGACTGTTTGCAGCGTTCCAGTTGGAGAAGAATTTGCCAGGTTATTCCAGTGCTGCAGTTTTTATTTCAAACTCTTATATGAACCGTTTTAAAATTTTATGTTGGTTTTTTTGTTTTATTTGCTTGGTTTTTGTTTGGTGATTTTGTTTTGTCTTGATTTTATTTGATAAGATTATTATTTTGTGTCACTAACTGCTGATCCTCCTTGAGTTCTCTTCAACTAAGTCTGCATCCATCTTTGCCTGTTAAAATATATCTGCCTCGTGATTATGTAATAGTGTCATGTGCATGAAAGTAATGGTTTCCTGAAATAGATAACTTCTTCTGGTATTTTAAGTAAGACTAATTGCGGTGACACCATGTGAAATACTCTATTGAGTAGTAATTAGAAAAGAACTGGAGGTTACAACTCGACGTTTCAATCAGTATGCTCTGATAGGAGAATGCGAGACTCTGGGAAAGGCTGCTGGAGGATCACGCAATGACTGGATGCTGGAGGATTAGTGCGTTGAGGCGTGCAGGCGGGAACTGTTGGGACTCGGATCCTAGGTGGTGGGGGAGAGGAGTATGTGCTCACTGAACTGAATCAGTTGTTAACAAGCACAGGGGGAAGGAGGGTGGTTGACTTAGGATATAGGAGATCCCTCAGTCTGGGGTGGGTTGTGGACTTTGGATATAGAAGATCCTTTGGTCCGTAGTAGTGGTCTCCAAAATATGTTTTCAATTTTTTCTAAAAATTGTCACCACCCTGGGGGAAAAAAAAAGACAGTGATTGTTGTTAACATCATCGGCAGATCACATATTATTATCTGAACAGAATCCGAGTAATTTGGGTGCCCTATTCACTGATATTTCTGCAGATGACATCATATCAAAAGGGTCTGTGTCTTGGAGGTTTAAATATAGAGTGCTTTAATCACTTTTTTTATCAGGCTAGACGGCACGCTTTGGTTCAATGACTTATAATTAGCACACCATACCACCCACAACCCCCGGGCAAAGTTGTAACCCTTTAGCAAGACACTATCAACAAATTAGTTTTTCCACTGACAAATGGTTAAGGAGTTCAAATAATTGACCTTTTTCAATCAAATTGGTCACCCCAGACTATAAACCCTTTAACATACTAATTGTTTATGTTACATATTTGAAATTGGTAGCTTTGGAAGTTTTGTCAAAGTGTTTAACAGTGATGGAAATAATGTGTGTTGAATGGACACGGAATCACCCGATACAGAAATTACAGTTCTGCCTAGGACAGCTCTGCACTGTCACTGGGTGGATATGTAAAAAATCTTGGTGATTTTCCACTTCCCTTCCATTTGTCCTGTTTTGCCAAAACCGGCATTCATCATCGCCGTATCGTGTTTCCCCTCAATTATGAATCTCTCGTCCCCTGGGATAATGGCAAAACAAACCCCCAGCACACTTCTTGTGAGATCATCGAAACTTGCCCTTGAACACAGATTAGCAGGCCTGCTACCTCAAACTGTTGAAGAGAAAGGTACAACATTGGTCATGCTGGCAAATCTGTCTTTATGGGTCCTCTCTTTGAACTATAATATACATGTGATATACATATACCAACTTGTGAAAGTTTTAGTCTTTAATTTTACGTTGTGATGTTAGTGAGAAAAAATTGAAATTGCATTCAGATTTGTAGTCATTCTAACATCAAATGAACAAATGAGTGTTCTTTCTTATATAAGGTACAACATTGGAAATGTTGGCAAAACTGCTTCTATGAGTATGTTTACTCTCTTTGAATCAAGATATACATGTACATTAAAGGGAATATACATGTACATCAACGGAACAAAAGAGTGTTCTTTCTTAAATAAGGTACAACATTGGTAATGTTGGTAAAACTGCTTCTATGAGTATGCTTACTCTCTTTGAATCAAGATATAAATTGAACCGAAGGTACAACATTGGTAATGTTGGCAAAACTGCTTCTATGAGTATGCTTACTCTCTTTGAATCATACATTGAACCGAAGGTACAATATTGGTAATGTTGGCAAAACTGCTTCTATGAGTATGCTTACTGTCTTTGAATCAAGATATACATTGAAGGGAAGGTACAACATTGGTAATGTTGGCAAAACTGCTTCTATGAGTATGCTTACTGTCTTTGAATCAAGATATACATTGAAGGGAAGGTACAACATTGGTAATGTTGGCAAATGCTTGAGCAAGACACTTAATCATATGCTTTTAAATGGGTACCTGTGAACATTGATATGCGCTAGAAATGGCAGCAATTGAGCATATCCCAGGAGCTGAGATGGTTTCAAATGATTTATGAGCCTTATCTATAATAATATAATGCGCCTTCTTAGTCTTTGAATCAAGATATACATTGAATGGAAGGTACAACATTGGTAATGTTGGCACAACTGCTATGAGTATGCTTACTCTCTTTGAATCAAGATATACATTGAACCGAAGGTACAGCATTAGTAATGTTGACAAACTGCTATGAGTATGCTTACTCTCTTTGAATCAAGATATACATTAAAGGGAAGGTACAACATTGGTAATGTTGACAAACTGCTATGAGTATGCTTACTCTCTTTGAATCAAGATATACATTAAAGGGAAGGTACAACATTGGTAATGTTGGCCAAACTGCTGAGTATGCTTGCTCTCTTTGAATCAAGATATACATTAAAGGGAAGGTACAACATTGGTAATGTTGGCAAAACTGCTTCTATGAGTATGCTTACTCTCTTTGAATTAAGATGTACATTGAAGGGAATGTACAACATTGGTAATGTTGGCAAAACTGCTTCTATGAGTATGCTTACTCTCTTTGAATCAAGATATACATTGAGCTGAAGGTACAACATTGATAATGTAGGTTTACTCTCAATGAATCAGGATATACATTGACCAACCAATGCGGTGTCCAAGAAAAGTGTGAGAAACCATTCCCAATTTTATAGAAAATACTTGTAAATATTGTAAATATGCATATTTGTTCATGCTTTCTGTGAAATGAGAGCACTTTTAAATGGACAGAATAAGTTTTTTTAAAGATGATTGGTACCTCTTCCAACTTCGCATCAAGTTAACTTTCGGATTATAATTTGGTAATTTTGTTACCAGGTAACTACCAAAGTTCTCCCTTCCCCTTAAATTATGAATGAAAATTATTCAATTTGTCATAAGATTATAAACAAACTTCAGACAATTATTTCTAGGGAAGATTCACACCAAGGAAGTTTCACATTACATTTCGGTCATTTGGTTGTTTTTGCATTACCAGTTCCATCTGTAAAGTCAATCTGTATAGTCAATCGGACAAGAATCAGTCTGTCCTGTGAGAGTTGCAGGATTTATTATTCATTGCATCTCCCCATCAGCATTCTATGACTCAGAACGCTCTGCATATCCGGATAGCGCAGTCGATAATAGCATCTCAACTTGCCGGCTTGTCAATTCTCCTCAGCCCTCTTGTAACTGATCCAGAGAAGCAATGGTGTTTATTTCCGTGTTTGGGGAAGGGAAGGGGGGAGATGAGAGGTCAGATACCCCTGTTTATTGGAACCCATAACTATTTGAAACTCATGTAAAAATGAAACTTCTAAAAGCACTTGGTAATCTTCCTGTCCTGTAAGTCGATACATAATACGCGCGTTCATTGGTAGTATAGTACATGCATTCTTTTAATCTTCCTGTCCTGTAAGTCGATACATAATACGCGCGTTCATTGGTAGTATAGTACATGCATTCTTTTAATCTTCCTGTCCTGTAAGTCGATACGTAATACGCGCGTTCATTGGTAGTACATGCTGGCATACCCTTGTGTGTAATTTATAGGTTGATGAAATTCTTGCGTCGGGTGATAAACAATTGATTTAATTTTGCCCTACACCGACATGTGTATAGCACTGTATACTCAGTGCTTTCCGAGTGTCTGTGAAATAACTACACAGGCGACTCGGGTGGGATTCGAACCCACGACCTCCTGCTTACTAGTGCAGACGTCTTAATGTCTCGACCACCGAGCTTGGCCGATGACAATTGGCCGGCTAGAATCCTATATAGCAGCGGGTTCTGCGATATATATAGATTGGTGAAATTCTTGCGTCGGGAGATAAACAATTGATTTAATTTTGCCCTACACCGACGTGTGTATAGCACTTCATACTCAGTGCTTTCCGAGTGTCTGTGAAAAAACGAGTGTCTGTGTGTAATTTAACATAAATTCTTTGATTTTAACATTCAAATGTGATTATTGAGGCAGAATTTGACTTTGTTAATAAGATACTGAGCCTTTAAAACACATATGTTAAATGCCAAGTCCAAAGCTTTCTAATTTCTTGTGTAAATCCTTAAAGAAGAGGGCGGTCAATGCATTTCCAATGGGCATCTTGTGATCATTCGAGCCAGCACGTGGGAAGTGGGCATGGTTTATGGTGGAATTACGTCACACTTACAAACAGGATTAAGCCTGATTAGCAGCGTTGATCACATGACCCACGATGTTGGTGCTTTCGTTGCTGTTTTCAACAAGGTAAATACCAGATTTTGAGCTAATTTTAGGCCTGTGATTTCTCAGGATTTTTCCTGATTTCAGGATTTTTTTAAATTTTTTTTTTTACAAATCTCCCTTTGCCTCAAAATGTTTTTGAAATAAGAGAAATAGCCACCAAGGAAAGAAAGAAGTAGCCTGTATTGTGTCCAAACCTCTAGTTTCTTGTTTGTGGGGATGTGGAGAGTCTGTAAATCCTAGACCAAAGGGAGACCAAGGCCTGCTAACCATATTTCAGTATTTTTTACTTTGGTCAAATCACACCCCTGAATTTGATTGAATCCACCCTATAGCTAATATAGCTATGAAGTCGAGGTTCTCCATAGCAATTGGTAATCTTTGCAGTTATGTTTGCACGTTTGTTGGCTTTTACAGTACAAAATGATACAATCTGTCTGTGTTCCAGTGAGTAATATTTTACGTACATGAAACTACAGACATTGTACGTGTAGTACATGTACGTGTTCATTTACTACCATTGTACATGTACTGTCATTGACTTGTTTGTATAAATCTTTATACAAATTGTTGTGTATTTGACTACCAACAAGTCGGATATTTCTGTGGGAGATTGTCATGTTCTCAGAAACAGAATCATGCATGAAATGATCTATTGCAGTTTCTGTTCCCATGTGGGTAAAATTTGTTCTTTTGTTCTGGGTTCCCAGGGTCTTAAAAAGGTGTATTCATTTCTACATGTACGTGTACATGTCCTGGGCTTGAGTGACTGGCTGCAACTGTATCCATTTGCAGGGGCCTGGTGTCCTGTACTGGGACTGACTGGTGTTGCCAGCTAACCTGGTGTTGCACGTGTCACTTTTTCCCGGGATCTTCCACAGTTATCCCCCACTGGTGCTGGGTACATACAACAGGTGTACCTGATGGTATCCCGTTTTAGGTCAGATAAACCTGGATCCACCGCAGGGTTTCGCATGTCAGTTGTGCCAATGCTTTCACTGGTGCTTAGTTATTCTGCATTTGTCACTGATGTCTGGATTCCTGTATATCACCTATGGTGCTGGGTAACACGTTGGTGGATTCGAAAGGGAACATGTATGTCCACTCCCCTTTACCTTAATTGTGTGTGTAAGCTTCCTTTATTGGCAATGTTCCCCCTTGCTGTGTGCTTCCTCATTTTTCAAGACTCTAGATCTGGCCCTGATGTTATGGGTATCTGGTGTTATCCTGTTGAGTGCCATATGACAGTTATCCTGGATCCTTCAGAGGTGTTAGTTATTCCGGATGTCTGATACCCTGTATCATTCCCTTGGTGCTTGTAAAGGAACATCTTGGATCCGGTACAGGTGTTATTGGGTATCCGGTCTGAATCAGATAAGTGCAGGCATCAGCTTATTAGCCCGAACATCTGGGGACAATTTCATAGAACTGCTATTAACCAGTTCGCGTCGGGAATAAAAAAGTTTTTCCGAACCCCCGTGGCGGGTTTATTTTTACCGCACAAACACGAACAATGGTGCTCACCAGAGCGTGACCGGGGAGACCGCGTCTTCCACCGTATGCTTATGGCTCGTTGCCACATCGACCGGGAATCTATACAAAATTCCCGAGAATCCTGTGGCGTGTTTAGACGCTCTCCGATCCGCTGTCCCAAAAAAAATGTGCGTGTATACACGGCCTCCGACGCGAACTGGTTAAGCAGAAAAATAAATTGCTTACCAGACAAAATTGCTTAGCAGATTTCTTTAGTTACCAGCCAAACTTTTATACAAAATGTATGCATTTTGGCTGCTAGTCTGTTTTATATTACTTATTTATATTTGCTTAGAAAAATTATCTGCTTAGCAGCTCTGTGAAATTGGTCCCTCATGTCATGCAGTGATGCTCCTGTAATTAGACACCTGCAAATACCAACTTCTTCATTTGGTAATTTTGAATGTTGGCACCACGCGCAGCTATGCGGGCCATGGGTACACATACACGTGTACCAGCTCACAGTGCTTGTGGTACATGTACAGTGCTTGCATACCATGCTTACTCCAATTAACCAATGAAATGCAATGCGTATCTAGGCTACAGCCTGTATCAGTGTTGTGTATGTATGGCGGTGTTTTTTTATCTTCATTTCAATTTTATTGTTGGCAGGTTTTTAAGTCATGCTCACGGGTTTGAAGCTCAATTCGGGGGGTCAGTTAGAAGCTATGCATGTGTCACATATGTCCTTTTTACATCACTGGTGTCTGGTATCCCGTATTCCTCACTGGTTCCGTAGTTTAGGAACATCTTGCATTCATTGCCATTGCTGTTGTCAGATATCTTGTGTCCAGTCTCTGTTTGTTTTACTTTAACCTGGCTTCGGCCATCAGTAGTATCACAATGTCAATTATCCTGGTATGAAAATGGTTATTCCCGGTTCATGCATGACTGGTGCCTGGTATCCCGTATTCATTTATTGGTGCTGGACCCATGTGGAACCCATTGCCGGTATCCTTAGTCAGTTCACTGCTTGTTAATCCATCTAAGCCTGGTTTTGGCCATAAATGTGTTGCATGTAAATCCCTGTTCCGTCACTGGTGGCCGTTATCTCTGAGTTGTCAATGGTGTCTGGTCTCCTGTATTCCCCATTGACATCGTATACATATAGAACCCATTGCTGGTGTCCGGTATCCTCAGTCGGATCCCAGGATTAACCCTGGCTTTCGACATAAAATGGCGCCTTATTTCAGTCATCCCTGTTCCGTCACGGATAGCAGTTATCTCTGATTTATCGCTGGTGTCTTGCATCCTGTATCCCCAATTGGTGTTGTATACATATGGAACCCATTGCGGTGTCCGGTATCCTCAGTCGAATCCCACGATTAACTCTGGCTCTGGCTATAAAGTGGCGTCATATGTCTGACATCCCTGATCCGGTCACGGATAGCAGTTATCTCTGATTTATCACTGGTGTCTGTCCTGTTTCCCCATTGGTGTTGTATACATATGGAACCCATTGCTGGTATCCTCTATCCTGAGTTGAGTCAAAGCAGTTATTTAACTCGGATTAGGGGTGGGGGGGGGGGGGAAATCCAGCTTGGTCCAGGGTATTGGAAGTGTGATTCATACCAAGTTTATCAAGTTTCCAAAAAAATACACTTGAAGGAGTGTAATAACCAGTATACACTTTTAATAAAATGTCTGTAAATGCATCCATGCTTTATAACATTCAAGAGATATTATTGAGTTCTTGCAGGTACACCGTGTAATAATCTCTTCTTGGAAGAAGTGATGGCTCTGAGAAGAGCCGGTTGGTTTGTTCTCAACGTTTCGACAAGTGTGCTCGAGCCGTTGTCAGGAGAATGAAGAAAATGTAGAGAGATATGTACTATCAAAAATGTGAAAGTTTCAGTGTATTCAATGAGAAAATAGTGAAAATGCATTTTTCAAATTCATTCCAATGTACATGCAACGTGTGCAGAGAACAAAAATTAATTTGCCATTTCATTTGATTAGTTGTACTGCAGAGAGAAATATTTCAAGGGATGTTTGATACCATCATCAACTTAATTACATGTACATCTATGACCATGAACTTCACATTTCAATCTATGTCTGTTGCTATTGCAATTGAGATTTCATCACGGCATTTTTCAATGATCGACAATTGAATATCTCAATCCCAAATTTGGTGATTCTCCTGACTGAATGTATGGAAACTAGAAGATATACTTGGACGGAGAATTTGAAATACCAGAAAAGTTATTTTCAGTCTTGACTTTTCATCATGTATTATGTCTCAGTAATCTTATTTTCATTCGGCATTGTATGGATACGCTCAGGTCATAACATTGTTGAATGCCCGCGGCTTTCTGAGATATTATTTGAGCTATTTTTACAGCAGTGTTATCACAGACCTGTGCGGAAGGAGGTTAGGGCTGTGGCATTATCAAACCACATGAATTCCGATGTTTGTGATCACCGTTCGGTTGAGTGACGCAACTGCGTGGATTCCTCCATGCTCTGCATGTGAATTAGGAAATAGAAGTCTGTATGACAGAGTCATTTATTTTTGAGCAGATTCAGGTTGTGTTATGTGCTGCGATGTCTCACTTCATTTGTAGAAATTACAGCCAAAAAAGAAAATTCTCCCCATTTTTTTGTCTGAAATAAGAGCATACATATAGTAGGAGCAGCGGCGTAGCCAGGACTTTTTCAGTGGGGGCGGGGCACAGGGGGGCATTGCTTTTCAGTGGGGGCCCCAGGGGGTATGGGTTTTTTCCATTTTCTTTTTCTTTTCTGTTTTTTGGGGCACTATGAGGATTTTTCGTGTGGGGCACCTGGGGGCACTGGAAATTTGTGGGGGGGCACGTGCCCCCCCAGGTCCCCCCGTGGCTACGCCGCTGAGTAGGAGGTACATGTAGATGTAGGATTTGAGGCTTTGCATGGTGGAGATAGAAGACTCCTGACAATGGCTAGAGCAGACTAGTCGAAACATTTGAGAACAAACCAACCGGCTCTTCTCAGAGCCATCAATTTTTTTTTCCAAAAAGAGATCATTACATGGTGTACCCAAAAGAACTCAATCATATGAAGATGTTTGTATAAAAACCAACCTATGAAAGTTTCAGCTTAATTTCATTATGAAAATGCATTCAGATTGTTCATAATCATTCCGACATGGTATTTCTATCTTTGGACGACAGAGATAAATTTTGAAAATTATTTAATTATTCTACTACAGTGATATAGCCCCTCAGACAGAAATGTTTCATCAGCTTAAATACAACAAGTGAAATTCCATATGAATTTGTGATCATTTATGGTTTTTGATAATAAATAATAACCCACAAAACCCACAAAAACGTCCCAGAAATAAAAAATGAGTTATTGGTATCATATGAAAGGGCAACTCTTTAGCTTTTCAATGGTGAAAAAATTATATCCATCATGCATTCTGTTGGAAAGTTATGGACTTTGAAAGTCGAAAAACAATGAAATTACGATTTCGAGAAATACAGGATGTTTTGAAAAAAAAATGCACTAACAACTGCAAAATGGTGCTCAGAATTTCGCTTTTTCACACACTTATAAATCGATTTCAGTAATTTTGTTTGCAGGAAATTGTGAAATAAACATCCGGGAACTATAATCAGTAAAAACCCCAAAAGGCCGTATAACACCCCATTGGTCGAAAATTGGATGTATCTTGGATTGGGGTTCAGCGACTTTTTGCAGGTTTCGCCGTGCGGGGTCACATTTAGTAAAACGCCGGTATCCACCAAGCATGACGCTCATGGCGCATAAATACAATATAAATTAAACAGAGAAACGACAACAGAAAAGATGGATTTTGAGGGATGATTTGAAGGATGACAAGGATTGTTGTTGGTGAAGTTGAAAAGGAAGATTGTTTCAAAGTTCAGGAGCAGCATTTGAGAAAGAACGGTGACCCCCAGGAATGATGTCTACGGGTGACAGGAGGTTTGTAAAGCATGGATTGTAAAAAGGGGGGAGAGTTGTAAAGCATGGATTCGCTGAGCTGATCTATCGATTGATTGTGTTGTTCAAATTTGGGGACCCAATAATCAGAATATTGCCTTCACCCATGAGGTACGGGATGTGATGAATCACTAAGTGCAAAGGATATGGATTAACACCCGGTCAGTTTAGACCTAATAGTCGGTCAGGTCACCTGGGAAAAGGGGAGAATCCAATGGAGAGCTTCTCTGTATGCCAAAGATTTGTCCAAATTATTCTAACATGTAATACTTGTAGCTTTGCATTGTGAAAAGGATAAGTAAAGACTGTTTGTGGTGACACCATGTGAAATTCTCAATTGAGTAGTAATTGGGATGTCTGAGTGATATTCTAACATGCAATTTTTGTATCATAAAGTGAAAAACTCACAATAGTCACTAATAGTCAACTATTTCACTTTTACTAAAATAATAGCACCTCAGACAGATATATTATAAGGAATCTCTCAGTGATACCATCATCAACTTTACACTAAGCAAGTTTTTATTAAACACTGTGTTCATGAACCCTACGTGTAACCCCCTAGTTATTTTGGCTAAGAACATTCCTGAATCCGTCAAAATCCAACACCATGCACAAACACTACCACCCAACTGTTGGACTTAGCTGGAATTAGGACACCCAGCCCCATGCAAAGTATCCCTGTCTGGGCTATACAGTATTGAGTCCATCAAAATCCAACACCATGCAGTAACACTACCACCCAACTGTTGGACTTAGCTGGAATTAGGACACCCAGCCCCATGCAAAGTATCCCTGTCTGGGCTATACAGTATTGAGTCCATCAAAATCCAACACCATGCAGTAACACTACCACCCAACTGTTGGACTTAGCTGGAATTGGGACACCCGGCCCCATGCAAAGTATCCCTGTCTGGGCTATACAGTACTGAGTCCATCAAAATACAACACCATGCAGTAACACGACCACCCAACTGTTGGACTTAGCTGGAATTGGGACACCCGGCCCCATGCAAAGTATCCCTGTCTGGGCTATACAGTATTGAGTCCATCAAAATCCAACACCATGCAGTAACACTACCACCCAACTGTTGGACTTAGCTGGAATTGGGACACCCGGCCCCATGCAAAGTATCCCTGTCTGGGCTATACAGTACTGAGTCCATCAAAATACAACACCATGCAGTAACACGACCACCCAACTGTTGGACTTAGCTGGAATTAGGACACCCAGCCCCATGCAAAGTATCCCTGTCTGGGCTATACAGTATTGAGTCCATCAAAATCCAACACCATGCAGTAACACTACCACCCAACTGTTGGACTTAGCTGGAATTGGGACACCCGGCCCCATGCAAAGTATCCCTGTCTGGGCTATACAGTACTGAGTCCATCAAAATACAACACCATGCAGTAACACGACCACCCAACTGTTGGACAATAAACCATGCTGTTGGAGTTTGAATGGTTTGGGGTGGTTAGGGTTAATGTTAATGTATATTGAGATTACCAATAGTGAATCTCATCTTATCCTATTTAGGATCTGTCATCCATTGTTGGATGTATCCCTTCTCATGCAGCTTCAATTTTGTTCTGTATGTGACGTCTCGTGGCCATACTTTTCCCATATGTGGTAATGTCATCTCGCCACTTTGTCTCTGCCTTCCTCCCCTCTACTTTCCTGATCTTGGTTGCCATTCAGTTATCCATTTTGTCCATCTGTTGTCTTCTCTTCGTGATATGTGACCTGCCCACTTCTATGTGGCTTCCTTGATCTTGTCTATGATATCTTTGACTTTTGCTTTATTTCACTGTTTTTGACATTGTTACGTAGTGTTATATGTCCTCTCTCTCCATGGAACATTGGGCTGTCATGAGTTTATGTTCCAGATATTTTGCTGTTGTCCATATCTCAGCTCCATAAGTCATTGTAGGTAACGCACACATTAAATATATAGTACCATGGGCGGATCCAGAACATTTTTTAGGGGGGGGGGCTGAGAATCAAAAACAATTATTTTTCAGTACTACAAAAATTACAATGAAATAATCAAATGGAGAGAAAAACAAAGCGCAGTGAGGGAATGGGAGTGCGTTCTCCCCTCTCTCTCTCTCTCTCTCTCTCTCTCTCTCTCTTTCTTTAAAAATTTTTTTTTTTTTAAAACGATTTCAGGGGGGGGGCCTACATCCCCCTTAGCCCCCCCCCTGGATCCGCCAATGAGTACGTAATGGCTTTAAAGGTACAATATCGTCACAATCCGAGCAGAATTTCAACAGGGCATGGAATCTGTGTCCTAGTTTAAGATGAATAAAGTGACTGAAAATTACTGGCTCATTTATGCAGCAGCAACGGTTATATGACCTTATCATGTGGGGTATTAGTTTCAGTCACCGAGTTAATCTAAAACAAGCACTCTGATTCCATGCCCTGTTGATCGTGACGACACTGTCCCTTTAACAACAAAGGAATTTGTTTTTTGTTTCTTACATGAATGAAATACGAGCACAAGAGTCTTTTCTTATCAATATCGATATGAACATTGTTATAGCGTGTCTGTATCGAGTAGATTGTATGTAATCACAAGAATGCACAACATGATAATTTGATTTCACCCGAGTGACATTATCTTTGGAGTGTGGCACCATTCCTGGATGCCATCATTCCCTTGCGGGTATAGAGGATCTTCTCAGGACTTATATGTCAAAGCTTTGACGGTCAAAGCCTTGCACATTCTACTGGGTCTCCAAAACCAAAAATGTGTAGTTCGTAATGACTCATTGTCTGCCGAACATGAAAGAAATATATTTCCAAATTGCATTTGTGGAAGCTATCCTGTATATTTACTGGTTAGAAAGATTTGTGGTAGCTCCATGTAATGTCTCCATGTAATGTCTCCATGTAATGTCTCCATGTAATGTCTCCATGTAATGTCTCCATGTAATGTCTCTATGTAATGTCTCTAATGAGGCTAACAAGGTCAATGTCAACTATACTATCCCGATTGGGAGATACTTTGATCTTGATTGAAACCCTATTCTTCCAATGAGGATACCTGTAGACCCTGATCAGGAAACCCTTGGATGTAAACGACATCTTCTGAGTTACTTACACACACAGGGTTAATAGCAACTATACTATCCCGATTGGGAGACACTTTGATCTTGATTGAAACCCTCTTCTTCCAATGAGGATACAATGGACCCTGATCGGGAAACCCTTGGATGTAAACGACATCTTCTGAGTTACTTACACACACAGGGTTAATAGCAACTATACTATCCCGATTGGGAGACACTTTGATCCTGATTGAAACCCTATTCTCCCAATGAGGATACAATGGACCCTGATCGGGAAACCCTTGGATGTAAACGACATCTTCTGAGTTACTTACACAACGATTGATGTCCACTGTGCTATCCCGATTGAAACCCTATTCTCCCAATGAGGATACCTATAGACCCCGATCGGGAAACCCTTGGATGTCAACGACATCTTCTGCTCTAATGAGTTTTAAATGCTTTTTGCCTTTGATAAAAATCCTACTAAGTAAAAATTGTTTGCAGTGACACCATGTAAAATCTTCTTTTGAGTAGAAAATAGTTCTGAAAAGAACCGGTTGATAAAAATCCTACTAAGTAAAAACTGTTTGCAGTGACACCATGTAAAATCTTCTTTTGAGTAGAAAATAGTTCTGAAAAGAACCGGTTGATTACAACTCGACATTTCGATCAGTATGCTTGGGTCGTTGTCAGGAGATCATTTTCACCGTGGAAAGCTACAAGTCCTGCCAGGTTCGAAATTTAAGGCCCTCACTGACAACAAGTTTGATTTTGTAAAGGTGTTGGTACTGAGAAGAACTGGTGGTTTGACAACTCAGTGTTTCGATCAGTTTTGTACTCTGATCGTCTAGTTAAAGGTCCCTTTTCTTTGGCTGTTTTTTGCCCTATATCTTCATGTAACTCTGTATAAGTGGCTCTGTGAGCTAAAATGAAGTGAATGAAGCAAATAAAACAAGGTCATCCAAACGACCCCTTTATTCCACTCCTACATCACCCACACCACATCCCAATTTCCTAGTCCTTCCCCCTCTTGATCGTAATCCTCACCCCCGATGATAAATGAAGCAAATAAAACAAGGTCATCCAAACGACCCCTTTATTCCTCTCCTACATCACCCACACCACCCACACCATATCCTAATTTCCAAGTCCTTGCCCCTCCTGATCGTTATCCTCACCCCCGATGATAAATAAATCCTTTACGGAAAGCAACAAACATTACAAACGTCTAGTTTTTAGGAAATTACCCACACCACATCCCAATTTCCTAGTCCTTCCCCCTCCTGATCGTAATCCTCACCCCCGATGATAAATAAATCCTTTACGGGAAGCGACAAACATTACAAACGTCTATTTTTTAGGAAATACTTGATTAAACTGACCGAGGTGAAAGTTTCATCATAAAAGGTGCTTACGTTTTTGAAAAAAAGGGGACAAATTTATTTATGTTTTACAGAATGTTGCCGAATGGTAATTTTTTGTAAATTCAACGAAATAATTCTTATTTTCGCTCAAATGAATTTATTTTTCATGATGATATATATGTGTATTAACCAGTTCGCGTCGGAGGCCGTGTATAAACGCATTTTTTTTTTGAGCCGCGGATCGGAGAGCGTCTAAACACGCATTCCGATTTTTGTGTGTGTCACCGGGAGACTTGTCAACACGCCACACGTGGCGTGCCGTCGTGGCGCCTGACTTGGCGCCTGACTTGTATACACGCAATCGTTTCTCGGAGTCCATGGGGTCACGGTTCGGTGGCACCGGACAAAAGGCACTGCAAACAATGAACGAGTTCACTCTTTTTGTTGATTTTTGCGTAATCCCTTTATCCAAGACCTGTTACTTTGACGTACCAGCCAAGAATTTGTAAAGACGGATTTATATCCATTGTTTACGAGGTCTTTCTCTCCGGGTATGCCGTCTGTTCGACCGGGTGCTGGTCGCTAATAGGCCGTTGCATCGGAGCTTGCCAACGGTCTAATTGTGCTGAACAAACACAACTGTAATTAAAAAACTAGCCATTTAATTCTCAAAATGTCAATGAGTAAAGGTGTTTATTAGGGTGTCCGGACTTAGTTTCATTGACAAAAAAAATTATTAATGGCTAGAAATATTTTCAGATTTTTCACTGAAAATAAACCCACACGGGGACCGGAAAAAAATATATATTCCCGACGTGAACTGGTTAAAAACAACTTAACACAAAATGTTTTCTTTTAAATAATAATTTGTAAATTTGATAATCTGGTTATTACCAGTGTTGTATCTTCCCTTTAATTGAAAGATTTTTTCTGATGAATTTGCCGATTGATTGTGTTGTTCAAATTCAGAGAGGCAACAAATCGGCTGTGAAGAATGAGATGTGACGTATCACTAAGTGGGGAAAGGGACGGATTAACACCTGGTCAGTTTTGGCCTAATAGTCGGTCAGGTCACCTAGGAAAGGGGGAGTATCCAATGGAGGGCTTTACTGTATGTCAAAGATGTTCTTACACGTTCCAAACCATGGTGAGGGATTGGTAATAGTCATGTGGAAATGGGGTGTTTAAAATCTTGATACCCGCAGCCGACATCTTGAGGATTGAAGGAAAATAAGTTAAAACCCATTTTATCAGGTTAAGGCCAAAAAAGTTTCTGGTCATTGGTTGGCTTCAAAATCGGTGCGATGACATGTGTTTTTTATACCGGCCATTTTTTTTTTTTTTTTGCCAACAGGGAAATACATGATACATTGTATATGCGGGAACCAAATTTCCCATATACAAAGTATGGTGGCTAAGAGAGGCCTCACAAATCAGGCAAACGTTCATACCCCTATGTGAAAAAGTCATTTTAAGCACAGCACGGCAGAATTCCAATCGATACAGAAATATTTGCTACAATTGGACATTGTTTCATAGCACAAAAAAAAGAAGAGAAAATGCCAAAGCGTGGGTCTGAGGCGACGTGCACGGAGACCAGAAACCGGAGACGTTTGGCCTAACGAGAAAATAGTGAAAATGCATTCAGATTGTTCATATTCATTCCAACATAGAGTGGTTGCATATGATGTCACAGTCCCGAAGTGCGCCCTCGCTGAGGTCAAAAGAAGGTCTCACATTAGCTCATACACACACACTTTGCATATACAAATACGTGTGATACCATTGTTTGAACATGGTGGTGAATGCAAGCTCACTGTAGAATTTCCATGACAGAAATTGATTTTGGAAATTATTTCACTAATTTTATTGGAACGATAGCACCTGAGACGGAAATATTTCAAGGGATGTTTGATACCATCATCAACTTTATACACCATGTAGTTTTATGATTGATTTCATTTTGCCGTACACCGACGTGTATATAGCACGGTATACGCAGTGCTTTCCGAGTGTCTGTGAAAAAACTTCGCAGGCGACTCGGGCGGGATTCGAACCCACGACTTCCTGCTTACTAGTGCAGACGTCTTAACCTCTCGACTTCCGAGCTTGCCCGATGACGATTGGCCGGCTAGAATCCTATATAGCAGCGGGTTCCGCACTAGTAAGCAGGAGGATTAGGGTTAGGGTTAGGGTCGTGGGTTTGAATCCCGCCCAAGTCCACAGACACTCGGAAAGCACTGAGTATGCAGTGCTATACACACGTCGGTGTAGGGCAAAATTAAATCAATTGTTTATCACCCGACGCAAGAATTTCACCAACCTGTATATGTAAGTTTTATTTGAGATAACCAATTGTGTAAAGTGGGTTAAGATGAGTGGGAACAGGGGCCATTGCTATTTATAAAAGAGGATGTACATTTTTGTGGGTGAAACATAACATTTCCAAACTTCTTGTGGTTGAGGGGAGTGGTTATGTTAAGTCATATGTGTTCTTGTCATTTGGACTTCTTTTTTTTATTACAGATGAGGGCTTGGGAACCTTGGCTATATATGTCTGTCTATGTGTCATGTCCTTCCAGGAGGTGAGCTGCCATGGTTCTCCATCGGTTGCGGTTGTATGCTGCCCTCACACATTCGGTGTACTCCATTCTTTGATGTTTGTTGTCCATGAGCATTGTGGTCGTCCATGTTTTCTAATTCCCTCCACCTTGTCATCCATCATATGCTATATATGGCTATATATATTTGATGTGCATTTTTTTGGGTAAAACATGATGTTCAAAAAATTGTGTGGTTGGGGAGTGGTTGATGTCGCGTGTTCTCGTTGTAATCATTTGGACATCTTTGTTTTTATGATAGATTGCTTATGAGCATCTATATAAAAAAAAGAGTAAATGTTACTTTGTGTGGGAGAAATGAGATTCTCCAAAGATCTTGTGGTCAGGGAGTGGTTACGTCATGTCTTGTGTGTTCTAGTCACTAGTCTCAACTAGATAAAACAAATGTTTTTAACTTTTTGTGGGTGAAACGAGATGTCACAAATTTCTTGTGGCCATTTCACATCATCATGTGTGTTCTAATCACATGGACTTTTTTTTCTTATTATGGATGGCGGTTAGGAACCTCAGCTATATCAAAAAGGAAAATGTACGTTTTTGTGGGTGAAACAAGATTTTCCAAACTTCTTGTGGTCAGGGAGCGGTCACTTCATGTCATGTGTGTTCTAATCAATTGGATTTTTTTTCTTATTATGGATGGCGGTTAGGAACCTCGGCTATATCAAAAAAGAATATGTACATTTTTGTGGGTGAAACGAGATGCAGCATGTTCTGATGTGAACCGTGCAGTTTGAGGAAAACTAATGTTGTTTCCACCAACCCACCTCACTAAACCTTGACATACTTTGAGTGGCCCTTTTAGGTTTAAAAACTCCATGACAACCCAACACCCCCCCATCAAATCCGGGCATCCTTCTTTCCTTGACATTTCAATTACTGTCTGTCACCGCAAAATTGTAAGGTTTTTTATTAAAGAGAAAACCGTTTTCAGTAGCTTATTAAAAAAATCTCTGTTTGGCCTTTAGCCAACCCTCCGTTTTCCAATTACTAACATCCTCAATGTGTTTTCAAGGTTTTTAATTTTTTCTTCTGTGGGTGGTTGATGAACACACAGATAGGAAAGCTATTTTCATGTTTGTGATGACTCAAAACTTAATGGTGTTATCATGGTAAACATCACGTTAGACGTAAACTTCACACATGGAAGACCCCCCCCCCCCCCAGGATTCAGAGGAAGTGCTTGTTAAGTGTGAGCAAGTCCGCAACAAATCCATGTTAATGAGAAGGGGGTCAGGCTGACATGCTTGTATCAGAATTGGCAACTGTCGTAATTACAAGTAGCCTGAGTAACCAATTATGGACTAATTGTGTGTAGTCGTTAAGGGACACATTGCAGCTGACAGTATAGGTCATTTGTTGTTGCTGCTAGCCAACACCCATGCACATGTAGTTTTTAAGGTATTTGTTGACATTTGTGACCCGTTCTGGCAAAACCTGAAACTTCTCGGCATTTACCATAATGCGAAACACCCATGAAAAGGTCAAAAACTGACCCCAGGGACCAGTTTGGGGGACCAGTTTTCATGTCACCATATAGAGCATTTTCTCTAGATTTTGATGGAAAAAGAAAAATCCTGAAACGTTGTTGGGAACATTGTTAATTTTCACGATAAATTTGGGAGGTCACTTTTGAAAATTTGGTCCAAGTTTAGGGTTTTACCAGAGCCAGTCACATTTGTCAGAATCAGCCAATCGTCAGCTGACGTAAAGCCCTATAGATAGTTCCCAATAGACGCCATCTTCATGGGCAACCTTTGATTTGGCTTTGAGGTACGTTGAGCGTACTTATTTTTCTGCACAGTAAAATGCTTTACTGACCGATGATGCACGAAATTGGTTGAAACGCTCGCGTGCTGCATGCGGTGATTACATGTAATGCATGGGTATGCATTCAAAAATGTAGTCATTGCCTGTAAAAATGTCATCAAGTGAAAACAATCTATTGTGTAGAAAATCATATGCGATTGGTTGCATACATGTATCTCCTACCAGAAGTCTGTTACCCTCACAAAGTGACTGAATTCCTCATCTTTTTCAGAAGTCGGTTCACTTAATTTGTTTGTGTCGTCTTGGTCAATGAATGTTTAGTTACCAATCAGTAAACTTGTTTGAAGTAACCTTTGTTTTCTCGGGCAAAGTTTAGGGTTTATGATTTTGTGCACATTCAATGCTGCTGTGACACCGAGTATCTGTTGTGTTTTCACAAAATAGCACCCTCGTTTGTCAAGGATAAATATGAAAATTGTTACGAATTTTAAGCCGGACACTCAATCTTTGATGTATGTCTAATATAGATTCCCTATTTGGTTAAACTGTCCAGAAACATGGGTACTTGCTCAAATATGCATTTACATAAACAGGGCATGGAATCAGAGTGCTAGTTTTAGATTAACTCAGTGACTGAAAATAATACCCCAAAGGATCAGGTCATACATGTATTACCGTTGCTGCTGCATAGATGAGCCATTTATTTTCAGTCACTGTGTTCATCTTAAGCTTGGATACCGATTCCATGCCCTGTTGAAAGTCTGCTCTGATCGTGACAATACTGTCCCTTTAAATTGCATTTCATAGGCCCTTCAAAGGGTTGGGTATCTATGAATAGTCAGTATTGTTGTTGCCTCATCCACTTTAGTAATTGAATCTTCTTAGGAAATCCTTGAAAAAGCTGGGTGGCTTGAGATATTGGTACGTGATCCCTTTTGTTCCCTTTGGAATTATTAAAGGGACAGTACTGTCACGATCAGAGCAGACTTGCAACAGTGCATGGAATCGGTGTCCTAGTTCAAGATGAGCCCAGTGACTGAAAATTACTGGCTCGTTTATGCAGCAGCAATGGTAATATGACCTTAACATGTGGGGTATTATTTTCAGTCACTGAGTTAATCTAAAACTAGCACTCCGATTCCATGCCCTGTTGATCTTGACGATATTGGCCCTTTAATAACCTATCTGCCCCCACCCCTTATTTCCGGGTAGAACAAAATAAATCATAATTGATAAATGCTCAGAAGGGAACAAGGGACTTGAATTGGGACTTTTTTCCTAGCGTGGTTTACCCTTGGTCTAGCCATCAGGTATAAACCAGCCTATTTATGGGTAGGGTATAAAGGAAGGAAACAGGTAGAAAAAGGGTCTATCAAGCGTGTCTCACGATCCAAAAATAGAGTACTCGTAGGACAGTCATGACAGTGGGTGTGCTTGCGTTAATCTGCTTTGGCAAGGACAACTTTTCCTTGGCGACTTTGTCTGATTTTAGGTTCCCCCCGGGAGATGAGTGTTCAATCTTCAATCGTTTAGTGTCTTTGTGTGCTACTTTGGCACAGGGTTGTAGGGGGGTGCCACTCCTCTAATATTCCAGTCAGCATTAAAGGGACAGTATCGTCATGACCAGAGCAGTCTTTCAACAGGGCATGGAATCAGTGTTCTAGTTTAAAGTGAACACAGTGACTATAAATTACCGGCTCATTTATGCAGCAGCAATGGTGATATGACCTTATCACGTGGGCAGGCATGATATTCTTCCTACTTTTGTAGGAAATCCTACCTTTTGATTTTGAAATTCCTACCATGAAACCAGGTTCTGACTAACTTCAGACCATGGAAACTTTCCTTGTGTATCATTTTATTGTAAATACCAAGATAAAAAACAGTTTCCTTGCTATACATGGCTATAGAGGTAAACCGCTATAGGCTAGTGTATGCCTAATGATAATGGCAAACATTTTTCCTACCTTTTCATTTTCTCACAATATCATCCCTGCATGTGGGGTTTTATTTTCAGTCACTGAGTTAATCTAAAACTAGCACTCTGATTCCATGCCCTGCTGATCGTGACGATAGTATACCTTCGAATGGAAAACATACAAAGTATGTAAGTTTCAATATTGTGGTTTTGTTTTTTTAATGCAAATCTGTGTTTTTTTATATTTTTTTAATGCAAATCGCCAAACACAAGGCCAAAGGCCACTCCAAGGTGGGGGCTACTAAGTCATTGAGTTGTTACAACGACTCCACACTGAAGAAACCAGCCCCTCGCACCTAAACAAGACAAGTTAATAACCAGCCTCTTCACGGTGCGAATAGGACTGGGAGGGGTAACTAGTCCAGATCAAGGCAGTTGTTAAACTGCCTCTGCCCTTATAAGCAATTATGGTTAAGTGTCTTGCTCAAGGACACAAGTGTCACGGCCGGGATACGAACGGGACACGGCCGGTGATCCTTCACTTTGTGAGTGAAGCTATTCTTTGATAAGGGACCAATCTCATAGAGCTGCTTAGCGCACAAATTTGCTAAGCGTAGAAAATTTCTGCTTAAAAATAATAGGCTACCAGCCAAAATGGCATGCAGTGTATATAGCTTTTGACTGGTTTTTAGCTGAATCTGCTAAGCACGCGAATTTGCTAAGCAATATTTTCAGCTAAGCAGCTCTGTGAAAGTGCACCAGGTTGAAAACTGTACATGTATCTGAATGTTCAAAATTATCTCGTGAACTACATGTATATAGTTCATACTTCTATTGATTAGGTTTCATTTTGTTTTCTTTTTAAAGTATGGATTAACTTATGACCTTCAACTGAGAGCAGTGTTGAGTAAAACTACTAAATATGAGACCTGTTCCCACAAATCCAGGACAAAGTTGCCAGAAATACTTGATGGATTTTGAGTGTTTATTTGAGTGTTTGAAGGTTTTTTATCACCTAGTCCCATCCCCAGTGGGTGATACCCAACTGTACCACCCACTGGGGATGGGACTTGGTGATAAAACCCATCAAACACTAAATAAAACACCCCAAAATCTAGTATTTCTGATGACTTTGTCATGGTTTTGTGAGAACAGGTCTCATATGTAACATTTTAATTAAAATAATATTCGTTTTGTTTATACTGCGAAAGGTCAGATTAACAACGCCCTCATGTATATTCATGTACAAGGTCAATACAGGTGTCCTACATATCCAAATGTTACCCCTACCTCCAGACTTACATCCCCCACTAGCTACCTCACAGGAAGTGCAGATGTTGCTCTCAAAGCCCCAGAAGGAAGACTTGTATATCTTTTTCCGCCCCCCCCCCCCCCATTTTCACCAATCATACTACACAGGTGATGCCATGTAATTGGGTATTGGATTATATTACCATGTCGATCTTCCCTTCTGCTTCAAGATGTCGGTGCGTAAATCGCATTTAAGCTCACCTTCTGACCTTTTTCTCAGATTTTTTACAACCTCATTTCAGTGCAGCAGAAACACCCTCCCCCCAATTGTTTTTTGCTGCGCATTTTGTGTCTAAGTATAGATTAACCCTAACCACCCCAAACCATTCAAACTCCAACAGCAAGGTTTGTTGGATTTTGATGGACTCGGTACTGTATAGCCCAGACAGGGATACTTTGCATGGGGCTGGGTGTCAAAAATTCCAGCTCAGTCCAACAGTTGGGTGGTAGTGTTTGTGCATGGTGTTGGATTTTGGTGGATTCAGGAAGGTTCTTAGCCAAACTAGCTCGGGGGTTAGGGTTAATCTCTTCATTCTTATCTCTATGCACCCTGTGCTGATACAAAGATGACCCATGACTTCGCGTATGATGCATAATTGTAAAGGCACATTGTTTCCTTAAAGGAAGTTTAGTTCCTTACATTGTTTCCTTAATACAAGAAATTTACATCAAAATGCTGTGCACAAAATTCGCTTTGCTACACAAAAGTCAAAAATTGATTTTCAAAAGTAGCATGACATACATGTACACACACAAATATTTCTGCCTGACAGGACTTTTGGCCAAAAAAACTTTTTGGCCAGGGTGGATGGTCAGCATGCTTGCATCCATGGAATGTCCATTTATGACCCTTGACCTCATAACTTTGTCTTTATTCCAGTCGTTTTGTTCTTTTTATCACAGACTTTACTGCATTCCCAATCAGCTCAGTAGCAGCAGAGGTGCAGACTCAAACAGAGCAACTGGCATCAGAACAGGCAGCTGCTGCAGAGGAGGTTAGCAACAACTCAACTCTGGTGCTGGAGAAGAGTCTACAAGAGAGGGAGGCTATCATTAAACTACTGCAGGTACGATAACAGTACTTACCTCACCTGTCACCTCTGTGGACTCGGGTTCAAATCCCACTTGGACCAGAGCTGACACGTGGATTGGGTTTTCAGTCCTTACCGGATATACGTGGGTTTTCTCTTATAGGGACAGTATCATCACAATCAGAGCAGACTTTCAACAGGGCATGGAATCGGTGTCCTAGCTTAAAATGAACACTGAAATTTATTGGCTCATTTATGCAGCAGCAATGGTAATATGACCTTATCGTGTGGGTATTATTTTCAGCCACTGAGTTAATCTAAAACTAGCACTCCGATTCCATGCCCTGTTGATCGTGATGACATTGTCCATTTAAATAATTTGTCTGGGGTTTTCCTCCCACTTCTAAAACTGAACATTCCTTCATCGTCTTCTCTTCACAGGTTTCCTCAGGCTTATGAGCTACAGTGCTATAGGCGCTTTTGAAGAATCCTTCTTTGCATTCCCAGAAAGAATAATAATCTGGATTTGGCCAGAGCCTCTGCCCACCTTCAAAAACTCCCAAGACTCCATAGCTTCCCCTCCCCCCGCCTTCCTCCTTCCGCCCAAATAAAAAGATAAACAACCATTTAACCCTAAATATGGGGTCAAAAAATGAGACTGAATGTGGGGGAGGAGGGGGTACTGTACCCACTAACAATATTTTGACTACATCAGTTTTCTATAGCTTGGTGAAATTCTTGTGTCGGGTGATAAACAATTGATTTAATTTTGCCCTACACTGATGTGTGTTTAGCACTCCGTACTCGGTGCTTTCCAAGTGTCTGTGAAAAAAAATACACAGGCCACTAGGGCGGGATTCGAACCCACTGGTACGTAGGAGGTCGTGGGTTCGGATCCCACCCGAGTCGTCTGTTTGGTTTTTCACTGAGAGTTGGAAAGCACTGAGTATGCAGTGCTATACACATGTCGGTGTAGGGCAAAATGAAATCAATTGTTAAATCAGTTTTTGGAGAGGTTGCCACCCTCTCAATATGCTAGTCTGCTTATCCATGGCTGTGTGTTTTCCCTTAACCTACCCAATGCTTATGAAGCTGTGTTGGTCATTCCCTAAATTAGGGTGGATCCAGAATCTCAACAGAGGGGGGGGCACTGCAAAAAAGATGAGCCACACAAAAATAAATTGTATGGTAAATATACATGCACTGCCAAAATAGGGGTGGGGGTGGGGCACTTGCCCTTCTTTGCCTCCCTTCCCGGGATCTGGCAATGCCCTAAACTCAAATCTTGTCATAGTATAACCAGATTCAAGTCGATGCTTAAAACTCATCTTATGTCACAACTCTTCAAAGATGATGTATATTTGTAATTGCATTGTAGGTACATGTATCTCGGTACATAATTTGTTTTTCCCTATGCTATCATTGTATATTGTTTGTATTAATGTTTTTTCTTTGTTTCCGCGCCTTGAGCGCCCAGCAGGGTGGATATGTGCGCGCTAAAAATCTTTATTATTATTATTATTATTTACAGGCCAGACTTGACAGGCAGGCACTGGAGATCAACTACCTTAAAAATGGATCGGATGCTGCCAGTATGTTTAGACGGGCGAAGAGCTTCACGGCTAAAGACAAGAAGACCTTTGTAAGTTTGAAACTGCAGCATTTCTTAAGAAAGCAAAAATGAAAAAAAAAACAGAAAAAGAAGACTTTTTGTAAGTTTGAAACAGAAACCGTTTTTGAAGAAAACAAAATTAAAATCAGTTGTTTACTGTCATGTTACATTTGGAGGAAGTCTGGCTTTGCCCTTTGACGTTTTTGTTATAACAGAAGGTGCAATGTTGGTAATGTTGGCAAAACTGAATCAATCTCAAGATATACTTTGAACAACCAACCCACGAAAGTTTCAGCTTTTTATACTATTTTCAGCTTTTTATACAATTTAGGGAACACCGGATTTTTAACATCAAATAGGTTTGAAATGTTCCATGAACCGGGATTTTCATTTGCAACCCCCTCTCTCTTTCAGTAGTCATGTCATGAAATGTGTAATCACTACATGCATCCTTTATCATCTGTTTCATTGTGCAGTTGTTTCTCATCAATTCTGTGAAACGTTGTGCTTATCTGAAATAAATGATCTTGCTTTAACTGAGATTATTCCGGTGTTCCCTAAATTGTTTTGAGTAGTATACTTTGTGTTGTTCATAAGAAAATAGGGAAGATGTATTTAATTTTATCCCAACGTGGAATTTCTGTCTCCGGATGACAGAAACTCATTTTGGAATTTTTTTTAACTGTAACTATAGCAACTAATGGGATGTTTGATACCAGCATCAACACCAAGAACGTTTAGAGTACAGTTGCTGTATAGGAGTGGAATACTACCAATTCAGTTCCTATATCCGTCTTTGGACAACGACTACATACTTAAAGGGGCAGTATTGTCACGATCAGAGCTGACTTTCGGCAGGGCATGGAATCAATGTCCTAGTTTAACCAGTTCGCATCGTGAATAAAAAAGTTTTTCTGGGCCCCTGTGCGGATTTCTTTTCCCCACACAAACACGTTAATGGAAGCTTCCACAGCGCGTGGCCATGTCTACCGAGCATGTCACTGTACACTCAGCTCATTGCCACGTCAACCGAGCATGCATACAAATATTCCGGAGTTTCCTCTGGCGTGTATAGACGCTCTCCGATCCGTGGTGCAAAAAAAAATTGCGTGTATACACGGCCTCCGACGCGAACTGGTTAAGATGAACTGAGTGACTGGAAATTACTGGCTCATTTATGCAGCAGCAACGGTAATATGACCTTATCATGTGGGGTATTATGGCAGTCACTGAGTTAATCTAACACTAGCATTCTGATTCCATGCCCTGTTGTTCATGATGATACTGCTCCTTTAAATGTTAATAGTAAATTACAAAAAAAAACGCTAAAAGTGGACGTTGGCAGTCAGAGAGAGAATCAAATGACCACTGCGCCCTGCCAGGGATGCACAAAAGAACCAAGCACAATGTCCCCCACAATTATATAACAGTTGACATTCCTTGTCAACCAATATAAAAGGAAATGGGCCACAGGCCCCCTATGAGGAGCACCAACACTGTGAACAGGGTTGTCACCAGACCAAATTGAGTGCCGGCTAATTTATTCGATTGCGAGCGGAGTGAGCGGAGCAAACGGAGCGCAGCTCCACACGGCCGGGGGTCCAGGGGCAACGCCCCGGTGAGGGTCGAGGGGTGAAGCTCCTGGGTTTTAGCTTTTAAGAATGGATTTGGAGGGCTCACTTTTCACATAATTTGTTGTATAACAGTATGATATTTTCATAGTATTATACAAGAATTTATGATGTGAAGGAGTGCCCTCCAATGCAATTGACAACATTGGCATTGCTTTATGAAATTATGAAATGACAGCGACCGGGGCCGTCAGGCATAGTTTTTGTTTTTGGCATAAATCCACAGTGGCCGAAGACTCGGTAGCGTGATCAGTTCCCGGGTCAGTTGTACTCGAACACGAAGATGTGGTCGCAGAAGAATGTCTCGAATTTGCCGGCTTCTCGCTGACCCGGATGCCGTGTTCATCACTGCCGGCCCCTTGCGCTTAGTGGTCAAGAGAAAAGCTGGTGATACTTTTCGCGAAAGTGCGACATAATTATTTTGATCAAAACACTTCCAAAAACGTTCACAAAACTTTTCATGAATGGGCGGAGGGACGACGTGAATAATTTTCCCTTTGCTGAGCACATCGCGGGGAAAGCCAGACATTTACGAAGTCACGCTTATCCAACCTGAAATTTACGTATATCGACATTACGAAGCACGTCGCATCATTTGCACGCGGTAGAGACTAGTGGCATCAGCTCATCGTGCAGGCGCAAACAACCAATCATAATGGGGATTCCCAGGTCTTTTCCCTGACGTCATAAATAAATGCTAATTAGTGTATTTGTTTGTACCGCTACAAACTGAGATTTATTTTATAATATCGTACGATGTTTTAATTGATCTATAGACTAAAGTCCTCAAAATAGTGGCAAATAACTCAAAGAAATGAAGAATACATGAACTTTTTTTTACTTTTATTACTGTTTAATGAAATATTCACACAATTTTTGTGCCGGTCGGTAAGACATCAATTTATGTTTGGTGCCGGTCGGCCAGCGGGAGTGCCGGTTAGACCCGACCGGTGCCGACCGGCGTAGCTACAACCCTGACTGTGAACATGTGTCTGGCGGCCGCTCCTGGAATTTCACTACACTGTGATCATTTCTTGTATTGTTTTTCAGAATAGTGTATACTGGCATTGAAGATTATACCAATTTCCTTCATCCATTTTAATAGTGAAAATATATTGTATTTATTTGAACCATGTTTAAAATATTTTTCTTCATGTGAATCATTATTTTTCTTAAACTTGATCCCAAAACAAACACAGGACCCACGCTCCATGAAGCTCACTGACGTCGACAAAATTTATTTATTTTTATTTTTTTTGAGATACAAATAAGGATTAAGTTTAACCACCCCAAACCATTCAAACTCTAATAGCAGGGTTTTGATGGACTCAGTACTGTTTTGCCCAGACAGGGACACTTTACATGGGGCCGGGTGTCCCAATTCCAGCTAAATCCAACAGTTGGGTGGTAGTGTTTGTGCATGGTGTTGGATTTCGGCGGATTTAGGAAGGTTTCTAGCCAAAATAGCTAGGGGTTTAGGGTGAAAAGATTAAACCCATTTTCTAAATCCACCTAGTAAAAATATTTTGTTCTTCATTTGACTCATATTGAAATTTTTCTTCTTCATTTAACAAATTTTTTCCTTAACTTGTTCCCAAAACAAACACAGGACCCACGCTCCATGAAGATCATTGACATCCTCCAGGAGAAACCGGAAGGGTTGACAGACACCTTGCAATCAGAGAACCGCTCAGAGTCATCCAAGTCACTGAAGACAGACAGCATGCCCTCCCTGGAGACTCTTCACATATCAGGTTGGTGTCCCTCACAAATAACCTGTTCCCTCTCTTTAAATAGTCCTAGTCCTCTCTTCAGGGGCAGAGCCAGGGTCTTGAAAGGGTGGGGGGGGGGGGGAATGGGAAGAAAGGTGTGGACACCCCCCAATGTGGGTTCGAATCACGGCCGTGACACTTGTGTCCTTGAGCAAGACACTTAATCATAATTGCTTCTCTCCACCCAGGGGTTAAATGGGTACCTGTGAAGGCAGAGTTGGTTTGCTCTATATGCGCTAGAAATGGCAGCAATTGAGCTGTATACTGCCCAGGGAGCTGAGATGGTTTCAGGAATGATTTATGAGCCTTATGAGCCTTATGAGCCTTATGAGCAGGGATATAATGCGCCTTGAGCACCACTTAGTTGGTGGATACGTGCGCTATATAAATCCACACATTATTATTATTATTATTATTATTATAAGCATGTCTTGTAGACATTTCAGCCTGTGTTTTTTTGTGGTGTTTTGTTTATCACAAATATTTTGGCAATTTTCATTTTTATATCATCAAATAAACTACAATGACTATGTACATAAATCAATTTTTTGAACGAAGAAAAATCACTAGAATTAGGCCCCTACCCAAGGGGGCTGGGCGAATTGGCCAGTCGCCCTTTTTAATTTTAACTGAAACAGAACAAATTTTACACTTTAAAAATGGGGGGTGGGTGGGTGGGAGGATAATAAGTCATACTTATGTAGCACATTACACCCATAGATGATGTCCCAATACACTTTTACATTATTTCCCCTGGTCACTGGGCCAATATCATTCCTGTCATCTTTCTCAGCTCCCTGGGGAGTATACAGCCCATTATGTACTTGACATATGTGTACAACCTTTTTTGGCACTACTGGGCTAATTAAACACAATTACCACCTCTACCCTCACAGGTCCCTATTTATAGTATACTCCTGGGCTAAGAGAAGCAATTTACAGTAAAGTGTCTTGTTCTGTGCCCTCATTCAAAATATATCCTGTGTGAAAATTTTCTTGGAGGGGGGGGGCAATTTTTTTCCTCAGACACTTGAAAGTGTATATTCGAAAGCTCAGAACCTTATTGGTGATTGGCAAAATCATATTAATCCTGTAAAGAAACAGTTAACATGAAGTTACACACTAAGTTGCCTCAGCTTTTTAAGACAACTTTTTACACGTAGACGAATGCCTTCGTCTTCATCGTCGAAAATATCCACAAACGCATATGCATATTCCAATTTGCGTAAAGCGTGTAGACGAAAAATACATGCACTGTAGAAAGCACAAGTTTGGCTTTTTGATTGTATTAGGTCAGAGTTGTCATGCGATATGTAATAGATGCTTTGATTGGCTATTGGTAATGAACAGCGATATAAGTCAATTAAAAAACCTCAAGATGTAAGCCATGTTGTGATAATGTTGTTAAATTTTGTTTCTCTTTCATAGCTGAGGATATTAGAATGGATGAAACCGCTGAGGAGAAGTCGGACAATAAAGAACCAACTGAAGACAAGGTATAATAATAATAATATTGAATTCTTATAAAGTGCATTTTTTCACATAATGTCCCAATACGCTTTACATATTACCCCTGGTCCCTTTTGCCAATATCATTCCTGTGATGTTTCTCAGCTCCCTGGGGAGTATACAGCCCCGAGCAACCGTAACGTTTAGGGTTTTGTTTTTTTCCATCAAAATCTCAACATCTACCCTCACAGGTACCCGTTTATACTCCTGGGTGAAGCGAAGCAATTACAGTAAAGTGCCTTGCTCAAGGACACAAGTAACATTTTTGTGGCCAGGATTCGAACCTACATGCGAACCCACATTCTAACGTCTCAGCCATCAGAACACAAATTCGATGCACGACACCACTTGGTCATGGCACATAAAATGGTTTTATTTGCCAATTTTTTTTGCCTTTTTTTTTACCATTGAACTGTATTCGGTTTCCTGAAGACATTGACATTGGAAGACACTGGAGTAGCTATAAGATGGCTTATTATAGAAAATATATGATAAAGTGATTTTCCATGTTTTTGTATTTTTTTTTTACAGAAATCACTCAAGATCCAAGAAAGAAAATCCCCAGATGCAAACGAAGAAAAGCCTCAAGAAATGCCAGTGGCGGAATCTGCAAAACAGACCCCGATTCCTCAGCCAGTGGACACTGCAGCCCAGGAAGAGTATCCTGGCCTCTACGGTCCGATTGAAACCAAACACAAACGCCGTCGAACCAGGAGCATAGAACCACCACTCAGCCCCACCGAGGACGCCCATGCTAAACACAACCTCACCAAGGATGGCCATTCTACAGATGCCGTTGCTGCTGTGGATTCTCTCCTGGCCAAGAAGGAAGGGGACCAGTCTAAGATGCAGGAAGATGAGAATCTGTCTCCCAGATCTCCACGGCCGAGGAAGACCAGTGAGAAGGATGACGGCAATGTTCAAGCTCCTTTGTCGCCATCTACCAAGAAGGTCATGCCAAAAATCGCACTGGTCAAACTGGCCGATGGGCTGAAGAGCCAAGCTGTGGAGCTGAGCCCAAGGACCCAGCGGAAACAGGACATGGTGGGTCAAGAGGATAAAGATGCCGATAGGAGGTCTCCTAGAGGAGGCAGGGGGTCACCAAGGGTTAAACAGGAAATGAAAGAGAGCACCTCACCAAGTGAGATTAAGGAAATCAAACTGGCTAATAGCAAAGATGAGAAGCTGAAGCTGGATGAGAAGGAAGAAAAGGAACCAGCGAGCCCTGTCGGGCAGGCTAAGTCAAGAAGGGAGACTTCTCCAGAGAAGCAGCCATCCCTGCGGAGTAGGAGGCCACTAGCAGGGAGAACCCTCTCCTCTGAAACATTACCCGTGACGTCCTTGATGTCATCCAGCCGTGAGAAGGAGCCAACATCAATTCGCATGCAGTTGGAGAGGCGGACATCTGTGGAGGATCTCAGGGGAATGATTGAGAGGCGCCAACGCTCGTTCTCCACAGAAACTGCAGAAAGTGATCAAGAGCCACAAAGCAATGCTAAAAATTCCTTGGAGAGCAGGCAGTCTGGCCGTATCCTTCCAGAAAGAAGAGATTCCTCTGAATCAGTTGGGAGCAATAAGCAGGCCCCAAGTGAAAAGAGGGAACCCGTGCTCATGCGCAACCAAAAACCAGTCGACAAGTCTGTGTCAAGCTTGCGCCGCAAATTTGCGGTCCAGGAATTTGGAAGCACACCTAATGTATCGGACTTGAGCTTACTGACGGGCAGGAAGGAGAAAGAGCGTCCAAAGGAGGGCTGTGTGAAACAAATGACTCAGGCATTCTCGTTAGTCTCCCTGAATGACCAGGGGGCTGAGATAAGGAGAAGTAGCAAGTCATCCAGTGTCCGCTCTTCCCCGCAGAGCCTCTCTCCGGCTTCTTCGAACAGCTCCATTTCCAATGTTGTTGCCAACCAGATCAAGCGTCTGCAAGAGAAAGCCAGTTCGTCGCCCGAGACACCGGAGCGTCGACCTTCCGTCCAAATGACCAAAAGCCCCAAGGACAGTGGTCCGTCACTTTACAGCATTCGTGGCAGATTGGAGCACCGGCAGTCCCTTACTAATGTCGCAGATGTGCGAGCGAAATTCGACAAGAAAAAGGAGTCTGCGCCAAATACAGGTTCTCCCCCACCCTCACCATCTGCAACAAACTCACCTTCTCCACAACAACACAGAGCAAGGAAGGACAACACTGCCAAACCGACACTTGTTTCGTCAGTGGCAGCTGCCCGTATCAAGTACACAGTCTCCGTAAGTAACTCAGTAGACAGTGGACCCCCAAAGAAATCAGTTTCCACGAAAGAGAACGGCAGTGCAAGGACCCAACGTTTGGTGGCAGTAATAGAATCACCAAACATAGAGAAAACAGGAAAGGCAGACTCCAACGTCACCACCTTCACAGTCAATGGACAAAAGCGGCGGCAGAATTCCAGTCAAAGCTCACCCAGACATGAGGAGAATAATAACAATAGCAATAACAACAACAGAAACAACTCTGTGAAGGTAGATGTGCACCGGAAAGGCTCTTGCACAAACACTGCTGAAGTCTCAAATAAACCTGCTGAGGAGAAACAGGGTAAACGCGACAAGGACAATGAAGAGAGTGGCCCATCCAGAAGGGCCTCGGTAACTAAAAACGATAGAAGGAGGGGCTCCCTCCCGAGACAGACTGATCCACCCAGAGATGCCTCAAGAAGAAGTTCAGTGACCAAGGGCAAAGAGTCTCCTAAAGAAGCTGCCAGGAGGAGGTCTGTCTCAAAGGAGTCTCAGAAAAGTGTTTCACGCAGGGGATCCCTGTCAAAGGGCCAGGACTCTAGCAATGAGAGCTCCAGGGGGAAGGCAGCTTCAAAAGATGCAGAGCCTTCTAAGGAAGCTTCAAGTCTTCATGTGCCAGGTGCTGAGCCGGAAGAGGACGACAGAGGGAGGAGGCGGCGGAGACGGCGGGAGAGAAGCACCCCTTCTCCGGAACATGCTAAAGCACAGGCTGAGGCTGTTGAGATCAAACCTCAAGCAAAAGCTGACATAAAAACGGTGAGCGATCCAGATGTCAAATCAGAGGTCAAGCCAAAGGTTAACACCACTGTGAAACAAGAAGTGAGGCAAGAGGTCAAAGAGAAAGAAGTGAAACAGGACATTTTGAAAGAAAATCAGACAGCAGTTAAAATGGGAAACAAGCAAAGTGATCAGCAAAAGGTCAAGCCAGAGGTTAAATCAGAGGTCAAAACAGAGACAAAGCATAGGGTCAAATCAGAGGTCAAATCAGATACCAAACATGAGGTCAAACCAGTTCCTAAATCAGAGGCCAAACCAGAAGTTAAAGTTGAGGTCAAACCAGACAGAGAGCAAGAAAGGAAAAACAGAAGAGAACAGCGGGCAAGGAGACAGAAAGAAAGAGAGGAAGAAGCAGCCAGAGTCAAAGCAGAGAAAGAGAAGGAGGAAGCCAAGAAAGCTGCCAAAGTTGTAAGGAAGGAGTCGCAGAAGGAAGAGAAGAGAGAACTTCGGAAGGAAAAAATTGACCTGAAGAAGAAGACTACCTCAGAGCTGACACAACCTGTGGCAGGCTCATCTGCTTCCCACGGTATCCGGCGGAGACACAGCAAGAGGGAAGAGCAAAAACCTTCTGAGGTCCCTTCCAAGATGGCTACGGCAGAGGTCGCAAAGAGCGAAGAGGAAGAGCCAATGCCGGACCTCCTAGCGCAAGCACAGAAGAAGACAGCGGGGGAGTCTTCCACTGCTGAGGATATGATCGGCGGCCGAAGCCCTCGTGCAATCTTGACCAACTCTGCACTTCGAGGTGCAGAGGCCGTCATAGGTCACGCCCTGCCCAAATCCACTCTAGATGAGGAGGAATCAAAGGAAGATCCCGTTGACGAGAGACGGTCCCGAAAAGATGCGACTCGCCGGAGCCGGGCCATCAATCGCGGCAGTCGCATCTCACGCCTCGACATCTTCAGGCGGGCACGCTCAGTGGACAGCTCCAAAGCCAGCAAGGAACGCTCACCAGATCGGTTGCTTGGAGGTGGCGGGGCAAGTGACAGGTCGCGATCGGTGGACAGGTCGGGCAAGAACCGGGACAAGTCACCAGGCGGGGAGGAGACAAGGAAAGGAGGGAGTTGGCTCTCCAAGCGGACTGGATCCATCAGTAACTTCCTCAGACCATCAAAGTAAGAAATCATTTCTAAAAGTGAATTTCTGTTGTTAGTGAATTTGGTTTTAATTAGTAATTAATTTGACCCAGTCAGTATGTATTGCCCATGTATTTTTGAGATTTACCAACATTTTGCAGAAACTCAGAACAAAATTCTTCTTTGAGAAAGGAAAACAAAATTACGCAACTGTGGTAATCGAATGATTTTTATGATGGGATCTGCCATCAACTCATTGTGAGACATAGTCACTGTAAAACCATGCTTCTCGCGATGACGTGTGATGTTGTTTTCCATTTTTCAAGTAAAATAGCAATGTTCTGATCGAAAATAATATTTCTGAAACAAAAAAGCACAGGCAATACATGTACATCAATATTTCAAATACTACTGCATGATTATGGAAATAATTCCTGTTAACAAAACTGTAGAATCAATGGCACTCATTTTAGTCATTTAGGATAATTAACATATTTTACATATACTTACAACCTGGGTCCAATTCCATGGAGCCGCTTAGCAGCTGATTTTTTGCTTACTGTATGTTTTTCATTTCATAGCGCTGCTAACTGTTTAGCATAGAGAAAGGCACGCTAACTTGCCGGCCGTTATTGCTAGCAAATGAGTGATGCAACAATACAAATCCATGGTGTACGCGCATGCGCCACTCTGAATTGTCTTGCTAACCTGAGAAATATGCTTATGCTTAAGCAAATTTTTCTGCTATAGTTAGCACGAAAATTTGCTTACCGGTAAGCAGCGCTGTGAAATTGGGCCCTGATGTTTATTACCAACATAAAGTACGCCATCCTGCTCTATTGCATTGTGTTCCAAATGCGCGCACACACAATGAGCATTGTAAACAGTAACAAGTTTTGGCAGCCTTGCTTGAGGAGTATCATGGGTGAAGGGCTTGGTATGGCTTGCTAGTTCCAGAACAATACAGTACATGAACTAGATGCCACTGGACTACAGCAGCATCAACACACTTAATGGAAGCATTTACAGCGCAGTACGCATTAAAACATGCATGTAAAATACAGTTCTCGTGCATACCAGCAAGGCACCAAGGATGCACTTTTACGCAGTTTTTGCGCAGGCATGCTGGCTGATCACCCAAAATCATAGTATTAGCCAGAGGGGTGTCTGGGTGTGTTTTGGATACCCTATTTGATACCCTATTTGATCTGTCATTTACACGTGAAAGTATTTAAGTGAACAATTTGGACACCCTATTTCATCTGTCATTTACATGTAAAAGTATTGTAAGTGAACAATTTAGACACCCTGTTTTGAAATTTCCAGCAAATTAGGACACTCTCTTTCTAAATCCTGCCTAACACCTTGCCCAAAATGCACTGCTTCTTTTTTTAGACCTACCTCATCAGTCTGTGGAATACAATGTCACTAATGGCCCAAATCCATTGTTCTTGGAGGACAATGCCGTTTACAGCGCAGAGTGCGTCAGACATACATTTGTGCAGGCATGCTGGCAAGTCACACAAAATGCACTGCTTCTTTTTTAGACCTAGCGCGTCAGTCTGTGGACTACAACCTCATGACTGGCTCAAATTCATTGTTCTTGGAATACTATGCCGTGGAATAGGTTATTAAATGACTGGCACACTTTGTGTATGTTATAGACTTCTGTTACCATCCAGAAACTAACAAATGTACAACTTCCACTGTTCATAATTCGTCCCTAATTTGCCATAGTGACCAACCCGACTTTTTTCAATTTTAAGTTTTCCCACCCATTAGTACATTCAGGAAGAGACCTCCCATTGTATCTAATCCACATGCATGTATTCCTTATAGTTTTGGAGATAGAGCATGCATTCAAATGACGAATGCTCTAACTGGCTATTTTTGTAATTTGGCAAAGTGACCAATACCGCATTGGTCACTATGCCAACTTAATTCGGGATTGGTCACTATGGCAAATTAGGGACAATAGGCTAACATGAAATTCTAGACATGCCTAGATGAACATTTTTACAAACTGAATAATTGAAGTTAATCAGGGTGCAGTATTTCCGCTGTTGTCAGAATCATTTCCGACCATTGATACCATTACTAACTTAACATCAAGTATCTTGGGTTATTAGGGTTATTTTGGAATTAAAAATTCTATACCTATAAATACCTTTAAAGATAAGATATATGACTGGTAATTAAAAATTTCTAAATAAAACTTACTTAGTGTAAGACTGATGATGGTATCAATCTTCCCTAGAAATAATCTTTTTCTGAGGTGCTGTCATTTTTAAGAAAAATTTAATAATATCCAGTTCGAATGCAGGAAAGAGTTCTCTTTCCTAAATTTCACATTAGAATGTATTCACAAAATATGAATCAATTTACACTATTTTCTTGTTAATGAAACAATGCAATGAGCGGAAAATTTCATAATTCAAAGAGAGTAAGCATACTCATAGAAGCAGTTTGCCAACATTACCAATGTTGTACCTTCCCTTCAATGTATATCTTGATTCAAAGAGAGTAAGCATACTCATAGAAGCAGTTTTGCCAACATTACCAATGTTGTACCTTCCCTTTAATGTATATCTTGATTCAAAGAGAGTAAGCATACTCATAGAAGCAGTTTTGCCAACATTACCAATGTTGTACCTTCCCTTTAATGTATATCTTGATTCAAAGAGAGTAAGCATACTCATAGAAGCAGTTTTGCCAACATTACCAATGTTGTACCTTCCCTTTAATGTATATCTTGATTCAAAGAGAGTAAGTATACTCATCAAAGCAGTTTTGCCAACATTACCTGTACCTATAATTTAGCTCTGTACCAAAAACATAACACTACTTTGTTAGCAACATAACATCGAAAGTTAACCCTGCATGTTTTTACTCACAACCACTACCACTACCGTCCCCTGTCCCCTGTACCCCGTCCCCCGTAGCATCCAAGATCAAGATCTCTGGGATGAGCTAGACGAATGCTACCGCATCCTGCAGAGTTGCACGACGATCTACCGGCCAGCGTACGAATACGAGGACATGTGGCAGCTGCGTTTCATCCAAGAGACCAGCATCTTGAGCTAACGACCTCACAAATAACCTCTGACCTGACCCCACTTTGCATGACATGATGATGCTACGTAAGTTGCATGTGGGCACTAACATTGTAAACAAATCGATAATGGCCCTCTCACACGCAGCGGCCATTCTGTCGTTTTCCCACACAGCCACGTATGGTGTAAATCAAGGACCTCCTAGTGTTCCCCTCTTTTGTGTTCCTGTTGTTGGACATTAATGTTTTTTAGCCATCTGGGGTGTGCATGGGCGGATCCAGAACATTTTTTAGGGGGGGCTGAGAATCAAAAACAATTATTTTTCAGTACTACAAAAATTACAATGAAATAATCAAAGGGAGAGAAAAACAAAGCACAGTGAGGGAATGGGAGTGTGTTCTCCCCTCCCCTCCCCCTCTCTCTCTCTCTCTTTTTCTCTCCCTTTTTAATTTTTTTTATTTATTTATTTTTATTTTATTAATTTATTATTTTTTTTAAACGATTTTAGGGGGGGGGCTACAGCCCCCTTAGCCCCCCCTGGATCTGCCAATGGTGTGATTTGTCCATATTATTCCGTATTTTTACAAATCACAATGTTGTGATCCTCCGGATTTTAAAGTTTTAAGCAATAAAGGAAAGCAAAGCAAATGTTCAGAACTATAGAATTCACTCCAGCGCTGTTCACAACAGCGGCCCCAATACCCCTAGCAAAATTTACGTGGATTTTTCAAAACTGCCCAATCACACCCCCGAGCCATCTCCCATTTGATTTGTACGCTACTACAACTGAGGACATTTTTAAACAATAACCACTCACCGAGGACCCATTGCTTCCTTTTGTTATAATTATGTCCATCGGTTTACACCATAAACATGTACCCACATTGTTCCCTTTGTTGTTAGACATCTCCCATTTGATTTGTACACGTTTTCAACTGAGGACATTTGCAAACAATAACTGCCAACTGAGGACCCATTGTTTCCTTTTGTTATAAGTCCTCGGTTTACACCGTAAATAAATGCACACATGTGTGTAAACCTCTAAATCAACGACCTTCTGTTGATCTCCTCTATTGTTCCAACAACTAAGGACCTATTGTTTCCTATCGCGGTAGCAACTGAAGTCCTATTGTCATGGTTTTTTTAAAATAAAAATGCACCGTCCTTGTTGACCAATTTCTGGATCCCTCATAACAAAATTAATATGCTTACCTTACACTACACCTACATGTACCCAGCCTAAACAGCACAAATTAATTATATAGGGCACAAATTAATTACATGTATATAGGATTCTAGCTGGCCTCCTGTCATCGGGCAAGCTCGGTGGTCGAGAGGTTAAGACATCTGCACTAGTAAGCAGGAGGTCGTGGGTTCGAATCCCACCCGAGTGCTCTGTGTTAGGGTAAAATCAAACTATATCGGTCACACTGTTTTCTTTCATACATGTGCATGACCGACTTTTCCATGGTTGCTATAATGGGTGGGAAGGGACTACGACCATATCTGGATCAGTGAATTCATGCTTGAACCAAACGTTCAAGAATTCAATAGGAATTTTCAGTGGGCATAACTTTTTTACCTATATTTCTCTCATATATATTCTCAAGTCTCATTAAGTTTTATTTTAATATTTTTTTTCTCTAGGGTTTGACGTTCCTGTTTCTCCCAAACGGACCTTCCTCCATCTCACATTGAAATCAAGCCTTGCCTCTCTGCCTGTCATTTTAAACTAAGTCCTCAACAGTCTTCGATGTCTACGAGATTTCCCTGAAACAGGCTCAACGTGGCGGACCTGTGCTTGCAAGAGTTGCAGGGGTAGCCACATGTTTCTATCATTATTCCTTATAAGCTGCCAAAAATAGTGTTTGACTTAATGATCTTAAAGCATTTAAACAGGGTCTTAATTGGTCAAATTGTACTTAACTCGCATTGGACATAGTGTATTTTACAATTTTATAATAAGATGTTTTTTTTTATATACAAGAAAAGAAATACATGTCGATAATTTAGTTTTGTATAGCTTACTTAGACTGAAGATTAACAGTAAATAAAGAATGCTGTATAGATTAAAAGAACCTGCAACGGAGTTGGCGAGTCAATATTTTTAGAAAATCAACATTGAAAACTGACAAAAGCAACATACACAACTGAAATAACTATCTATGGTTTCATTGGTCTGGTATCCAAACCATACCTACCAGATCAAGTGTAATATTCATGGAGCTTTTGGGTACCAGGTTTGATTTCTTAAAAATGATGACGAGAAAAGACATTTGATACAAAGTTATCGTTTGAAAAACTGATTGAATGAAATAGAATTTTTTATGTTGGTTGCCCGCCCGAGACAATAAAATCTCGTCAGTCGCAATTGTCTTAAATCAATTTTAGAATGTTTACCTTTTTAATGTTTAACATTTTAAATTATTTTGTCAGTGGTTTTAAAATTAAAAATTAAAAATTCTATGCAAAAGTGCTATGCAAAATTATACATTTTTATTGCCAGTTACAAGGCAACAAAGTTCTTTGGAACAAATATTTTGAACAAAAGTTGAACTTGACACCAAGTGAATTTGTTTTTATGAAAGGCCAAAATCTGCTGAAAATACAAGAGAGGGCTAATTATTGTTCAATTATATATTTAAGATAGAAAGGACTGAAATGATACTGATTATGAATATGTAACAAACCAATATTTAAATATGTAAATATTATGTTATGAATATTTAACACTTCTGTGACTCCATCCGACTCGATTGAGACCTCAAGAAGTAATATTAAAAAACCAATTTAGTGCAGATGCAAAAACAACCTCATAATGTTGGTGCTATTTTTACTCAAACCTCAAAAAGTGATACTTGTTTGTAAAATAATGGATTATTAAAACAATACAAAATATTTTGTGGCCATCTTGTATTTTAAATTTTTTTTAACACAAGTCTATGAGAATTACAATGATAAGGCCCATGTCAGAAAATAATCTGGTGCCAGTGATGTGGTGATACACATGTCATAGGGATGCCACCAACTCCCCCCCCCCCCCCGATCCGCCAGTGTTGACAGGCATCATACTGTTGCTATGTGCAGTGACACAATCAGGGTTGTGTTTGGGTGGGGTTGGGCGCGGTTAGGGTGGGGGCAGTTGCCCGACCATAGTCTGTCTGGATTGTTTTCTGACAGTATGATGCATTAATACATCTCTTTATCAATTTGATGGAGAAAACAATTTTTTTTATTAAAACCTGCAAGATATGGAAATACCGCAATGGCATTTAACCATTACCAATTGAACTGTTATTTATTTCAATGGATAATTCTTGTCAATATTACAGTCAAATTAAGTTTGGGTTTAAACAGAAATGTCAATATGTTATCGATATTTAACCAAACCCTAATAAAAATGAAAAAGAAAAGGTTTTGGAACAAATTATTTGATATAAACTTCTGATAATAGTTATTGACGTTAATAGTTCAGTAAATAATTCATTAAAACATTAGCTATGTTTGACCCCCACCCCCACACCTTCCCCCCCCCCCCCAATTCTCACAGGTCTCATCCCCTAAAAGTCTTGTTCAATCAAACTCAAAAGGCTGGCAAACATTTTTTTTCATGTAGGATAGCAAGGGAAGATCATGAATTATTCATTAACCCTAACCCCCTATGTATTCTGGCTAGGAACCTTCCGGAATCCTCCAAAATCCATCAGTGCACTTTTGGAAACATGCCCTTATCTTCAAAATGCACCATGCATTTTCATTGATCTTTCATATTCAGCACTTATGGCCTGTACTTCTTGCCAGGTAGTAATTTTGTCCCATTTGAAGAGGTGAAAGTACCAGTTTCTGAAAGTGCTGAATTTTCCCCACAAAAGTGCCCCTTGGAGGCTTTTGATGGATTTGGGGTGGTTAGGGTCAATTTAAAAAACTTTTTCTTCAAAAAGGACCAAGATTTTTAAAATGTAGGGGAAAGTTCCATTGTCATCCTACGGAAGAAAAAGGTGCAGCCAGTTAGACGCTTCCATTTCCTAGAAGGAACTTTCTCAAGTGGCTAACAAAATATTTATTTCTCTCTGTGAAAGTCTAGCAGGCCTGTGATTTCTGAGGATTTTTCCTGATTTCAGGATTTCTTTAATTTTTTTACAAATATCCCAAAAGAGAAGTAGCCACCAAGGAAAGACAGAAGTAGCCAGTATTGTGTCCAAACCTCTAGTTTGTGGGATGTGGAGTTTGTGGGGATGTGGAGTTTGTGGAGATGTGGAGAGTCTGTAAATCCTCCAAAATTAAACATCCGGGAGTTTCAGGGGGGCTTTGTCCTCTAGACTAAAGGTAGACCCAGGCCTGCTACCTATTTTTCAGGATTGTTTACTTTTGCCAAGTCACACCCCTGGTCTAGACAGGACTGTACAGTACTTAATAATATGGCATGAGTGAGAGGCTAGTATTACATTTGTGACTCGCTTCATCGAAATGAGGAATGTCCCCCAAATTTCACATTTTGTGATATGGATATCAACTTGAAGAGAATTTAATGGGCTTTCTGATGATGCCAAACATTAATTTTTGGTTCATTTTATTCCTGTGTTAGGATGTGATAAACTGATAATGTAATAATGCAGTCATGCACGTTTTGTGAACTTTGGAAGTCCATTACACGGAAACATGTGTTGGGGGACATTCTCATTTCGATGGAGCGGGTCACATTTTAATGATTTGTGTATATAGAGAGCCGAGTTAAGACATGCTAACAATGTACCGAACCATTTTGTAAGTGTTGCATCATAAAACAATAACGAAACAGATTGTGTAGAAACATCCATGTGAACATGATGTCACACTTTGGTTCTCTATATAGTTAATGGCTAGACCACATATGAGATTATCAAAGAAAAATACCTGATAATTAAAATATGAATTATAATAATTAATGCGCTATGAATTGTAAAATTTTAGATAGGCAGCAATGCAATATGTAAATAAATAAATAAATAATATACAGATATCATAATATTTTAGTGATTTTGGTGATGTTTTAATGTTTAAACTTTTTAACAGTTTTTTAGACTATTTGAGACCCATACATTTGAGGGATTGTGTAAAAATGGTCCAATATTGTGGCCTGGGTGTCCTTGACTTCCAACTTTGAGTATTTTGGATGCACTAGGCCCTGAAAAAGGGGTCCTAATATGATTTCAAGTGTAAGGCCTTTCTCCAAAATGGATGCTTTTCAGTGTGGGCATTTTCACTAGTATTAGAGGGTGGTTGTTCATTGGGATGAGAATAACTCAGTTGGCCTCTGGACAATCCACATTAAATTGAGAATAAAATAAAAGGTCAGATATCAATCAATATTTGGTATTTTGGTTTAAATTTTTTTAGGACCTCTGAGTATTAAAAAAAAAAGAAGATTTTTGAATATTTTGTATTTAGCATTGGTTGCTATGGGAATGTATTTAGTGCATCACTGATATCAGAGATCAGTGGAGTGCACCCGTCACACCCGTACGTCCGGCCAGCCGGCCGTAGACACTTATCAATTATTGGACATTAGGTGGCGCTATACAATTTACACTATTTCATTCAGTTAAAACCGCGCCTCCGTCCTTCCCAAATTCTACGGTCTGTCGAATGCACGGTTCTGCTGAAGATTCCGCTGGAAAACATCTCTTAAAACACCGTTTCGGCCTTCAAAGAGGCAGAGAAAACCGCACTTTGTGTTCAGTGGGACTGAATGTCGCTCCAGCTTGTTGTGAAATCTTGCAGTGAGCTGTTCCCCGAGTAAAAACAGTGGAAAACCGGAGATGGACTCGACAGAATTGAAGGTATCGTTGAGAATATTTTATTGGTGTTTGGATGCAGACGTTACGTACGTGCATGTTTTGTGTTTGTTTTGCTTGTATGAGGCGGGGTTTCCCACGTACTATTACAATATCTTTGAAGCTAAAGTTATATAGGCCTAGTCTGGCAATATGCCGTTCCATGGGTTTTTGAATATTGTACTTCACGACTACGAGAATGCACCATTTTTGTAGTTAACAAACTTATCCGCTTACAAATTTTCATTATTGTGTAACCATGGAGGAAGAAAACAGTTTCTTCCTCCATGGTGTAACTTAGCCTAGTAGTAGTAGGCCCTACTGAGTAATTAGAAATATTGAGGAAAATAATTTGATAGTTCAGTCATTTGGAACATCACTGACTAGTCTAACGTTAACTCATCACTCATATAGTCATGGCCTCGGTGAGTGATTCACAATTCAAACAGTGATGAATTTCCACTCTAGGCACTTAACTTTAATGTACTGCAAGCAGTAACGTACAGGTTTTATGTAACAGAATGGGGTGACAATTCAGTGTACTCTGTTTCAAGGAAGAATGTACATAATGTAGAATACAACCGCCACTTTTCTATCCAAATAATGACAAATATTACAGATTTTCCTTTAAATTAAAAGATGATAGAGGACACACTTAAGGAGAGGAAAGTGTAGTCAAGTGAGGATTAGAAACGATAGTTAGCTATTGTTGGAGCTGTTGGCTATTTTGCCGTCTGCTAAAAACAAATGCTTTGACATTGGGAAAGAATGTCGTATCCGACCGCCACTTTTTAAGGGTTTTGGGGGAATTTTTTTGCAACCACTAACCAATTAAAAAATGATTCTGTCGATTTGTGGGGGTACAGAAAGCGAAAACTCTTTAAAATCCACTTTTATGATGGTTTTCACTACATGTATTTCCCTTCTAAAAAAAATCCTCCCCTTCAGAATAGAAGGATCCTATTATAGTTGCTACTGCGCATGTACAATGACTGTATTGGTCACTAATTGGGAAGTTGACAAGATCAGACTGACATGACTGAGGAAGTCATCGTCTACCAAAAATGCCTGATTTTTCATGAAATAAATATCCTGGAATAATTTGAAGTATATGTCCATCATCATCCATATGTTCTCCACTTTACTAGGTAGGTAAGATTACTTTATTGGTGATATTGAATGAGAAAAAGTGGCGGTCGGATACGACATTCTACCCATTGTGCACAAGTAGCGGTTGGGTTCGACATTCTTTCCCATTTCATTTGTTCTAATATACCCCTTTTAATGGCTAGCATTAGACATCCCTCCATATCCTTGGCCCTAGTTCCACCTGCACAAAAAATGCTGAAATGCACATTTTCAAACATTTCCAAATATTCACTCACTCATGGATACCGATTTAGCTCGGTATCTGCTCGTGTGCGATGGCAAAGTTTTGAGAAATTATGTTTAAAAAAATTTATGGTGCACACATGCATGAGACTGTTTCAGTAAGAATCCCCCAAAATAACAAACAAACATTGTTTCAGTAGACCACCAAATATTCTGATTACATGTTTCAATAAGCAATGGCATTTTGTGGTTTTTGTGACATGGCAATTTTTTGTTGCTTAACCCATAACCCCTAGGTATTCTGGCTAGGAACCTTCCTGAAGCCTCCAAAATCCTCCAGTGCACTTTCGGAAACATGCCCTCATCTTCAAAATGCACCATGCATTTCCGTTGATCTTTCATAATCAGCACTTATGGCCTGTACTTCTTGCCAGGTAGTAATTTTGTCCCATTTGAAGAGGTGAAAGTACAAGTTTCTAACAGTGCTAAATTAAAAAAAAAAGTAACCCCTTGGAGGATTTTGATGGATTTGGGGTGGTTAGGGTTAAATTGTAAAAAAAAAAATTCTGTTACTCCAATTGAGTCCAAATATATTGTCTTGTTGCTGTATGCATATATACATGTGCTTTTACATAATTCTATGACAGCTGTTGTGTTTTTTATTTGTTTGTTGTGTAAGGATATCTTTAAAAAAAATATAACTTCCATCTGTGTTACATATGGTATATATCTTGGCAGGTTTTTTTTAGGAAAGAATGTGAAACCCAACCGCCACTTGTCTATTGGCACATGTCTTTTTAGCAGACAACAAAATCACCAACATTTTGCTGCATATGTGCAAACATTCATTGCCCAAAATGTCCCAAAATATCCTTTCCAATCCTCACTTGACTACACTTTCCTCTCCTTAAGTGTGTCCTCTATCATCTTTTAAAGGAAAATCTGTGATATATATTGGATAGAAAAGTGGTGGTTGTATTCTACATTCTTTCCCTTTTTATGCCAAACCGAAGTATTTTTTTTCTTTTAGGGGATGCAAGTGCGATTTTGAAAAAGCCATTTACAATTTCACCGTGTTATTTCTGAATTGTTAGCCCTCACCTGGCAAATACACATAGAAAGAAAAACCAGATCTACCTTTTTAAATGTTCCATTCCCTCTAATGCAAAGATGGAGATGTGGTGGTTGATGAAGTACTGGTATGCAGGCTTGGGCGATATCGATTTTTTTTTCATCCACGATATATCGGCAAACATATATCGCGATTTTCGAACTATCGCGATTATTTTTTCATTCATGCATGATTGCTTTAGAGCTGATAACCACAGGTATGTACCCCTCTACAAGCATCACAATAAATCCTAAATTCGTTTGCATAGCGTGTATGTACTTCTGAAGTAGTTTGCTTTTGTTTCTCACTTCCAAAAGCTGAAAAGACTGTTCTAATTTTGTTTCCATGGAATTTCTTACGTGACTCACAATGGCGATTTTTTTTAATCGCGATATATTTTTTTAATCGCGATTTGCCGATATCTCGATAACATAAAAAGGTTCTCGATATCGTAATAGAATAAAAAAGGTATCGAATAAAAAAGGTATCGCGATATTCGATATTATCGTGTTATTGCCCAAGCTTACTGGTATGGTACTTGTGGTTATTTAGAAAGACCAGCATACCCTAAGGAAATGTTGTGGTTATTTTAAAAGCTCCCCACTTCACTTTGCTTTAAATAACATCACTTGACATTTTCAAGAGAGTACTTACAAGTTAAATATAATTCGAACTTATTCACCATACAACCTAATAAAAACCCATTGGGATACAATATATACTAAGGCCAAATAAAGGTGTGGTGACACTTTGTTTTTCTTTTGGTAATCGGTTTCTTTTTGGCCAACAGGGAAATAGTTGATATAGGGGCCAAATTTCCGATACAAAGTATGGTGGCTAAGAGAGGCCTCACAAATCGGGCAAACGTTCATACCCCTATGTGAAAAAGTCGTTTAAAACACAGCATGGCAGAATTCCGATCGATCCAGCAATTTTGGCTGCAATTGGACATCGTTTCATAGCAAAAAAAAATAATAATAAAAATAAAAATAAAAATGCTGACATGTGGCAGGGGGTACAGTATTGCCCCAAATATTTCCAAGGATTTTCTGGTTTTATGGGGTGACTGGGGTATGTCAACAGGCTTTTGCTCATAATTTCATATTTTTCTTGTTTGGGTGATTATTATTGATTGACTGTATTATGTTTTCATTTTTGTGTAGGCGTCTTGATAGCTTTTTCTAGAAAAGTGGGCATTATTGTTATCAACATCTAAGGTCTTCAACACAACAAATCACAGTTATGTGTCGGACCCCACACACTCACCTCAGCCCTTTTCTTTAACCCTAACTCCCTAGACAACAAAGCCAGTTGGAGGATTTTGAAGGATTTTTATTGTTTTAGTACAATGCCTAGGGAGTTAGGGTTAATCGAGGGGGCGTTTGGGCGCACCTGTATACCGAAAAACATGTAATCTTTCAGCACAATACACAAGTTCATGAGTGACTGCCTGTACACCAAACATGTACTCTGGCTCAGACAGCACTCCCAATCCCATATACCCTAAAAAAAAATTTTTTTAAATTCCCTGGTGTACTTCTAATAATAGTTTTATGATCAGATCTGTCACAAATTTATACACAATGCTTCGCAGGTTTAACCTTTGCGTCTTTCACCATGTTATGTTTTTTTTTCCATCTATATTCAAAGAAACTATGAGCTTGTAGGAATTCAATAGTTATGATTGAATTACAAGTGCGTACATATGGTTTAAACATTTTCCTGTTGAACCAGTTCATTTCCATTGCTTTACCACTGAGGTGTTGGGCAGATGCCCAGATATGGTTGCAATTAAAGATACACTCGCATTGTGGTTTTCTTACAAGCTTATGAATGTACATGCATGTGGACAGTATTTAGCCTTGATGTGAAACACTGCTGGTGCACTTGTTTACTCACATCATAGAAAAAGCTTTCTCTGTGTTCTCATCAAGACAATCTTTCATCTTATAGACTACTTGGCAAATATACACGTACATGTATGCATATGTTACATCAGTCTATCTAGTGAGCATGGCTAACTGTTGTTCAGTGTGGTTGTAATTCATTGATACAATATCTGGGGAGGTACAGTACATGTATGTGTAAGGTTAGGTCAGGTTTGTATTTTCTTGTGGTTAGCTAGACCATCATGCATTTATACACAACAGCTTGAGCATGCACACTGTTGTATCATAATTTGTGAAGAGGTCTACATACATTATGTAGTATTCAGATTTTGTTTTCTACTTTCAAATCCTGCATAATAGGACGTAATAGGTACAGTGTACATTTTGCCAATTTAATTAAAGTAATGAATTTCATTCACAAAAGTACACACAAATGCTCTTATTAGTGGCCCCACGTTGTAACTCTTTAACAGTAACAAAGTCTTCTTCAACAAATGTATAAGAAGGTTACTGCTGTGGCATGTTCATATTTTTATAAGAAAGTGAATTTTATTTTATCGTATTTATTTGTTTCCAAATTCAAGACCTGCTTGTGCAGCATATAAATAATAATAACTGAATTTATAGAGCGCCAAATTGCCAAAGGATACAAGGTGTTTTTACATTATTATCCCTGGTCATTTGCGCCAATATCAATCCTTTTAAAACTTCCTCAGCTCCCTGGGGAGTATACAGCCCCTAGCTACCATAGCGCATCAGAAGCTTTTTCAACCACAATAATCAACCTCTACCCTCACAGGTTACCCATTTATACTCCTGGGTGAAGAGAAGCACTGTACAGTGAAGTGTCTTGCTCAAGGACACAAGTACCATGGTCGTGGCCAGGATTTGAACCCATATTCTGACGACTCGGCCATCAGAACACTTGTCTGATACGCTAGACTGCTTGGCCATGGCACTCTATCTTTCATTGTACATGATATATGTACACGTTGGTGATACCATAGGCTTTGTACATGTATGCATTTTATAAACATACCTATTTACATACATGTGTTACATTCAGCTGACATTCATTGTACATCACGTAGACACAATTTAACTCCCAAAACACGTCAAGTATGTGCACGTTCACCTAATGACATTAATACCATGTATACCAAATGTCTGTTGGGTTGTGAAGTGTCATTTATCAAGTGTACATTTGAACTACATGTGTATAGATGTACAACTGTACAGAGTTATGTGTACATGTACATTGTACATAGTTTTTATTATTTGTCATGAAGTGGCTGTCAACATGAACACACATCTAAGATGTCTTGGAACGGTATTGACATCTTATTATTTGCCATGGAATTGCCTGTTATGTACTATGGGCAATTCCATGGTTATTCACATTACATTATTGAGGCATTGGGCCCACTGTTAACACCATAATTTCCCTACTTATTTATTTCCCTCATCAGTTTTTTCCACAGTAGTTGCATTATACATGTACCAAGATCTTATTCTGCATGAAAAAATTATTTCAGAGTTTTTTTATACTGTACATATGTTGAGAAAAATGCTGGTTCCTCGCGTTACATTTTTCGGACATGCAAATAATATTGCTTTTTCTCTTACATGGCGTACATATAACAAATTTCTGAAATTATTATTTTGTGCCGAGTAAGGTCTGGGTATAATGCAACTTTTGTGAAAAAAATGATGAGTTCTGGAATTGACAGCGGGTTCAAAAACTCAAAAATGTAACGTGAGTAACCATGGAATTGCCCATATGTGGGTGTGGGTTCGAATCACGGCCGTGACACTTGTGTCCTTGAGCAAGACACTTAATCATAATTGCTTCTCTCCACCCAGGGGTTAAATGGGTACCTGTGAAGGCAGAGTTGGTTTGCTCTCTATGCGTTAGAAATGGCAGCAATTGAGCTGTATATTCCCCAGGGAGCTGAGATGGTTTCAGGAATGATTTATGAGCCTTATGAGCAGGGATAATAATATAATGCGCCTTGAGCACCAGTTAGTTGGTGGATACGTGCGCTATATAAATCCACACATTATTATTATTATTATTATTATTATTATTATTATTATTATTATTATTATTATTATTATTATTATTATTATTATTATTATTATTATTATTATTATTATTATTATTATTATTATGTATGTGACTGGCTCTGGCAAAACCCTCAACTTGGACCCAATTTTCAAAAGTGAGATTTTGGTATAGTTTGATTCTCTAGATTTTCCTCTTTCATTTGATAACATTTTTGTAGAAATCAGAAAGAAAAAAAATATTTGTAGAAATCACATTTTTTTTCCTGATTTCCACAAATCGGGTATCAAATGAAAGAGGAAAATGTAGAGAATCAAACTATATAGCAAAATCTCACTTTTGAAAATTGGGTCCAAGTTGAGGGTTTTGCCAGAGCCAGTCACATTGTAGAGAGTATGTTATTATTTGTCATGAAGTGACTGCCAACACATGAACACAAACCGACATTGAGATCCTTATTACTTGACTGGCTTCCAAAGGAGATAATCTTCAGAGCCAACTCATGAATAAACCCTTCCAGAAACCGTGAAATGAATAAAAGAATTGCATAATACTGTTAGAATCGCAGATGCACTTAAGGAATTGGCAAAGTCTAGCTTAAAGCCAGTATCCACTTTTGATAAAATGTAAATTATGCATCTATACAAATCGATAGGAACATGTACAAAAACCGACCTGTGTATGGTTCGGATAATTTTGTTGTGTAATTATGGAGAAAATAGTCAAAGTGCATAATTTTGATTATCCATGTACTGTATATAGAGCATATTTGTACTTGTATGCATACACCGTATCATTGCTCAAAATACGTGCTTGACTGAGTCTGGAGATGTACATGTACTTTAAGTTTCAGTCTACCGAACTAGTCCTGAGGTCTGGTGGTTTTCTTTGCACGACATAATGAAAACGCTCTGAAATATTGTATTTTTATTTTTTGGCACTGGTCTTGAAAACATATTTCCGTTGGATCCGGTCTAGTTAATGTCTTGAATGACAGTTTTGCTGTCTAGTAAATTTTTTTCTCCACAGAATTTCAAGCCCTGCATATGATTATATTGCATTATTATTTTTTTCCTTCAGAATTTTTATGGTATTGATTTAACAATGATAGTACTACACATACATGTACATTACACTGTTACACAATAATTGTGACCCGCTCTGGGAAAAGGTGATATAAGTCGCGCTATGCATTAATGCACAATGGGCCATTCCATGTTGAGAAGGTGAATTTGTTTTGCAGATTTGATTTTTGTTGTTGTCTTGTATTGCATCTTTGATTTATATTTTTTCAGATTTCATTCACAGAAATGTTTGTTTCCCATGAATAAAGTGAAAAAAATCCATCATTTTGTGTGCATTGTTGCCTTGTTTTGTTTTAGACTGAATACGTTACGCGGGACAAAAGGCCATGATTTGTCCCTTTGATTATGAAATTCTTCTATACCCACCTTGCAAAGTTTGGTATCGTCTGATAGCTTGACATCCATTATTTCCAAATTTGGTTATGCTTTAGGCCATAGGTCAGATGCAAATGAGCTACGAAGAAAAGAAATTGATAAACAAACTACCCCTTGTTGCTACGGGTGTCGCGATCTCATAACACGTGTGTACAATCATGGGCCGTTATTGGGCAATACGGCCCGTACTGGCTACTGCGCATGCGCACTAGTGCCAATTTAGCTTGCAGCGCATGCTTCACTCTTTCGTTGTTTACGTGGCTGTTCGATTTAGAAACTAACGTTACAATCTTTCTCAAAGTATCGTATTTTCCACAATTTTAGTTTTGTGTTTTCTTTAGTATATCTTCGTAATAATGAGGATCGTTGTTTTGCCGATGCATTAAACGAAATTCGTGATGCCAACCTTCACGGTATTGAAGATGAGATCGTTGGATTTGTGAATGATTATTTCATGGGCGACGATGTCGATGACGACGAGTCCTCTGAATCGAGTGACGGCAGTGACATTGACAGTGTTACTGTTAGTGAAAATGACGAAGAAAATGACCCAATTGACCCCAGACCAACCAATGTTAGTTGTGGACATTGTTCCCTTCGAGGATGAAAGAGAAAGTAATGGTGCCCACGAGTGTGATGCCGACCGCGTAAAGGCCGGGAATTTCAACTGCAGTTGCCAGCTTTACCGCGGCGGCCCATGTTCCCAGCGTTTTTGTTTCCTTGATATTCTTTCTTTGAGTCATAGTCTTTGTTACTTAGTTTGGGTTTAGTAAGAATTTCTCAAGTAGTTTTTTTAACTCATAAAATTTAGTTTTGGGTATCGGGGGGAAAAAATAAAAATTAATTAATTTTTTAATTAATTTATTTTTAAATTAAATTTTAACGTATGCAATAAGATAAAATATTAATAGAGTACCAGATTCAAACAAAGTTCCATCATAAGCCTACACCATAATTTCCCCCTTTTTTAAATGTACGTAATGTACTAAGTTGTACACTCTATTCCTTTATTTTACACCAAAAAATATTTTAATGATTATGCAAATTAATTAAAGCTAATGATCTGAACGAGTAAAATCTTTAACAAATTGTAACATCAATGGAAAAATGTTAACAAATCACCCACGAAAATTTCAAACAGATGGCATTACAGGAACATGTTCGTTGATAGGTGGAATTAATGTGAGCTTTTTAGCATCATTTTTCAACGACGCAAAACATTTCAAAGGCCGTTTTCTCTGTTATAAATGTAAATCAGTCATCATGGAAATTATCAATATGCAAATACGCAATTATCTCCATAATGGTAAGGGCTACAGAGCTCTACCATATACCAAATGAAAGCTTATGTTGTGTGCTTTCCAGCCATATATAAAACTCAATTTTTAATTTTTGCGACATATATCACCTTTTCTCAGAGCGGGTCACATATGTGTACACCTTACACTGAGCACCATAATTCGTCATCGGTTGCAGAGAATTCCTCACAAAATGACTAGCAATCAATATTTGGATTTTTATCAAATGTTTGGCTCTGTCGAAATAATGCAAAAATCTGTTGTGATTTATCATAAAAGCTACTAATTTATGGAGAAGAAAAATTTAATTTTTGTTAAATCACTTCACAACCTGTAAGAGATTGTTAAAGCTATATTGCCCATGTTTGGCTCAAGAAACCCCCAAAATAGAATTTAAGCGAAGGAATTTTGAAAGATACATGTAATATTATTAAATGAACAAAAAAAATGATGAAATTCAGAAGTTGGAAACTATAAAAGCGATATTTAAAATGTGCTTGATTCTGTTTGACAGCCGCGCTGGCCACTCGGAAGACTGCACACACCTTCGTGCAAGCTGAGGATTAAAACAGCGGGCCAGCATTTGATTAATTTGTGTTTTTATTTTACTGGTACTAATCCTTGACGGATTTTTTCATTCAATGTCTCAAATGAAAGCTTATAACTTCAACATTGAGCAATTCAACATTTAAGGTCAACGGTCAGCTTCAAAATCGGTGCGGTGATGCGCTTTTTTTTCTGGCCATCTTTTTTTTTTGGCCAACAGGGAAATATGTGATACATTGTATACGCGGGGACCAAATTTCATAAATACAAACTATGGTGGCAAAGAGAGGCCTCACAAATCGGGCAAACGTTTATACCCCTACGTTTTTGTTTAAAGCACAGCATGGCAGAATTCCAATTGATCCAGCAATTTTGGCTGCAATTGGACATCGTTTCATAGCAACAAAAAAAAGAAACTTAAATATGCTGACACGCGGGTCTGAAGAGATAGATGCATGTGGAGACCAGAAACCGTACACTTTTTTTGGCCTAAATCTTTTTATTTAAATTGTCCCAAACACAGGTGCATGGTGCTACGTGTACATGTACTGTAAACCTGACCACTTTACATGTTGTTGTACTCTTAGGAAAAGTACACTAGACTACCCACTACCAGATTATTTGGTCAAAGATCTACATCCATTAGATTTATGCTACTGTTACAAACAATCAGTTTATTAAGCAAATATTCCCGTGTGGTTTAAACCTACTTGTAATTAGCATTCATGTCCGACCTTGGACTTCACACTGGACAGCACAAATAAAGCATTGATATTACAACATAATCTCCGGACTTTGTAGAGATTGCATGCACACGTACAATGCATTAGGTTGTAATAATTTATGTGCAAATTTGGCTTACATTTTCTGAATGCAAGATTGGGCACCTCCATGCGCATATGTTGGCTGTTGTGTTTCAGTCATTGACTCATTGTCGTAACAGCAGTCTGTAAATTACATACTTGTAGGATATATTGGGAAAAATAGTATGTTTTTAAAACAAGAATCTGTTCTAATCCTCTATATAGATATAAAATAAATAACAAACATTTGAAACAAGGAAAGTTCCAAATTAACAAAACCACGACATTGAACGTGTTTAAAAAAAAGTTTATGATTGTCCAACAAAAAGACAAAAATCCTGATCTTAACCATGGCCACTGCGACCATTGCTGTGCCCCTATGACCGCGTTCACACTTGATCCGGCAAGGGCGATCAAAGGAGGATCAGATCCTGCAAGGGCGATCAAAGGGCGATCAACAGCTAGTGTGAACGCAAGAGCGATCAGGATCTGATCCTCCTTTTTGATCCCCCTTTATTGCGGGATCAAAGGAGGATCTGATCCTGCAAGGTGGATCAAAAACGTAGTGTGAACGCAACGCAGGATCAGACCCCGCACTTGACCCACCGACTTCGGTCTAATCAAACAGACTGGAGCGCGAGTTGAAAAAAATAAACCGCTAAAGCTTGTAAACAACCAGTGTTGGTTATGCAATGAGAGCGCCCTTATTACACTGGTTCCAACACGTAACACAGCATTTCTGTGCACAAAAGAACATTACACGATTTGAATGGTACTTGGCATTTGCATCCCTGTTCTGCATGCAACAACCGTGCGCGATTTAACCACATGCTTCGACCATTTCTACCTCTATGCATCGACCAGTTTCCTTCTCATCAGGCTTTCGTGTTTTTTTATCATAATACCACGGTTTTCATTAGTATTTGAAAATCATTTTGTATATCCATATTTTGTATTTTCTTGTCGCAGTATTATAGTACACTTAAGGTTAAGGCAACAACACCGCAAATAAACGAAACTGATCATCCATTAAAAAACTGTAATTTAATGAGGAAAAAATCAAACGTAAACGGTGAAAGTGAGTCGGTCGAACTGTGTCTGTAAAATTAGCGAACGAAGCATAAGCTAAGATGGCGGCATGCATCACCCCGGGCAACGCGTGTGCCTGCGTGTGCGCACAATCAATGACCTTGCTCAGTTGACCTGTCACACGAGCAGTGTGGAACTTCCGTTGAACCGACGGTCGGGCTAGGGGGATCAATGCACGATCAGACTCAAGTGTGAACGCGTCCGCGATCAGTTTGATCGCCCTTGCAGGATCTGATCCTCCGTTGATCGCCCTTGCCGGATCTAGTGTAAACGCGGTCTATGAGTTTGCCATAATGCCCATTTGGTTGGCCTTAAAATTTTGATGCAGCCAAGGGCAAAGTGGCTGTGCCCTCTAAATCCTTAAGGTTGAGTGAGGCCTGCATTGACATACCTGTACTTGTTCTTATTATTGAGTTCTTTTGGGCATACATGTACCATGTACTGTACAACATGTACAAATGTACATGTAATAATCTCTTCTTGGAAGAAGTGGTGGCTCTGAGAAGATCCGCTTGGTTTGTTCTCAACATTTTGACTAGTGTCATCTAGCCTTTGTCAGGATACTCGTTCTTGTAGTACACACATGTCATAATTCACTAATAAAAGCCAGGGTTTATTTTAATAAATACATTTGGTAATTTAATGAACGCAGTAATTCCTACAAGAATTGCAGGAAACGATTTTCGTCAAAATTATGCATAGAAGGTGTTGAGTTCAATTTGAGGAATACACACATTTGGTTCAGGTTTGGTTTTGTGTGTTACAATGCATAGCAAATGTTTTAGGCAGAAGTATGTATTTTGTGTGTGTATTGTGCAGTATGTACATGTACAGTGTACATGTAATGCTAATTTTGTATAGCAGATCTCAAATTTGATTTATAAGCAAATTGGTGAATTTTGTGTGTGTATTGTTTTGCTATGCAATACAAGCAAAATCCTTCACTGCAAGCATGCCTGATATTTCCCCAAAATATTGTGATTTTGTCAGTAAAATGTCAAGGAATAAACGGATGAGTACATTTGTAACCATCCTATTGAATAAGACTTAAAACGGTTTGCATGGTGGAAAGTGATTATTAATAGAGTAGGTTTGCGGTAACACCTTGTAATAATCTCTCTTGAGTTGTGCGGTTTCGTCTCGCATTCCTCTTTTTTGTCATCGTCCTATCATGGTATCCCAATTCCCAACACAAAATATGCATCAACCTTATACATGTAGTATAGATTCTGTGTAGTGTGTATGGCACTGAGCAGGATAGATCATTGAGTGTTAGACAACTGTTTTGTGCGTAGGCATTCATGCGTGTGTGAGGCCAAGGACACCATACTGATCAATGATAGGAGTGTCAGTTGTACAAAAACCAAATGTTCATTACATTTACTGTGAAATAATTACATTAAAAAAATGTAAAATATGTAACTTGCAGTTTCCCCGTAAGCAGCTTTTTATTTACAATGTAATATTTTTCAAATATATTTTGCCATTTTCATCAAAGCTAAATTTATTAACCAGTTTCAATTATCCTCATATACATACTAAATTTGTAATTACAAAACTGTCCTAGGTAAAACTGTAGCTTTGCATGGTGAGGATGACTGTCCTAGTTTAAGAACACAGGGACTGAAAATTACTGGTTCATTTATGCAGCAGCAATGGTAATATAACCTTATCATGTGGAGTATTATTTTCAGTCACTGAGTTAATCTAAACTACGTACGTGTAGCACTCTGATTCCATACTCTGTTGATCGTGACGATTGTCCCTTTAACCCTCCACCATTTGAAACCATTCGCTTTTGTGGTTTTGAATGGTGAAATAACTGTGTACAGTATTGATTCCCCCAAATGGGTTTGAATGGAAGGTCAGCTAATACAAAACCTTGTTTGGATCTTTCCAAATGGTAGTACAGCTAATACAAAACCTTGTTTGGATACTTCTAAGTGGTGAATCAATGGACCCTCTATGCATTTGAATGGATTTGAATGGTAGTAAAGCTTGCTACCAACACTGTTAAAATGGTATCACCATGTGTGTACAAAACCAATTGGCATTTTGGTAAGTGGAAATTTTGAATGGTTTCAAATGGTCAAACAGTAGGAGGGTTAATCCTCGGCTAGAATTCGTCCCACCACATCTCTTGTACATTATGTTGTATGGCCTACATGTACATGTACGTTGCTTTTGTTTTAACTGTTATCACTCAACACTACACACTTTTAAAGGACAATTTTAATTTATTGACTGCTGGGATGTAAACAAGATGACAAAACTAGCAAGCCTTGAACCTCACAGAGCCAATTTGCCTCAGTTGTTCCTTGGTTTGTTCCTTGGTTTGTTCCTTGGTTTGTTCCTTAGTTTGTTCCTTAGTTTGTTCCTTGGTTGTTCCTTGGTTGTTCCTTGGTTGTTCCTTGGTTGTTCCTTGGTTGTTCCTTGGTTGTTCCTTGGTTGTTCCTTGGTTGTTCCTGTAGACATTTAGATTTTTCAAACTAATGGAAGTGTCCTTTACCATGGGAATAAAATGCTCTACTACAATAACTCGCACGAGCTACATTGTAAATTTATGGCCTGAAACAATTAATCAGAGTGAACCAATTCTGTATATTCCCCCTGGAAACTAACACAAATCAGGAAGATTTACATTGTTAGTTGGACCAGTAAGAGTCATTCGAAGTAAAGGCTGTGCGCTTTTGGTTATTTTGGGAACCGGATACCCGAAATTGGATACCCGGGTACCCGTAAACAATTTTGTAAAACACGTAAATACTCCCGAATGTATAAAAAAAACAATATGAACACAAGATTCTCTTATTTTATTAGGGTCATAATAAATGTGGACTTACTGTAATAATTTCCCACCATATTAAAAACAACTCGTAGCATCCATGTAGGTGGCTTAAATGTTTAGTCAAAATTTTCAAGTCGTTTACGGGTAATTTGAACCGAAAAATGGAACCGGGTAATGACAGTTTCGGTTGGGTATCTGGATACCCAGCACAGCTTTATTGGAAGTCATTGTGTTCAGTGTAGTAGGCTTTGAGATCTCTATACCTGCCTCGGTTGTGGTTGCACAATCGAGTCAGTCCTTCAAATCTAACGTTCGCTGCTGAATCTGGCACCTGCTCTCACAATAAATGAATGGATAGCTTAGAGGGAACCTCTCATTCTTGTTGTTCTCTTGAGCAGGGTTTAAATAAAAAAATAAAAAAATAGGAAGAAGATTAGATCATAGACCAAGGTGACTCATTCCATTTTAGAATGTGTGAATTCCATAAGCAGTCGCCAGCTGCTCTCCAATTGCTAACCTATGTATGTTATTTATATATATCTCACTGGTGCATAAGGCCCAGGTACATGTACCTCATCCAGTTCAACGCTTTAGGGATTGCTGTGTGCAGAGGATGCTTGTGATAATTCCCAATCGCTTTGTGCATGAAAAATTACACTGAACATTATGAGAAGCCCAAACTTAGGGGAATTACCATGCACATCCTCCATGCACAACAATCCCTCAAGTGTATGTCAATACTGTGCATGTATTTAGTGCTGTGCATCCACTGGTAATTTTGGGACCGGGTACCCAGCCACGGAATGATCCAGTTCCCGGGTACCTGTAAAAAATGGCGGACAAATGTTTCCACCGTGCCACTGTACTCGATAATTCCTCTAGCAATGCATAGGCCAGATGCCTATTACATGTATGGGCAATCCATGGTTATTCATATATTCATTTTTTAAATTTATTTATTAAAAAAAAGTTTTTTTTTTAGGTATTGGGGTCACTCTTAATGCCATAATTTCCTTATTAAATATATTTCACGCATCAGTTTTTTTCACACTAGTTGCATTATACCCAGACCTTACCCAGCACAAAAAAATAATTTCAGAAATTTGTTATATGTATGCTATATGTACATATACAAGAGAGAAGTGTTGGTTACTCGCGTTACATTTTTCTGAAGTGTACTTTTTTTTTCCTGACAAAATCTTCGGGAAAATTTTTGCTATTTTGTTGTGTACATATACATTGTACATATACAGTATATGTTGTATGCTTCACACTGATCATTGTAGCACAAAAAATGAAGTACATAAATGTGTACTTGATATTAATGGTAACCAGATATCCTTGCCGTATACTTGTGATTATGAGAGCATTTGGAAAGATTCTTGGTTGGGTTCAGTCACTTGATTGATTGCTGCTCAATTCCCCCTGCCAATTGTCATTTTGAAGTGACTGCTTGGAGATTTGAGAATGCTTCTATGAAGCTTCTGTGCTCTGGCTGAAAAGGTCAGAAGAAATGGAATGAATTGGTCAATTGAGGCAAGTGAATAGATTACATTTATAACATACATGTACATGTAAACATCATACTTCAGTTACATATTGTAGTATGTAAACCAGTGTTTCCCCTCCTGATTAGGATTAGAGAACACGTTCTTCAAAGACCCATCCGTTCCCTGTGGCCCTGATTCGGAGAAAGGATGTATCTCAAATTTTTTTGATGAAATTGAGCTAGTATCCTTTCTGGGGTGAGGGACCCTTTTTACTGAAAATACATATTCTCTCGTTTCTGTTAATGGTGCTTTTTTTCTTTTTAACCAGTGAAATACATGATACAGCATATATGCGGTTACCTGGCCAAATTTCCCACGTTCATACTCCTATGTGAAAAAGTTGTTTAAAACACGACGCGACAGAATCGATCCAGCAATTCTGGCTGCAATTGGACATCATTTCAGAGAGGGAAAAAAAATAAAAAATAAAAAATAAAAAAGACAACCCATGGGTCTGAGGTTGACGCATGCGAAGACAAGAAACCGGAGAATTTTTATTTTGGCCTAAACGATACATACCCTCTTCAGTTCAGTTCAAGTACACATTTATTTCCATTTGCTTTTATAATAATTAAAACCCTCCTATAGGTTTAACACTCAAAGACACTCAAAATTTGTACATATGTGTATGTCTCTCTTAACCCATTGACTTTGTGCAGTGCACTGCAAGCACATGTGGCTGTGTGATAGGAGGTCAAACCCAAAGACACTCAAAATTTGTATGTAACTCCCAACCCATTGACTTTGTGCAGTGCACTCAAGGAGGTCAAACCAAAACCAAGTACTGTACATACACAGCTCTGTGTGACTGTGGTTTGACCTATTGGCAATGCAACCAAAAATACTCAAGTGAGTGTCTGTGGGTGCCGTGTGCTGACAGGGCCAAATTTCAGCCTGGGCATAGGAGGGTTATTAAATACAGATAAATACAGTGGAACAACCTTCCTGCTGATTGTTTTCCACCAACTTACGATCTAATTAAGTTTAAGATTAAATATCAACAAATGTAATCTTGCTTAAATGGTGGATGTTATCGCAAATGTAACCCCTTACACTCTAGTGGCTTTTTGGCCTTGTTTGGGGTGACTGACAGTGACAGTAAATAAAAAAAGAAATAAAAAAAAGTATAAGGACCTTTTTTGCACGTGGAGGCAACAAAATGAAGGTGGCTCCCACTTAGCTAGTAGGCAATGCTGGGTGTGATTATGGCTTACCTGAAGGCCCTATAGACTGTTGTTTTTCATTTTGTTGTTTTGATTCATTGCTATGCTTTCATAAGGAAGTACATGTAGTCATGTTAGCTTTCGCTTAAAGGGAAGGTACATCATTTGTTATAATAATAGACAAATTTATAAAGTTTCCAGGCCTGGTTTTGCCAACATTGCCTGTCCCTTTAACCCTCCTACCCTCCTACACATGGAGGCCACTCCGATCCACAAAATTCTGTTCTTTAGCAACCTTCAGTACCTACATGTACAAGCCTGCTGTCCTTTCCAAGTAATCTTACAAAATCAACTGTGTGCCACCCAAGGCCACTGTAAATGTTTGAACATAATTAGTGTGGCCTGCAATGTATCAATGGGAGACCACCTTACCCTGCAATCTCAGTGGTGTGACAGTGCACAGAAGGGTAACAGGAGGCCACTGGCAACAGCTAATGGCTTGGAGTGGCCTGAATGGGTTGTTTCAAAAATTGCACTGATTGTAGGAGGGTTTTAATGAGAAAATAATAAAAATGCATAATTTGTGTATTCATTCTGATGTGGAATTAGAGAAAGAGAAAGTTCTCTTTCCGATAAACTTATTGGTTATTACTCTTTTCTTTTAAGGACAGCACCTCAGAATTTCACCCTAAAACTGAGTTTCTAGAAACCAATTCTATGCATACTACGTGTATGTATCTTTAAAAGCCTGAGTGGAATTGTATACAATGTACCAGTCTGGAGGACAAATATTGAACATTAACATATCAATATGTTTTGGTCCAGGACTTGACAATGAATGTTTGTATGACTGAGTCATCAAAGCAATGTTGTTTAGTGTATGATGTGCTAACATACATGTCCCACTCCTGCAAATTTTGTTTTATAAACTCGTCAAAAAATTGTTCATTGTTGTGCTTTTCATTCAGTTTTGGATTGTAAGCGCATTTTAGGAAGTTGTCACAAACATGGGAAATACATGTTGTATTTTGCAACTTTCTTGGAGCAGTGTTTTTAAAAGATGCACGTTCGTTAAGTAGTTTCACTTCGTGTAATTCTCTGGCAATTTTTTTAATCTGTACTTTTGTGGCAAGTACATGTAACTATTGTGATCAAAATTGACTGTTTTTGACTGTTGACCCCACTGTGCACACATGGGCAGTTTTGACTGGTTTTGGCTGTTATTTTGACCACTCAACAAGACAGGATAATGCTTTTACCAGTCAAAAATGATCAACTCATTTTGACCTGTGAATTATGTACATACTACACATTTAAGATTTGACAGTTTGACATTTGTCTAATCATTTACAGCTCAATTAAACATTTTGAAATGGTCAATTTAACCTATAGACTCATACACTTATGTGTGTACTTAAAATGCACTTTAGCCCTTTCAGCCCCAATGGCGACTTTAGTCGCCCGTGCACTGTACCACGCTTGAGCCCCAGTGGCGACTATTGTCGCCGAGCGGAGTTCGCTTTTTCGAGAAGCTGTATTATTTTCGCTTGCCGCCCTCTGCTGTTGAATTTTATTTAGTCAGAAAGTTCGTTGACACCGCTTTCTTTTGGTGTATGATACAATAGGGGTCACCATTACCATTTTTTGAGAAAACGACATGCGAAAAAAACTGCAAAAAAATCGAGTCTTCTTGCCTAAATTTCAGCATCATGGCTGATCGCGATGCAGAGATACTTGCAGAATTGTTTGCAGACAGTGACTCTGACATGGAATCTGTGAGTTCATCCGAAGAATCCGCTGAAAATAGCCACGAATCTGATGAACATTCTTCGTCTTCAGACTCAGATATCGACGTAGCTGGACCGAGTGGCGTGGCTGCAACCCCTGGGCATGGGCGCGGGCATACCGGCCCGAGGGCTGCTGGTGCCGGCCGTGGTCGTGGTGGCGGTCGTGGTCGTGGTGAAATGACTTCACGCACATATCTAGCTGTGTTGTAAAAGCTTTAGCTTGCCTATGTTATATTTTGGTACCAAATGAAAGACCATTTCATGGGCTACAAATGGCATGCACAAAGTTTTTTTATGCAACAAATATTTCACATAGAAAATCGAGTTTGAAAATAGCCAGAAGTTCAAGCTACGTTTTTGCTGTGTGTGTGAAAAAACGTGGGACTGAGGAGCACTGTGTGCATAAACAATGTGGGGCTGATAGGGTTAGGAAAAGTACAATTTTACATCATGAAGGTACATGTACCATATCATCACTCATGATTAAAGGGTCAATTTTGTCAATCAACAGGGCATGGAATCGGAGTGCTAGTTTGAGATGAACTCAGTGACTGAAAATAATACCTCACATGATAAGGTCATATTACTGTTCCTGTGCATAAATTATTTTCAGTCACTGTGTTCATCTTAAACAACGACACCGATTCCATGCCCTATTTAAAGTCTGCTCTGATTGTGACGATCCTGTTCCTTTAAGTTTGTGTTGTACATGTAGATACCCTAACCCCCTAATAATTTTGGCTGACAAGCGTCCTGAATCCACCAAAATCCAACACCATGTATTAATTAACCCTCCTACACATGGAGGCCACTCCCAACCACAAAATTCTGCTCTTGAGCAACCTTCAGTACATACATGTACAAGCCTGCTGTCCTTTCCAAGTAATCTTACAAAATCAACTGTGTGCCACCCAAGGCCACTGTAAATGTTTGAACATATTAGTGTGGCCTGCAATGTATCGATGGGAGACCACTTTACCCTGTAATATCAGTGGTGTGACAGTGCACAGAAGGGTAACCACAGGAGGCCACTGGCAACAGCTAATGGCTTGGAGTGGCCTGAATGGGTTGTTTCAAAAATTGCACTGATTGTAGGAGGGTTAACACTACTCACCCAACTGTTGGACTTACATGTAGATGGAATTGGGACACCCGGGCCCCATGTAAAGTATCCCTGTCTGGGCTATACAATACTGAATCCATCAAAATACAACGCAACCAGCTGTTGGAGTTTGATGGGTTTTGTGGTTGTTAGTGTTAAACAAAAGTATGCATTTAAACACTAGACTGTATATTCATGCATTTCATTGTATTATGCGAAACTGTAATTTTCATTACATTGGACACTATGTAAAATCACTTTGCATTGTGTACATGAGTCATGCATGACAGTATGTACATATGTACACATATGTACAATACGTACATGTAACTCCCACTACATATACTGTACGCACACTGTATGGTCACTGTATGCACACTGGTCAATTGATCTCTATTCATAAAATTTAATTAAAATATAATTATAATCAGCTAGGGGTGAAAAGTAATTTGCGTAATTGGCCCAGTGAACTGTGTACATGTGACAAAGTCCATGTCCAGCCAGTGCAATTTTTTTCCTATGATGCCTGATGATATTTAGCATATAGCATATGTTTGATCCTGGGACAAAATGTGTGTCCATCCCGGTCCAAGGTGCATGGAAGAAAATGGACGAAGAACTCATTACATGTACAGTGTACATGTAGATCGATCTGTAGATCGATCTGTAGAAGCACAATTGACCACAGATTACCATTCTGAATGGTGATCTACATGTGTATGGTCTTGTGCAATTGTATCAATGAATAATTCATAAACAGTAGCCATTCACAGCGCCTATTACATATCACATGACCATCTAAATCTAAGAGAGAAAAAAGGAAAAATGGCCTAAGTACGTGCGTTTGTTAATATTTCACAAGCATGCATTTGTGTTAAAAAATTGTCTTAGAAATCTAAGACAATGTGAAAATGTGCCCAACATGTTCAAACATGTACGCATTCAAACTGAGGACTTATAACAAGACAATAGGTTAGCAGTTGGTATTACAATGGAGAACAATATGGTCATCGGTTGGTATTAACAGTAGAGAACAATATGGTCCTCGGTTGGTATTACAGTGGAGAACAATATGGTCCTCGGTTGGTATTAACAGTGGAGAACAATATGGTCCTCGGTTGGTATTAACAGTGGAGAACAATATGGTCCTCGGTTGGTATTAACAGTGGAGAACAATATGGTCCTCGGTTGGTATTACAATGGAGAACAATATGGTCCTCGGTTGGTATTAACAGTGGAGAACAATATGGTCCTCGGTTGGTATTACAATGGAGAACAATACGGTCCTCGGTTGGTATTACAGTGGAGAACAATACTGTCCTCGGTTGGTATTACAATGGAGAACAATACGGTCCTCGGTTGGTATTACAACGGAGAACAATATGGTCCTCGGTTGGTAATACAATGGAGAACAATATGGTCCTCGGTTGGTATTACAGTGGAGAACAATACGGTCCTCGGTTGGTATTACAATGGAGAACAATATGGTCCTCGGTTGGTATTACAGTGGAGAACAATATGGTCCTCGGTTGGTATTAACAGTGGAGAACAATATGGTCCTCGGTTGGTATTACAATGGAGAACAATACGGTCCTCGGTTGGTATTACAATGGAGAACAATATGGTCCTCGGTTGGTATTACAGTGGAGAACAATAGGGTCCTCGGTTGGTATTACAATGGAGAACAATAGGGTCCTCGGTTGGTATTACAATGGAGAACAATATGGTCCTCGGTTGGTATTACAGTGGAGAACAATACGGTCCTCCGTTGGTATTACAGTGGAGAACAATACGGTCCTCGGTTGGTATTACAGTGGAGAACAATATGGTCCTCGGTTGGTATTACAATGGAGAACAATATGGTCCTCCGTTGGTATTAACAGTGGAGAACAATATGGTCCTCGGTTGGTATTAACAGTGGAGAACAATATGGTCCTCGGTTGGTATTAACAGTGGAGAACAATATGGTCCTCGGTTGGTATTACAATGGAGAACAATATGGTCCTCGGTTGGTATTACAATGGAGAACAATATGGTCCTCGGTTGGTATTACTGTGGAGAACAATATGGTCCTCGGTTGGTATTACAGTGGAGAACAATACGGTCCTCGGTTGGTATTACAGTGGAGAACAATATGGTCCTCGGTTGGTATTACAATGGAGAACAATATGGTCCTCCGTTGGTATTAACAGTGGAGAACAATATGGTCCTCGGTTGGTATTAACAGTGGAGAACAATATGGTCCTCGGTTGGTATTAACAGTGGAGAACAATATGGTCCTCGGTTGGTATTACAGTGGAGAACAATATGGTCCTCGGTTGGTATTAACAGTGGAGAACAATATGGTCCTCGGTTGGTATTACAGTGGAGAACAATATGGTCCTCGGTTGGTATTACAATGGAGAACAATATGGTCCTCGGTTGGTATTACAGTGGAGAACAATACTGTCCTCGGTTGGTATTAACAGTGGAGAACAATATGGTCCTCGGTTGGTATTAACAGTGGAGAACAATATGGTCCTCGGTTGGTATTACAGTGGAGAACAATATGGTCCTCGGTTGGTATTACAGTGGAGAACAATATGGTCCTCGGTTGGTATTAACAGTGGAGAACAATATGGTCCTCGGTTGGTATTACAGTGGAGAACAATACTGTCCTCGGTTGGTATTACAGTGGAGAACAATATGGTCCTCGGTTGGTATTACAGTGGAGAACAATATGGTCCTCGGTTGGTATTACAGTAGAGAACAATATGGTCCTCGGTTGGTATTACAATGGAGAACAATATGGTCCTCGGTTGTCAAGACAACAGATGAGAACATTAGGAGGTCGTCGGTTTATACCTTAAACAAATGTGTGCTTGTGTGTGCAAGTTACATGTTAACCCTTTCCTTACCATAGGCGACTTTAGTCGACCAAGCTTTCACACAAAAAAGCACTCAAGCCTGAGCACAAAGGCCATTTGTTATAAAGCTGTAGTTTTGTCCATGTTCACCCTCCATACCCAAGCTTACAATGGTTGGAAAGAGAAAGATCGGATCTTTCCACTGATGGTGAAATAAAATAAGGTTGCTATTATGCAATCCCTTCCAACGGGAGTGGAAAGATCCGAAATGCCAAACACCTACGGAGCGCCATGTGTTTGTGTACACAAAAGTGTTTGAGTTTACAGATCACACTGAGGAAACAAAGACCGAGAACTTGGACATTTATTGACCGATCTTAATGGTTTTTGGATTTTATAAAAGGGAATTCAATAAGTAAGATATTTTTTATTATTTATTTTGCTGTAAAACGATATCTTCAAGGTGATAATAGAGTTTGTAAAATTGGCCTTTGAACACAAGCTTTCTGTTGTGTAAGAATGTGTGCTTCACGCTTGAGTGGTCAAACAATGCGGTCACCAGCGGTTGTTTATGTCAAAACAATTCGGTACTGAGAGGGTTAAGGGGCGTGACTGAGTTCCAAACTGAATACACGTACATGTAGGTCAGTAAACTCACAAAGGGGATCAGATAGAGAATCCCACACCCCGTGTGGAGATGTGACACATTGCTGTCAGTACATGTAGAAATCCAATTAGGTTTTCGTATCCGGCTATCACTGGTACCTCATAATAAAAGAGATGGCAAGCAATGGGGGATCAAGACAAACAAACAACAGGCTGACCCTGTGTCATCTAATCGGCTGAGTGGGTTTAATCTAAGATGTCATAGATTCTCATTTAAAGTTCCATCCTGCCAATTTTTCTTGAATTATAAGAGGATTTTCTGTTATGATTTATATTTTTTTACACCCTGGAAGGTGTAATTTTGGACTTTTCTGTCATAATAGATGTATGTACACGTATACTGTGCAATTGTAAATGTAACTCGGGCCTTGAATTAGACTTTTGTAGGGGTGAGGCAATTTTTCTTTCGTAAAATGCATTTTTATTCAGAAATCAAAATGTAAAGGGAACAATCCAAGGGACATTGAGGCACGTCCAGAGACAATGAAGGCAGTTGCCTGTTTGCCTTCTTAAACTGTTCATGGCTTGTTGTTACTGGGAAAGTTCAACATTAGTAATATTTGCAAAACTGCATAATTTGTGAGTATGCTTTTAAAATCTTTTACAAATAAGTCATGTAAGTTAAGCTTGGGCGATATCGATATTTTTCATCCACGATATATTGGCAAACATATATTGCGATTTTCGATAGTATCGCGATTATTTTTTCATTCACGCATGATTGCTTTAGAGCCGATAACCACAGGTACATGTATGTGCCCCTCTACAAGCATCACAATAAATCACAAATTCGTTTGCATTGTGTGTATGTACTTCTGAAAATTTTCACACCTGAAAACAGGTTTTTATATATATTTTTTTGGTTATAAAACTTTTCAGTAGAACACTCTTTTGTTGTAACAGTCAACACAAATGAGAACAGAGCAAATAGCACATGGTATAAATTGCCCCGACTACAATCATGCTTGAGTAAATAGCGCCCTCTGTAGGCTATACTCAGAGCCAATGTAGGTGGCATCTATCAACCCTTTGCAGTTTTTCAACACCTGAAGCGAAGTGATGGCAAATAGATGTTAAAGGTCGGGTCACTAGAGGTCAGGCTGTGGAGGAGTATGTGGGTGTTGAACAGTTCCTGGGCAGAGATCATGTGAAATCATGCATAGATACTTTCACGTCTGAGATATTCTCCCACTTCAAAATCCATGTTTTTCAATATTTTTTCGTCATGTCCCGTGAACATGTTTACACAAGAATATACATGTACTGTGATGTCAAAACCAGTGTTTCTCTAAGGCCCAATTTTATAGAGCTGCTAAGCAGAGAATTTTTCTAAGCAATTTTGTTTTGCTAAGCAATATAAAACAGACTACCAGCCAAAATGCATACATTTTGTATGAAAGTTTGGCTGGTAACCAAAGAAATCAGCTAACCAAATTTTTCTGGTAAGCAATTTTATCTGTGGGGTGGACCTACATGTATAACACATATGAATTGGCTGGAGAAACTCTGGTTAAAACATGTTTCAAAGAATTTTTTTTAAATTTTTGCTATTAAATTTTGGTATTATTTTGGTGTAAAATTTATGAATGATCTGACGTCTTGCTAGGAATCCCTTTCCAAAACGGAAACATTAACTCATTTTACCTGTTCACCCTACATATAAAAAAAGAAAGAAAAATTTTTGTTTAGTATAATCACAACATATACATGTATGCACATGTTAAGATACATGTACTTCTGCTTGAGTAAAATTGTTCTGCATACACTGTATTTAATTTAAAAGTAATTTTCACAGTTTTTAAAGCGAATTCACCAACCTCCCATAACAATCTACAGTTTTATTAAACAATACATTTCAATGTACACAAAAGCACTGCATATAAATTTGAAATGTAACTTCTGGGTTTTTTTTTTTACATCTTCAGAATGAACAACTGATCTAATTGTTTTGATTGTCACGGTGCATTAGTTTTGGTTTTATTCTCATCAGACACCAGACTAAATAACCGTAGGTTTTGCCCAGCTGTGTCTGTCCTCTGACTCATCTCTGAACCTCCACTATTGCTTGCACCAAGGGTATGCCCATTATTCCCAATTTGGGAGAAATGATTTGATTTATTTTTAATAATCCGCAAGGCCCATGGACTTCCAATATGGATTAAATCCATTCGTGCATATATATTTATTAGATGCAAAATATTAAAGGTGGAACATGTACCATTGGTAAGTAAGACTAATTGCGGTGACACTATGTGGAATCTCAATTGAGTAGTAATTAGTTCTGAAAAGAACTGGGGGTACAACTCGACGTTTCGATCAGTATGCTCTGATCGTCCTCAGGAGAATGCCGGACTCTGGAAAATGCTGCTGCTTAAGTAGGCTGCTGGAGGATTAGTTCGTTGAGGCGCGCAGGCGGGAAACTGTGAGACTATGAGACTAGGATCCTAGGGGTTGGGGGAGAGGAGTGTGTGCTCACTGAACTGAATCAGTTGTTAACAAGCACAGGGGAAGGAGGGTGGTTGACTTAGGATATAGGGGATCCCTCAGTCTGGGGTGGGTTATGGACTTTGGATATAGAAGATCCTTCAGTCTGTAGTATAGGTCGCCAAATGTCGCTGATGAAGAAACCGATGTCCTGTGGCACAGTGTCGTGTTTGACGATCTCGATGGCCTCTCTGATGCGTCTGGGGTGCCATGCGTCGATGGGTGTGATGAGTTGGGCTGCCTGCCAGTCGATTTGGTGGTCCTTGATGTGCGAGTGCTTGACGATGGCGGACTTCTCGAAATCTCCTCTGCGGCCGTGTGCGCGTCGAGTTGTACCCCCAGTTCTTTTCAGAACTAATTACTACTCAATTGAGATTCCACATGGTGTCACCGCAATTAGTCTTACTTATCATCCTCACCATGCAAAGCTACAAGTTTTACCTATGTACCATTGGTAATTACCTGATGTGACCCACTCTGGCAAAACCCGAAACTTCTCGGCATTAACCATAATGCGTAACAGCCATGAAAAGGTCAAAAACTGACCCCAGGGACCAGTTTGAGGGAACAGTTTTCATGTCACCATATAGAGCATTTTCTCTAGATTTTGATGGAAAAAGAAAAATCCTGAAACGTTGTTGGGAACATTGTTAATTTTCACGATAAATTTGGGAGGTCACTTTTGAAAATTGGGTCCAAGTTTAGGGTTTTGCCAGAATCACCATATTATTATAGAAAAAAAACTAACTTGGTGTTATATACATGTAGGTTGGTGAAATTCTTGGTGTTAGGTTGGTAATGGTACCAATAATTATCCTGAAAAATTATTATGTCCGAAGTGCTTTCACATTAGAGAAAATATGAACAAATATACCCATTTGTTTTCTGTAAAAATTGTGAATTATTTTTTATGCTTTTCGCTGACATTTTTACAGGTTGTTTGTCAAAAATACATTTTGATTTTAAGAAAGTACATGTAGGCATACCTTTGAAAGCAGATTTCCATCATTAACCCTAACTCTCTAGTCATTTTGGCTAGGAACCATCCCAAATCCTCCAAAATCCATAAACATGCTGTAAAAACTCCAATTGTTGGACTTTGATGGAATTGGTACAGTGGCAGGCTTGGCTATACACAGTCCTGAATCCAACAAAAGCAGCTGGTGGAATTTGATGGATTTGGTACACATGGCTACATGCTCTATTTGCTGGGCTATACTGTGGAGTACTGAATCGAGGCAAAACCAGGATAATGATTTTGGAGGATTTGGGGGTAGTTGGGGAGGTACATGTACAACATATCAAATTATTATGCATTTCCTTTGTTTTATGTAAATTTCTTAATTCAAATCAAGAATTTGCACATACATGTACATGTATGTAATTGAAAGAAACAAGTTTAGCCAACCTTCAGTGAACAACTTCACTTGTATCTTAAAGCAGAATGCTATATGAAATTCACAATATGCTGTGCAAAATATAAGTTTTTACTGTTCAAAATAATTGTTACATAAACCCAAATGATCTTTGCCTCCAAATTTTACTGTGCAAATGTTTTGAACAAGATCGTTTCCTAAACTTACCAAGATGTTGTACAATGTTCGGAACCCTTTAAGATCAAAGGTCCTTGGTTACGAAAACTAAGCCAGAAAGAGTCAATAAAAACTAATATTTATTAATTATCGTTGTAACCAATATTACATGTACATTATAGGTATGACGAAAGAATTCTGGTGAATGTACACATGGGTTGTGTACATGATTAGTCTGTTGGGCATGATTAAATTTGGTCCCATGTTTGGATGCAAAACATTCCATCCCTAATCCTATAGTAATTGCATTGTATGTGTACATACCTGTCTGCATTGATTTTTAATCAGAATAGATACGTGTACGTGTATTAACCTACATGAGCATGCCTTATCCCTGGCTACAAAATGAAATGTTCTGGATGGTCGATTAAACTGTATATGTATAACATTGGTATTTGTACATTGATTTCAACCCTTTAGTTTTCAAGAAATACACATGTATGTACCGTACATGTATACATTGTACCATAAACTTACATACCTGTGAAAGTTTTTTGAGAACACAAAAACAAAAACAAAACAAAAACAAAAACATATTTTTTTTTTTACTTAACATCACCAAAAATCTTAAATATTTTTTACTTTACTTCACACAAAAAAGACAATTACAATTACAATTTCTGCTGATATCTCCTCAAAATATAATAGCTATACATGTCGTACAAACTCTGCATACAAAAAAATAACACGTACACTTTTGCCCAGCGGGAAATCACCCTGGTACTGTAAAAGGTCACGCAAATTGTAAACAAGTCACATGGTCTATACATGTACATGAATGTGTTCATGTGTACAGTGGTAATGTTATTCCATAAAGCTTTATACGGCTTCTTGAGTGCATCATGGGTACCCATTGACTGGAGTAAAGGGTCTGTGATTATAACATAATCAAATACCTGTACCTATTAACCCTCCTACTACTACAAGGGTCAAAGTCAGTCAAAATGATATACTTGCCAAGGTATATCTAGTGCACTTAAAAGTCAAACACTGTCAAACCTTTACATGTACATGTAGTTAGTACATAAATTTACAGGTCAAAATGAGTCGACCCTTTTTTGACTGGTAAAAGCATTGTCTGGTATTGCTCAGGGTGGTCAAAATGACAGTAAAAACCAGTCAAAAATGTCCCTGTATGCACATTTGGATCAACAGTCAAAACAGGCAGTTGACTGGTTTTGACCTCTATAGCTACTTCCAACTATAAAAGTGCAGCAATAGCAGGAAGGTTTAAAGTTATAAAACATGAGCTGAAACATTGCAAATACTTGTCAGCCTAAGCGAATACAAACATGCTTAGGATTCTTGTTTCCCTGGATCTCGACAGTGTCCTCCGGCTATGATGCCAATATAAAATAACTGGAGAGCAGACTGGCAGGTATAATGTTCACACATTCCTTATAAACTGTCAACTGTACATGTACATATACATGTAGTACATGTGTACATGTACATGTACTATCCAGCAATACATGTACGTGTACGTTTGGGTGTCTTTTGGACACCCTGTTTTATTTGTAAATCACATTAGGGATGATGATATTGAATTTTTTTGATAGCCGATTATCGATGGCCATGATATCGGCGATATATGGTACGAAATTATCATCTCAATACACAGATTTTTTAAATACATGAAAAAAATGTATGTACAGTATAATACATTAATGACATTGGACACCGAAATATGAACTACTTTTACAATCTGCAAGTTTTACAGGGAATTTGCATAGGTAATAAACGGTTCTGAAAATTATCAAAAATGCAATTAAATCGTTCCAAAACGAGCCAAGGACTTGTTGGTGCTGTGTCTGCAATTCTCTGCCAACTTTTGATTGACCCACTCATGTTTCCCTATTCAAATGATGGCATTTTCATCATGGTACGTTCCAGGGAACATGAGCAGCGGCGCGTTGTGATTTCATGAGCTCTTCACGGTATTGTAACTTTGTTGATTTTACCGTATAATGACATGAAATTTGGAAACAATTTATCACTCCGGCGATATTTTAACTAATAAAATCGGGATATGAATTTGATATTGGCTATATTTTTTGGAATATCGGCGATATTTTTGGCGATATTTCGATATCTTCAATTAACCTTAACCGATTTATCCGATAATTTTTGAATATCGTATCGTTATGATATTATTATGATATCCACCCCTCAAGCACATACAAAAGTAAATTGGAAGTTAAACATTTATACACCCTGTTTTTCAAAGAAACAAATTTGGACGTAGATGTACTATTTTCAAATCTTGGGGCCAATTTCATAGAGCTGCTTAGCAGACAAAATTGCTAATCACAAATAATTGTTTATCAGATTTTCTTGGTTCCCACCCAGACTTGCAAATAAATAACTGTATTTTGGCTGGCAGTCTGTTTGAGAATGCTTAGCGAAAAAAAATTCTGTTTGTAAATTGTGGCATGTCATTGGCATCTATACGTAGGCGGTCTGTATCTATAAGTTACTCTTGGATTGAATATTGTGTTGTACAGAATTGTCAGATAGCATGGGGCGATTAAAGGAAGGTATATAATTCCCATTTTTGAAAATCAACCATGGACAAAAAATTTCTAATTTTTGTTCCCTTAAAATTTTATTTAACGTAACATATTTTTGGTCCTGTCATCTGTGCCCACTTCATTTTTTGCCAGTTTGGATCCGCCCCTTTTATGACAGTTTCCTTGTGTTTCCAGTGGCCAAATGATGGTGTACTGTCACAGTTTGGATCCGCCCCTTTTATGACAGTTTCCTTGTGTTTCCAGTGGCTAAATGATGGTGTACTGTCACAGTTTGGATCCGTCCCTTTTATGACAGTTTCCTTGTGTTTCCAGTGGCCAAATGATGGTGTACTGTCACAGTTTAATAGTTTAATAGCAGGCCTACAATTTCTCAGGATTCTTCCTGATTTCAAGAAGCATGCATAATATCTTTTTAATTACTATTTTTTAGACTTACTATTTTTTATTTAACCCTCCTATGCCCATGCTGAAATTTAGCCCAGTCAGCACGGCACTCACAGACAGTCACTTGAGTATTTTTGGTTGCATTGTCAATTGGTAGGTCAAACCACAGAGTCAGACAGAGCTGTGTATGTACTGATTTATTTGAGTGCACTGCACAAAGTCAATGGGTTGGGAGTTACATACAAATTTTGAGTGTCTTTGATTGGTTTTGGTTTGACCTCCTTATCACAGCCACGTGTTTGCATGTATTTGAGTGCACTGCACAAAGTCAATGGGTTAAGAGAGACATACAAATTTTGAGTGTCTTTGAGTGTTAAACCTATAGGAGGGTTAATCAGGCCTGCGATTTATTACAAAATCGCCCTTTGCCTCGATTTCGTCTTGAAAGAAGAGAAGTAGCCACCAAAGAAAGAAAGAAGTAGCATGTATTGTATCCAAACCTCTAGTTTCTTGTAGGGATCTGGCGAGTTTGTAAATCGTCACAAATTTAAACATCCAGGAGCTTCAGGGGGCTTTGTCATCAGGGAGACCTAGGCTCACTACCTATTTTTCAAGATTTTTTACTTTTGTCAAATCACACACCTGGGACCTGCAGTATAAATGCAAAATAGTAGTTATTGGCCTTGCGTTTGGAACCCAGAAGGTTCCGTCTCAAAGGCAAAATAGTAGTTATTGGCCTTGCGTTTGCAACCCAGATTAAGGTTCTGTCTCAAAGGCAAAATAGTAGTTATTGGCCTTGCGTTTGGAACCCAGAAGGTTCTGTCTCAAAGGCAAAATAGTAGTTATTGGCCTTGCGTTTGGAACCCAGATTAAGGTTCTGTCTCAAAGGCAAAATAGTAGTTATTGGCCTTGCGTTTGGAACCCAGAAGGTTCTTTCTCAAAGGCAAAATAGTAGTTATTGGCCTTGCGTTTGGAACCCAGAAGGTTCTGTCTCAAAGGCAAAATAGTAGTTATTGGCCTTGCGTTTGGAACCCAGATTAAGGTTCTGTCTCAAAGGCAAAATAGTAGTTATTGGCCTTGCGTTTGGAACCCAGAAGGTTCTGTCTCAAAGGCAAAATAGTAGTTATTGGCCTCATGCTTGGAACCCAGAAGGTTCTTTCTCAAAGGCAAAATAGTAGTTATTGGCCTTGCGTTTGGAACCCAGAAGGTTCTTTCTCAAAGGCAAAATAGTAGTTATTGGCCTTGCGTTTGGAACCCAGAAGGTTCTGTCTCAAAGGCAAAATAGTAGTTATTGGCCTTGCTTTTGGAACCCAGATTAAGGTTCTGTCTCAAAGGCAAAATAGTAGTTATTGGCCTTGCGTTTGGAACCCAGATTAAGGTTCTGTCTCAAAGGCAAAATAGTAGTTATTGGCCTTGCGTTTGGAACCCAGAAGGTTCTTTCTCAAAGGCAAAATAGTAGTTATTGGCCTTGCGTTTGGAACCCAGAAGGTTCTTTCTCAAAGGCAAAATAGTAGTTATTGGCCTTGCGTTTGGAACCCAGAAGGTTCTTTCTCAAAGGCAAAATAGTAGTTATTGGCCTTGCGTTTGGAACCCAGATTAAGGTTCTGTCTCAAAGGCAAAATAGTAGTTATTGGCCTTGCGTTTGGAACCCAGAAGGTTCTGTCTCAAAGGCAAAATAGTAGTTATTGGCCTTGCGTTTGGAACCCAGAAGGTTCTTTCTCAAAGGCAAAATAGTAGTTATTGGCCTTGCGTTTGGAACCCAGAAGGTTCTGTCTCAAAGGCAAAATAGTGGTTATTGGCCTTGCGTTTGGAACCCAGAAGGTTCCGTCTCAAAGGCAAAATAGTAGTTATTGGCCTTGCGTTTGGAACCCAGAAGGTTCTGTCTCAAAGGCAAAATAGTAGTTATTGGCCTTGCGTTTGGAACCCAGATTAAGGTTCTGTCTCAAAGGCAAAATAGTAGTTATTGGCCTTGCGTTTGGAACCCAGAAGGTTCTGTCTCAAAGGCAAAATAGTAGTTATTGGCCTTGCGTTTGGAACCCAGAAGGTTCTTTCTCAAAGGCAAAATAGTAGTTATTGGCGTTGCGTTTGGAACCCAGAAGGTTCTTTCTCAAAGGCAAAATAGTAGTTATTGGCCTTGCGTTTGGAACCCAGAAGGTTCTGTCTCAAAGGCAAAATAGTAGTTATTGGCCTTGCGTTTGGAACCCAGAAGGTTCTGTCTCAAAGGAAAAAAATAGTAGTTATTGGCCTTGCGTTTGGAACCCAGAAGGTTCTGTCTCAAAGGCAAAATAGTAGTTATTGGCCTTGCGTTTGGAACCTAGAAGGTTCTTTCTCAAAAGCAAAATAGTAGTTATTGGCCTTGTGTTTGGAACCTAGAAGGTTCTTTCTCAAAGGCAACATGGACCATGGAGAATTAAACTACATGTTTACATGTAACCATAATTGAAAGGAAGTTATACATGTACAAGGAAGTATACAGGAAGTCATTGACAACTCTTTAAGCTCATGTCGCCAGCTTGATTTCCCCTAAACCATTTACTGTTACAATAGAATTGTTTCGGTTTCATTCTCTGAAGAGTTGATGTCTACATTTAAAACAGGTGTCCACATGAGACGGGTAGCAATAATGTCAACATTTGTACACTTTTAATGTAAATTTGTCAGGATCACGGGTGGCTGATGATGATGATGATTTTGTCTGCTTTGATAAAGTTCCTGGTAATGTACATGTTCTGTACATGTATGTCCAGGTACCGACTGTTAGCAGGTTTGTCCATGGTTTGACTGTAAATTTCACTGGATAATACAAATGGCATTGCCTCTACAAGAATGAAATTCCAGACCTTCCCTGCGTTGTCTAGGTGCCCACAGTAGCAGGTTTGTCCAGGTTCATGTATGTATTGACTGCGTACAATTCACTGGAATAGCAAGTGGCTGCCCACATTGAACAGGTACTCGCTTTGTCCAGGTGCCCACAGCAGCAGGTTTGTCTATGGTTTGAATGGCCACATTGAGCAGGTGCCTGCCCACATTGAGCAGGTGCTCGATTTGTCCAGGTGCCCACAGTAGCAGGTTTGTCTATGGTTTGAATGGCCACATCGAGCAGTTGCCTGCCCACATTGAACAGGTGCCTGCCCACATTGAGCAGGTGCCTGCTGCGTCTAATTGCCAACAGTAGCAGATTCGTCCACAGCTTGACTGTGTAAAATTCACTGGAAAAAAAAATCAAGTGGCTACCCACATTGAGCAGGTACCTGATTTGTCCAGGGGCCTACAATACGCTGGAATAGCAAGTGGCTGATACACAATAGAAATCACATAAAATTACATAATATGAAATACTATGTATTATGTGATACATGATATATGAGAAAATTTGCACAATTCATTGTCACAGTTTGGTTATGGTTTGTGGGTTCCACTGCTTGACTTTTCCAAGGTTAAATACACGTCTGTCAACAAGTGTTATGATTTGTATATAAAAGGTGAATTTGAATATTGTGGGTTGAACAGACTTTTTGAAATTGAGTTAGTTGGTTGTAAAATGCAGACAACTGCTCGTCAAATACTTCATGACCTCACAATTGCTAATGTACAGGCTCTGTTGTTGTAACACCAGTGAAGTATTTATAGAGCCAACAAATGCATAGAACCAAGCCTTCACTTTGTAGGAGCACTGTAGCGTAGCCCTGGCTGAAAATGTAATTTTTTTCCCCGTCCAGTACATGCACTGTTCCAGTACATGTACATGCACTACTTGCACGTACACGCTCGACTTGCACGTACACGCTCATTGTACATGTGTGCTGTGAAAATGTCTGAGGTATCACTTGACATTGTGTTTTCTTGTGCAGTGCTTTTAGAATAATTATTCCGTGCTGCACAATAAAAATTACATGCACGCATCAGTACAGCTCTAAATAAACATTGGTGTATACATGCCTCTTTAGTAAGTGAAATACTGCCCTCTCTTGACAGCCAAGTGCTATCATTCAACCTGCTGGTGGTTTGCCTTGGGAAAAGTAATGCCTACTGCCGAGGTGTCTATCTCCTTTTTGATTGCCCTAGGCACAGGGTAGGACAAGTCCTGTACACTGCCAGCATAATGCTTAACAGTGCCCAGTGTCCAAACCTCTAGTTTCTTGTTTGTGGGGATGTGGAAAATCTGTAAATCCTCCAACATTAAACATCCAGGAGGTTCAGGGGGCTTTGTCCTCTAGACTGGGCCCGCTACCCATTTTTCAGGATTTTTTTTTTCTCAAATCAAACCCTTGGTGTACTGCGTTGTTTTTCTTCTGTCAACACTTTTTGTTTTCATGAAAACATACATACACTTGTGATTAAGTATATCTCCTGCTGCAGTAAGTTCAGGGGGCTTTGTCCTCTAGAACAAAGGGAGATACAGGCCCGCCACCCATTTTTCAGGATTTTTAACTTTTGTCAAATTATTTTACAATTTTTTATTAAAATGATAGCACCTGAGACATTTCAAGGAATGTTTGATATAAGTAATTTTCATGTAAATGCAGTGATAAGTGATGTATTTTTTGTACAGGTTAGCTAACTGTGTGCAGTGGCTTCACTGAAACATTCACACTGCAATGTTAACTTTGCTTTCCTAGTCAGCTCCTGTGTAGGAGAGAAACACAAGAGCGGCAGGGAACAAGTTTTTTCTGCAACCGTGATCTTTGTAATCCTTGACGGATCTGTTGTAAATAGCATCAAAGTGGAGGTTAAGTGAGGTCAAGTGGGTTGTCCTAGGGTACCACTGTACAATGGAGTGGTGGTGAAAAATTGGAAGCAGGGGACTGTTGACTTGGTAGAAAGGTTCAGAAACAATAACCTCCAGCTCCCACAGAAAAAAATTCCTTGCCAAAGAAAAAAGAAAAAAAAAACGAAAAAAAAACAGTGAATGATTTTGTTAACATTTTTTTAATAATTGATTTAATTTTGCCCTACACCGACATGTGTATAGCAGTGTATACAGTGTAGCAGTGCATACTCGGTGCTTTCTGAGTGTCTGTGTAAAAACTTTGCAGACGACTTGGGCAGGATTGGAACCCGTGACCTCCTGCTTACTAGTGCAGATGAAGAGGCAAATTGTGAATTTTGTAGCATTTTGCTATGCAATGAAAACAAGTGAATTCATTCACTGAAAATAAGTTAATAAGAGAAACCTCCAACTGTATTGATTGAAATAGACCATTTCAGTGATTCCTGACCGATGAATGTATTTCACCAGTGGGGGACATGATGCCAAAAGGGTAGCATGTGGTTAATGCATTTATAATGAATATTTCCTCACCAGTTATTTCACCATATCAAAATAGGCAGTTGTCCGATTGTGTCAAGTCAATCAGCTCTTGCTTTTTTACACGTAATAACATGTCATGATTGATTTAATTTTGCCCTACACGGACGGACGTGTGTATTTCACCAACCTATGTACATGTACATGTACATGGAATAGTTCACCAAGTTACATGTAGCGCCCTCTATTGATCATACCCTGTACAGTGTATATGTCATTAGCATTTGAGAGGCACCCTTGTGGTGTGACACACAGCTATCATATTGTATGTATGTACACATGTCTCATATAATGTAATAATATAATAATAATTTATTGCTTATATTGCGCATGATTCATACATATATGTTCATATGCGCATCACAAAAATTTTTAAAAAATTACATAAATATAACATATCTAAAAACAAGCATACATGTAGGCTCTACTACATAATGTGCTATGATATACATTTTGTATACATGTACTTGAATTTTTGTGAACATTTTTCTTGTAAAATTCCTCCATTGACCAAGGACCAATCTCAGAGATGCTAAGCAGAAACACCAACATGCATAACAGACAATTAGCAAAAAGTACATTGTATTCAAGGGAAACTAATTGTCTCCAAGCACAATTTTTGGCCAAGGATATTTCCCCCCAATTTTGGGCCACTTTCTATAGAGTTGCTAAACACACAAATTTGCCTAGCACAGAAAGATGTAAAAATAGCCAAATTACAGAGCTGCCAACTCTTCCGGATTCTGCGGAAGACTTCGCGTATTTGACGGTAATTTACTTACTTAATTAAAATATATGCAAGGAGGCCTCTCCTTTTGGCACCAAAAGGAGAGGCCTCCTTGCATATATTTTAAGTAAGTAAATTACCGTCAAATACGCGAAGTCTTCCGCAGAATCCAGAAGAGTTGGCAGCTCTGAAATTATCATGTCCATGTAACTTAACATGTTGTTTCTAGCAGGTTCTCGGGTAAATTTGACTTAGCGGATAGTTTCCCAAGCAATATTTTCTGAGCAGAAAATATTGCTTAGCAAAGTTATCTGATAAGCAAAATTGGGCTGAGCACCAGCTACATGTAGAAGCAATGTACATAACATGACAATTTGGCTGATAACCTATTTTTGCTAAGCACAAACTTTCTGTGCTCAGCAGCAGCATGAAATTGGGACCTGATCATTGCCATATTCATAAGAGAGATTCCCCCCTTCCAATCTCCCCCCAGGGCCTTTGTCCAGTAGATTGCATCGATCGTGAATATGATTAGCTCAGCTCAGTTTGCCAATCTTCAGGATGAAGACTGCATGTTAAATTTAGATTTTTTTCCTTCTTGTTCTCCCTTGCATTATCAGCCTCTTACAATCTGCGTTGACAAGCAGATATGCTGATGTGACTGATGACTCAGTGTTTAGCGATAGTAGCACTCAGATACCCATTAACAATTAATAAATAATATATTTCAGTGTACAGTGTACATTTTTCCAGAATTCTCTTCACCGAAGAACAGTTTTTTCAGACCTGAAAGACACTGAATTTTCATTTTCACGTGCCTAATTAATTAATGGAAATAATTCCTTTATATATTCATTATGTCAGGAATGAATTTTTTTGTGGAATTATCAGATTATTGGGCCTTCTCGCCGGTGCTTGCAGCATGTAAGCTACAGAGTGTGGTTGTGAGAATTACAGCCTTTCGTATTTATCGTGAATAAGGAGAATTGAGTTCATCTCCTAAAAATATATTTATTTATTTACGGTCCATGTACATGTACATGCTTATTTTATTCATATTGTACCTCTACATGTTATTTTAAAAATGATTCTGTTGTGGTTCACATTGTGTTTTGCATTGTCATGTAATGAAAACAAAAATAATTAAATAGAATTGAGTCATAAAAACACTGTTTAATGATTGCAATTTAAGGGTAAGCATAGACTTGAATAAAGGGAGGAAAAAAAAATTGAAATGAGTCATAAGAATACTGTTTAAGGATTGCAATTTAAGGGTACGTGTCTGTATGTGCACATTGCCTCCCGGGTTCACATTAAACCATTTTTTTGGTGGTGTGTCAGAGAGCATCTCTACCTCTTTGATGACTCACTGCACAGCCTGACTAATACTTTGTTTACAATTTCATACATTATGAGCAATTGGGTTATTGGGGTTATCTGTTTCACTATCTTATATTGATTGAAAACATTGTCAATGATTGCTTTCCTCTTTCTACCCCCCCCCCCAAAAAAGGAAAGAAATGATTAAAACCACTAAGGGAATGAATTAAGTGTTTTACTGTTGACTTAAGTTAAAGGGACAATATCGCCATGATCAACAGGGCATGGAATCGGAGTGCTAGTTTTAGATATATGAATTAGCTCATAGACTAAAAATAATACCCCAGGACTGTGATTTCTCAGGATTTTTCCTGATTTCAGGATTTTTTACAAATCTTCCTTTGCATAAACATGTTTTTGAAAGAAAAGAAGTGGCCACCAAGGAAAGAAAGAAGTAGCCTGATTTGTGTCAAAACCTCTAGTTTCTTGTTTGTGGGGATGTAGAGCATCTGTAAATCCTCCAAAAATTAAACATCCAGGAGGTTCAGGGGGCTTTGTCCTCCAGACCAAAGGAAGACCCAGGCTCACTACCTATTTTTCAGGATTTTTTTTCTTTGGTCAAATCACACTCCTGTACCCCACACGATAAGGTCATATTACTGTTGCTGCTGCATAAATGAACCAGTAATTGCCAGTCACTATGTTAGCTTAAACTAGGACACCGATTCCATGCCCTGTTGAAATTCTGCTCTGATCGTGACGATACTGTCCCTTTAAGCATTTTGTTAAGGCTTGAGAATTCATTGTACAGTGAGCAATACTCTTTGTAAGTAGATGTGCCATATGCTTGTTTTTCAACTTGTGTCTCCAACATGTGTCTCCAAGGCAAGAATAATCCACTGTGTAATCACATAGAACTTTATCACGGCACAACTATCTTGGTTTTTCTTCAATACAAATCCATGTTACCAAACTGAGGCTGGATGGGGAAATAGTCTGGTCCATTTTCATGCAGTGAGAGTTAGTGCTATAATCTTACTTGCGTATACAAGGGATCTGACCAAGATGTCCACAATGTAATAAAGGTCTGTAGGCTAAGAACCTTTATTTCATGTTCTTCACAATTTCAACACGATTCTGTCACTGAAATGGTAGCCATTAATTAATGTAATTCCAGTCTTTTGCAAAACATACATCTCGATAAACTACATGTACATGTAAGACATCTGCACTAGGTGGTCATGGGTTCGAATCCCGCCTGAGTCAACTGTGTATTTTTTTGTTCACAGACACCTAAAAAGCACCGAGTATAGAGTGCTTCATACATAAGTAAAGTCAGTGTAAGGGCAAGACCAAATCAATTATACACCACCATAAACTATTACATTGTACAATTTCTTCTGTAATTCTATAAAGAAAAAATTGGCAAAGCATTTTTATACATTATCCCTAACCTTCCCAAATCCTCCAAAATCCTCTTTGCTAAAGTGAAGGATTTTGACGGATTGAGGTTACATGCTCTTTGCTAAAGTGAAGGATTTTGGAGGATTGAGGTTATTAGGCATACTTGCCTTTCCATGTTACATGTACATCCATGTTTGTTGTAGTGATTGAAAGGTCAGTGCTTGGGTCAGTGGCCATGTACATGTATCACAGATTAGAAACACGTGTGTATACATGTTATGTGCTTGCTTTACTACTGAAGGATTTTGGAGGATTCAGGTTATGTGTCAGCAAATGGGCCTGGGGAGTTAGGAAGGATTCAAGTTATGTGTCAGCAAATGGGCCTGTGGAGTTAGGAAGGATTCAGGTTATGTGTCAGCAAATGGGCCTAGGGAGTTAGGAAGGATTCAGGTTATGTGTAAGCAAATGGGCCTAGGGAGTTAGGAAGGATTCAGGTTATGTGTCAGCAAATGGGCATAGGGAGTTAGGAAGGATTCAGGTTATGCGTAAGCAAATGGGCCTAGGGAGTTAGGAAGGATTCAGGTTATGCGTAAGCAAATGGGCCTAGGGAGTTAGGAAGGATTCAGGTTATGTGTCAGCAAATGGGCCTAGGGAGTTAGGAAGGATTCAGATTATGTGTCAGCAAATGGGCCTAGGGAGTTAGGAAGGATTCAGGTTATGTGTCAGCAAATGGGCCTAGGGAGTTAGGAAGGATTCAGATTATGTGTCAGCAAATGGGCCTAGGGAGTTCGGGTTAAATAACCAGAATTTATTTGGAACTACTTCATGGGAAGGAGGCGTGGCTTATGTTGATACATGTATGATGTCACACTGATCAACTGTACAGGTGTATACTGTTGGCATCTAGCGTACATGTATTTTTATTCAGATTTTGGTTGGGAAATGGTGCGCTGATCATCAGTGCATCATTTTGTGGTAAGCAGATGCAGACTGAAGTAAAACCGAATGATGATATTGTTAAGTGTCCAGCTGTGTATTTTTCTAAGTTTAGAAGAAAAAACAAGTCTGATCAATTATTCATGGCCAATTACGTTGACTTGTAACATCGAGACTTGTGGGGATTAAATCCACTGTTAATGCAACGCATCATTTCCGTCGTCGTGCTTGGAGAGGTTCTGCAGAGGGGATGTTGACTGTATGCAGCTTGTTTGAACTGTGTTTCCTCTTGAGTGGACTTCTGTGTGCTCCTATCATGACATTTACATTTTTGTTTTCTGTTGACACAAACTTGTACTTAAGTAATGTAGATGTACAAGTCGTTGCTTGCCCGGTAAAAGGACGTAAGCGTGCACTTAACCAAATCTGTCTTAAGTCCTTCCACGCACACAATGAAGTAAAATACTTGGTCATTTCTATTAAAACCGTATGACAGACGAAGGGTTTTGAGAATAGGAGGGCTTCAGTGCTTGCCCTGTTGGTCATGCCATTTACCCATCAAATTTTTAACAACCCCAAGCCCATCAAAATCCAGCCTCTGGTTTTGCTTGATTTTAGTGGATGCAGTTACTGGACATGTATGTATAGCCCAGCGAATTGAGCATGCAGCCATGTGTTCCAAGACTCCACCGGCTGCTTTTGTTGGATTCAGGACTGTGTATATATATATAGCCAAGCCATGGATGCTTTGCATTTGCCACTGTAGCAATTCCATTAAAGTCCAACAACTGGGTGACTTTTTAGTGCATGTTGATTGATTTTGGTGGATTCAGAAGGGTTTCTAGTGAAAATCTCTAGGGGGATATAGAGAAATTAGTCAAAATGTATTCAGATTGTTCATTCATTATCCCTTCTTTGACTGCAAGGGTCAAAATCAGTCAAAATGTTGATATACAGTACCAGCCACAAGTAATTCCAAACACTCGCGGGTAACACGCGTGCGCCATCGAGTGCGTGGCGGGTAGCCACGCGAAAAACCCGCGGGGGCACGGGGAGCCACGGAAAACTTGCGGGCCGTGTCAGGGGATCTGCGTGGCCATGAGAAACCAAGGCAGCTAAGCAACGTTAGTTTTCACAACCATTGCCCAGCGGAGGATCACTGATTCGTACAACGATTTGTTATTAACGGGGGGGTATGACTACACTCTTTATTGGGGCGGACGACATCTGTTTACGTGTATGTATAAATTTCGACAGGAATGACGCGGTGTTATCTTTACAGGTTTTTGGTCTGCATTCAGGCCTTCATTAATTGACCAAATTCAAGTTTTCATTTTTTAATATAGTTTAAACACAATTTAAAACAACACAATTTGTAGACGTACGTCATTGTATACATACGTTTATTTTTTAGTTTCGTTTTAGTTTTACTGCCTCAGCCACGGACCATTAAATATCCGTAGTAGTCTTTTGCGGTTTCAAAAAATCTGCAACAAACGTCTTTGCGCAAGACTAAAACCTGTATGTACTGAGTAACCTCGATCTTGTTCCACTGAATATTATTATAGTGATCAGTGTGTTGCACACGATATTGCATGCATGGGGGGGAACAACCTAACCTCGTCCCCAGGGATTTCGATAGTTAAATACCGTTCGTAAGAAAAGCTTGTGCTACATTCAGTAGGGAAGCCGGGAGTATAGGCCATCCGAATTTATTCATCGGTAAAATTACTACATGTAACTCCATATCCATGATATAGGCATTATAGTATAGAGAGGCACTAAGTTTTCGTATCTGAAGTACAAAGTAACACATTAGCTTTTTCCACGAGGGTCTAGGAGGAAGCACGAGGTAGACCGTGGGGACTCCAATTTCTGAACAAAAATGTGACTAGACTGATCCCCTCAGGCCTGGCCCTGTGGCCCATGCGTTAAATGGATTTCAATTGATAAGTTATGATGCGGTATGATACAGACGGAACCAGTGTGGAGTAGCGCTGGTGTATCTACCAACTAACGTCACTCTTTATCACTTAAATAAGTTCTGATCTCCACTGTGCGTGCCGGTGCCCGAGTGACGGCGTCTTTTGCAAGCCTCGAAATGTACTGTGATCTTCCGACTATATAATCTCGTCCCCACCCACGGCAAACGTGCAGTATCTGTATTCCTCAATCCCACAGCTTTCTCGCCAGAAACTAGATTACATTATCCACAAATATAAATCTTGGCTCCGTAAATGAAGTTTGCATTGCAGCACTACATGAACGTTTTTCGACTGATGGATCAACTATGATAATAACGTCATGCAAACATTCCCTAAAACGTTTAAAAATGTTAAATCGACGGTATTTATTAAGCAAAAAAGACCAACCGTGCCATCAAACAAACATATCAATGTTATTTAAGTTGACAAAAATAATAAACCGGTCTAACAGAAATGGAGGAACATGCTACAGGTAAACCTTCGTGGAATGTTATTGAACTCCCATAATGATACCGTGACAGACCCAACTGTAACGTTTTATTGCACATACATTTTACTTGTCATGTATCCTCAATTTACCCTAAATGACGCACCTAAGGTTATATAATCAACTGGACGGTAACTTACAAATTAAATTAGCAGTTTGCTGTTTCAGTTTGTTTCAGTGAAGGATTCTCTTGTAAAATGCTGAATTTCAATGCATGATCATACGCGTGGACGTCTTGAGCGCGTTTTTGAGATGCACAGAATTGTGGTCATCAGAAAATTGATGTTGGTATAAATGACTCACCCCAAACTGTTAAAGTTGATGGGGCACAGAAAATGTACCCAAAAGAAAAACAGTTGAAATCATGTTTCATCTTATTCCAGATGGTTGTAAAATTGTTTTTAAACATGAAAATAAACTATTGTTTTCGATTTTTTAAATAAAATGGTATAATTTGGAGAAGCTCTCAAAACTTTTAATCAATATTCTTGAAAGGCCAATAAAATGGAAGGTGGTTAAATTTCTTGCAAAAAGTACTTTAAAACTTTGAAATGTGTAAAATTGCTGTTAACATTTTGTCAAATAAAAGATTTCTTTTCATAACCATGATATTAATGTTTCATTTTCTCAATAATTTTCCACTACCATCGAAATAAACACCAACGAATTAAGTAGTCTTCGTTCGCTTCTTCTATAAGGAATGTGTCCAATTTGAGGATCAGTATTTCTTTAAAAAAATCATTGCAAATGCAAAGCATTCATATATTTTGGTTTCCACAGGCAACAGCTTGTTGACGGCATAGAACAATAAAATCACAGATGTTCGTGAAAAAAAAATGAGGTCATGTAAATCTCTTAGTCTTACTATTTGTATCTAGTAAAATCAGTGGTTAAACAACTTTTTCCACTTTCACAAGCACTAACTTTCCAGTAAATCATACAATTTCACTATAATTTTTATTTCTCTAACAAGCACGACTTAGATATAAAGTTTATGCAACCAGTAATGCGCCATAGTTTAGTAAGTTTTTCGAAATGCTAAGCCAAAGGTAGGTGCGTCATTTCACGAGTGCGGTGAATTACGTACATGGACGATAGAGGTAATCAACGGTGGAAGCAGGGACAAAACCAATCTACATTCCAACTGTGAAAGCGGAGAAATTATCAGTAAATCAACCAGGCCTTAATTATTTAATAATACAAAGAAAATGTTTAAAATGCAATTTGTCATAGAACCCAACTTACAGTACCATGCGGCATCAGAAAATTAACCGACAGTAGTTTTCTAATAAATACATGTATTGTTAAGCAGATCGTATCCTAAAACTCTAAGCCTGTGATTAATGAGGCATTAGCCGCAAAACGCCATTTACTACAATTATTGACTCGTGCTAATAAAACTCGCAGATAAGCAAGCATGTTTTAACAGGGATTTTAAATGAAACAAATCTTCCTTTGCATGTACCCCGCTATGAAGCTCAATGTTGCAACCATTTCATTCATTTAAAATTACCCATATTTAAATGGACGTTCGGCCCCCGATCTACATTATGCTCTTGAATGACGTTCAGTTTGTGTCGTGGGCTTCCGTGCGGTGTCGTGGGCTTCCGTGCGGTGCCGTGTACTGCGCTGTGTATCGTTGCAGTTGCCCACGCAAAGCCCACGCAAAACTACCCGACACGCCACGAGCTTCGCTCGAAGGCCCACGGCAATTACCCGCGTGGCTGCGTGGCGCCCCGTACCCGGCACGCAATTTACCCGCCACGTCACGGATACTCCACGGGGGTAAATGGAATTACTTGTGGCTGGTACTGTACATGCCAAGATACTTGCCAAGATATATACTTGCCAAGATATATACTTGCCAAGCTATATCTAGTGCACTTAAAAGTCAAACACTGTGAAACCTAACTAGTAAGTACATGTACAGGTCAAAATGAGTCGAGCATTTTTGTCTGGTAAAAGCATTGTCTGGTATTGTTCTGGGTGGTCAAAATAACAGTAAAAATCAGTCAAAAATACCCCCGTGTGCACATTTGGGTCAACAGTCAAAACGGGCAGTTGATTGGTTTTGACCACTATAGCTACTTGCCGCTAAAGTTCAGCGATAGTAGGAGGGTTAAAACATGGCATTTCGGCTGTCTTCAGATGACCGTTAGAAATTCATTTTGGAAATTATTTTGTAAAATGTACTAAAATGACATCACCTCAGACAGAAATATTTCAAGGGATGTTTGATACCATCATCGTCTTTTCACCAAGTAAGTTTTATCTAAAACTGTGATCATTTATGTTTTCGAGATTAACAATAGTGTACAGGGCTTTCATTAAAGGAAGAGAAATAATAATAATTATGTTTAAAGATTCATCTATAAGAAAACTACTAAATGGCCGTACATTAACCCTCCTACTGTTTGACCATTTGAAACCATTCAAAATTTCCACTTACCAAAATGCCCATTGGTTTTGTACACACATGGTGATACCATTTGAATAGTGTTGGTAGCAAGCTTTACTACCATTCAAATCCATTCAAATGCATAGAGGGTCCATTGATTCACCACTTAGAAGTATCCAAACAAGGTTTTGTATTAGCTGTACTACCATTTGGAAAGATCCAAACAAGGTTTTGTATTAGCTGACCTACCATTCAAAACCATTTGGGGGAATCAATACTGTACAGTTATTTCACCATTCAAAACCACAAAAGCGAATGGTTTCAAATGGTGCATCAACTTGTATGAAAAAGGTACCAGAAGTAGGAGGGTTAACATGTAAATGATTAATCATACATTGTACATGTAGATCCTTTTGGTATTATCTTATGAAAGATTCCCAAAAGTTTTTTTTTTTAATTTTAATTTTTTTTTTATGTATAAGTAGAGAACATTCCCCCCAACTGTCTGCTGTTATTAAATATATTTTGAGAGATGTGTTCCTTGTTCTTGTATTTTTTTAAATTATTATAATGCCTGCCTCCACTGACCTCATCCACCGTAAGATGGTTACTGATCATGTCCCCTACTCTAGCTTGATTATCAAATCAGTCCACTTAAAATGACTTAAGAATAATTCTTCCTACTCCGGCACGTATAGCCCTTATAGCTTCCTTCGTAGACTCATTTCAGGAGATCTTCCCCCTAATGTAGATGGATTCACAACCCCCCGTCGCAGAATGCTACCATCCAAGATGGCCGCCCATCATTTATTCGCCTTAACCATTGCAAGACTAACACATTTTTACACACATGACACCTTGAGGAGAATTTGCTCACATATGCGGACACGGTGTACGACAATATTTGTCCGTGGGACTCGACTCCCGCAAGAAAAAACAGCTTTGGTTTAGGTCTTGAGGTCGGGGGCAAATCTTTACTCACTTCATTAAACAGTCGCCTGAAAATCACCCCTGGGTTTTACAGTTCCATCTGTTTAGCTTGTTCCATCATGCCGATTGCTCTTTCATCTTTCTTCGTCAGAGAGAGAAAAAACAAGAAAAACAATCTGGAAAACCATTAGCCAACATTTTCTTGAAATCTGAGGCCACTGCAGACGACTGAGTTTTGGGTCCAAATTTGGTGTTGAGTTTCAAGGATAATTCTGTTTATGTTCGAGGATGATACTCGCTTATTTCTCATTCATGCATGGTATATAGTGTGTCAGAAGGGTCAAGTCGTTCTTGCCGTAGCCAACATAGCGGAACTTACTACATCTAGACTGATCTCCGAGAGACCTTATTAATGACTCGTTGACGATCCATCTCCCGTCAACCTCCGTCCTATTCCAGCCAGCTAAATAATCATCCCTAGTTAGCGACACCTGCAAAGCAATCTTATTATTGTTTCACCCGCTTCAGTTTAATGCTGTGACATCTATGATTTGAGAGATTTCAGTTCTGAAATCTTTATTTATTATTATTTTTTTTGTCTTCACGGTTGCAAACTCCCACCGCCACACTGAGGTGCCTGTGCGGATTTCCCAAACACATGGGTAAGAAGGTGAGTGTACAAGTAAGTGTTTCCAACTCTTTGAAAAAAAAAAAAAAATTCTGGCTGTAAATAATTTGAGTTCTAAATTCACATAATTGATTTGGCTTAAATACAGTGTTTGTTTCAATGATGGGTACAACTTTGGTATTGTTTAAATTTGTCAAAAGCTCCCCCCAATACTTGTAATACAATTATTCTTCCTTCCTGTCTTTGTATCAAGATATATACATTGAACAGCTAACCTACATGTATCTAAGTTTCAGCTTATTATTACATTGTGTCATTAATGACAAAACTGAAAAATGTTTTCAAATTGTATGATAATAACAGTCTTGTATAGTGCCAAAATCTGTGAACAGTTGACGCTCAAGGTGCTTCACAGAAAAAAGAAAAAAAATTAAGAATTGTGGAATTTAGCAAAGAGCAACCCCTAGAATTCCTTAATTAACCCTAACCCCTAGGTATTCTGGCTAGGAACCTTCCTGAATCCTCCAAAATCCATCAGTGCACTGTTTGAAACATGCCCTTATCTTCAAAATGCACCATGCATTTGTGGAAGGACACAATACTGGCTGACAAAAATGGGACACAGGGGGTGAACAAAAATGTTGGTGGAAAGTTGTAATTTACTTGGAAGTCATGAGAATGGACACCCTTGTACTTGAAAATAGCATTGGAGAGATAATGTGCCAAGTAGATTTTCTTCCCTGTTGTATTTTCTCGATTGGCGTGTGAAAGTTAACGTAAGTTACATGGTGTCCACTTTTCAGTCTAGTACCCAATAATAAAAGTCAAAGCAAAAAAATGTTTACACCATGATTATGTAGCTTATTCCCAATAAAAAAAAATGGCTTAGTTTGGTAAGGATGAGTTTTGTAAAAAAAAATAACTGGCCGTTTTAACATCGTATGATTTGGCGGACACGATGTGTATGTAACTAACGCGAACACAGATTTTAACGATCATTTGAGGTTCGTGAAATCTTTTTTTTTTTAGGAGCCAGTTTATTTCTTCATTAAGTTACTCAAGTTATATGCACATCGTGAGGAAAATAAGTAAGGGATACGTAAAGTGTTTGATTTGATGAACTTTTGTTCAATTAATGTCCCGTTTTTAGACGCCATTTTGGAAATAAAATCGGTTTGTAAACGTGAATTAAAAGTGACACAACACGTATTCACACTTTATTTTATCTTTATTTGTCTCTTAAACATATATACAAATATTATCTAAAATAAAAAACAGTTCAAAATAGTCAAATTATTCAAGAAAATCAAGATCATTTTGTGCACCATGAAAGTTGGTCAGTATTGTCTTTACACATTTTCGTTGGTCTTTCATATTCAGCACTTAAGGCCTGTACTTATTGCCAGGTAGTAATTTTGCCCCATTTGAAGAGGTGAAAGTACCAGTTTCTGAAAGTGCTGAATTTTTCCACAAAAGTGCAATTTGGAGGATTTTGATGGATTTGGGGTGGTTAGGGTTTATACAAACAGAACAGAAAAGTATCAGAACCTCAGGCAATTAATTCTACAGATTGATACCATAATCTTGGTGATTTCACATTATAAGTTCATGATTTTGTTAACAGTGAAAATGCCGTCAAATTTGCATATTCATTTTAATGTGGAATTTAGGAATTAACTCTCTCTAGTACTTCATCAATTTGAAATGAAAATCATTTCACTTTTCTTAAAATTGACAGCACTTAAAGGGACAGTGTCATCATGAACAGAGAAGACTTTTACAACGGGGCATGGAATCAGTGTTTTAGTTTTAAGATGAACACAGTGACTGAACATGACTTGCTCATTAATGCAGCATCAACGATAATATGACCTTATCGTGTGAGGTATTAATTTCACTCTTTTAGTCACTGAGTTAATCTAAAATTAGCACTCCGATTCCATGCCCTGTTGATCGTGATGTATACATGCAGTCTCCGAAATGCTGCAAAAAAACAAACTGCTAAGTACAAAATGCTTTTTGTATGCATGCCTCAAAATATTGCATACTGTACACAAGAATGGTACATGGATACCCCAAAATGCCCCTGGGTATGGGACAAAAACCAAACTGTTCTGACCATCACACAGTATGTGTATTCCGCAAGTTACTGCACTGGTTTATTTCAAGTTAGCCTTGCAATGAAACAAAGCAGGTGGCTGCTTCAGTTTACCTCATCTCTCTGAAGAGCCTTGGGCTATGCCATTAATCATTAGATAAGAAAGTGTGTACCACAATATGTCCCAGTTGACATTTTGAAGTATGGGTCCACTTTGTAAAGAACTACACTGATAATAGGAGGGTTAAGAAAAAAACAATTCTAGGGAAGATTAAAACCACAAATAGCATTACATGAACTAAGTTTTAACATTACACATCGTTTTAGAAAAAATATATATAAAAAATGATAAATTCTGTTCTTATATGTACCTGTAAGAATAATCGTCAAGATATCATTACTTTAAGTGATGAAGAAGGCACAGACTGCGCTGAAGTTAAAATTTAACCAACGCCGATTGATTTTGATGAGAGACTCGGGTATGTAGTTACGAGAGTGTCACTCAGGCAGGCAAACATGAAAATTGGAAAAGAAAATCACAACATGTGGGAATCGAAGAAGGAAATTACAAGCCAGGCTGTCAATTGATAAGATTTTTTTTATAAAGATGTTTAAAGATGCATTGCCTTGTGTTTTACAAGCAATTTCTGATTTTAAACATTTCATTGGAACATTGAAATGAAAAAAACAAAATACCAAAATAAAGGTTTTTTTTGGTAATGTTATCTTTTCCTCGGGTAAAATAGCAATGTTCTGATGAAAAATAAATTTGTCGGAAATTGCCGTCAAAATAGCAAAAACAGCAGGTATACATGTACACACTGCTTTTGTTGGGTACTATTATTATCAGGAGATATTGTAATTTTACAGGAAGAGACGTAATGTGATGTGTGTTGCTTTAAAAATCTTGTTGGTACCTAATTAAAATAAAATTAATCATAATCAACAATTATTTTGTCATATAACATGTATATGATGCTCAATTATTTTTGTGAAATTAATGTCGGATTTGAATGTTTGGATTTGAAAAATTTGAAAACGGTCAAGATTATCACTCGGCCCATTCACACACTGTAAAATCAAACACGATAATTTTGATTTTAAAAAAAGTACCCCAGCAAAAACACACATTTCATGTGAAGGTTTTGTTGGAAAGCAACACAGGTTAACACAGAAGCAAGTGTTTCTGGTAAGAATTATATTTTTTTCTTAATGAAATGGGCCCAGGATTTCAGAGGAAAACATAATGATAAAATGTGAGAAGCAAAAGTACGATACGTCAAGCTTATTTGATGACGGAAGTGTCTGTTCTTGTACAGTATGTCCCGCACTTCATTGAGCTGAACTGTTGGCATTTAAGAGTCGATGGTAAACAGGAGATTGAAATCTCACGTCGTCTGTTTGTCACACGTCCCTTGATGATGCTCATCAGCCTGCATTCAGCTCCAACGAATCTCAGTCTTTCTCAGGCCTCAGATTTCTCAAGATTTTTTCTGATTTCAGGATTTTATTTTTTATAAATCTCCCTTTTTGCCTCGAACCTTTCTTGAGAGAAGAGAAATAGCCAGCAAGGAAAGAAAGAAGTAGCCTGTACTGTGACCAAACCTCTAGATTGTTGTATGTAGAGAGTCTGTAAATCCTCCCAAATTAAACATCCAGGAGGTTCAAGAGGCTTTGTCCTCTAGACCAAACGGAGACCCAGGCCCGCTACCCATTTTTCAGTAATTTTTTTCTTTCTTTTGTCATATCACACCCCCTGCTTTCCGTGCACTGCAGGCCTGTGATTTCTCAGGATTTTTCCTGATTTCCAATTTCTTACAAATCTCCCTTTGCATCAAAATGTTCTTTAAAATTAGAGAGGTAGCCACCAAGGAAAGAAAGAAGTAGCCTGTATTGTGTCCAAACCTCTAGTTTCTTGTTTGTGGGGATGTGGCAAGTCTGTAAATCCTCCAAAATTAAACATCCAGGAGGTTCAGGGGGATTTGTCCTCTAGACTGGGCGCGCTACTCATGTTTCAGGATTTTTTTGGGGGTCAAATCAAACCCTTGGTACTGGGTTGCACATGGCTTCCTTTGATACAATTAATTACAAAATGCTTATTAAACTTGCTTTACACAAAGTGCCCATTTATAACTGAAAACATAAAAGGTCTTTCAAAATCATTAAGCCATACAGTTACTTATGCAGTTTTATTTTGAATACAACACTTAAAGATGCATTTTTAAAATTCACTTTGTTTTCATGAAAACACACATATACTTGTGATTAAGTACATATGTGAACACTGCAGGGAGTGTGGCAGTACATAATAATAATAATAATGTGTGGAATTATATAGCGCACGTATCCACCAACTGAGTGGTGCTCAAGGCACATTATATTATTACCCCTGCTCATAAGGCTCATAAGGCTTATAAATCATTCCTGAAACCATCTCAGCTCCCTGGGGAGTATACAGCTCAATTGCTGCCATTACAGCGCATATAGGGCTAATCAACCAACTCTGCCCTCACAGGTACCCATTTAACCCCTGGGTGGAGAGAAGCAATTATGGTTAAGTGTCTAGCTCAAGGACACAAGTGTCACGGCTTGGATTCGAACCCACATTCTGCTGCTAACACCAGAACTTGAGTCCGGTAAGCTAGACCACTCGGCCACGACACTCCACATCATTATCTGGGAATTTAATTTAATTTTACGATCTATCGGAATTGAACTACAGCGTTTGTACACAACTTGTTTGTATTCCCACAAATATTGTAAGGTCAGATATGTCATCATTGAAGGGAAATCAGATATTCAAAGTACAAGGTTCTTGAGTACTTAGACTACAAGTACATAATGTGTATAATAAACCTACTGCCCTCTCCAGGGTTTACCGCTTTCTCGCTCGTAGACCCCAGAGAGATAATTGCAATGCTGATTGGTGAACTATAAATGCCAAAAACATTGAATATTATTTTGAGGAAACAAAGTATTAAATTTTGTTCTCTTATATTTTAAAGCAGGCCTGTGATTTCTCTGGATGTTTTTTTTTACAAAACTCCCTTTGCCTCTAAGGAAAGAAAGAAGTAGCCTGTATTGTGTCCAAACCTCTAGTTTCTTGTTTGTGGGGATGTGGAGAGTCTGTAAATCCTCCAAAATTAAACATCCAGGAGGTCCAAGCCCCCTAGACCAAATGAACACCCAGCCCCCGCTAACCATTTTTCAGGATTTTTTTAAAGGGACAATACGATCAAGTTATACTTTTAGATTAACTCAGTGACTGAAAGTAATACCCCACATGATAAGGTCATATTACCATTGCTGCTACATAAATGAGCCAGTAATTTTCAATCACTGGGCTTATCTTAACCCTAACCCTGCCAGACGCAGCACAGTGCATCAGGTGGAAAAGTCTGGTGCACTTTGATGCATTCAGCTGTCAACACCAGTGCATAAGCAGCCAAGTCTGAGGCTATTGAGAGCTGGTCCCATTGCACAATGCCAGACTTGTATCCTGCTGCATTTGGTGACCACAGACTCTGAGGCAGTTTGGCCTTGAGATTTGTGACCTGATGGATTTTGCTGCACTGGGCAGTCAAGTCACTTTGACAAACGATGCAATCTGATGCGTCTGGCAGGGTTTCTAGCCAAAATACCCTGGAGGGTTAGGGTTAAGCTAGGACATCGATTCCGTGCCCTGTTGAAAGCCTGCTCTGATCGTGACGATACTGCCCCTTTAAGCTTGGTCGGAACACATGATTACAGCACAACCGAACTCGCAACAAAATATTCAACCAATAACCAAAGCCTAAACATGTTTCTGATCCAATCGTGAAAGAAAACCACACACCTGCGTGCAGCAGCAGTGTGGAATACAGTGAACAATTGTAAATGCAAGAATTGTTATATCATATTTAGCATTAGATTCAAAACAGAAATATTTCTGCCTCATATTATACTCTGTAACATTTTTGAATGAAAACATTGAATATTCATGATGTTGTATCTTCTCTAGATTCATAGATATTTTTGTTTCTTCTTAATTCTTCCTGCCACCTGTTTTTATCTCACTGTGACTAATGCGATTTATCTTGGTTAATATCTCTGAATGGTCTGCACAGCGAGCTAGATCTGATCCAATTCACAAACTAAACCCCCCTCCCCCCCGCAACTGCTTCAGGTGGGTCTTTAAAAAATTGCCTTATTAGATTCCTCCCCCAGATTAGTAAGAGAGTCTTATGATGTGGAGTGTGAGTCACACCTTCATCATCTTGCATCTTGAAGAGGCCTGGGTGTATGGATGGATGTACAATTGTACGTGTATAAGGGTTGGCAGTTTTGTGTTTTGGAGTAAATTTCATGTAGAGAAGGTACAGCTTTGGTAATGTTGGCAAAGCTGCTTCTTCAAGTATGCTTACTCTCTTTGAATCAAGATATACATTGAAGGGAAGGTACAACATTGGTAATGTTGGAAAAACTGCTTCTATGAGCTTCCAATTAGTGTGATTCAAATTTCATTCTCCGAATAGAATCCAAAAGAAGTAAATTTGGGTCCCAAGGATAAGCTCTACATGCGTATTGCCAATCATAGTTTTCTTAACCCTCCTACTGTTTGACCATTTGAAACCATTCAAAATTTCCACTTACCAAAATGCCCATTGGTTTTGTACACACATGGTGATACCATTTGAACAGTGTTGGTAGCAAGCTTTACTACCATTCAAATCCATTCAAATGCATAGAGGGTCCATTGATTCACCACTTAGAAGTATCCAAACAAGGTTTTGTATTAGCTGTACTACCATTTGGAAAGATTCAAACAAGGTTTTGTATTAGCTGACCTACCATTCAAAACCATTTGGGGGAATCAATACTGTACAGTTATTTCACCATTCAAAACCACAAAAGCGAATGGTTTCAAATGGTGCATCAACTTGTATGAAAAAGGTACCAGAAGTAGGAGGGTTAATGAACACCTGGTTTTATTTGTAAAACCTATTTTTCAAAGAACTGATTTGGACGACCTGTTTTCAAATCCAGGCTTATACACTGTTGTCATTGATCTGAGGCTGTCACATTTTGGTTATTATGCATAATTCTTGAGCCACTTCGAGTACGAGACATATTTTACCCAAAGCGAAACAGAGGCACTTGAAGTCTGCTCGATCGAATAAATTGGCAGCTGACGTGACGTAGGCAAATTGCACTTTGCATATATGTGAAACAGCGGATGCATGGTGAAAATTCAGTAGATGCAGCGTGAATATGTTTGTGCATGGTCGGGCATGGGGCCTGCCTTACAAGTACATTGGTCGGTCGTGGCCTGTCTTCCTCAATGAGTTGGCAGAGATTGATGAAACCAAACTCTGTGTTTATTATGATCTTGTCTGGTCGTAAATTTTAACTTGACATTGAAATTGTATGGTCCTGGATAGGTTAGCAATTACACTGAATTTGGTGTTGCACTCAACTGCAAAAAAAAGTCCCGTGGATGCAGGCAGACGTAAATGCCAAATCTGTCAGACGGGCATGAATATTGGTTCGGTGCTCGTATATTTCTCACTTGTACAGACAAAGTTTTCCTTGAATTTGGTGTATTTTTTTATGTGGAGTCATACAGTTATTGTGAAGCCATCATGAAAGCATTTAATATCAATAAATTAAGATAGGTTATGATGACGATCAGAGCATACTGATCGAAACATCGAGTTGTAACCTCCATTTCTTTTCAGAACTAAATACCACTCAATAGAGAATTTCACATGGCGTCACCGCAATTCGTATTACTTAATAAATGAAGATGTTATTTGGACTATAACCTCCAGAGGTCATTTAGTAAAAAAAAATAATAAATAAAATATATCAAAACTAACAAACAAATAGGCCAGCAGCCCTCAGATATGCTGGGTGATATACGGTATCGATTTATGAAAAAAAAGTTTTATGTATTATCGATGAGTTTTCTTTCTTTTCGATATAACAAGGATAATAATGGATACTTATATTGGGCCGGTATCTGCCAAGTTCAATGATCATGGCGCATGAACATTATTACCCCTGTCAGTGGGCCAGTTATATCATTCCTAGAACCATCTTAACTCTCTGGGGAGTATCGACCTCAGACTATCCTAAAAAAAGTCAAAAGTAATAATAAGGTCACTGCAGGATTTATTCTCAAATAAAATGAAACGCAGGTTAGAATGACATTGTAAACAAACTGTTTTTGAACCTTTAGGCCATAAAAAAGTATCTGGTTTCTTGTCATAGGTTGGCTTCAAAATCGGTGTGATGACGTTTTTTTTTTTTTTTTTTTTTTTTTTTTTTTTAAATCTTTTTTTTTGACCAACCAGTGAAATACGTGATAAACGTTTACACGGTTATTGATACCAGACAAAATTTCCCATACATAAAGTACTGTTGCTAAGAGAGGCCGCACAAATCAGGCAAACGTTCATACCCCTATGTGAAAAAGTCGTTTAAACACAACACGGCAGAATTCCAATCGATTCAGCAATTTTGCCTGCAATTGGTCATCGTTTCATAGGGAAAAAAAGGAAACTAAATGCTGACACGCGGGTCTGAGGTGACGCGCGTTGAGACTGGAATCTGGAGACTTTTTTGGTGCCATTTTTAAAAATATTTTTAATATGTACATTCGCGAATTTGAAAATAATTTTTTGTATTCATTTATTTAAATTCATTTGTTTTTACATCCAAACCAACCATCAATATTTTTCACCTGTAATGAATACCACCACTGCTTATTTCCCCCTCCTCCCCACAGAGCTAAGGTGTCAAAGGTCAAAGCTATGACATAATTGATCAGTTAGATATACATAGCATATCAGAATAGTGTGGTAGGGCCTATTTGTAATTTGAGTCCTAAGCTTGTCGGTAGGAGGCCCAGAAAATATCCTTTATGAAATGTTATGAAAACAGACCATGTATCCCTAGTGTAGGATGTAGAGGTTTGTCAACTTAGTATTAAAGGGAAGGTACAACATTGGCAATGTCAGCAAAACTACTTCTATGAGTATGCTTACTCTCTTTGAATCAAGATATACATTGAATCAAAGGTACAACATTGGTAATGTTGGCCAAACTACTTCTAAGTTCTATGAGTATGCTTACTCTCTTTGAATCAAGATATACATTGAATCGAAGGTACAACATTGGTAATGTTGGCCAAACTGCTTCTATGAGTATGCTTACTCTCTTTGAATCAAGATATACATTGAATCGAAGGTACAACATTGGTGATGTTGGCCAAACTGCTTCTATGAGTATGCTTACTCTCTTTGAATCAAGATATACATTGAAGGGAAGGTACAACATTGGTGATGTTGGCCAAACTGCTTCTACAGTGTATGAGTATGCTTACTCTCTTTGAATCAAGATATACATTGAATCGAAGGTACAACATTGGTGATGTTGGCCAAACTGCTTCTATGAGTATGCTTACTCTCTTTGAATCAAGATATACATTGAATCGAAGGTACAACATTGGTGATGTTGGCCAAACTGCTTCTATGAGTATGCTTACTCTCTTTGAATCAAGATATACATTGAATCGAAGGTACAACATTGGTGATGTTGGCCAAACTGCTTCTATGAGTATGCTTACTCTCTTTGAATCAAGATATACATTGAACCAAGGGTACAGCATTGGTAATGTTGGCAAAACGGCATCTATGAGTATGCTTACTCTCTTTGAATCAAGATATACATTGAACCAAAGGTACAACATTGGTAATGTTGGCCAAACTGCTTCTGTGAGTATGCTTACTCTCTTTGAATCAAGATATACATTGAAGGGAAGGTACAACATTGGTAATGTTGGCCAAACTGCTTCTATGAGTATGCTTACTCTCTTTGAATCAAGATATACATTAAAGGGAAGGTACAACATTGGCAATGTCAGCAAAACTGCTTCTATGAGTATGCTTACTCTCTTTGAATCAAGATATACATCGGTAATGTTGGCAAAACTGCTTTTATGACATATGTATACATGTACATGAATGCCTACATCGCTGTGATACCTCATGTAACTTTGTAAGAGCGCTTTCAAAATGCTTCCATTATTATTATTATTAATGTTAGCAGAGAGCTGTACATGCCACTATATATTCATGTAGGAGGAAATGATTGAATACAATGTATTACTTTGTATATTTGTGTACATGATCAGTTTTGTACATGTATGTAAATCTATAGTAGTATCATCCCATGCATTTCTCTGTGTAACACATGTATTACAAATTGTATCTTATATTAGTCTGATTATAGCTTCTGTGTAATCATTTAAAAAAAAAAATGCTTTGGTTAACAAAGAGAATTGATTTAGGATTATATAATTTAAAATCTTCTCTGATTTTTGTTTCAAGTCTCTACATAAGATTGTCTCTGGTGGCTAATTTTGGCCCTGGAAAAACACTGTGCAAACAAATAAATTTTAATCAGGGGCCAGTTGCCAGGGCCCACAAACATGATTTCATATTCCCCTGGCCAAAAATCCAATTATGTTTGACTGCTTCATGTCCATGGAGAGGGGAGACCCAGGCTAGGCCTCAACAGCATGTATGCATGCACTCTAGCTGACTGCAGGCTGGATGTGGTTGTGCAGGCTGCCCTTGCTCTAAATGCTAAACAGGGAGAATACCCTGGGTATTAATCTGCAGCCTGGCTAGCCTCTCAACATGCATCCCATTAGTCAAGCTCTGTGGGCTTCATTAAACATGCACGTCACACCTTAACTCTCTGTCTCTGTACAGCCTGTGCGGCCGGGACCGTCTGCTTTTTTTTTGGTGTATTTGGCTCGGCCGGTGTGACATCTGCATCCAATGCAATCTCTCTCTCTCGATCTCTCTCTCTACCCTTTTTTATATATCATCATCTGTGTTTCTTGGGTGTGACGGAATGAGATATTGAGCATAGCTTGATCACATTGGCTTGCTGTTTGGTTTTTATTAACTCCTCTCTTGTTACCTGGACATAACAGCTAGTTCGGATGGTGCATTTTGACATGGTCGAGAAGGTATATTTTTCTATTTAAAAAAAAAAATATTAAATGTGTATTTTTAGGACAAGGCCGTGTAGTGTTTTCTTAAGGGGATGTGAAGTTTGCAGGGGAATTTTAACAAGGTCAGTTTGGAATGAAATGAGATTGTAATGAAATGAAAATGTAACTCATTTTCATGGTTCTGGATGTCAGCTATTAGGTGTAATTTATTGCTTGGTTGATACAAAGTTGTAAATTTGTCGACATTTTTGGGGTTGTGAGTATTTATATGGCAAAATGGGGGAGTCAGTATGTGGGCGTGTCTGTGAGGATCGATTACATAACAGTGTATTGAAATTTAAAAAAGACTCATTATTTCATTCCCATATATGTTGACGTTTTGCAATTTGTGGTAAGAATGCGTGTTCACTCTTTTCATAGAGGGTGGGGGAGGGGGAATGCCTAAAATAATTTTGGTTATTCATCATTTTTGGTTTTTGTAATAACAATTCTGTACCATATCTTTAAATGGAAGGTTCAACATTGGTGTTTGGTAATGTACGTTCATATCAACCCTCTAGCTTTCAAGAAATATATCATAAAACTAACCTGTGAAAGTTTCATCACAAACCGTACTCGCGTTTTTGCGAAAACGATGTCGGTTGTAAACACGTCTGACTAATTTATGTAAATTTTGACTTAAGATTTCCTGTTTTCTTTTTAAAAAAAAATGAAAGATGAAAGATATGTCTACCAGCTTTACACCAAGTAAGTTTTTAGATAATACCTTTATAATTTCTCATTAAAACCATAACCACTCCAAAGCATTCAAAATCCTCCAAGGGGTACTTTTTTTTGGGAAAATGCAGCACTGTTGGAAACTGGTACTTTCACCTCTTCAAATGGGACAAGATTACTACCTGGCAAGAAGTACAGGCCGTAATATGCTAATTTGACAGCATTTTCACTGTTAACAAAATCATCAAATTATAATGTGAAATCACCAAGATTATGGTATCAATCTGTAGAATTAATTGCCTGATGTTTTGATACTTTTCTGTTCCATTTATATAAACCCTAACCACCCGAAATCCATCAAAATCCTCCAAATGGCACTTTTTTTGGAAAAATTCAGCACTTTCAGAAACTGGTACTTTCACCTCTTCAAATGGGGCAAAATTACTACCTGGCAAGAAGTACAGGCCATAAGTGCTGAATATGAAAGATCAACGACAATGCATAGTGCATTTTGAAGAGAAGGGCATGTTTCCAAAGGTGCACTGATGGATTCAGGAGGGTTCGTAGCCAGAGTTCCTAAGGGGGGTTTTAATGGCACAAACGACATAAGCTGAAACTTTCGTAGGTTGGTTGCTTGTACATTATCTCATGTTTCTGAAATACATGTAGTATAAATGCATTTAATGTAGTTTACTAAAGGTGGAAAATGGCTTTAAGAATTCACTAATATGTTTATTCACTTACAGGAGGTAAGTACATTTAACTGTAATAGATTTAACATGGATTATATGTACATTGACATTTGTTAATTTTACTTAATATGCAGATAACTACATTTTAAACCAATGTGCTGTACAGTTGTATCAAACTTAAAGGTGCAGCATTTACAATAAAAATTACACGTCTGTGATTTCTCTGGATTTTTCCTGATTTCAAGATTTTTACAAATCTCCATTTGCCTAAAAATGTTCTTGAAAGAAGAGAAGTAGCCGATGTTGTGTCCAAAACTCTAGTTTCTTGTTTGTGAGGATGTGGAAAGGAGAGGTTCAGGGGGTATTGTTCTCCAGATCAAAGGGAGTCCCAGGCCCACTTCCCAATTTTTTAAAAGAATTTTTTTGCTTTTGTCAAATTACACCCCTGAAATTATTATTCATATGTGATGTGATCTGGGAAAACTCTTCACATGGTGAAATTTGTAATTTTTGTGTTATATACATCAAATTAACGAGGACACTGTGTTGTTTTCAAAACTGTTTTATTCATGATTCTAGGTTGTCTATAACTTGAGTTATGCTCTCGGGAAGTTATAGCCGCCGCTGTCCTTAAAAAACAATGGCAGAAACGAAAAACAAAAGACGGCTTTTTAATTATCTGTCATCATAAAAGTATACATACACTGTATAACGATGGAATTTTTATTTAATATTTCAAGAATGATCATTTAGATATTAACAATTAAAATGGTAACAAAAACTCAAATTGTCAAACAAAAAATTGGGGGACTATTTTGCCATTATCTTCAAAACAAGTTCGCCGACATCCGACGGGTTTTTCCAGATCGCATCACATATGAACTTGTACTGTTGGCATTACCCATTGACCTATTGCAGTTTGAATACATTATTTTTTAGTCATTTGCCCAAGGTAGAAATATTTCAAGGGATGTTTGATACCATCATCAACTTCTCACCAATTAAGTATTATGTAAAACTGTGATCATTTATGTTTTTTTTAGGGAAGAAACAATATGTGTAATGTTGGCAAAACATCTTCTATGAGTATGCTTATCCCCCTCCCCCCCAAAAAAAAAAAATCTCCAGTTTCTGGTCTCCATGCGCCTCAGACCTGCGCATCTACATTTTTAATTTAATTTTAGAAATGATGTCTATTTACAGCCAAAATTGCTGAATCGATTGGAATTCTGCCATGCTGTGTTTTAAACAACATTTTCACATTAGGGTATGAACGTTTACCTGATTTGTGAGGCCTCTGGTAGCCACCATACTTTGTGTATGGGAAATTTGGTCTGGTTTAAATAAACGCGTATACATGTATCACGTATTTTATTGGTTGGCCCAAAAAAAAGGGGGAAAAAGCGTGTCACGGCACCGATTTTGAATCTGACCTTTGACCAGAAACCAGAGACTTTTTTGGGGGTGGGGGGGACGACTTACTCATGCCTGGAATTTCATTCTTGTAAGGGCAAGGCCACTTCCATTAGAACATCAGAATGTCTATGGGAACATTTTTAAGGGGCACCAAGACCAGGGCAATGGAGGCTAGGGGGTTAGGGTTAAGGGAAGTTTGTTGAAACTGTTTTTAATTGAACATGTATACACATTGTTCCATTCGCCAACTATATGTATATCTAGTTCGTGTGACCGTCTGGTGCCGACTTAATCAACTGAAAGTTTCGGTTAAACGGTTAGCGAACTACTGAAAGCACTTGGAGCATCAAGTTGCCATATTGCAAGTATTATGAACGTATTTGTTTGAGCACTGTAGAATTTCACTACAGGATGGTTGGTCTCTTTATCAATGTTACAACAAGTTAGCTTGCAGATCATAATTCAGAAATTTGTATAATTACAGTGTAGGTAATTACCAATGTTGTAGTATCCCTTGAAGGTGACCCATATGGCAATATGTAACACATTTAATTGTTGGCTTGGGTTTGTACAGGTTTAATTATAAGCGATGGAATTGGATGTTCTTTCATTAGCTGCGTTTGCGTGATTCAGCAGTGTTAGGTTAATAAGGGGGTGATGAGTTCTTTGCTGTGAATTTTTCGATTTCACTCACGTCAACCAAGCTCATTTTGCTCATCAACTAAGAACACATGATTGGAGATCTCATTGATTATCACACCTGTCTAACTTCTACTCACTCTTGTGTTTATGTACACATATGTATGTTTGTATTTCGTCCATTTTGCCTTTGAGAAAGAACCTGCTAGGTTCGAAACGTAAGGCCAACAACCATTATTTTGCATTTATACTACAGGTCCTTTAGGTTGACATAGTATTAGCCAGCAATACCTTTGGGTGTCTTTTGGACACCCTGTTTGCTAAATGGACACCCTGTTTTATTTGTACAACGCATGAAAAAGTATTGGAAGTTAAACATTTGGGCACCCAGTTTTTCAAAGAATAACAAATTTGGATGCCCTGTTTTCAATTCCTGGCTTATTTATACACTGTAGGTTGGTAGGCAAGTTTGCAACAGCTAATTCTCTATTGATTATCATTTTGGAAGAATGTTATAATTGTTTTATGCTGCATAGTGGTTAGTACTGAGTTTTGGTTTGGATTTACTGATAAAAAGCACAGGTATAATGAAACTGAAAAGGCTAATTTCCCATCTTAGGTTGTATATCAGGGAATGCTTATTTGGCCTTGAATCTACAATAATATCTTAATGATGGTTTTCAGTTCTTCCAATATACATGTAAGCATGTATTAACCCTCCTATGACTGCAAGGGTCAAAATCAGTCAAAATGTTGACATTAGGGCTGTGCCGGGTATCCGGATACCTGACCGAAACGGTCATTACCCGGTTCCATTTTTCGGTTCCAATTACCTGTAAACGACTTTTTAAAATTCGGACTTAACATTTGAGCGGTCCGAACAGAAATCTGTGACTCTTGAACAATGTAATGTTTACACTTTTACAGACAATTGTCTTTAAATTCAAGAGATTACACTCCAATAAAGAAAAGATCGATAGTATGGTATCCTCTGTATTATAAAAGTCGATCTCCTGAGGACGACCAGAGCATACTGATCGAAACGTCGAGTTGTACCACCAGTTCTTTTCAGAACTAATTACTACTCAATTGAGATTCCACATGGTGTCACCGCAATTAGTCTTACTTAAAAGTCAATTTGTTACCATTTACAGTACATGTATTTGTACACTACCGGAGGCATGTTTTCAACATAAATGAAAACGGGTATCCGAAGTTTCCTGATGTCGGGTATCCGGTTCCAAAAATATCCGAAAACGCACAGCCCTAGTTGATATACTTGCAAGGTATATCTGGTGCACTTAAAACTAAAAAAATAAAAGTCAAACACTGTCAAACCTCACGTGCAGTAAGTACATTTACAGGTCAAAATCGGTCAACTGTTTTTGACTGGTAAAAGCATTGTCTTGTATAGTTGAGGGTGGTCAAAATGACAGTAAAAACCAGTCACAAATTACCCTGTGTGCACATGTGGGTCAACAGTCAAAACAGACAGTTGACTGATTTTGACCTCTATAGCTACTTGCCACTAAAGTGCAGCTGTAGTAGGAGGGTTAACGCTTTTGACAAAATGTCTGTAAATGCATTTATACTTTATAAGAATCAAGATGTATAAAAACCAACCTGTGAAAGTATAAGCTTATTTCATTGTGTTGTTAAGAAAATAGTGAAAATGTATTCAGATTGTTTGTATGCATTCCAACATGGAATATCTCTTCGGATGGCAGAATTATAAAAAAAAATGATTTCATTAACCCTCCTACTGTTTGACCATTTGAAACCATTCAAAATTTCGACTTACCAAAATGCCCATTGATTTTGTACACACATGGTGATACCATTTGAACAATGTTGGTAGCAAGCTTTACTATCAATCATTCAAATCCATTCAAATGCATAGAGGGTCCATTGATTCACTACTTAGAAGTATCCAAACAAGGTTTTGTACTAGCTGTACTACCATTTGGAAAGATCCAAACAAGGTTTTGTATTAGCTGACCTACCATTCAAAACCATTTGGGGGAATCAATACTGTACACAGTTATTTCACCATTCAAAACCACAAAAGTGAATGGTTTCAAATGGTGGATCAACTTGTATGAAAAAGGTACCAGAAGTAGGAGGGTTAATTTAGCGATAGCTCCCGAGACCGAATTATCTCAAGGTATGTTTGATAACATCATCAACTTTAGACCCTTTAAGTTTCATGTAAATCTGTGAGCATTTATGTTTGTTAGAGATCCAAAGAGTGTACAAGGGCTTACATAATAAATATCTACATGTATAACGGCATCTAAGGTTATTTTGGGAACTGGATACCCGACATTGGAAATCTTTGGATACTCGGGTACCCGTAAACAATTGTGTAAAAACACATGCCCCCGAATGTATAAAATTAACCAAGGTTCCATTTTTTAAATGTAGGATTTGTTTACACATTTCACGGTGAATTTGAAAAGATTTAGTGAATTTATTTTCGTGTACACGTATAAATGTGTAAACATCTCAATCCTTCAAGGTACATGTACTGTACGTAGGTTCCTAGGGAAGGAGGGAGATAAAGATTATGAATTTTTGGTTATTTCAGGAACCGGATACCCAAAATTGGAAATCTTCAGATACCCGGTTAACCGTAAACAATTTTTAAAAACACAGCCTAAATACTCCCGAATGTATAAAATAACCTATATGAACACAAGTTTTTCTTGTTTTGTCAGTCATAATAAATGTGGACTTACTGTAATAATTTCCCCGCCTCTATATTAAAAACGACTCGTATCATCCCCATTCCCCACACACATTTTGCTAACCCAAAACAATCAGAGACTTCCATTTGTGTGGATTATAAAAATGGTCAGTCGAAATGTTCAAAAGTCGTTTACGGGTAATTGGAACCGGGTAATGGTAGTTTCGGTGCCGGGTATCCGGGTACCCCCTTAGCAATATCTTATGATATGACCTTATTAGGAAATACAGTATAACTAACATGCGTGCATGTTCATATGTACGTCTGTGTACGTGTCGTGAATATGCACAATTCGATTTACTGGAATGCATAATTGTGTTAAGTTGAAACATGCAATTTACATGTTTAAGCATCCCTAATAGCTAATAAATGCAACTGCAATGAAGTGTAACCCTGTATCTCCATGCACGTGTAGTTGACGTCAGGTCACATCTGTAATCATGATAATGTGAAGAAGTGTGAACAGGCTTGTGTGTGCTGTATTACCAGACGCATGTATTTATTCATAGGGAGGTAGAATGCCAAACACCCAATGGCTGTCTGTGGCGTAATTTGGCACGTACAGTTATGTGTATGCATGCATAAACGATTGTTACTCCAAGAATTTTTTTAAAACAAATTAAGAATAGACGAAGGGTGCTTTATGCTCGATATGGAACGATTAATGCACACGGATACAGTTAAATATCAACAAACTTAACATGGCTGTATTGATGATAAATGGCATTCAATACATAGATAGATGATCTGTGTGTCATGACATGATAAATGTCATGTACATGTAGACTTGGCCGTCAGCAACCGAGTAACCAATTCCTCTTGTCTCCTCGATGACGATATAGCAAGCGGCCTGACGGGGATAGGTCGTGGGTCAAATGTGTTTCTCCTTGGATGTCGTTTTCTGGCCGTGACCGTGGGCTGTTTAGCTCCTCATGCCAAATTTGATTCATTTTGAAAAGGTGATTTCGGTACATGGTACATGTACCTGTGTCTAGGAAACCGAAAAAGCCTACAGGCAACACCAAGGATTTATATCTTGCCGTCTGTGGACTAATTCATAAGTTTTAGTTATACCTGTCATCCGATAAATTGCATTTTCATAAAAAAAATTTTCATTCTCAAAAGTTAATTTCCCAAATTCAATATGTCCAAGACTATTAGGAGAACTGGAAAATCTATCGATTTTGTTTTTATGTGTATTTATTTTTTTTGCAGTGTTGATAAGGTTATGATAAGGTTCTGTTCTTTAATTCCACGTTAGAATTTTTGTATTTCTCCCTCGTAAAGATGTTTCATGCTCACTTGTTTCCTTGAAAAAAATTATTACAATTTGAGAATGCTATTTTTCCAGGATTGTTACAATTTTCAAATAAGACATCTCAAGAAATAAATCCATTTATGCATAATGTCGGATTAAAATCGAGGGTTGTGAGTACATCTGCATTTATACAGCACACCTGATAGCATCTACAGTAGGTGATGGTTTGATTACAGCTTGCTGATTACCAGCCAATTAGCACATACGTTGCTCATAATTATATGACATGCTTAATTTATTCTTCATGGGCTATAAGGCCGAAGAAGCATAATATCTTTTTAATTATTTTTTTTAGACTGTTGTTGGTACTAAAATTGTTTTTAATCAGGCCTGTGATTTTTTACAAATCTCTCTTTCCCTAAAAGTTTTCTTGAATGAAGAGAAGTAGCCACCAAGGAAAGAAAGAAGTAGCCTGTATTGTGCCCAAACCTCAAGTTTCTTGTTTGTGGGGATGTGGAGAGTCTGTAAATCCTCCAAAATTAGACATCCAGGAGGTTCAGGGGGCTTTGTCCTCTAGTCCAAAGGGAGACCCAGGTCCATTACCCAATTTCCAGAAATCATTATTTTTGTCAAATCACACCCCTGTTGAATGTGTTTTTCCCTTCCAAGAACATTATTTTCTTTATAAAAAAAACCAGCTAACATCTTTAAGTCTTTCTGAAAAAAAATTCTTCCTTAAGGTTTTACCAAAAGAAACATTTTAACAGAATCTCAAAATGCAGGTCTGCAATCACATTAAAACCAGAGATTTCATTTGATACGATTTCCTTAAAAGATCCTACGAGATAGTTGCTAGGTTTTGATTGCCTCATGGAAGATTAAACGCCGAGCAGTGCGCTGTCAAAATACTTGCAATATTTTTGCATCAAAATATCAAAGTTCAAACCATGATTGTGGATTTGAAATTTTGTATACATGTACAGTGTATGTGGGTCATTCCACCAGGTCGGAGCAAGCTTTATGACATGGTGTCCTTGTTACGTAGGTAGATGTGCCATTCATTATCCTTATTATGAGTGCACATTCTGGGGTCATTTCACCAGGTTGGGGCAAGCTTTGTGACATGGTGACCTTGTTTAGATAGATGTACCATTCATTATCCTTATTATGAGTGCATATTATCAGTTTTTGTTCAAATTAGAATGAAATCAGTCTCTGTGCCTTGAATAGGAAAATGTAACAATAATGTTAATTAGTCATAATAAATGATAATAAATTTACTTAGGTAACAAGAGACACCTATCACAAAGCTTGCCCCGACCTGGTGGAATGACCCATTTACATCCATCCATCTGTTATTGACGTTTTTGTTGTTGGATAATATATGAAATATTTCATGTTTATTTTAAAAATGTATTTATAAAACACTTTTAAGATGAAAGTATTAAAACACCCCATGCAAGGATGGAACGCTTATTCCAAAGACACAAGGAGAATAATTTAACACTTGCTGACGACAAATCATACTCAATTGATGTCATCCAGGTTAGAGTATTTATGTGTCAAGGACATTTATCCCAAGAAATGTTAACTATTTTCACTCTTCAGATAAACACAAAAAGAAATTATAATAATAATTACAAACCTCTTTATATACCCTCTTTGAACACCTTGAAATTTACATGTCTTGCAGAGAGAGAGTTTCACATCAGTGCGTTGCAATATGGATGCAATGATCTCATGCTGGGAGCCTCATTGTCAGTGTCAAATTCATTGCCAAAATATGGCTATCACCATGGGGTGGGGAGCGCTCATGTCCCTTATCTGTGGAATGGCACTGGGAACTGGCAACTTAGTAATTTGCTGAAAAACTGGACTCTGGGAAGCGTATGTGACTGGCTCTGGCAAAACCCTAAACTTGGACCCAACTTTTCGGAGTGACCTCCCAAATTTATAGTGAAAATTAACAATGTCCCCAACAACGTTTCAGGATTTTTCCTTTTTTCATCAAAATCTAGAGAAAATGCTCTAACTCTCGATATGGTGACATGAAAATCTCAAACTGGTCCCTGGGGTCAGTTTTTGACCTTTTCATGGCTGTTATGCATTATGGTAAATGCTGAGAAGTTTCGGGTTTTGCCAGAGTGGGTCACATGTGTCATGAGTTAGAGGACTTTGGTGACCATTCAGTGGGGAAATAATTTGACATAAGTTTGCTGAGATATTTCAAAACATGTTTGACTCTTTTATTTGACTATAATGGGATATTTTAATTGATTTAATTTTGCCGTACACTGACGTGTGTATAGCACTGTATACTCAGTGCTTTCCGAGTGTCTGTGAAAAAACTACACAGGCGACTCGGGCGGGATTCGAACCCACGACCTCCTGCTTACTAGTGCAGCCATCTTAACCTCTCGACCACCGAGCTTGCCCGGTGTTAGTAAGCAGGAGGTCGTGGGTTCGAATCCCGCCCGAGTCGCCTGTGTAGTTTTTTCACAGACACTCGGAGAGCACCGAGTATACAGTGCTATACACACGTCGGTGTAGGGCAAAATTAAATCAATTGTGTATCTCCCAACGCAAGAATTTCACCAACCTATATATAATGGGATATGTTAATTAATCACTGTGCACATGGTTGATGTCAATTATACTATCCCTATTGGGAGATGCTTATATCCCGATTGAAACCCTATTCTCCCAGTGCAGATACAAATAGAACCCGAATGGGATCTAACCATAGCTAACAGGGTTAAGGTCAACTTTACCCTAATACTTTATCTTTTTGTAAAACTGTGAACGTTTACGTATGGTTTTTGAAAACACTTGATATTGTATCGTGCCTTCCTTTTTAAGGCCAAAAAAGTTTCAGGTTTCTGGTCATAGGTCAGCTTCAAAATCGGTGTGTTGACATGCTTTTTTTAATTTTTTTTATTTATTTATTTTTTAATTTAATTTTTTTTTTTTTTACCAACCAGTGAAATATGTGATACACGTGTATGCGGTTATTGGAACTAGACCAATAGAGGCCTCACTAATCTGGCAAACGTTCATACCCCTATGTGAAAAAGTCATTTAAAACACAGCACGGCAGAATTCCAATCGATCCAGCAATTTTTGCTGCAATTGGACATCGTTTCATAGCAAAAAAAACAGAAAAAAGAAAGTTAAAAATGCTAATGCGTGGCTCTGAGGTGACATGCGCGAAGACCAGAAACCGGGAACTTTTTTTTGGTGTGCCTAATATCAACCTGATGAACTGTATTCTTTTGTTTCATTGAGTGAAAAATATAGAGCTATTTTCGTATTGCCTTCAATTTTTTTACCAGAACCTTTCACAGACTGACAGCCGTACAGTGACTCAATGGTATGAATGCCAAAGTACCACTGTCACATATAGTGTTGATTATTTGGCTAACTGCAATAAATTTGCAAAACACACAAATATTTATTGTATAGTACTTGTACTGCCAGACTTAATTAATTCGAAAGCTTTCTCTTTTGCGAGATGAAAGTTGTAAAAGGATCCGCAGCGATGAATTCGGACAAGGTCCTTTCTTAATTAAATATCAGAATATAAAAGAAAAACAAACAAAAAATGAAAGAAATTGTAATGATTGATTGCCAATGTGACATTTAGACTCGAGTGTTTTTAAACTTTAAAGGGGATACACCATTGTTAATTAATCACTGCTGACAGGGTTGATGCAGGGGTCGAAATTAACTTGAATTTCATGGTAGCCCACTAAGCTTGGGCGATAACACGATAATATCAAATATCGCGATACCTTTTTTTTTTTTATTCGATTACAATTACGAGAACCTTTTCAAGTTATCGGGATATTGGAAAATCGAGATTAAAAAAAAAAAATCACGATTAAAAAAAAAATGCATTGTGAGTCAAGTCAGAAATTCCATGGAAATGAAATTAGGACTGTCTTTTCAGAAACAAAAGCGAACTACTTCAGAAGTACACTGTACATAACATACACACTATGCAAATGAATTTGCCATTTATTGTGATGCTTGTAGAGGGGTAGATACCTGTGGTTATTGGCTCTAAAGCAATCATGTGTGGATGAAAAACAAGTAATCGTGATACTTTCAAAAATCGTGATATATGTTTGGCGATATATGTTTGGCGATATATCGTGGATGAACAAAATCGATATCACCCAACCTTATTGCCCACAGGACTACCTAGTTGTTACAGTATGTCAAAATTTTACTAGTCCTTAACATTTTTTAGTTGTCCTGAAAAAAGTGAATATAAATACAAGAGAAAGAAATGAACCATGAGCTGGTGAGAAACGTGTTCTTGCTGAGATCATGCTGAGATCATGCTCAGATCATGCTCAGATCATGCTCAGATCATACTGAATGTTGTTTGCATATTTTTATTTCATTTTATTCACTAGTCCATCAGACTACCCAAGCCCCAGCAGCTAGTAGTCCCACTACTAAAACCACTAGCCTCGGACTAGTGTTAATTTTGACCCCTGTTGATGTCAACTATACTATTCCTATTGTGAGATATTTATATTGATTGAAAACCTATTCTCCCAATGAGGATACCAACAGACCCTGATTGGGAAACTTTTGGGTGACAATGACACTAGACTGGTCCCCTGTCTTTATCCAATCAAGGATAGAGACGGGTTCTGGGTGTACCGTTCAAGGGATTTCATTGGATACGTTGTGCCAAAGATCTGATGTCACGCTTCGCGGCTCGCGCACTAGCCACCAACCAAGGTCAAAGTTGAGTCTCCATGAAACTGAGAGGCCGGTATCTGGCGCCTTTCACAAGCCTCTGAGCATGATGTCAGATTTGTGGGCTACAATGACACCTGTGTAATAACTCAAATAAATACTAGCAAAACTGCTTCTTTGAGTGTGCTTACTTTCTTTGAATCAAGATACAGTGTATTAACAAAACTATACTGTGAAAAAATCAGCTTAACACTTAACGGGAAATTAGTGAAAATGCATTCAGTTTTGCTGTACTCATTTCCATCATATGGAATTTAGGAAAGAGAGCTATTACTGATAAACTTATTGCAGGCCTGTGATTTCTCCGGATTTTTCCTGATTTCAGGATGTTTTACAAATCTCCCATTGCCTCTAAAGGCCCTTTCACACGAGACCGTTTTAACAAGGGACCTTGACTAAAAATCGCATCCATGTTAAAAAAAAATAGCAAATCCCAGTCGTGTGAAAGCTATCCTTGTTAAATAATTACCACGGACCCTCGTTATTTATAACAGAGATCGAGACCTCCAAAAATTGCATCGATGTTAAAATCGCCACGATAGGTCGTGTGAAATGCTTCGTGCGCCCAAACAGGGGACCCTTGCTTTGGCGGTATCATTTCGCATGCGCAGAACACGTCACTAATCAGCTTGTAATAAATCCCGGATGTGTGTTAGTAAACAACTTGTACGTCCCCATCACGTTAATCATATCAGTGAATGAAATGGTTTCATCGTAACTCCAAGAGACTTTCTTGGCCCAGACACGTTTATTTTTCTCGTTGGATGGCCTTACATTAGAAATCTGGCTCTGTGAATCCGTCGGAATTGTTGCAAGTATACTTGATTCGATATCATAATAAAATGAAAATAAAATTGTCGGGAAATGGGAAGGAAATGAAAACAAAATGTGGGAGAAAGTAACGTTTGACTTCGCACAACGCATATATCTTCTCGGGAAAACCACTGGTAACGTAGAAGAAAGTGTTCAGTGAATAAGCTCTGCGCGTGGTACCAGTGAAATATTGGATTGCACAATCATGACCTTTGACCCTCCATGGAAAACGAGGGACGTTAGTTTTGGCGTGAGTGGAAGTCGTGTGAAAGTTTGTTAAAAAATCGCAAACGAGGCGACAGACAACTGGTGCCCATTACCAAGGACCTTTGTTATCGGTGCTTGTGTGAAAGGGGCTTTAATCTTCTTGAAAGAAGAGAAGTACATGTAGCCACCAAGGAAAGAAAGTAGCCTGTATTGTGTCTAAACGTCTAGTTTCTTGTTTGTGGGGGGATGTGGAGAGTCTGTAAATCGTCCCAAATTAAACATCCAGGAGGTTCAGGGGGGGCTTTGTCCTCAAGACCAAAGGGAGACCCAGGCCTGCTACCAATTTTTTCAGGATTTATTACCTTTGTCAAATCACACCCCTGTTATTTGCAGTAATACCACTTTTCTTAAAAATGGCAGTACCTCGGACAGTATTTTACTAGGGAAGATTAATACCATCATCAGCTTCAAAATTCTACGGTTAGCTCATTTTTAAATTACCAATTTGTTACCTTTCTTTTATAATTGAATTTAAAGCTTACTTTTTTATATATTCTAATTGGGAGTTTCAAAAGAATCCCCATTGATGAATGTAGACAAGGTTCTACTTTATAAAATGTCAAAAGGAAAACATAAATGTAGAATACAAATGCATTCCGATGATTGATTGCCAATGACATGTAGATGAGTGTTTTAGAAATATTCGCGTGCGCTCTCTATGGAGGTTATTATCACATTAGGTGGCTGTAGTGGGAGAGCTTGATTGATTAATAAGTAGCATGTTATTCATTATATACCAATATTTGAATATGACATGAGAGTATTAGAGATTGCCTCTTTGCTTGGATGTAAACATAATCAATTTACCCAGGCTCCCAAAAGGCATGCATTGTAGGAAAATTCATTCAGAATTTTAGGTATAATACTGTGCAGTGTATACGGTATATCCTATATATATTTGGTTTTTATTTCTTGTTAATAAATTAAGTGGAAGGCATCAAGGGATGATTTCATTCAAAATTGTTTTTTGTGTGTACATGTATGTGATTCTAATTTGGAGAGTAATTCTTGAAATTTGTGTAACAAATTTGACTTTTGTGGTATTTTCATTTGGCTGCACAATACAAACATTTATAATCACTCAATGTTGGCAAAACTGCTTCTATGAGTATGCTTACTCTCTTTGAGTCATATACATGTATACATTGAAGGGAAGGTACAGCATTGGTAATGTTGGCCAAACTGCTTCTATGAGTATGCTTACTCTCTTTGAATCAAGATACATTGAAGGAAAGGTACAACATTGGTAATGTTGGCCAAACTGCTTCTATGAGTATGCTTACTCTCTTTGAATCAAGATACATTGAAGGGAAGGTACAACATTGGTAATGTTGGCAAAACTGCTTCTATGAGTATGCTTACTCTCTTTGAATCAAGATTGAACCAAAGGTACAACATTGGTAATGTTGGCAAAACTGCTTCTATGAGTATGCTTACTCTCTTTGAATCAAGATTGAACCAAAGGTACAACATTGGTAATGTTGGCAAAACTGCTTCTATGAGTATGCTTACTCTCTTTGAATCAAGATACATTGAAGGAAAGGTACAACATTGGTAATGTTGGCCAAACTGCTTCTATGAGTATGCTTACTCTCTTTGAGTCATATATACATTGAAGGGAAGGTACAGCATTGGTAATGTTGGCAAAACTGCTTCTATGAGTATGCTTACTCTCTTTGAGTCATATATACATTGAAGGGAAGGTACAGCATTGGTAATGTTGGCAAAACTGCTTCTATGAGTATGCTTACTCTCTTTGAGTCATATATACATTGAAGGGAAGGTACAGCATTGGTAATGTTGGCAAAACTGCTTCTATGAGTATGCTTACTCTCTTTGAGTCATATATACATTGAAGGAAGGTACAACATTGGTAATATTGGCAAAACTGCTTCTGTGAGTATGCTTACTCTTTAATCAAGATACATTGAAGGAAGGTACAACATTGGTAATGTTGGCAAAACTGCTTCTATGAGTATGCTTACTCTCTTTGAATCAAGATATACATTGAAGGGAAGGTACAGCATTGGTAATGTTGGCAAAACTGCTTCTATGAGTATGCTTACTCTCTTTGAATCAAGATATACATTGAAGGGAAGATACAGCATTGGTAATGTTGGCAAAACTGCTTCTATGAGTATGCTTACTCTCTTTGAATCAAGATATACATTGAAGGGAAGGTACAACATTGGTAATGTTGGCAAAACTGCTTCTATGAGTATGCTTACTCTCTTTGAATCAAGATATACGTTGAAGGGAAGATACAACATTGGTAATGTTGGCAAAACTGCTTCTATGAGTATGCTTACTCTTTAATCAAGATACATTGAAGGAAAGGTACAACATTGGTAATGTTGGCAAAACTGCTTCTATGAGTATGCTTACTCTCTTTGAGTCATACATTGAAGGGAAGGTACAGCATTGGTAATGTTGGCAAAACTGCTTCTATGAGTATGCTTACTCTCTTTGAGTCAAGATATACATTGAAGGGAAGGTACAACATTGGTAATGTTGGCAAAACTGCTTCTATGAGCTTACTCTCTTTGAATCAAGATATACATTGAAGGGAAGGTACAACATTGGTAATGTTGGCAAAACTGCTTCTACGAGTATGCTTACTCTTCTTTGAATCAAATAGAAAGTGGTAATAAAAAGCTCAAAATGCACCTCAGAGCTTCTAGATGGCAAAATACTCCAGGACTGCAAGTTTCCGGGTTTCCGCACCGCGCTTGCCAGGTAACAAAAAAATTTCCTTTTTTTTTTCACTTCCCACTCACATGCCTGATCAATACATTAGACAACTAACTTGTGAAAGCTTACTACTTTGTGTTTTTTTGAACAAGAAAACAGTGAAATTGCATATTTGTTGCATTCTAATGTGGAATTTAGGAATTGTTCTCTGTCCGATCAACTTATTGACAATAAAACTTGTAGCTTTGCATGGTGAGGATGATAAGTAAGACTAATTGCGGTGACACCATGTGGAATCTCTATTGAGTAGTAATTAGTTCTGAAAAGTACTGGAGGTACAACTCGACGTTTCAATCAGTATGCTCTGATCGTCCTCAGGAGAAAGCCGGACTCTGGAAAATGCTGCTGCTTAAGTAAACTGCTGGAGGATCATCCCTTGAATGGATGCTGGAGGATTAGATCGTTGAGGCGTGAACTGTTGAGAGGAGTGTGTGCTCACTGAACTGAATCAGTTGTTAACAAGCACAGGGGGATGGAGGGTGGTTGACTTAGGATATAGGAGATCCCTCAGTCTGGGGTGGGTTATGGACTTTGGATATAGAAGATCCTTCAGTCCGTAGTAGTGGTCGCCAAATGTCGCTGATGTAAATGTCCTGTGGCACAGTGTCGTGTTTGACGATCTCGATGGCCTCTCTGATGCGTCTGGGGTGCCATGTGTCGATGGGTGTGATGAGTTGGGCTGCCTGCAGCCTGAGTTGGGCTGCCTGGGCTGCCTGCCTGTGATGAGTTGGGCTGCAGGCAGCCCAACTCATCACACCCATCGACACATGGCACCCCAGACGCATCAGAGAGGCCATCAAGATCGTCAAACACGACACCGTGACACCGTGCCACATGACATCGGCTTCTACATCAGCTACATTTGGCGACCACTACTACGGACTGAAGGATCTTCTATATCCAAAGTCCATAACCCACCCCAGACTGGGGGATCTCCTATATCCTAAGTCAACCACCCTCCATCCCCCTGTGCTTGTTAACAACTGATTCAGTTCAGTGAGCACACACTCCTCTCCCCAACCCCTAGGATCCTAGGATCCTAGTCTCAACAGTTCCCGCCTGCACGCCTCAACGATGTAATCCTCCAGCAGTCTACTTAAGCAGCAGCATTTTCCAGAGTCCGGCATTCTCCTGAGGACGATCAGAGCATACTGATCGAAACGTCCAGTTGTACCTCCAGTTCTTTTCAGAACTAATTACTACTCAATTGAGATTCCACATGGTGTCACTGCAATTAGTCTTACTTATTGACAATAATTTCACATTCCTTAAAAGTTACATCACTTCAGAAAAAAAAAATTCTTGTGAAGATCGAAACCATCATCAGCTTTACACAAGTAAGTTTGACATGAAGATTAGAACATCTGGTTATTTTTAATTAACAATTTTATAGCTCATTAATTTTTCTTCTGTTGTTACATACAGATACGTATATATGCATACTCTACATATATTTCATGAAATCTGGATTTCTTTGGGGGGATTGGGGGGATGGCTTGGCTTTTTAATCAGAAGATGTCTACACTATCCTGTAGACTCCAGGGCTAATCCGGAAGAATTGGCACACATGAAATATAAATGTCAGTTGTAAATGGTCGTGTCTGAAACCTTCTAGAATAAATACATGAGATTTCTGAAACGTAATTTTTAGAATCAGAATTTGGGGATTTATAGAGACGACTTGATCATATATAAAGTATTTAGTATTGAACTGTATTTTATTCATTTTCTTGAGTTATGTATTTGAATACATTTTCTTACAAGTGTTCAATATTTAGGACATTCTTTTTGTGTACATGAATTTGATGACATAAAAATAGTGTTTCAATGTAGACTTTGTGAATACAATTTGCAATTTTTAAATATTTTTTTGTTTACTTTCCAATAACTTAACACAAGCAGTTTTCACTGCATTTGTAAGTTACATTTTCCATTCTTCATACTGTACATTTATATTCACACGTGTTTTTGACAAATTGTTTGATTGTTAAATCTTCAAAAGGATTCAACATTTATTTGAATGTACATTATGAAAGTGTTCATATTCAGTAATGAAGGCCTGGATTGTCATTCTTTCAGAAGCAAGGCCATTCTTTCTTGAGTAAACAGCACTTCCATTAGAAAATTAGAACAAATGGGAACATTTGTAAGGGGAAACAAGAACGAGACGTCCATGAGAGTTTCCAGGCCTCTGGATGTAATTTCCGAAGTAACTGTTCTATTTTCATTACATTGAAATGTATTCAACCCCATGTCTGTATGAATGTCGCTGACAGAAAAAAAGCCTTATTTATTCTCTGAAAATGTGCAAACATACTCATGGAGGAAGGATTTCCTTCCTCCATGCTGTACTCGAGCAGTTCCAGCGGGAACCCAACATTAAATGGCTGTAATTTGATAAATTATGCATGTGGGCCAGACAATATGTTAACACCTACATGTATGTCATAGGGCCATATGAAATACAATCTGCCCTTGGCCCTAGTGGAATGAGTAAGCTAATCAAAGATGCTAAGTATCTCGGTTGGATAACACCGTGCCCAGACGATCCTCTAGTATGGAGGAAATGTGATCGTGATTTCTTTTGTCCAGACAGCGAGGTGCGAAGCATTTATTAGAAGCGGATAATAATTTCGCTTTTATTGAATTTGCCCTTTTTATTTATGTTTGCTTATGTTTGCATAGTTGGTGTTACCGCTAACAATATTGAGAGCCAGGCTTGGATGCATTTATTTAGGTTGGTTTCTGTACATCTCTCTCGTAGGGGTGTGATTTGTCCGGATTTTCGGATTTTTACAAAACGTAATGTTGTGATCCTTCGGATTTTATAGATTTAAGCAATAAAGGAAAGCAAAGCAAACGCTCAGAACTATAGATTTCACGCCAGCACTGTTCACGCCAGCAGCCCCAATACCCCTAGCAGAATTTACATGGATTTTTCAAAACTGTCCAATCACACACCTCTGCTCTTGGTTTCCACACATCACTCTCAGATATGCATTTACAGACATTTTACTAATGACAAACCTTTATTGTTTTCTTTGTCCCCCAATTTGCACCCCCCAATGGTAAGTCGATGCTTTTTCAGCAGTACAAAATTACATTAAAGATTAATGTTTGTCCCCTTAAATTTAAGCTTGCCCCCCCCCCTCTTGCCGCCCCCTCTTGCCCCCCCTTCCCCCAGTTTAACAGGTCTGGTGCCGCCACTGGTTCCACGGCCATCTTTGTCAGGTTCCCTGTACACGCACGTATGATAATAATTGCTATTCACAATTCGTGAAAGGGAACAGACTACTTTCCCTTCCAGCCTTGGTTTGGTCGTGTGTATTTGTATGGAAGAAAGACAAAATGTCTGTACCATGATCAAGGTCTATTCCCTGACCACATAATGCTATGTTTACTACATGTATATTTACTGTTAAAACCAGCTTCTCATGATTATTTTATGAAATGTGTCATTTGAATTTTTTTTTTTTTTTTTTAAATAGTGAAAAATGCAGAGGCGATATGTCATTAGACACTCTACATGTATAATATACAGTTGTTAGAAATCTTTCTTTTTTTGTTAAGAGAAAGATACTCCCTTTGGAACGGAAGGGTTTCAGATAAAACTGTCAATTTCAAAGCGTCAGTCGTGCAGAATTTCTTATCAGTTTGATTGTGGCGACTGCCGGGCAGGATGCACATGCGGTGTTACTCCTCTGAGGGTCGACAGTCTTGGTGCATTTTAGACTGAGCCCATCTTTACCTGTCTTTATTGTTCATACACTGGATTTTTTTTTTCCCCCATGAAATCGCTTTGAATTGCAAATGTACTGCTTCACTGAAGATTGATATGACATCCTTAAACTTTAATGATAGATTTTATATACAATGACATTTGTGCATCTTCTGTAGTCTAATTTTGTTCCTTTCTTGTGGTGCTAAGTGATTTTCTTAGTATAGGGTTTCATGAAATCCAATTCTTTGCTTGTTGTGTGAGTGGGTACAATCTAAGCTTGGGCAGTAAAACGATAATGTCGAATATCGCGATACCTTTTTTTATTCGATTACGAATATCAAGAACCTTTTTAAGTTATCGAGATATCGGCAAATTGCGATTAAAAAAAAAATATTGCGATTAAAAAAACAACGCCATTGTGAGTCAAGTCAGAAATTTCATGGAGACAGCTTTAGGAAGTGAGAAACAAAAGCAAACTACGTCAGAAGTACATACAGTGTACACGCTATGTAAACATATTTGCGATTTATTGTGATGCTTGTAGAAGGGTACATACCATACCTGTGGTTATCGGCTCTAAAGTAATCATGCATGAATGAAAAAAATAATCGCGATATTATTGAAAATCACGATTATATATGTTTGCCGATATATTGTGGATGAAAAAAAATCGGTATCGCCCAAGCTTTAGTACAATCATGAATTCAAATCACCTTTCTTGTTCATGTAATCACTTTTGATTTAATGTTATTCATAGACCTTGCAGTGTCTGCAGGCCAAATCAGTTAATTAAACCGTACTGCCCCGTAAGTGTTTCTAAATGAACCAGAATAAATGGGATGGAGGTTGGGTGATGTCAGGCCTGGAATTTCATTCTTGTAGAGGCAAGGCCACTTTTCCTGAGTAAAGAACACTTCCAATAATAGAATATCAGGAGGCCTCGGCCTTAAGGATTGAGAGGGCTTGGCCACTTTGGCCTTAGCTGCATCACATTTTCAAGGCCAACCAAAATGGCACTGTGGCCAACTTGGAGGGTCGAGTCCTGTATCAGAATGTCTATAACGCTTTTCACGCGAGCACCGATAACAAAGGTCCTTGGTAATGGGTGCCAGTTGTCTGTCGCCTCGGTCGTTTGCGATTTTTTAACAAACTTTCACACGGCTTCTACTCACGCCAAAACTAACGTCCCTCGTTTTCCATGGAGGGTCAAAGGTCATGATTGTGCAATCCAATATTTCACTGGTACCTCGCGCAGAGCTTTTTCACTGAACGCTTTCTTCTACGTTACCAGTGGTTTTCCCACGAAGATATACGTGTTGTGCGAAGTCAAACGTTACTTTCTCCCACATTTTGTTTTCATTTCCTTCCCATTTCCCGACAATTTTATTCTCGTTTTATTATGGATATTGAATCAAGTATACTTGCAACAATTGCGACGAATTCACAGAGGCAGATTTCTAATGTAAGGCCATCCAACGTGTCCGTATCCGGGGCAAGGGAGTTACGATGAAAGCGTTTCATTCACTGATCAACGTGACGCGTGATGGGGACGTACAAGTTGTTTACCAACACACATCTGGAATTATTGCAAGCTGATCTTGTGATGCATTCTGCGCATGCAAGGGTCCCCTGTTTAGGCACACGAAGCATTTCACACGACCTATCGTGGCGATTTTAACATCGATGCGATTTTTTTGGAGGAGGTCTCGATCTCTGTTATAAATAACGAGGGTCCGTGGTAATTATTTAACAAGGATAGCTTTCACACGACTGGGATTTGCTATTTTTTAACATGGATGCAATTTTTAGTCAAGGTCCCTTGTTTAAATGGTCTCGTGTGAAAGGGCCTTATGGGAACATTTTTAAGGTACACCCAAGGCCAAGATGTCAAGCTTGGAATTTCATTCTTGCAGGGGCAAGGCCATTTTTCCTGAGTAAAAGGCGTTTCCATTAGAATATCAGAATGTCTATGGGAACATTGTTAAGGGGCATCGAGGCCAAGACCAGGGCAACGGAGGCTGTGGGCTCGGTGAAGTTATGAATTGTGTGTGTGTGTGCGGGTATTCACTACCTTGTGGAGTCCTATAACAAAAGGGAAAGGCAAGAACAATGTCTCCATAGGGAAATTCTAAAGGAGCCATGTCTCCACAAGGAATTTTGTGTACAAACCCTATGAGAAAAGTTAAAGTACAGGAACAAAGGAAAAGAACAATAGATGTCTCCACAAGGATACAAAAATGGGAATGTGTGTGTGTGTGTGTGTGGGGGGGGGGGTGGTGGTGTACAAGAAGATAAACAACAGAAAAGAGAGAGAGAAAAAAAAAACATACACATACAGAGGGTTCTAATATTCTAATACAAATGAAGTTCTCATATTTCCTGTTGACAGGCTTTCACAATGTCCTGACTCATGAGTCCGTGGGGCAGATTTATACAATAGATTTCTTGCTACCAGTCCCAGCCTCGCTGTTCGCTTCCCCAGGCTACTATCACGCCTGCCTTCACAAATCCAATCAAAATTGTCAGTCCTTAAGATTTATCGTACCCTTGCCGGAAAAAAAAAAAATCAATTTTCAACAGAATTCATTTAAAAAACAAAAAAATTCTGCAGAGCTGCCATGTCAGCCTTCTAAAACACAAGTCAATGGGAATTCAAATTGAGGCTTGTATCAAAAATAGACTGGTGCTTTACGAATTGAATTATTGAAGTATAAAAATCTTTCATCAAGTTACACTGTCTTCTTCCATCAAAATATCAAGACCTTGGTACTACACATGAGCTGTATCACTCTGACAGCTGTACTCCTGTTTGTACAAAGTAATTTTGCATGCAGAGTGAATTTTAAAAATAGCCCTGGCCAAGTGCTCCCTGGTGGGTTAGAAATGTGGTCTGCTGCCCTCGCTTGGTAGGTTTCGAACATGTTAATTATAAACAGGTCAGTTGAATACAGGGTGTGGGGTGTGTGTGCGTGGGTGGCAATGTATTGCTAGTTGTAGAATCGTATGATCTATCCACACTGACATAGGGCATGGAGGAAGAAATTTTTCTTCCTCCATGCATAGGGAGTGTTTGTTTTTAGATAGCTAATTATGCATTGAAAATTGGGGCCCATTCTTCGTGTTCATGTTTGTACAGTACATGTACATATAAGGGGTTGCCCTGTGAGAATATTTGCAGGAAAGAATTATATCAATGCAGATAAAATATAAATATAAGGTAAACAGTTATATACATGCTAATGAAATTAGTTAGCTCGTGCCCGAGTTATTAATTTATTAATTTATTTTTCCAACCCAAATGAAGAAGGCATTTAACCTAAACTGCTTATAAATCCAGACTTGCAGGATTAAATTGGCCATTTTATTTGCTAACTCTAAATGAAAAATAGGATGATTATTTGGAAAGTAATTTATGAATCTGCTGTATACAATTTACACAAATTTGAACTGACATGTACATGTAGTTGATTGCAAATGTAGTTGATTGTTGACAGCAATTGATTTGTACAATTTTTTTTATAAATGCCAAACAAAACATTCCATTTATTACACCCTTATTTTTGTTTCTCGTTTTTTTTTCTTCTTTCCTCTAAACATGTTAAAAATTTGTAAATCAAATCTTTATGAATTTTTTTTATTTCAGTCAAATCTTATTTCTTATAAATTTTGAAATTTTATTCAATTCAATTCAATTCAAAAAAACTTTATTCATCCTTAACCCTCCTACTTCTGGTACCTTTTTCATACAAGTTGATCCACCATTTGAAACCATTCGCTTTTGTGGTTTTGAATGGTGAAATAACTGTGTACAGTATTGATTCCCCCAAACGGTTTTGAATGGTAGGTCAGCTAATACAAAACCTTGTTTTGGATCTTTCCAAATGGCAGTACAGCTAATACAAAACCTTGTTTGGATACTTCTAAGTGACTGAATCAATGGACCCTCTATGCATTTGAATGGATTTGAATGGATTTGAATGGTAGTAAAGCTTGCTGCCAACACTGTTCAAATGGTATCACCATGTGTGTACAAGGCCAATGGGCATTTTTGAAAGTGGAAACTTTAAATGGTTTCAAATGGTCAAACAGTAGGAGGGTTAATTAGGCAATTACGTTTGATTGGACAGCTCCATATTAAAAAAACAATGACAAATACAATAATAAAAAGATACAAAAATAAAAAAATAAAAAAATAAAAAGTAAAAAAAAAAGTAAAAATGGTTTTAAAAAATCAACAATTAACATTATTTAAAAATATACATATTTACATACTAAACAATGTATTATTTCCACATAAATACAAGATAAATAGTGATGAACCAGACCCCCAAATAATTGACATTCCGCCCACGAATATCAGTTGGTAACATAAGTGCAAAACATCAAGCAATCAGAAGTCTGGTTGCCACTGGAATAAAAGAGAGCATTCTCCTATGGGTTTTACAAGGAGGGCATCTAAAACGGAAGAGATTGGAACATTTGTTTCAGCACGCGACAATCTTTTTTGATGGTGTTTTTATTTATTTGTTTATATTTTGTTACAAATACACACGAGCAATAACAATTGCACATGGTGGCTCAAGGATGTCAACCAGAAAAGTAAAAATGCACTTTTTGGAGTAAAGGTCATTATGTACATTCATGTACGATTAACGTTTTCTGCACGGTCGGTTCACACGTGTCTCATTTCTAATTCTTGCACGGCTCAGTGCAGAATTGTAAGTGATATTTTTGATTAGGCATCAGATTCAGTTAACATGTAATTTTAATTGACTAATTTTAGAAATATTACAGAAATATTTTTATGGGAAAACTGATACCAATATTGGTAGTATCAGCCTGAAAGTAAAATGTACATGTAGACTTAATTAGACATAAATGTACAATGTACAATGTACATCAAGGGTCAAAATTAAATTGTATTTTATGGTAGCCCACAGGACTAGTTATAATGTCAAAATTTTACTAGTTCGTCACATTTT